>PPMC03000007.1:0-713934 GCA_003707925.3 Daia ofunaensis | reverse complement strand
TAGAACTGGCAATACTAGAAGAACTAGTAGTCTTTGCGGAGCTAGAAGTTGAGCTATGAGACGGGTTAACAATGACAGTTGAGTACACTAATGTATCCGTCTCAGTAGACGTGTAAGGAACCAACTTAGTACCGGAAGTAGAGGACAGAACTACAATGTCGGTGGTGTGCTGGGGAAGTGTACTAGGATTCCAGGGTTGACCGGAGGTAAGAGTAATGGTGTCAGTTTTGGTATGATCCGGCTTTGAATTAGAACTGGCAATACTGGAAGAACTAGTAATCTTTGCGGAGCTAGAAGTTGAGCTATGAGACGGGTTAACAATGACAGTGGAGTACACCAATGTATCCGTCTCAGTAGACGTATAAGGAACCAACTTAGTACCGGAAGTAGAGGACAGAACTACAATGTCAGTGGTGTGCTGGGGAAGTGTACTAGGATTCCAGGGTTGACCGGAGGTAAGAGTGATGGTGTCCGTCTTGGTGTGATCAGGCTTTGAACTAGAGCTGGTAGAACTGCTAAGTCCAATCCAGTCGGTTTTAAACTTTTCAGGTACATCGGTTGTCTTTGTGAAAGGAACCACCACGGTACCAGAAGTAGATGATCCCACTATAACTTCAGTAGTATCAGTAGGAAGTGTACCAGTATACGGAATACCAGAAGTAAATGTGACAGTGTGTGTCACAGTAGGAGTAGTCTGTCCAATCCAGTCGGTTTTGTACTTTTCTGGTTCAGTTCGTGTTTCAGTGTAAGGAACAGTGATGGTACCGGAAGTGGAGTAAGTTGCGAAAGTCTCGGTAGTAATAGTAGGGAGTGTGCCAGTAAATGGGACTCCAGATGTGAATGTGACAGTATGTGTAACAGTAGGTGTGGTGTAGTCGCAAGTGCTAACGGATGTTGTGGTGACCGTTTGATAATAAACGTTAGTAAAGTTTGTAATGGTGGAAGAGGACGGGGTAACAACATCCAAATAAAGGTAAGCAAAATTGCTAATGTCGATATAATGGATTCTGATAGGATAATACACACCAGCCGTAAGCGTTGCGGTACCATTTGCACTAGTATAATGGTAGCTGTGGCCACTGATTACATAGGTGCCTTCAGTGTTATTCCAGAAAAGCTCCATGAATGCATTGCCACCAGGATTAGAATGTGCCATGTCCTGACAACAGCTAAAGGCACTACCAGACCCAATCCAAATTGCTACGCCATCATCAACGTTCATATTGAAAGTATAAGTACCTGTTTCTGGAGCAAGGAAATAACCAGTCAACTCCAATGAGAAATTGGAAGCAGTAATATGAAAACCGTAAATGTCATGATAATAAACGTCGTTATGGTCTACTTTAACATAGTCAATACTGATATCGGTACGTCCATTAACGGTACCAATGACAGTATTGTGTCTGTAATCTTCTAGTGTCTCCTTTGTAGCGTGCCGAAAAAGAGTGTAGTTACTAAATCTTGCCTGGAAACCTTCTGCCAGATGCTTTACTGGTAAACATCCTTCGACATGAGCCGAAGTAGCCGAGGACAAGCCTGTCAAGAGGATAGGTGGAAGAAATGTGAGTAATAATCTCATATTGATCGAGTTTAGTAAAAGAGGCACGAAAAGTTGCTTGCTTTTCTAGATACCAGTGAAATAGCTAGAACGTCATTCATCTGGTACTTATTAGTCTATTTATATATATTTTGTATGTCTAGCATGGTAATAAATGTGTTGGTTTATCTTTACGGTACTTTGTGGTTCGAATAAATCTTTTTTTCCTTTGTCATATATTTAGAGAAATTCTTTGTCACCTCAATGAAACAAAGGGAATAATACAAAGACTTAAGAGGACCTATGGAACATGTAGAGTATACTTAATGCATACTTAGAAGTGGTTCTATTTTTTTGTAATATTTTCCTTGTTTTCGTCTTAACACGAAAGTTTTTTACACGATGTTATAGGGTACTTTTTTTCTGTTGGTGAATTGAAGAGGATTCTATGAAAGACTTAGAATCTACTTCGTGCATACTTAGGTGTCTCTAAGTTTGTGGTGATTTCCTTGTCTACTTCTTAACACGGCATTTCTTAACACGAGGTTATAGGGTACTTCTCTCTGTGCGTCTAAATTTAGCGAAGTGTTAAGTGAAATTCATTGCTTGCCTCACTATAACTATTCACTGTAAGTCTCCTTGGAAAATTTTCTTTGTTACAAAATATATAGTATTATTACCTTAAAGTTATCATAATCATAACACCATTTGACTAGACCACCGACTCGAGGTAATGGTGTGGCTGGTATTCCCGTTTCAGTATTGTCTGTACTGCCTCTTAGAGAAGAAGCTCCGTTCTAATAAAAACACCTACCGCCTAAAAAACCAATTGTGCATAACTAGCAGTTCCAGATTATTGACACGTCTGCAGCAAAACCTATGGCTCATCTTTTATCGATGTGTACGGTGCTAATGTATTGATTTTTCTACAATGTTTGATTTTAGTACCCTTTGAGTATTTTTGTAAAATAGTCTCAATAGCCAACGAGGTTCTCGTTGAATAGTTCTGATCACAAACAAATACAATAACTATTAGTGCAGTATGATTTTGAGACTAGATAGGTTATGTTACATGATAGCGTTGGAAAATATCTTGTAAAGCAATAGTTCTTTTGAGCCTTTAATCTTACTATGCGTCGCCTTGGTTATACCTGATATAGAATTGGAAGAAGTCCACGGTGGAACCACTTATGAGTTTACCCTATACATCCCTAAAATAATAACCACATAAAGATGTTTACGTGTATAATATAAATCTTGTTTGTTGATTTCCGCCTAAAGTCTTAGTTATTCTCTTTTTATCTGTATCTGCATCATGGACCAGCCATCCTCATATGCTGCATCACAGACTACATGCATATTGAACAAGGTAAACCATTGAAAGTTCACTATTACGATACATATAATAAACCTCTACCGCAGATATTGAGCCATATCATTACTAAATGCCGGAAGTCATTATTTGGAGTCAGTTACGGCTACTTTGCAATGTCTGAACATGTAGAAAATCAATAGTACACGGCACGTTATAGTTTATAGGTTAGGCCTAACAGGCTAAGACTTACATGTTAAGACTTAGACTAAGATCCATAAGTTTACACTCATAACTTCCATAAGTAACCCATAACCTTAGCTCTATATGCATAACAACGTTATGGAAATCATAACAACAGCATTATGGAAATCATAACAACATTATGAAGATCATAACAACATTATGAAGATCATAACAACATGAGCAGACAAAGGCAGATAAAGAAGATTTTGACTGCTGCAAGCTGTACTTTAAGATGAAAAATGGTGGGCATACGGCAGTATTTGGACAGGCTTGCCGGCCACCTAACTATAGCGCTTATAGTCGAAATACTTTCTACACATTAGGAAACAATCGCCATATGCCCGAATAGCACCAGTTTACCTCCTACATCTCGCTACTTCAGTTAAATGGATGACCCTATAAGGAAAGACCGAATCCTACTGAGTTCTTTTTGACAACAGAAAAGAATGCAAGACTGCAGCGTAGATCACTACCAGAAACAACGAAATAAGCACAACGCAATGCAATGGGACCGCAATACCGAACAAAGCACGGTGGCAGCAATAAAAATACATTGATAAAGGCTTTGGTCTTACTCAAAAAGAGGGCCTAATATATATATCATGCGCTGTGGACGGACGACTAGCGACGGGAGCCTAAATGTTTTAGTATAAGCTTAGATTAGTTTTGGTATTCCGAAAAAGGCAACCAAAGAGTCTGGACCTCCCGTTTTGCCGCGGATGTTCCCAAGTTGGTGAGGATCAACAATTGACTACTATATTTGGTAGCCACCGATATTGCCATGGCTCCTTAAACCACGTATGTTTCTCCAAGGAATCACTGAAATTTTAGCAAGATTCTGAGGTATATCCTATGAATAGCCGTTATATTCCGTATATTACCATAAAGTAGCATAATAACAACCTTCCTTACGCAGATGTCAGTAACACAACCGTTGTGGGCAAAAGCCAAGTGGCTCTGGAATTGGCGCTTCCTTCTGCGGGAGAACGTGTCAAAGCAGGAGACGAGCTGGTGGAAATGCGATTCTTTGTGCCTGGAACCGTGCCGAAAGATGACTCTGAGGATACCGTCGGAGAGACCAAAGTCAAGAAGGAGAAGAAGAAGAAGAAGAAGAAGAAGAAGAAGAAATCAGCGCTGTGCAGGTTTTCTACGACTCTCTCAAGAAAAAAGCCGAGATTGGAATGGTCGCTGGAGAAGCCATTGTTACGTTCAGTGATATTCTGTTCCTCCTTCAAAGGTCTGCCCATACCAATGGAGAAAAGGCGGGGGTAGGTATATACACCACAACCTGGAAGCATGCCTTAGTGTAGAGGTCCGATGGCCTTGTATGTGGCGCCTTACTTTCAAGGCCTTTCGACGTTGCTCTTTGTTTATATGTCAATTTCTTGTTGTACGACCATTTCAAAGTTACTAGATTTCGCTTACTTGCAGCCCTGTAATGTTTGCAGCTTGCTGCATGATATCCGTGACATGTCCACAGGAACTCTATCCATGAAGATTACCAATCAATTACAATCATTAGAAGGTCTTCACAGTCATTTGAATAAAGTCGGATAGGATATACGAAGACATTAGACGGGAAGCTGTCGATCAATCACGTGATTTAAGCACGGAGCTCCCCTACTTGGTTTTGTTACCTCCTGAACCTCAACCCCCTTTTATAGTTGTCCCATAGAGCAGACTTAGTTTTAATCCATGTCATATTTTGGTTGTCTTACTTGAGTGTATAGAATGTATAGAATCTCTACTTGAATAAGGATGAATATTACGACAGCCTCTATATCAGGAGGAAAGTACTCTTTAGATTGACCAGCATGCAATTACCTTTGGTAGTAGGTTCAAGGTAAACTACCCTTAAACGTTTATCCGATTAGCAGTGCTTGAAGAACACTACAGCTCGCGACCGCATCTGGAACTTACTCCGTGCGACCCCGAGCTACAAGCAAGCATTGCATCCCACGATCCTATTGACAACAGGATGAGTGCTGATCAGAAGGCGAGCAAAAAGCTGGAAGAGGAACCAGTTCTGACCGACGGTTACACGGCTGCATCTGTCGAGGCGTAATGTTGGGGTGTAGTGTGAGTAGTTGGTACTATACTATGCTATACTATATCATTCCTTATCAGATAATGAAGTAGAAGAAGAAGAAGTACTCTGGCTGTATGTTTGGCTGCCTGCAACAGAGTAAGTAATTAACTTCTGGGGAATGAGCAAGTCGTATGTACCAATTCCGGCTAAAGTATTTTGTGCTGGTTTCTTTGTCCCATTCAGCCTTATCGTAAGGTCGAATTGAATTTCTCGTCGCAATGTCATGATGTCATCCGTCCGCCCAGCTCCACATCCCAATTGAGGTAAATTGCTTATCATCGCCTATCAAATTATCTTTGCCAATGCAAATCCAACTTAACTTCCTACACTGCACTTCCACCTCCCATCCCGAATATATCCGCAATGCGCTTTAAAAGCCCTGGATATTTTGGGCTGATGAAGCTAGGTAGACCAGGTTACGGTCGTATCGCAGACTGGGACTCCAATGCCGGTTCCAATTCAAGTTTCAACCTCGGTTCCAATTGGATGAGGCTAGGATGGTTTGCATCCCATAGAGGTGCATCACATCGATATGTCACAAACCAATGGGTTCAAATCGCGTTCATGTCAGAGTATCATGATGATTTTAAACGAGCATCGCTCAAATGCCACGATAAGAAAAGTCACGTGTCGCCACGCGCAATGTGGGCCTGCCATGCTAGTTCCATGAGCAGAGGCGACCGTGACCAGTCCCGTGCTAGAAAGAAGTTCTGGACGTTGTTGAATGACGATAGCAATCTAGCTAGCCGCGACATACAGCCTATTATGATGCGTCATATTGAGAAACGCGCTCGCGAAATGTCTGCTAACAAATCCAGGAGCTCTTGTACTAAAGCAAATGAACTACAGAAGGAACCACAGGAAGATGTCCTGGTAGACCTTGGAACAGGTGTTTCTGGTAACAAAGTTTTGCAAGCTGAATATGATATCGATCCGATTACTTTGAAAAAGATATCAAAAGCGTCCAGTGGATCCAGAGACGCGTCTGTTGTGGAACACAATGTCGAGCATCTACATTTGAGTGACTCGTCTGAACAGCCAGTAGAGTCCATTGAAGTCCCTCAAAGTGTCGAGGAGGTTATTTGTGAAAGCAGTGGTGAAACTATTGTGGCTAGTAGGCAAACCAGTGATGGTACTGAACCTTTCAAAGCTGAACTGTTCGAACCCGTGGATACCATTGACATTGATTCGAATACGAATACGAGTACGACTGCGACTGCAACATCGAGGATGTCTACGTCATTTGGACCCAGCAACAAAATACCTAACCACTACTTCAGTATTAAGGCTGCGCGAAATACCACATCTTCTAGCTCTCCTTTGAGTAGCTCTCCTCTTAGAAGGCCCATCGTTGTACCAACGTCTACAATCGGAGAACCCATTAGCGAATCTAGTAGTCCAGAGGATCCTTCAATTGTGGCCTCTGTAGATGTCGACAAGGCTGCTACTGATACACACTCGCCTATTCCTGCTCCCTGTGTAGATGTCGGTTCAAGCAGTACCTGTGTAGACTCTGTTGACGTAGGCAGCACTGATACCACAAAGACTGATACCACAAAACATGTAGACGAGGTTCGATTCCCTATCAGAAGTCCTGTAACGAGTTATTCTTCGGAAAGTGTTTCAACAGTGACTACAGAAAGCCCTATAGAAGGTTCTTCAGTAGTAAGCGACCCTATAAATGGTGGCGGCCTCAAACTCAAAGGCAAATATAGAGATAGAACAGGGGATCTTAAGCGATTGCTGGGCTCCAGTTTGGACGACCACCCAATCTCTAGCTCCAGCTCCCCGTACTTTGATACTGCTGAACTCAAACGGTTCAACATGAGTGCCAAAGTCAAGAGCGACCCTATTGACGACCAGATCTTGCCTGAAGACGTGCGTCGTACTTATAGCAGGCCTTTAGAACCATTGGATGCCGACCAGATGTCACTGCTACAAGATGTTCTGAAAGCTACGCGCCGAGACGAGTTGCGTACAGATGAACAGTTGTTTCGCACCAAGAATGCATATCTGCAGAACAAGGACAAGAACTTAACAAAGTTCCCGAGATCGCTAGAGAATGGCAACTTTTTCACTGGCTCGAACTCTAAAGTGGCCGCCTCACAGACAAACAAGAAACCGTTCCGGTATCAGTACGTGATTCTTGATTTCTGCAACAGAAAACACAAGTCTAAAGCTAGCCCGGAGTTGGCGGTAACAGGACATCCTCCTGACTTGCCGTCCTTTTCTATGAACAGTGAGAACCCTAGGCTGTTTACAAGACAGTATAGCAAACTGGAGCGCAAAGGTTGGGAATGCATTGGTTGTAACGAGCAGGGACTTGTGTTCCAAAAGAAGGTTTACCCGAGGTCATTTGCCAAAAAGTTGGCAGTAGGCCTGTTTGGTGCCTTTGGGGGCTGTCTGTTGGTTACTATTGTCATGTTTGCGGATGCTACGTTTGTCGTCATCTGAGGAGTTATCTGAGAGAAGTCAAGTTACACGAGAGTCAAACTACGCACGTGTATACTGTTATATTTATACCATATCACAACATATTTATATAAACATCTGGGTTAATAAAGGAGGGTTAGGATCAACAAAGAAGTAATAAGGAAGGCATATTAAGGGAGTGCTCTCGTACTACTATAGCTACTCTCGAAACTATAGTTATCTACCATGCATGCATTTGATTGGATTAATCTAATAATATTATAATGTCTCCGTAAAACTTGAGCAGCAAATTTTCGATTTCATGCCGCTGTCGGAAGTTCCGTACAGTCTCTGGTGATGCGTATGATTCTCACTACATTAAGTCCTCCAATGCTCTCGTTCCAGTTTCTCAGACCCTCCACTGTTTTCGGGTCGGAAAGATCAGGCACTTTGTAACCAGACTTATATTCACTGAGGTCTTTGTCCAGTTGTATTTGCAGTTGATCTTGACGATTAGACGCAGGACGGCCCGGTCGCCTGTCTTTTTTGAGTTTTTCAAACTCCTCTTGGTCTCTATTTATGAAGATTGTTATGAGGTTTTTGATCTCTTCGAGAGTGTAGGACTGTTTTAGGGGATCTGAGCTGACCACGTCTTTAAAGAATTTGATACGAAGAACTGGATTTAGAGGTTAGTTGGAAGTGTTTACGAAAGTGTATCACGTAGTTATAACTGTTACAAGAAGTGGAGGTACAAGAACAAGAGGCTACGTAAAGACACCGAAAACTACTGAAAAGCTACTTAGAAACTATTTAAGGCCATTTAAAGCTTATAAACTATTTAAGGCCATTTAAAGCTTATAAACATCATTTCATTTCTATTCCTTTGAAATCCACTCTTAGATCAATACTTACAATAAGGCTCCTTGGCATTAGCTCGTTTGGCCTTGTCCCTATTTATCCGGTCGTCCCGCATGACGGCCCGGTTGAGCTGCTGCACCTTGTGGCTCTTCGGATGCATGGCACTCTGCTTATTTTTGACCTTTTTCTGGATCTTCTGCAGGTTTTTGGACGGAGGCATTGTGGTTGGTATTTAGAGGTTGAGATTGAAAGTCTAAGATCGAAGATATTTTCCATATTTTTTTTGATGTTTTTTTGTTTTTCGTTTTTTTCCCGTGGTACAGCCGCACCATCCCATAGGAAACATTTTCACCATCTGTATCGATTGTCCTTCTTTACACATCTGCACGACGAGCACTGGAACCAATCATGCCTGTATACAGTTACGAGCAACTGCTGGAGATTTCAAAGTCGGAGCTGGTGCACACGCCCAAGTTCCTGTACGAGGACTTGGCACAGGAGGTGGCCAAGGAGGTGTAAGTTGAGTGCAGTGCGGTGGTATATGCTGTGCTATACTATACTATAGCTATGCGAAGCTACCTATTTCGAAGAAAGGATATATATATATGTTTATATATTTACATAACAACAGAATCACCGTAAAACAAATTGAAGACTAACTCGACAGTGCGGAAGCTCCTCAGGACACACCGGCGCCAGCACCAGTATCACATGCTGCTGTTGATGCCGAACCTGCTCAGGAGTCCAGACCTCTTGTAGTAGGGGACGATGAATCGGACCTGACTTTTTTGGCTCAGAGGTGAGTAATGTGGACGCTAGAGAAGTGTTGTGGAGTACTTGGGAATTATCAGTGCTATTTATATTGTTTTTGGTGTTGTACTATCGACGTTGTGCTGTTGTTGATATTGGGTTAGGTGTTAGGTGTTTTTCATGTCCATTCGTTCGATGGTCTTCAAGGTTAACTTGGTGATATATGTCAATGGGGTATGGAACCATGAAGTGACATAAAGTGAGATGAATAGGCAACTGGGATATGAAACTGGGTTGCAATATTTGCATATCATACTATATTATACTGGCATATGGCTATGGTATTAGTGTATGATATTAGCGTCTATCTATGATACTGCATAGGAGTATGGTTGAGGATACCAGAATGAACCATATTATCAACCATATGGTAGCATATTGTCAACTACTCCCAGCTGCCGATATACCAGCCGCACAACTCACTCTCACAACTTGGTCTCACAACTCAGTGAAGTGTGTTATCTCAAGAGACCCAAAACAGAAGCATATCAATGACATCATCCACCTTAACAATTCACCATGACAATTTACCACCACAATTTACCACAATATATCATATTACATAATACTAACATACCAGATACCTCGAACGTGGCACTGCCAAAACTAAGAAAGATGCCACTTCGGTGTCGTCCAAGCTCGTTGTTACACAGCTCAACTCGGGATCATCCTCGGCTTCTTCTGGGCCCAAGGGATCTCATATACCGGTGACCGCTGCTGCTCCTGTAACGGAAACCACAGACGAGGCTGGTGACGATGGTTGGATCAGCGTAGGCCCGAAACACCAGCCTCATCACCGTAATAACCATGGAGGCCGAAAGAGCTTTGGACAATACGACCGCAACGCGCGACGCTCTCATGGCAGAGGCCCGCGACCGGATACTGGGTCATGGAGAAATAACGGCTCTGCTCCTTCGAAGCCTCCTGGGCTTTCTGGAGCCGCTGCTGCTTCGTCGTCTGCTGTTGAAGACCACTCCGATGCTGAGTAAGCATCCCACAGGTGATTATGTAAGTGCTTAGTCAGCGCCGTTTTTGTGGTTTTTGAGGCAGGCAGGCATATTCGCATGTAGTCATGTCAATATCTGCGAATATCTGTCACCTGCTTCAGTCTCCTTTCAGCCTGCTACTTGTTTTCTTGTTCGTGGAGCTCCGCCAGATTTGCTATATTTTTCCTGAAAAAGGGGGTGTTCAATGCTGATCTGGATTTGAATTTTGAAATGAAATAGAGACGTATCAGTGTAGAACGGAGAACGGACAGCTATATATCTAATAAACCAGTAAACAATAAGCAGTAAACAACGAAGTAGTAAGCCATATAGACCTATCAGCGTTCTTAAATGTTCAAAAGATATATAATACGATAATATGGATCATGATGGCGCTTCGGCTTGCGGCTTTATATCTTTATTTTCCAGTTCCATATAATGCTTATGTAATGCTTATGCAACGCTTTTACTTCTCCGCAGAACTTTAGGCAAAATCTCTCACAAACTGTCCCTCCTGACAACCACCACAACCACCACAAACCACCACAAACCGCTCCCGGGAACTTACAATGGGCAAGGCGATACGGTTCGGCATACAGGCACAGCTCAGTCTTGTTGTCTGCGCCTTCTCGTTGTTCAGTTTGGGCGTCCTTTCTCTGGCCACTGTAAGTATATGACTATGTGCACTTTGAAATATGTATTGAGGTAAAAGATCCGAATCCACACATGATGACAAGTCCTGATTTCAACTACAAGCAGCCACTAACTAATATCCCAGTACTTCTCAAACAAAGACGTGGTTCTGCAGCTCCGTAGAGATGAGCTCACGGTCATTGCCCAGGTGAAAGCCGCGCAGATAGTCGAGGCCATGAGCAATATGGCCGTGGAAGCCATCTTACTCTCAGGAGGAACTTATCTACAATCCATCATGACGACTTATTACAGCGGAGGAAACGTCACAGTAGACGTGCCGGATGAGATCAACCAGTTCAAACTTGCCGCGGAGGCATCTGATAACGTCGTGGGAAGCATTATTTATTCTGCAAACTTGTCTGTGATTGACACGGTATTAGTCAATTCCGGGGTGAACTTGACGTTGCCTTACGGCCTGTATATCCACCCAGATGTATCCCCGGAAGTCGTCGCAGAGACGTCTTATGTGGACCATTTAGCATACGTGAAAGGCCCTGAACGCGCAGGAGACTCGTTTTTGTTGTCGTTTACAAGAGCAATTGTCATAAATAACAACGGACTCGCGTCGCTAGTCAAGTCCAATATCACCACTGAGTATGATATTGTAGGGTTCTTAACCGTCATCTTCCTAGCAAAACCTATCCTGCATGTTTTGTTGGAGAAGAATATGGTTGATATGTCTGGTAGCTCTATATTACTAGAAGCGCACCCTCGGAATGCTACTATTGAGCAAATCAACAATGTATCATATCCTATTACTGGTGATTATGTTTTCAATCCCGGTTACTGTGAAAACTGCGAGAAGTTTGAATTCTTGCTGCCGGAATACGCCAAAAGCGCCATTTTCAACGGTACTTCTGGTAGCATTATAGATTACAACTCCGCTAATGATAGCGAATTAGTATCATTAGGTTACGCTCAAGTGGACTCATTAAACAAGAAATGGGCGGTCATTGTAAGGCAGGACCACTCCACGATCTTCAAGCCGCTTACAGAGCTCAGGAACATCATTCTTATATCGTTGTTTACTATCGGGTTCGGCATGTTTGTACTGACATTGATACTGTCACGCTGGGCAGTGACGCCTATAACGCGTCTACAAGCCGCTACAGAACAGAGCATGACTACTGTGAACACGAAACGGCGGAATTGGCGGTTCCCGTATATGTGGGTGCTGTTATGGCCTTTTAGATGGCTGAAAAATGCTGTTTCTGGTTGCCGCAGCAGTCCGAAAATCACAGAAAAGAGTTTGAAAGACGCGAAAATCGACAATATTGACGCGTCTTCACCCGATAATGCAGCCGGTTACAGTTCCGCAGTGTCCGACAGAATAACAAAGGAAAAAACCGGTACTAGCTGGTACCGATCTATAGGAGACGCGTTCACCCGCAAGAAAAAGGTCAGGAGAACAGAAACTACCTCGTTTAGAATCCCTGACACGGTTCCCACGAACAAATATATCGAAAATGAACTCACAGATCTGACCAAAAAGTTCAATGAAATGACTGACGAACTCCGAAAGCAATACAATATGCTTGAGGACCGTGTACAGCAACGTACCGGTGAAATTGAGTCAGCTAGAGAAGCAGCAGAGACTGCGAACCAAGCTAAATCGCTATTCATTGCTAACATTACACATGAACTGAGAACTCCTTTGAATGGTATCTTAGGTATGACTGCGGTGGCTATGGAGTTAGACGATCCGCAGC
The DNA here is from genome assembly GCA_003707925.3 of Daia ofunaensis. NCBI lineage: Eukaryota > Fungi > Ascomycota > Dipodascomycetes > Dipodascales > Trichomonascaceae > Daia > Daia ofunaensis. Next base: position 701,282 of record PPMC03000007.1, on the reverse strand, counting down.
AGATTAAAGAGTCTTTAGGCATCATTTTCAAATCAGGAGAGTTATTACTGCATTTACTAACCGATTTATTGGCGTTTTCTCAGAGCCAAACTGCCGGTAACATGGAATTAGAAGACAAGGATTTCGTGATGGATGAAATCATGACGCAACTGAATGCGATTTTCATTGAACAAGCCCGAAGTGCCAACATCGCGCTGAAGATCAATCTCGCGTCCGAGGAATTGCGGCCAGTGGTGTTCAAGGGTGACATCAACCGTATATTACAAGTGGTTATCAACTTGGTATCTAATAGTCTCAAGTTCACTCCTGCTAATGGCAGTGTAACTCTGACTATTAAACGAGTGGAAGATCCTGAACTGAGTAAACAGTTTAGACAGTTTCTTGCTGAGAGCAGCCCTTCGCCGAAATCTGCTGGGGCCGATATCTCAGAAAGCAGCGATGACCAAGGTACAGATATCTCGGTAGTGTCTCATCCACATCATTATCGAAGTGAGAGCACGTTCTTACCTCCTGCACCACCTTCATTGTTATTCACTAAAGACCATGATCTTCTCAGGAACCGTGCTAGCTCACCGGAACTCCGCTTAAATAAGTCTGAACCGAGTACCTTGGCGGAATCTTCTAAAATGTCCCGAGGTTCTACTTTGGCCGTTGCTAGCTCTAGTTTGGGTGGCGCCGTTTTAACTGACGAATTGGATATCGTGTCGTTTTGTGTAGAAGATACAGGCCCAGGAATCGCTCCACATTTACAATCCAAGATTTTCGAAGCATTTGTTCAAGGAGACTTGGCACTAACAAAGAAACGAGGTGGTGTAGGTTTAGGCCTGTCTATCTGTCGCCAACTCGCAGTAATGATGCATGGTACTGTATTTGTGGAGTCAGAACTAGGTAAAGGTTCCAGGTTCACTTTCAAAGTGCCGTTAAGAAAGGATAAGAGCACTACAAGTCATGATTTCACAATGGAATGGAGAAGCATGATGGTTGCTTCGTCTACTACTCCCGTGTCTGAGTTTACTAGTACGAGTAAACCTAGTCCTGTGGTTAGTGATGTCGACGAAGGCTCTGAGGCGAGTTATTTCACACGACCAATCATGCCTTGGTTACCTTCTCATATCGGTAAAGAAGATGATAAGCACAATATGCTGTCGCATGTAAGAGCCCTTGTCGCGGAGGATAACAAGGTGAATCAAGAAGTGATGAGTAGAATGCTAAAACTCGAAGGCTTGTTCTCTATCACAGTCGCCAACGATGGTCAAGAAGCTATTCAATGCGTCGAAGAATGTGTAAAGAAGATGGAGAAACCGTTTGATATCATATTTATGGACATACAGATGCCTAGAGTCGACGGCCGTGAGGCTTCGCGTATCATCAGGCGTGAGTATCACTACGAAGGTCCTATTGTCGCGGTGTCCGCGTTTGCAGACAAGTCCAATATCGAACATTCCCTATCAGCTGGCATGAATCATTTCCTGGCAAAACCTTTAAGACGACCTCATTTACACAAGTTACTTTATGAGCTTCTGGTTGAAGGTTATGAGCAGGAATCAACTACAAGTTCTCCAACGTCGCCTGCTTAGTATCTTGGGCGCTAAGAGCATTAACGAATTATATATGTTTTATTTATTTGTACAACAGACCTAATGTTAAATTAGAATGGTCATGTTTATTTATACTCTTTGTGTTTTACCTATAATTATAGCATATCCTACTGTCCATGGCGAGTTATAGCTGCCGGCGATGTGTATGTATCACATAGCATATGTGACACAGCTTTGACTATAAGAACCCACATGCGACCCCCCACAAATCACACCAACTTACAAACCACTTCTTTATAATTTTTCATAAAGTTCATAATCCCCATATTTGTACATATCTTTAGTTATTTTGTTCATTGTAATGAGTTACAATGGACGACATCAGAGCTCGAGTCAGCTCCCGCCGCCTATGAAAGGTACCAGCGGCACAGCTTTGCGTCAATCCAGCAGTCAGTCGAGCTATAAGCACTCTTATCATATACTACAGAGGTCGTTTTCTCAGAACAGAGTTCCTTTGCATCGTAGATTCTCTGCAATTAGCCGCTGCGAAAGTCCTGTCCCTAGGACGCCTTTATACGGACAAATCGATGACGACATTGTTGCTATCGACCAATACATGCCAGGTGAATATGAAAGGGACTTGGAACCTTACTCTGATATTGACAGTCGCTTCCAGGAACTGTCTGGTGAGTCTAAAGCACTAATTGACCGATTCAAGTCTGAATTCTATCTGAGTGAATTAGACCTATCTGCCGTTAATACTCCTGACATGTCGGGGGCCATTCAACTTTGTATGGACAAATGGTCAGTAACAAACAGAAAAGTTAGTGCATTGCTTGAACATGTTGAAGGATTGTGTATACAGATCTCCATGACTCCAATAGCGCATAATGAAGATACTACAGATGTAGGCCAATTGTCTGAGAGAGTTCAAACACTGCAGTCTTTGCTGTTGCAAAAGCTAGCAGAAATGAATACTGTTCATCAAAAAGCATGTACACTTCTGGAACAACAGAAGGCGGGGTTAGAAGTTATTAGCAGTCTCCCGACTGCTTCATTGAATGAATGAGGCTGTAGGTCTGTGAGCAATCATCAATCATCAATCATCAGTCATCAGTGATTGCCAAATCAATTAGTTTATTAAAAATATAGTGGTATATATAATGCATGCATGTTAGTCACCGCGGTCGACAAGGTTCAAGTGTCTGCCAAATTCTCGATTTGAATGAACCTTGGTGGTTCGGATAGGTGCACTTCCACCGGCCTGTGAAGAGGAACCGGGAAGTGTTCCATATATACTGGACTCCTCGTCAGTTCGCGAAGAAGATGGTTCGTTTGATTGGCCACTGAGCAATGGGTCGTTTTCAGAGGGTTCATCACTATGGCTATGACTAGTATCCTTTGATCCCATAATAGCAAGGAATATCGCGATAATGACAAAGAACATACCGATGATGCCTACAGCCATTCCTATGAGAATGGCTATGTGAGTGTTTAACCGGAATGGAGGTCTTATGAGGGGCTGCTTAATCCAAGCAGGTGAAATGTACTTGTCCAGAAATAACACGGTAGATGTATGATTGCCCTTGATATTCACATGGCCCATTTCACTAACCAATGTTTCAGGGCCTGCTCCATCTTTGACGGTGATGAGGTAAAGTTTGTTGGATACGTTACGGCAGACCAAGTCGACGTTGTTCATGGTATGAACACCGTCGATATAACTGTTTGACAGCAGGTTCTCTACGGGGTTCCCCGGAAGTAAATGCATGCCCAGTATAAAGTCGATATCGTCTGAGTCGACCGTAATGTTATCATGAAGTAGTGACTCCTGGTTAGGTACCAGGATAGTAAAACTCTCATCAGAGTTTAAAACATGTGACAAGTTGCGCGCAGCAAGGTAATCCAAATAATATTCCCGGCCACCTGCGCGTATTAAGTCTTCCGCAGTGATTGTCAGGTCGTTCGGAATAGGTAGTTGATTCACGGAGTGCGCTACGCCTCGGTCGAATAAGATATCCTCGGAGTCCAATGGCAATGATGATAGCAGCACGCTGTTATCAGCATCATGGATGGTGATATAATTCACGTCGTCCTCAGGGTTGTGATGTAACCCGACTTTCCTTTTGACCTCGTCTAAGAAATTGAACTCTTCTAATTGATCAGAGTCGTCATCAATATAGAACGGTCTATGGAATATTAAGCCTCTGAACACTGTTTCCAATGCCGTTTCATTGTCTGACAGGTACTTTGTGACGAGCATCTGCGACTCCCATGCGTCTCTGCTAGGCAGTAAATAAGTCCAACCTTTTTTACCGGAATGCAAGTCTAGCAGATTAAGAGACTCCAGGAACTTGATAGAATAGGAGTTTGCAAAAAATGGTCCAAGAGCAAGCGTCAGAGATGGAGGAAGATCCAAGTCACCATCTATCACATAGATGCTGGTGTTGCCTACAACATACTCCGGACTAATAATTTCGTGGCCATTTAAAGCAAACTTCATTTTACCGTGAGTAAACTTGAGTCTTTGAGGCTCGTCATTAAGGAACGGGGTTCGGTATTTGGTGAAAAGCAACTTGTGTTTTAAAGTGGTACGTTTCAGCTCATCAATAGAGATCTGGCCGTCGACAAAATGATACAACATCATCGCAGAAGATGAAGAAGGGAGCTGGTCGACTGTTAAAGTGTAGTCATCTTCTACAGACGGGACAAAGATGGTCTGTGGAGTAGTTAGACTGCCGTTTATCAGCTGATCCAAGCCGGCAATCGTCAGTTCTTTAACGAAATCTGCTTTACTGAGGCCGTAAAGATACTTTTTAGGGGTCATTTCGATAGGTCTTGCTGATGATGATGAGTTTGATGCAGACCGACGTTCCTCTTCTGTTGTCAGGAAATCATCGTATATATTTATCAAGCCATCGGAAGTCAAGATCTCGGAAACTTTAGGACTAAATGAGTCCTCCACAACGTAACCAGGTTTGATAACGACATCTGAATCATCGTAAGTCTTCCATTTTTCCCCAGAAGACTCGATATTCTGAGGTAGAAGTAGCGACGGGAAGGTGTGTCGTTGGAGAATCTTCTGTCGGTCCTTTGTGGCATGGACAGACAACAAGTAGCTCATTTCCACAGGATCGAAAACAGAATATGCAGCGTCTGACGGTATATACGACATGAAAACCGACGGAACGATTTCACGATCACATGAAAACTCAATTTGCATGACTTTGGTATGCTGAGAGCACATGGGCAGCGAGCCCATAGTCAGGCAAGTTTTGTCGGGATACTCGAGAAACGAGTCTACCGCCTGGACAACTCCACGGTTGACACCTGCAAAGTGATCTCTGTCGATGATCTGTGTCTGTTTGTTTATCACGATTTGATCAGAAGGATCCATATCTTTGTGGTTTCCATCATCATCGTTATCTCCATCGTTATCTCCACCGTTATTCCCAGGGACCCTTTGAAATATCACAGGGATACCGTTTGAAGAGTCCTCGACATTCGGCGCATGCAAATATGAGAAGTAGATACTTGTGTCTTCGATATCATTGTACGCCACGGTGCCGTTGATGAGATGGTACATTATCAGGTCTTTTGTTATGCGCTTGGGATCGACGTCGTCGAAAGCCGAGTTGACAGGTGCAAGTAACGTCGCATTTCTGGACAGGTTTATGAACGGAACAAGTCCTAGCGACTGTATATGATGCAGGAGAATGGAATACTGTGCTTTGGACGAAAGGACATCGACAATTGTGGCGGTAGGCGGGTTATCAGAGTCGCCATCCCCGTTATTATGAAGTGGTGCTGCAAGGGCACTAGTAAAAGTAAAAGTACCCAGAGTCAGTAGTATCAAGACCAGACTTCTCCGTGAGTAGGAGGCAAACAGTTGCATGATTTTGTTTATGTGTGAATATATAACTAGCAATTCGCACAAGAACAAGACTGCTGCAAGCGGCCAGTGTGGGGATTTATTGATTTTAAGTTTGTTTGGTTGTTGTGTAAACCAATACAAGCAAGCAGCCGGAGCCGATAATGTTTGTTTGATATTAGGGAACACTTCCGGGTAACCCTTCAGGGGTATGCCGAACTAAGAACATCATCGGCATTGCTTAGATCAGCCAGCTATATAAACACATATAAATACCCATTCATCCATTCATATATACTCAATTGATACTTTTCGTTTATTTTATAAATAACTAATGTTCCTTCTTGTCACCGAGCTTGCCCAAAAACCACCAACCTCCTACTGCAGCTACAAACGCCGCCATAAACGTATTGTCTTTCGAAGTAGGGCCATCTCCACTACTTCCAGACTGCTCGTCTTCAACAACAATCTTCTCGGTGACTTCTGTGTCATCTACTAAAGTTCTTACTTTACTGTCATCTCCTAAACTGACGACTTTACCAAAGTCTTTAGTAAGCAAGTCATCTGCTGCTCCTCCATCAGGTACAGGGGCCGTATAAACAGGTGCTTCGACCTCGGGAGCCACTCCTATATGAGAATCAGGAGGTACCGGGATCTTCATAGATGCAGGAGGCTGAGGAGGATCGAAACTGCCTCGGTTGAACACAAAGTAATCAATACTGGAGTCATCGCCTTTTGCTTGAGATGGGCGTGATGTTTTTATAGTCTTCGCAGCGCCACTAAAGGCCGTTCCTGACATGGATTTACTCGCTTCATAGCCTGTCAACCGTTCAATAAGCTCTGCTTTCCTACCACTGACTTTGAGTCCCTTTTTCCTACATTCTACTTTCAAAGCATTTAATGATAATGACATGAAATTACCGCCGCTTACGCTGCCATTGGAGCTCAGCAAGTTTGTAGGTTTGGTAGAACGGCTGCTATGATGGATGTTGCTTCTTAAATCCGGGTTACTTTTGGCCGCTCTTAGTGAAGGGATGCTTCGTACGGACCTGAGTCCCGACTTCAACATGGTTACTGTAGTTAAACTTCTACGGTAATAAGGCTTGTGTAATTTAGTTAAGACACTAAGATGGACCACCTTAGCAAGCTTAGATTTAATAGAAGTGCTTTGGAGCATTAAAATATCGTTCTGGTTATATAGCAAACAGGCGTCCCTAAAGTGTGGAAAGTGGAGTTATAGTTTGTTTAGAAATTTCTTAGTTGAGAGCCGGAGTGTAGAGGGATTGCCTTATTGGGACGGCCGGGTAACCATGACGTTGCGTGAGAGGGCACTATTAAGCGAGTTCAGGGCTTTGTTTATGAGATAAAAACAGGCTAATAAGTGATTCAGAGTACTTATTAATCATTCTGTGGTTTTGGAGTGATCGCTTTATCGTTGGTGTTGCAGGCTTTTAGGGGTTGTTGTGTTGGCACGTTGTTTAGTATAGTTCCTTCTATTAAACAAAGTATAATGAGATGACAACACTCAAACGGATGGCCAAAGCTAAGACACACAATACGCTTGTTTAATGGGATCAAGTTTAGGATCGTAGTTTAGGTGTTGTTTATAATTATAGTGCAAATTCTAGTGGAATGTATGAATAGAAACAGTCAACCTTCCTGTGGATACTTCTATATATTCTATATATGCTGCTCCTGTATATCTACTCTGGCTAAGCACTGAGAGCTGAGTAAGCACTGAGAGCTGAGTAAGCACTGACTTCTGACTAAGCAACGAGTACTGAGTAAGCAATGAGAAAAGACTAAGCACTGAGTTGTATGCTCTAAGCTCTAAGCACTAAGCCTTGGTTGCATCCTATTGGTTGAGTCTCATATCTCAATACTCCCCTATATCTCCTCAATAACAGACACAGCTGAACATCGCTTTCTCCATTTGCACTTTGATATACCAGATATCAACCCTAATGACATCCTAACTTACTCATACCAACTTTTCCACTATCTACATCCCCAATTCTACCCTATCTAGCCATCTTACTAATCTACTCAATAAACTTCTCCTATCGCCTCCTATCGCACTCGCTTCGCCGCACTCTGGTCCCAGTTCGGCAACATTCTCCGCCGATCACCAACAAACACGCTTACATAAGCTTACATAAGCTTTGAGCGATCGACATCAACCGTTTCCCTATCGGGCCCGAGCACGCAATTTCACAACACCTTTTTTCTCGGATTTTTCGCAAACCTATAAATACCGGCCGGAGTCCTAGTTCTAATGCACTATACTACATTATAGCATTCTAAAATCTTGTCGTAACATTATTAATCAGTTAAGAACGCCATCAGCTTTGTTCACCGGACTTGTTGCGACTATTTAAGCTCAAGCAGTTCCTAGATATTAGTCCAGGGCATATTTATTCACTTTTCTATACCAACCAACCAGCGAATTACGACTCTTAGCTACGCTAATATTGAGAAAACTCAATAGATACCCGTGTCGATATCTGTAAAATCAAGGATTATCGGAATAACAACAGTCTCCTAAACAAGCACATTATTCAAAATCAACATGTCCTTGCCTATGACCATTAACAACGCCTCGGAAATCTCGCCTGCACAATTGCAGGAAATCAACGCCAAACTGGAAAATGCCACCCCGGAAGAGATCATTTCTTGGTCCATTGCTACATTTCCTGGTTTGTATCAAACCACCGCGTTCGGCCTGACTGGTTTGGTCATTCTTGACATGATTTCCAAGCTCGCCAAGAAACAACATCAAAAGCATCCCATTGATTTGGTCTTCGTCGACACTCTGCATCATTTCAAAGAGACTTTGGAACTTGTTGAAAAAGTCCAGCAAGTCTATCCTGACGTCAAGCTACATGTTTATAAGCCTTATGGCGTGGAATCCGAAAAGGAGTTTGCTGACAAATACGGTGAGAAACTCTGGGAAACAGACGATAATACTTATGACTTTCTTGTCAAAGTCGAGCCTATACAAAGAGCATATGAAGATTTGGGCATCACTGCGGTATTTACTGGCAGGCGAAGGTCTCAAGGAGGCGCAAGGGGTTCTTTGCCTGTAGTTGAGCTTGCTGACGGAGGTAAACTGATCAAAATCAATCCTTTGGCAGACTGGGATTTCAAGCAAGTCAAGAGCTATATCGATGCCAACAATGTACCTTACAACAGTCTCTTGGATAACGGTTACAGGTCGGTAGGGGATTATCATTCGACTGTTCCTGTAAAAGAAGGGGAAGACGAACGTGCAGGACGATGGAAGGGCAAGAACAAGACCGAGTGCGGTATCCATGAGACCTCGAGGTTCGGACAGTATCTTGCGGCCCGAGCGAATGCTGCAAAAACGGCGTCACGAGCGGCGAAATAATAATGATAAAAGGATATTTGTAAAACGTAGATTGTAAAACAGGTTTCTGTGTAGACAAATGCATGGTTTTATGATAAGTTTAATTGCTGAATAATAGATGGAGGATGAGTTCATGTTGTTAAAACAGGAAATGAATAGGAAATTAAATAAACGTAATTCTGGGAACAGATAACGATGAATATATTTATTATAGGTATAGATGCTCAAAGTGTTGGATGTTCATATTCCTTATTGTTCAGTTCAATTTCATGTCGAGGATCCACGCCGATTTTTTTTTTTTTACTTTTTTTTTAGTTGTTCAAAATATTTTTTTCAGATACATTTCTCCGTTATCACCAAATCAAATCATATCTTCAAGACACACAACCCAACAATGGCTGTCGCTGCTCCGGTGCTTTCAGGAACCTCTGAGTTCGATAAAGTCGTACTAGAACGGCCCTCAGATCTCAAGTCTATTGAAGAAATAGTTCAGCAGTTTAGCCTCGAGCTCTTGGCCGAGGAGATCAACTCCAAACCCCAATATCAGTCCGTGGCATTACAATTCCCAGATCATCTGCTGAAATATTCCACACAAATAGCACAACATCTGCAAAGAAACGTCGTCAATCCTAAGGTTTATGTACTTGCAGACACTAGTTACTCGCCATGTTGTGTAGACGAGATCGCTGCTCAGCATGTTGCGGCTGATGTCATTGTTCATTTCGGTAATACTTGTTTGAACCCTGTCAGGAGTTTACCAGTGATTTATGTCTTCGATGCCGCTCAGACTTTCAATGTCGAGAAACTCGCTGACAATTTTAGGACGACTTATCCTGACACGAGTACACATGTTTTGTTGCTCGCTGACTCTCAATATACTCAGGCCGTGGATGCCTTATATGCTCAGATCAAAGATTCTTACTGTAACGTATTGCCTACACATTTAGAGGTACCTAAATCAGCTGAAAACGTCACGTTCATTCCTTCATCCTCTGTTCGTGTAGCTGATGGCTCTAATGTTTCCACAGAGCTTCCTGATCATGATACTACTAATACTAATATTACTGATTCATTCAAAATCCCTACTCGTGGAATGCCTCCATTAAAAGAACCTGCTTCGGATTACAGTTTATTCTATTTGAGTTCTGACACACCTTCAGCATCGTTGTTGCTTTATTTATCGACTAATATGTCACCCATTACTTTGCATGATATGAACTCTTACAAGACTTCCAGTCCGTATCTCAACCTGAAAAAACGTTACAAATATATGAACATGGCTAGAAGTGCCGGTACTATCGGGATCTTGGTGAACACTCTTTCACTAAAAAACTTGGACACAGTCTTGAATAAAGTGCAACAATTGATAGTGGCTGCGGACAAGAAGTATTATACGTTTGTTGTAGGGAAACCAAACGTACCGAAGCTCGCTAACTTCGACGTAGTAGATATCTGGGTCGTGCTGGGTTGTTCTATAGGAGGAATCGTAGTCGGCTGTGATGATTATTACAAGCCTATCATTACTCCTTATGAACTGTCGCTTGCATTGAAGAGAGACTTGACCTGGGATGGTCGCTGGTTGATTGATTTCGATAGTATATTGGCAATGGACGCTGAGTCTGATGACGATGAGTCTACTGATATTGAACTTAATGACGAGCTGAACACCTCAGACAAGCAAAATTCTTCTGAATTGGAGTCTGAAGCACCTGAATTCGACCCTGTCACTGGTAAATACGTGACCTCTTCCAGACCTCTGAGAAGACGAATGGAGCATGTCGAGGTCGGCGAGGGCCATACGAGTACAATGAACTCTCTCACTGCTAAAGTCGACAGCCATCTTGTTATCAGGAACACAACATCCACAGCAGCGGAGTATCTTAATGAACGAACTACGTGGAAAGGTTTGGGTGAAAACAACAGCGATTTTGGAGACAATGCGGATCCAAGTGTCGGTGCAGATCTAGAGGTCGGAAGAGACGGCATTGCTCGCGGATACACTGTGAATCGCGGCCCCAAGGCTTGATACTTGAGGTTTAAACCGTAAAGCTTCTGGTCATTCGTTTTGATCATCGCTTCGAATCTCCTTGATCGTCATATGCATATGCAATATTACTTAGAGTATGTACGTTATATTATCTTATAATCCATAATTCATGAAAAGTCACTGTTTTCGAGTCTTGCTAAACCTCGGGTTAAACAATGTAGGAGCTTTTTTGCGGGAATGCGAAGAAGCCGGAGGCCTGATTTTGTCGGATTTTGTTGGCACAGGACGTTGGCCTTGGCCTTGACCTTGACCTTGCTGCTTTGGTTCCGGGTACATGTTTTCATTTGTAGATCTGACAGGACCTTTGGCAAGGCCTTTAGCTTGACTTTTTGGTTGAGGTCTAGATGGAGGCTTTGATGGATTATAGTTGGGAATTGCGGTGTAACCTCTTTCGTCCGTTCTACCATTGGAACCGCTGGTGCCATTAGTTTTGACGGACAACGATGATGATGATGATGATGATGACGAGGACACACGTTCTGTGACGGTTACGAAATGGTGGCCATCCCTATTAATAGACGGATAATCACTTTCATCCAGCACATTATAAGACAAATCCGGCTTCAAAGGAATATCGTAAATCAAAGTAGCATCCGCCGTGTCAGGCCGCGCGACCTCAATGGTTCGGTCGACCGGTGCATATGCCCGTTGATCGCTGTTCAGGAAACCCTTGTGCGCTTTGCTGACCATATTTCGTCTTTCGGCATCAGACACCAGATCATTCCAAATCGGGCTGCTATCACGAAGATGCTGCCCATGACCTACAATCCACAAGGAACACTTGGCTCGTGTGATTGCGACATTTAGTCGTCTTTGGTCGTTTAAGAAACCAATTCCTTTTGTAGTGTCTGCTCTCACGCATGAGAAGAAGATGATGTCTTTCTCCTGACCTTGGTAAGCATCCACCGTGTTGAACTCAATATCCTTCAAGATTGCCGAGCCGAAATGCTTCTCAAAGAGCTTCCTAATAAGCACCACTTGCATCTTGTAAGGTGATATAATACCAACAGAGCCTGGTGCTAGTTTCACGTGCGTGACTTCTAGCAACTTCTCATAGATGTTTAGTATAATTTCGGCTTCCTGTATATTTTCAAAAGACCTGGCAGAGCTCCTGTCTCTGGAGACACTATCAAAGAAGCGATAAGGAGCATACTCAAGATAGTTATGCCACGGACGAGACGTACTATTCAAAACAAGAGGTGAAGTAAACAATTTTCCATCATAAAACGCTTTAGACGGGAAACGAGCAATATCCGGGTGCATACGGAATTGTATATTCAGCAAACTGATTCTGTCCTTATGATTATTGAACATACGCACAAACAAACTTTTCTCGTACTTCAATTTGCTCGCCTCTTGCGATAATACAGTAGGTGGCAGCTGCTTAGGATCACCAACCAATACACAGCTTCTGCAACCGTACTTCAAAGGAATGAGAGAAGACAATTCTATGCTCTGGGCAGCTTCGTCGATCACGACCATTCCAAAAGTCATTTTCAGGGTGCTCAACACAGAATGTGACGCACCTGAAAGCGTGGCGCATACAATATCCGCGTCTCGAAGCACTTTCTCCTGCACTTGTCTTCTAGTGACATCCTGGTTCCGACGCTCCTTCATCTGCTCCTCTCTCTCGATATTGACCTTGTGTCTAATCTCCTTCAAAGCTTGAATGGTATCACGGATCTGGTCCTCTAACTTTGCTCGGCTGTCTGCTGGCAACTCATCACCGTTAGATGTCCGTTTGTCCTTTAACTCACTCAAAATTCTAGAAAGCTTTTGTTGTTCTTCAAACGCATTACCAGACCCTGCGGAAGACGCGCCGTTAGCCGTTTTGCTGTTTAAAGAAGAGCATTCACGATCAACAATTTCTTCTAAAGTCACGTCTTGCACTTGCTCATGAACAGCTTCACTACGACCAACTCGAATAAGCTTTGGATTGAAGTAAGCACCAGTATTGGACTTCAGACCGCGTTTGATACGAATGACCAGTTCGTCGACGGCAGCATTAGAAGGAGCACATACAAGGATTTTTTTGCGGTTCTTAGTTGTCAAGGCAAGACCTAAGATAGCCAAAATCGTCTTGGTTTTACCAGTACCAGGAGGTCCCAAGATTAACGAAAATCCATTGACATCGACGGAGTTGCCAACGGCTCTCGCCTGGGCTTCACTAGCATCAAACCGTTGCTGTACCTGCTTCAAATCCAACTGTGCATTGTTAAATGGAAGAGCAGGTTCAGCATTAAGAATTTGTTTTTTCAACTCGTAATATTCCAGTGCTCGTAAAGATGTGTACTCTCGTTCTACTGTAGCTAAGCTCATTACTCTTATAGCATGACAGATAGAACCCCCGAAAAGCTTGGTCAAAACCGGGCCAATGGAGTTATGAATACGCAAGTTGATATCAGTGCAACCAGTGGCAGTTTTAGATTTGGAAACGCGAGTAACTTTAGCCAGGCAGTTAGGTATTGCAGGGTCTGGATATGCCGCTGGTAGCCTTTCTGACCCGTAGCACGTCAACAAAATCAAGTCAGAGTCTGTTATTTTTTCTCTGTTGAATTCATTAGTACTCATGGTCGCATATATATCGTAGAAATCATCACATCGTACCCTTCTTCCAACATCTACCGTAAAGGGTCTTCTCTTGTTACTATCAGCACCCTCTTTGCTACCCAAAATGCCTTGCCAGCATTCCAATAAAAGCAACGGCTCAAAAACTTCTTGGTATTCTTTGTAAGACTTGAACGTATCAGGAACAGATCGATAGGCTTTCTTGACATGATCTGGTGGATATGCATCAGCATGATGGTAGTTCCAAGCTAAAACACTTGCATGGAAAGGACTGATATCAATGTTCATTCTGGCGTGCATATTCTTCTCGTCGATTTCTTTTTGAGTCGAAGAAGACTTCTTATTGCTGCTGGCTTGAGATTCAGTAGTAATTAGAATAGCAGAACTAGTTACCTTGCGTTTCTTGAACAAACCATCGTCATCGTCATCGTCATCATCAGAGTCGCTGCAATCTGACATCAAGTCTGTGCTGCTCAATCTAGGCCGTTTAGCTCCACTTGTTCCATTCACAATCTGTATATCGTTGGAAGACGAAGCCGGGTCTGTTTTCTTTGAATTAAACCCAGGAGGTCGCGGAGGGTGAATCTCTTTAGGTGGAGCAGCATGAGCCGGCATCTTTTTAGTATTAGGATTGAGTTTAGATGTAAGCAAATTCTGACGAAGCCGTTCCATCTGGCTCATTTGTGCTGGTGTCGACTCCTCAAACTGGGAATGTTGATCAGAGGGTCCAAGATGCTTTATGATATCGAAGTCTCTGAGCGTTCGTTGAACCATTTGGCCTTTGTTAGCGAGTTGCTTAATATTACTAGCGGGTGTCGGGATTGAGGAGTAAGTCGGCTGCATGGAAGGAGATTGGTTCGCGGTTTTAAGAGTACCCGAATGTGGAGTCGATTGTTGAGTCTGTGAAGTCTGTGAAGCAGACGGAGATCGTCGTCTTTGGTGGCCCTGTTCTACCAGTGAATCTATCTTGTCTGTCGACAGAGTACCGATAGCTTCTAGTAGGGTTCTACATTGCTCCATCGTGAGGTTATTTTTGATGGACTGGTTGGAATAGTTACAGAACATGGTGATCAGGGTATTAGGAGTGGCCACTTTGAACGACTTCATGAGCTTCAGAATAGCCAATATGTTTGTCAAACTCGCCTCAATGAGTTTGAGGTCTCTTAACTTAAGAAGCACGCACATAGGTTCTATGCAATATATGACCGGCTGAGCCAGCAGCTCTCCACAGCGTGTCTCATTAGGAGGCATACACGCTGCTAGATCCGACTCGAACAATCGGAAGTTTTCCAGTAATCCATGGCCGAAATGCATCTGATCCTTGACAAACTCCAGCATGACCGCACTAGGGTAGAATTTCGACCATTCTTTGATGTTGTCTAAAGAAAACTTAAGAAACTTCCATACGCTTTTCCAGAACTGCAGTAACTCATTGTCTGGGCCCTTCGTCAACCGGTTGATGAGTGATTCCGTGTTCACTCCAGCTCCAGAGTCGTACATAGCATCGAGATAATCCTGCACTACTTTAACAACGCCAGTACAAGGTGAAAACTCCTTATAGTCAATCACTAAATGTAACGCATCAACAACAGCACCAAGTACAAGTGTTGGATTGTAAGCTAACATCGCCTGAATGCCTTCGATTCTTCCAATAGCAGTAGGTTCAAAAGCTTGAATCAACAAATCATCAGCCAGTTGGCTGACGTCCTTGTTCGATATAAACGTAAGCAAGATAGCATTTCTCATTAACTTTTTAGCGTGTCGTCGAAACATGTCTTTGGCATCAATTTCTGATATCTCTGAGCAGCGTTTTAACGAAGCTATCAGATGGATAATTGATGGAGTAGAAGGAGCAGCAGATGATTTTGCGTGATATGATAGCAGCACACCTAAGTTCGATGCCATGATTACTGACGCTATTGCTTGTGGGAGATATTTTTTACAGCATGTAAAAAGGGCTGATTTCCAAAAAGTCGACTTGTTATAAAGCTCTTTTGGAATTGGCTCATTGCCATTCAACTGTCTGCTTCTCAAGACTATTTGTACGTCTCTGATCATTTCAAACTGAACCGCATGGTCTAATACAGAAAGAGCATCTGACAGTAATTGAAGGCGGTCGTCAGGCCTTGCTACATTGAAGCATCGTGGAACAATGCAAGCATCCAAAGACGCAGCCCTGAAAATAGACGAAACAGCATCCGCGTAGCTCGTTTTAATGACCGGAATAGAAGAAGATGAGCCTTGTGCGGTGGTGGTGTCTGCGTAAATGGCAACTTTGGTATAACGTTTCACCAGTTTCAGTGCTAAAGACAAAAACACATCATAATGACCCATTTCACAAGCATACGACGTGTTGCCATCATTAGAATTTGTTATAGCTGTAGAAATGAGGGTTTCACTGGCTTTTAAGCACTCGATAGTAACCTCGGAACTATCATTCTCCACAAGTTTAAAGAAAAACTCCATCACAGAGTCAAGAGACCAAATATAACTAAGTATACCTTCACTCTTACCAAGACGCTTAAAATGCGGGAACATCCAGATGTCCAAACTCGACATAGCATTAGTAATGAATTCTGGTATGGACCTTGAGTTGGAGTTTGTTTCAGTGGAAGAAGCGGCCTTAAAGTAGCCGCTAACCAGCAAGTCCGCAGGGAACGTAGCGAGCAGTAGAAGAAGAGCATGTGCAACTTGTAACCTGTAGTCTGCGGGGTCGTAACCAGGGAACTGCACTACTTTTTTGTGTGATACTATACTTTTCAGAGTTGATATCAGTGATGCAACGATATCGCAAGATTTGTTCAACGCCGGACAAACCTCGGTGCGCTCATCAGAATGCAGCAACAGTTGACGTATGCTTGAGGAGTCGAGGACCTGCATTATCTGTGCCAAACTAATGCACTGTCTAGCGGATGGTTCTCTCAATACATCTGCGAGATTCGTCCATATGATGGCTCTCAGAGTGGAATACATAGTCGGTCCGTTGTTATCTGAAATCGACAACGGGGTCCTTATAGTTGGTTCTCCTGAGGCTGATTTATTGGTTCTAGTTGACCATGGCAACTTCGGAAAGATATTGTCGTAAATCCACTCGTGCAGATGGTCACAGTCTTGGCTAGGCACGCCACTAGCAGTAGACAAATACAGAGCATAAACACCGGGTATGCTAGCGTCGATATCTACATCTGTAATAAGAGAAGATGATGCTGTACTATTAGAAATAGTAGTAGAGACGAAAGTTGACCACGGGAAAAGCTCAGACTTGCATATTGACAGTAGCGCAGAAACCGCTTGAGAAACCACGTAAGAGGCGCCTAACCCATTATACTCTGCCGCCAAGTAGAAACATTCATAGACCGATATGGTTTCTTCGTGGCTCAACTCTGCCATAATGTCAGTAGTCATTATTCTGTTTCTATTCTTCTCAACGATTTGCGATAAAGTTTTGCTGAGACGGTGGATGTCGCGTTTACGGATGTCACTAAGAACCAATTCAACGCGATTACTAGGGATGCCGAGGTCCTTTCTCAACGATAAAGATATGAATTCCTTCTCTTCGTGATATTTCCTAGTGCATTGTAAGCAGTTCTTGATCTTGCTGGAAACCAAGTTGTAAGTAGCATCGGCAGTTTGGGGTAAGGAGATCACAACCAGAATCAACCGAGCAAACGGGACCCAAACAGGGTCACAGAACCAGTGACTATCTTGAGGAAACTGCTTATGGGTCAGCAATCTGCCTGCAAAATGACAAGCGGTCTGCCAGTTCTTAGGGTCCGCAGTGGTCTGTGCGGTATGCAGTGCTGTGCGAGCTTGTTCCAAGACCTGTAAAAACTCCGGAGAATAGCTGCTGCCTGATTCGTTTGAACTGGCATTTGCATTTGCATTTGCATTTGAACTTGAACTTGCATCATGAGCCCTTGGTGTCACGAAAGCTAGTCCAGTTACATCAGGTCCTCGGGATGTAGGGGCTCTTTGAGCCTGGGCTGCTATATGGGGGTTGATATTGTGAGGAATATCTTGAGCCATGACGAAGCCAATTGATATTCCAATGTTATCATTAAAGACAGTTGCAGCGCGTTCCTATTAGTACTAGTCTATTTGAACGCGTACTGGATGATACAGGTTGTACCAGAGTCTTTTCAGTGAACGTGTCTGGCTAGCGTGTAAAAAGAGAAAGATAGGATATTCTATGTTATAAAATTGTATTTTCTGTATCTGGTTGGGCGGAGACATGCAACGCGAAGTATTTGAATCGAACCCTTTCCAGGGGGGACAAAGAAACCACAAAAGTACGAGAAAAGGACGGAATAGGGGTGTTAAATGATTGATTTATTGATTTATTGATTTATTCTGTCTTCAAAGATGCGGACTAAGCAAACTGGCTCAACCGTCGTCTTTGTAAAATTTACGTAGTGCCTTCATTGTTGGATCCTCATATTCAAAGGGGCTCTGTGACGTAGATTTAGTCGCCAAAAATGGTTGAATATAATAGTATACTATATAAATCAGTATTAGTCTAATGTATTTTTAGGATATTAACAAGTGCTTTTTTGTATATTATGTCTACTTTGTTGTGGTAATATCTGCCTGTTACCTTGTTCTTTGGTATTCATGGAGTCTTCCTGATTTTTTTAGGTTTTTGGCGATGCGCACGGCTGTAACCAATTAACCAATTAACCAATTAAGCGGAAATTAAGCCTAATTAGGAACACGCGATGGTGAATCTGATCCTGGTGCGGTCAACCAATTTCGTTCACAGCCGCAGAGAAATATAGCAGAGAAAAAAGGTTGATCAACAGGCCAATTGGAACTTCGAGTGCTCTTGACAGGTCCTTGATGCTTGTGAGTATGTTCATGCTTTTCGAAACTTTTCTGAGATGTCCGAAAATGTCCTGTTTCTATTTGGCTACAAGGACTAGCTCCTAATATACCAAATATATAGAGCTACAATATATCGTATCAATTCATTATCCTAACACAATAGTCATCAAAATAGTCATTCATAATAGGATCCGCAGACCTTGGTAAATTTACTTAGCAACCCATATATTAACCGGTTAGCGTTTTCCCTGTTTCGTTCCCTGAAAAATCACCAAACAAATCATCAAATGCCATTGCTTCGACAGGTAAATGCACTGCCATAGGCATTCTCCTGGTATGACCAGATGATACTCTGTAGCGTAGCATACAGACCAGGGCCCAGAATAAAGAAGCCAGCCCCTATCAGGAAAGCATTCACGACAAACGCAATTTTGGTGGTCAGACTGCCGGCTTTAAACAAAGCTATAGGAGACGGGTCGACTCCCGCCTTCCTAGCGGCCAATCTCTTGAGCTTGAAATAAGCGACACCCCAGAACACGAAGCCAAACCAGCAGTCGAATAATGAGCTCATTAATGATAGTAAGTCCGAGAAGAAGGGAATAACTTCTGCGAAAATAAACGCAAAGATCCACAGAACCAAGTTGAGGAGTATCCAAGTGCCCCAGCCGACAAAAGTATGGTCGTTTCTATGCGAAGAATCTTTCTTGAAAATCTTCAAAAATAAAAAGGTAGCAGATACATTGGAATACAAGGACCCTAGAAACAAAATAGTCGGAAGAGCAAATGAAAAAGCGATTTTCTTGTAATGACCGGATAACGAGCCGAACGCAGGAGCGGTGATATAATTGTTACCAACATAGACGTAGATAATAGACCCAGCCAATGCGAACACCACAAGTTCCAAGAAAGTCACCACATATAACGCTTTTTTGAAGTCCTTTGGTTGTTTCATTTGTGCAATGAATGATGGGTATGTGATTTGTCCAACAAACGTATACACAATGTTCAAGAAAGCGGACATCGCCGTGACGAAATTCGTACCTTTTACAGGCCAAAGATTGTACTTGACAGGCAAATCCGGCGTATATCCACTAGGATGGTCTTGAATAGCTGCAAACACGATAGCAAGAATAACTGCCACGAACATAGTAATAGCAGAGAAATAACCGACGCCAGACAAGTGCGAGAACGTTCTAGGTAACGATATTAAGAAACAGATAATTGCAGTGACTACGCCGAATACAATAGAACATATCGTAGTGTTGTCTGAAATGGTGTTGAAATATTTCGCACCTACCAAGACATGAAGAGCTTGGATCAAAGTATTGTTCAACAGGAAACACACAGCAGTAGCGTACCAAATAACATTGGAGTTCCAGAACAAGTTCTTGCCGATATCACAGACATCCGTCAAGTGAGGATAAGCAGCACAATAATCAGCTATTGTCAACCCAGTATATAATACAGTCAAGGAAACGAAAACTGTGAGTATCAAGCCAGGTACAAGTCCAAGCACGGAATAAGACCATGGGAAAGACATGATGGCTAAGCATATATACTCTGAGAACAGCAGACCCGCTGTACGTTGCCATGAGCAGTTTCTATAGTTGATAGTATGCGAGGCCTCCTCGGCGACGACAATGTTGAGGTATTCCTCTGCGGAGTAAGCCGATTCTGACTCCGAGATGCTTTTCTTTTCAAGGCTGTTTCTCGGTGTCATTTTGGAATACGAAGAAAGACCGAAAGAAAGAGATCTGTAAATAGAAAAGAAAAAAGAACAAAAAATTGGAAGATAGACTCAAAGAAGTCCACTACAGGTTTGGGCTTAGTTTAGAGAAGTTGCTACACCTGGCTATATCAGCATAGAAGATATCTGCGAGGAGCTGGGCTGGACTGCGATGAGCTGGATATCAGCTTTGAACAAGGAATAATCCAAGAAATAAGATTATGACCAAGAACAAGTATCAAGAACAATGTCCAGTGTTTACTGTGGTCTTTTAGGGTGTTTTAGGGGGTGTCAGAGTTTTCAGCCCCAAGTACAGGGTGGCTCGTATTTATATCTATATAACCATTTTATCAGCCTCGAAAACGCTGGAGAAAGCGATGTCGTCATTGCTTTGTGCCTTGTTTTGACGTTTGCGCACGTGACTTGGGCAACCCAAAGTCCGAAAAGGGACAGAAAGGTGCCGTTGTGGGAGCCTGAAGCAAAGCCTCGATGCGTCATGCCAGAGTGAGATTGCGCAACTAGGACGCAATTTCGAGGTTTGGGAGTATTTTGGGGTGTGTTCAAGGTGGCTGTTGTATGGATCTGGTGGCTGTTTTTGATTTTTTTGGTGCTCTTGGCTGCATTATTGCTGCTCTGTTCGGAGACGGAGTTAATAACGTTAATCCCATCTCCGGTACTAAACAGGTGCGTGGGAGGAAGATTTAGGCTGAGTCAGCGTCTTAGCTTAGTTTAGCTTAAGCTTAGAGTTTTCAGGGAGGGTGGTGCAATAGTATAAGGGTTAATGATTAGTTGGTTATTAAACGTCGCATTTTTATTTGATGTAGATCTATGTGAAGTTTGTTATCTCAAGGTGAAGCTCAATATGAAGCAACTTTGGTTGAGAGAAGAAAACGTTGTGGGGGACGTTGATTGAACATAAAAAACAAAAAAAAAAAAAAAAAAAAAAGTTTAACTGGACCAAAGATTTCGTTCTGGGAGAAGAGAAATTATTTACGATGAAAGCGCACGGCTGGAACCGGCGCAGAGATTTTTTTTTTTGGACCGAGAGCTTAAATTTTTTTTAATTTTTTCAATCAGGAATTGATACCAAGAACTGATATCAACTAGTTACTATCAGCATACTACACCACTACACAACTACAAACAAGATGGTTGCACCTACAGCTCGAGTAGACCTGCCGTCTCAATCACAGTCGAATGTCGTCGAACAGCCGCAGGATGTAGACAACGAGGAAGTCATGATAGACGCATCTGGCGCAGCAGAGCCTTCAGATATCACTGCAACGGAACACCCAGAAGCTTCGTCCATAAAACAGGCGGGAGTCACATTAGACGCCGAAGGCCGACCGAAGTTTGCATCCGTGGACATGTCTGGTGAGCGAGTTAAGAAAGAAGTGCGTTCTATAGCCGTTCCTCCGCATAGATTCAGTCCTCTGAGACAGAGCTGGAACAAGATTTACATACCGTTGGTGGAGCATTTGAAATTACAGGTGAAGATGAATGTAAGGCATAAGAAGATCTCGTTGAGGACCTGTAAAGAAACCACGGATGTCGGTGCGATTCAGAAAGGCTCCGATTTCCTAAGAGCATTTATGTTGGGATTCGACATTGACGATGCCATTGCATTGTTGCGACTGGATGATCTATATATAGAGACATTCGAGATAAAAGACGTCAAGACGTTGAACGGGGACCATTTAAGCCGAGCCATTGGCCGTATAGCCGGTAAAGACGGCAAGACCAAGTTTGCGATTGAAAATGCGTCACGAACGCGGGTGGTTCTGGCAGACAGTAAGATACATATTCTTGGAGGGTTCAGCAACATCAAGATTGCACGAGAAACCATTGTTAGTCTTATTCGAGGTGCGCCCCCTGGCAAGATCTACGGCAACCTGCGGGTCATTTCTGCGAGGATGAAGGAGCGATATTAAGTAAATGAAGCCAATTTATGAAGTCAGTTGGTTTCATCATGTACGTTTTTATTAATTATTAGATCCATGTGGTGTATTTTGCTATGTTTAGTGAACCTAATAAACTTTCATCTGACCAACTCAACGCATCTCATGTCAACTGCTCAATTACTGTATAAATACAAAGTCTATTTCAGACCCTCACTACAAGGGAATTCTACTTCCTGAACGTAAACCCTTTGGCAACCATGGCACGTTCAAGCGACTCCCAGATGTTCTGTACCACTTGTTTATCCTTGAACCGTTGGGCTCTATCCAACGTCTCTAGCTGTACGTTCCATTGCTGTAATGTGGGAGGAACAGGGTCTCCTTTATAAGTCAAGCCGAATCCAAGCACCTTTCTGAACAACGTATTAGGATCACTCCACATATAAGGCTTGAACTGCCAGGCTTGTCCAGTCACAAACACGGCGATCACACGGTCCCAGTACTCAGGCTTGAACTTATCCACAGAGTTGACTACGACGATACGGACATTGCCGAGCTTCGCACTAGTATGTGCAATTCTCTGTATATCAGGAGTACCTCCGCTCATTGTAACTGGCTTGAACACCCCTGTTTCGAGGAACTCTTTGACGTTAGCCATGTTGATGAGAGACGATGCCGACGGCGAAAGAATAATAATCGGCTCTTTATTCTTTCCGCTGCCATTTTTAGGGGTAGATCCGCTGGAAGACAACGCTGTGTCTTTCGAAACGCCTCGGCCGCTGCTTTTGTTTTTCAGGTTGTTTTTATATGCATTCATGATCTTCTGCTTGCATTCAACAGAAACAGACGAGAAGTCAATCACCTTATTACCACGAAGTGCCTTGTTGTGGTCCACCAACGACCGTTCTTTTAAATATATCTCCTGCAACTGCTCCGGTATCTCATGTTTGGTAGGCGCAATGCTCAAGCCCAACAATCCTTCACTCGAACCGGCTTTAGCTCCTACAGCACCACTAGATGATGATTTAGCATCACCAGTAGCAGCTGTAGTAGTACGATCAGCATCGGCTTCTTCCGTGCCATCCATTACCGTGTCTTTATCGGCCGAGGCATCCGTTTCTTTGATGTATTCACTTTCCAAAGAGGCACCTTCTAACCAGGTGATAAGATCAGTTCTCTCCAAGAACTTGAGATTGGTGATTCCTCGGTCTTCCGACAACGAAATGTAATCCGCGATACTGAGGTCTCTGGTGATCCAACAGTTGTAAACCACTCGTAAGTCTACTCTATGAGGAGCAGGATCAGGCAGCTCGAACCTTGTAGGGGTGTCCAATGGTATAACTGTTGTTTGTGCCTCTGTTAAGCCAGGTATAGGTCCAAACACCAGGCCCTTTGCCTGGGTAATATCGTCCGTCGGCTCATTGCCATCTTCGGAGACTGAGAACTTGGGCTCTAGCTTGGCAGCGATAGATGATCGCAAATATACAAGCGGGTCTATCGACATGATGTATTATGCAGCACTTTTCTGTGGTGAGTTTAGTCGAGTTGAGTTAAGTCTGTGAGAAGAGTGAAAAGCTGAAATTTCACACGCACCCAAAGTCAACAAGGTTACCCTGCAGCCGTGAGGACCACCATGATAAAAGCTGTAACTATATGAATATTAATATAAATACAACAAACGTAAATCAACAATATAATAATAATAAATAAAACTCCAGGAGATGAACAGCTTATTTAGTGATAGTACAGATCGGCAGCATGTTCCATCCCCGCTACGTGGCGTTCTGTTCTTCTTCCCTTGTTCACCTGATGACATTACCCCTGCTGTGGTCGAGCCACAACTCGTTGCCAAATGATATGCATCCTAAATTCAATCCAATCCAATCAATCACAGGTTTCTAGCAACACTGGGGACTCGGATCAGGCTCCTCAGTATGCAAATAGATGGTGTTTCGGCGGTCCTGTTGCTCCAAATACTGCGTTTGGATGCGGCTCTTGCGCTCAATAAGGATCCTGGTGATGCTGTCAAACACCCGATCCACGCCTCGGCCATCTTTAGCACTGACTTCATGGCACGCGCGGCCGTAGTTCTCCTGCTGCGCTTGAAGGTACTGATTAGTAAACTCCACGCAAGTCTGAAAAGGCACTTCACGTTTAGACGGGTCATGGTCAGTCAAGTCGAGCTTCGTGCCAACTATAAGAATGATAAGCTCCGGACCGACGTTTTGCTGTAACTCCAATAACCAAGAATGCATAGCTTTGAACGACTCTCGCGACGTTATATCGTAACAAAGTATCCCACAAGTCGCAGAACGATAGTACATAGGAGCCATGGACCGGAACCGTTCCTGGCCTGCAGTGTCCCAAATCTGCAGCCGGATAACATAGCCGCCTACGTTGATTTTTTTGGCCAAGAATGATGCTCCGATAGTAGATGCATTGCCTGATTGAAACGTATTTTTGACGTACCGTAACACAAAGGAGGTTTTGCCCACGCCTAATGGTTGGTTAGTTTGGTTTGGTAAATTGATGAGTTGGTGTTAATAGAATGGTGTACGCAATTGCATACGAATTAGCGTTTCATACCACTGGTGCTGATGTTTTGAGGTATCACAGCAGAACACCCTTGAACCAACCACAAGTCTACTTACCTTGAGCTCCTAGAAGAACTACTTTGGCATCTAGCGACATTGCGAAGATGGCAGAAATGCAAAGTTCAAATATCAGATATTCCAAATCCAAAGTTTTGGTTTGGTTTGTACTCCTTGTGCTGTGGTGAGAGGTGAAGTGAAGTCAAGTGACGTGAAGTGACTAAGATTCGTCGCTTTTGTACTTTCCTCTCCAGAACGCAGCGTAGCTAGCCCCTGAAAGTTAATCTCAACTAAAAAGAGCAGAGCGAGCGGAGCCGAAAGCAATTCAACCAAGCTTTGTTACTCAGTGAATAAATAAATAAAAGCCGGTAGGATGCACGTTTCTGATTATGAAACAAACCAGTCGGCAAGTCAAAGTTAAAGTCAACTGGCTCAGGGTTTGTTGTGCTGAACCCTTGAATCTCCTGTTTAAGACAAGGTTAAACCTTGTGCCAATCGGTATAATGTAGCGGACGGTCTACTAGAAAAGGTCCGTCGACTGAAAGTGGGGTCACAACGAAGCAAGACACCACTAGAAAAACTTACTAGAAAACACCACTAAAAATATATAATAAATTACACGTGGGGCTAGTCAGGGAGGGCTAGCTGGGAGCTGTGTGTGATATGAGGCTAAGACTAAAGGAGTAAGAGCTGAGCTGCGGAGTTGGTTTTCTAAGCAAAAGCAGGACACGTTAATACGTAGACGAAGACGACTCAAACGGCACTGGATAGTTATACAAACCAACAGGGTCACTTGTAAGCTAATATTACGGCTATACTGCTAATTCACGTATTTCCTTCTTGCTTCTGTGGTAGGAATGAAACACCGATGACAATGGGATAACGTGGGATATTTATAGCATCTCCGCTGCAGCTATGTTGTTGTTGATCAGCCACAGCTATTACCGGAATGGGAGCTCAGGATCTGGGAAGATCTGGGAAGGGTTTAGGATTTCAGCAAAGATAACCGTAGTTTTTGGACACTTTTTAACGTGTTTCTACGTGTTATTGCGTTATTTAGAGCCTGTTTTCTATTCATATATCATCATTCAATATACTTATGGCTTTGGTTCGTAAATATAGCCTACATGTTTCGCTGTATGCAAGGGACGAGACGGGATAAGGACCACCACACTGCAATTACAAAGCCAGCTAACCGTCATGCAGGTAGCCCTGTTGGTTTGATTTGATGCAGTATAGCGCGAAGTTGATGCGAAGTTGATGAGCAGTTAAGGGGTAACAATAGGACGAACTGGACCACTTAAATGGGCCAATTAAATGGCAGTCAGTGAACGCAATCAATAATGATAATTAATGCCCGGCACTGTAATGAAGCCGGGCTTTCGATAGATAGATAGATGACTCAGCTCCAAAAAACCTCCGTTATCGGTGATCTGGCCGATGGCCATTGTTGCATTTAGCGTTGCGTTGTGTTGGTCTTTCGTGTTGACTTTCGTGTTGAGGCCCCTTTTGATGCTCCTTTTCTGGGAAGTTGTGTTTCTTATCGGCGGATCTAATTTTGACAGTGATTGCATTATACGATATGGACTTAGCGGAACTGGGTGATGAGACATATCTTTGCCTTAGTAATAGAGTGACAACGCAACAACTTAGCATGAAGTAATTTTGCTTGTCTTTATTTGGCATGACTAGATAAGCAGGGTTTCATTAGCTTCATTGGAGAATGTCCTCCAATAGACCAGACTAGACTAGACTAGACCAGGGGTCTACCCCACACGCCGCACCCTCGATTTGAGACCCGTTTGAGGCATGTCTTTGTTATGTAATCGCATCTGCAGGCTATCAATATCGGTATATTTTCATTTTATTGCGTTTAAGGCAGGCTGTGAAGCGACAAAGTGACAGAGTGACAAAGTGGAACCGTTGTCGTGGCCATGTCATGTGGGTATCATATCTGATCTGGTCCGATATTTGATATCATACGGATTGGAGATTGAAATCGAAATTGAATCGAAATAAAAAGTGAAATAAAAAGTGAGACTGAGATTGAGTTTTTGCAGGAAAAGCACCTCCCTCCTTAAGATAAGTGATGGTGATATACCGTTCGTTGCATCAGGGGTAGTCCACATTAGGTTCACATCGAGAGCTCAACACCAAGTAACCTATTGACCAGCTAACCACCCCAGAATATATTTTTTAACACAAGAGTGTTAACTTAATCAGTTGGTTATATATGTGGATACTTATATTCCTAAATATTCTAAACTTTCTTGCCAAAATCCCGCTCTCTCTCTGTGCCTCCTCTATGTAAGCTAATCACAGATCATACTGTTCCTACCACTCAAAAGTCCCACGAAATTCCCACGAAATGGCTCTGAAAAATTGCCCTTTTTCACCACCAACATACCGAATCACTCCACTGAATCAGGCTGGATTACTCACCCCAAATTGAACAATGCATTCCTGGACAAGGATACCGACGGTCCAGATGACCGCCCAGACTATCTGGCGACGGGCTTATGCGACTTCCAAGCCGAAATCCGTGGCTAACGAAGTCAAGTCTATCGCCAACGTCCAGAAACTATACTTGATTGATCCTGTCACGCCAGGCTCGATATTCTTTCTTCCCCACGGTACAAGACTGTTTAATCGACTTATACAGTTCATGAAAGTCCAGCAGCGCAAGTATGGGTTCCAGGAAGTGGTCACGCCTCTTATCTACAAGAAGGATCTATGGAAAACTAGCGGACATTGGCAACACTACAAAAAGGACATGTTCCATATTGTAAGCGATGACTACGAGCACGAACATGACCATGACCAGTCTCCGCATGACGGTACAACAGCTGTAGATTCAGAAGGCTACTCGCTGAAACCCATGAATTGTCCTGGTCATTGTATCATATTTTCCAGACAGGATTACTCCTACCGTGATCTCCCGGTCAGATTCTCAGACTTCTCTCCGCTGCACAGAAACGAAGCCTCTGGTGCATTAACAGGTTTAACTAGAGTGAGGAAGTTCCATCAGGACGACGGCCACATCTTCTGCTTACCTCAGCAAATCGAGTCCGAAATCAGTTCATGTTTGAGCTTAATGGACTTTGTATACAGCGTATTCGGACTCAACGACTATGTCCTGACCTTATCTACACGTCCAGAAGGCTATATAGGAGACTTGGAGACATGGAACAAAGCAGAAAGCGACCTGAAACAAGCATTACAAAAATCCGGCAAGCCTTGGTCTATCAACGAAGGCGACGGTGCGTTCTACGGCCCCAAAATCGACATCTTGGTCAAAGACAACCTCGGCAAACAACACCAGACAGCCACTATACAACTTGATTTCCAGCTCCCTAAAAATTTCCAACTCAAGTACGCGTCGCCGAAACAGGCGTTGGAAACTCCTGTGCTGATCCATCGTGCGATATTCGGTTCACTGGAACGGTTCACGGCGATACTCATTGACCATTTCCAAGGCAAATGGCCCTTCTGGCTGAGTCCCAGACAAGCCGTAGTGATACCGATTGCCTCACGGCATGAGGATTATGCTAAAAAGATTGTAGACCACTTGACAGGGGTTTCCTTAGATTCCACTGACGTCAGCGCCGCGAAACTGTTCGAGCGTACCTTCTACGTAGACCTGGCTGCGGAAGAGGAGCCTGTGGGAGTCAGAATCAAACGAGCAGTCTCTTTGAGCTACAACTATATTATAATTGTTGGAGATGCGGAAGTGGAGTCCGGGACCGTGTCCGTTCGACAGCGTGGCTCCAGAGACGTGCAGACCATGACTTTGGATGCCCTGAAGAAGACCTTTTGCGACCTGGAAGACAATTATCAATAGACGAAATGTAAATAAATCATAAATAGGTGCTAGACAAATTACTTAGTTATTTAGTTGTACATAATAAAGACATGCGAATGAACAAACAAAAGAACAAACAAAAGAACTCAAAATTCCTTGAGCGCAGCTGAGATCGTCGTCCCGGACAAGTCTGGAGCGACTGATTGCTCGAAATCAATCTTTGGTTCTTTCGGCTGGTCCATCAGGCCTTCCCACAAATCACTAGGCAAATAATCTCCTCGTTCTTTGATAAACTTCTGCCGAGCATCCAGTTCGGCATGATGCATTTGTGACAGCTGCGTAGACATGTCTTTGACCACAGCAGCCATGAGCTCTTCGTATTTCTTCCGTCGTAATATCTCAAGAATTGTAGCGTGATAAGACTTGCGGAATAGCTCATAGTACTTCACTAGAGCCTCCAGTTCCTCGAGTAAACCAGACATGTCGTTCAAATAGCCCAAGCGCTGCTTCAAGAGACCGTCCAACTGTTTCGAATAAGACCGCAATTGCGATATAGTAAACCTATTAAGCTCATCAAAGCTTATGGTGATTGTATTATGCGCCTCTACCAACTGAGCATGAAACCCTGACACGACCTGCTCGGCCTCTTCAATGGCGTTCTTACGGTCATATAGCTCCGCAACGACCTCCTCCACTTCTTTGCTGTCACGTTCCAAGACTTGTACCAGTTCCTGAGACTCTTGTTTGACCTCTAAAGTCTGTTCGGCTTTGGACAATTCTATGCTTTTTAAGCACAGGTCGTAATGCCGTGTCAACGACTCTAGTAACTTAGCCATTTCATGCGCGTCTTTAGCAATAGAGTCCGTGAGATCATGTGCAGATTCCAAAGATTCCCGCATAAGCAATTTGCTGCTTATAGGACTAAGTTTTGTGGATAGAGACTTGATCTCTTTCTCAAACTTGCTAATGCATTGTGTCAGTTCTTCATCACAGCCAAACACATCATCTTTAATAGCCACTACAGACTTGCGTAACTGATGTATACCATCTTCAAACACAAAGCTTCGTAGAGTACGTCTATTCTTGGAAAAAGCCCTGTCCAAAGTAGTGGATTCCAATGCTTTCAAAGCGACATCCAGGCGATGATCCATGGCATCCAATTGGCTCATAAGCAGCTCGAAGTCTTGAGTAGAAGAGCTTTGAAGACCTACAAATGATGACAATATGCTTTGAAGGAAGTCTAATTGTTGCTGTACGGACTTTGCCACAAACGAGGCTTGTGCCCATAGAACAGCAGCGACTTCGATTTGTTTCCTGGACGTGGCTATCAATGTATTAGCCCGAGAACACAAAGGACCTGCCACAGCCAGAGCATGCTGGGCCTCGGAAAACCAGGCGTTCAGCGACATGCACTAGAAAAGGAAAATAAAATGCAGAAATGTATAAATGTATATGTGTCGGTTGAAGTTCTTAGACTTCTTGTAAACTGATGCTGATATCAACTATCAATTACCGATAATATGATAGTATACTGTTAACTCTCAAAGATCAAGCAACAGCACAGCAGTAAACAATATAAACAATATAGGTAGAAGTCAAAAAGAAAGACAAAAAAAAAACAGTGATTTAACCGTCCCATCCACTCTACAGCAACTTCTGTGTTTACACGTTACAAACTTGAGCTGGTCGGGTCCCACTTTGTTGATTTTGTGTTCTATAGGTCGGTGGAGACTAACAATCATAGGATTACTACAGTTGTAGCTAGGGACCAGCGAGATAAAGCTTAATTTAGAAGGCTCGACATATGTCCACACAAAAACAATATTCATGCCAAAATAAATAGATAATAAGAAGCAATTCACCTTTTCAAGCAGAATTACGTGATATTCTAGAAAAACAGCGGTGCTGTTTCCCTTATATGTTGGTCAACCCATAGTGCGGCTGTGCACGATCCATTGGCTTTCTTTGTCTATATCGATCCGGATTCGGGGCTCTTTCATTCTTCACCATCACCCCAGTAAAATTGTAGCGCTTTTTTCACACCAAACTGCACAAAATTACTCTGAGGAAGTGGGCTAACATTCCTTGTGCGCAGAAAAAGGATACTGGAGTACACGGAGGTCGCCTGGCATGTCTACTACCACTGGTACCCAGAAGACGCTGACCAGTATATGGGGGATCAGACGCGACTTTGGTAGTGGTAGTAGCGGAAATGCCAACGATATCAACGACGCTTCGAAACCCGGGCCGTTGTTTATTCCAAAGGCTGTACTAGAACCAAATGATGCCGATATGACGTATTGTGAGGAAAGTATCACAGAAAAGCGCGCAGATCAAACGGAACCGGACCGTTTCATAGTCACGCTACGCGTCGCTCCAGACAAACTCCGAAGCGTCTCTAAAAAACGTCCTCAATCCACTATCGAGGATCCAACGGGGACAAAGATACATCCTTTCTTTCTGAATTCCAAAAAAGTCAAGGAGAAAGAAAAGGAAAAAGAAAAGGAGCGGGAGAAGGAGAAGCAAGCAGAGTCGTCTGCTTCAGCATCAGAGGAACATGTCAAAAAAGAACTTCCACAAAAAGCGCCAGAACCTCCAAAGGGAATAATACACCCCTTCTTCAGTAACCTGCAAGCCAAGAAGGAGGCTAGGAAGGAGTCAAGCAGCCATAAAAACGCGTCGCAGGCTACCTCTGACCGACCGGTTTTGAAGAAATACAGCAATGTCCAACAAGAGCCATGTTTCCCCAGAGTTGCGCACGTACGAGGTCTTCCTTCTATACAGGAGAACCCTGCAGTACATACAGTGGAAACAACGGCCATGGCTCTATCTAAATCTGCTCCTAAAGGAAAACATAAGCATATGTCTGTCTACATTCCCCCGGAAGATTACGTTTATCGGAAGAAGACTTGGAAGAACGTCTCCATACAGACAGACACCCCTACGAAGACCGGCGAACGACTACTACTTCCTGGCTCAGCGGTTACCAAAATTGCACAAAATCTCATAAATCCTGAAAACTTGCATCGACTAAACCATCTCCTTGATACCTGCAGCCAACCTAAAGCATTTGACACCTTTTCTTGTGAGACTCAAATGTGGTCTACCAAATACTCACCTAAAAGTATCCAGGCCGTGGTAACAGGAGATTCCACCGCATATACTTTGTTCCAATGGACACACAAGAAGCTACAAAAGCTAAAGAAAGGAGCGTCAGGCAAGAAATCACGGCCTAAACGTACAAAACGCGTGAAAGAAATGGACGATTTCATTGTCGACGATGATTTTGGTGGTGACGATCCTGACGAACTCACCGAGGACGAGATGTATGCGTCTACTGAAGATTCATTTGATTTCATGATCGTTCATGGCCCACCGGGTTCTGGCAAGTCCGCTGCTGTCCAAGCGGTAGCCTCTGAGTTAGGTGCGTTTCTGTTCGAGCTCAATTCATCTCAACGCCGAACCGGCAAAGAAGTCACTTCTTTATTGGAGAAAGTAGGTGAATCCCATTCCGTATATGCCGCTAATGATTCGAAAAAGACCAGACGTGATACGCTCATTTTCTTGGAAGAAGTGGACGTTTTATATGAAGAAGAGAGATCTCTTTGGCCTGCTGTAGCGAAATTCGCAGAAGTCACACGAAGACCTATAATCATGAGCTGTAATGACATTAATTGCATTCCTCAAGTCATTGCTGATAATAGCCTATTTCTGGAGTTTAGACAGGCAGACGATAGTCTCGCACAGGATTGTCTCTTACTGATAGCATTGAACGAAGGCCACCTGGTAACTCGACAGTCCGTGGGATCCATACTGAAGGACTGTAACGGAGATTTAAGAAAGTCACTTAACATACTACAATATCTATGTCAAATTGGGGTAGGTTGGCGTCCTAGTGGCGTGGAATGGTTCATTGATGAGTATGAGCGAAAACAGATTGAACAGACTGGCAATACCGCACGTGTGCTATGCCGAGAAACTGCGGACAAAAAGCTTTATAAAGATGGACCTCCCACAACTGAGATAACTCCATCAAAACACGAACTCGACTCATTTGACGCGTTTGTGGAGCAACTAGACCTGATGTCGGATGCAGACATACTCGGATCCAATACGCATTCCCAGATCCCTGTTACTATGCGTTCTTCATCTGAGACCACGATAGACGTGAGCAACTGTAGTGAGGTGTCCAGATTCCAGCCACCTATGCCGTTTGAGCTCAATATTGGTGATTATATAAAAGACCATCTCCAGGGTTTTAATGATCAGCTGCCCTTCAACAAACCCCTGCCGCCTAAACGCACCAAGGAAAAGACGATTAGACAAGCGCTGTCTTCTCTTTCTTACCCATTTTCGTTGTTTGGATCAGAGTGTTCTAACAGCAACTATAATTGCATTGATCACGCGACCCTCAGCGTTCTAACATCAGAGATTGCACCTGTAATCAGGTCTGTTGCACGCATAGACAAACAGAGACGAGATACCAAGTCGAGACTCACCGAAACCACTGACGGGAAACGGCTCAGCAAAAGGTCTTTCACAGCTCGTGGAATTGTGGTAGAAGATGAATACTTTGGCGATGACTCACCGTTGGAGGAGATGATAGCTACGGGACCAGTACTGCAATTGGCACCGATACAGGCGTACATAACATGATAAACTAATATGATCAACTCATAATTTCACAAATAAATTAACAAATATTTAATATCGTATCATAAAACTAAGAATGCACGCAGTATGGCACAGATTGGGCATAGATACAAGCACAGGCACAAGCACAATCTAAATGACTTGGACTTTGCGTGAGACCAATCCACCCGTAAAGCACCGCAAAGACCTGCTTTTTGGCGTCAATTGCTGGAACCGTCGGTATGCTTCTTGGATATGCCTGATTTGCAGAGGACTGTTGTCGTCGTCAGGGCCGTCAAACAAGTGGTGGTCCCTCTTCCTCTTCTTCGCTTTATGGCTTTTCAGGTCCACCTTTTCCTCCACAGCTTTGATTTTCAGTGCTTCTTCAGTGAGATTCGCAACGATCTCAAACGTCAAGAACCCCAAGATATCCATGACATCGTCATGAGGTTTGGAGTCTGTGAGATGCAAAATACCGGCCCATTCTCGGAACCGTTTGGCCTTCTTGAAGGTAAACGTAGCCTGCCTACACTCACTCCAATGCACATACTCCTCCTTGGTCATGCCACGCGTACGTTCATCGGCGGCTTTTAGTCGTTGGAAAGTCTCCATATTAGCTTCACGTTCGTATTCGTCTTCCTCCTCTTCATCGTCGTCATCATCCAAAGGTTGTTCACTGAACATAAACGTTAGTTCCCATGGAAGCCTTATTTTGGCGGATTTGTAGATTTTTTTGGCAGATTCCGAGTTCATCATATTAGGGTCCTCAATGACATCTGCACCGTCCACAGCACCTCCATCTTGATCTCTTGCGTTCTTGCGTAGGTCTTTCCAAGACAAATACGTGCTTAGACGGTTGACCTTGGCACGGTCATGTCTGAATAGGAAGATCAAGTCTTCTACTGCGATATTACGTGCTGACCGTTTCCTGGCCAATGCTGAGGCTTGATGCAAGATTTCCACCACTTGAGACCGGACAATGTCTTCTATTAAAGCCAGAGTTTCTGGAGCAGGATCATGTGTCTCACCAGACACAAACATCATCTGCTGGATTTCCATCCGGTATTTATATTTATCCGACGGCTTGTCCATTTTTGTGTTAACACTATTTTTATTATACCAACAGTTGGTCAATTAAGTAGACACTTGATTGATGGGGTATTTGTTCTTTTGTCTTGTTTTCCCTTGTTAAGCTGAGTTGTCTATTGAGTTACTCAATTTGAGTTGATGTCAAGAAGCCAAAATTGTTTGGGAATTCAACTTCTCAACTTAACATACTCTCTCATTATCATCAGATCAGATCAATGTATGATGACTCCAACTCCGACACCCACGGACCGTTGAAGAGAGGTAGAATGCCTGACTCTAGTAGCGATAGTGAGGACTCTGATAGGGGATTGTCGGCACGTTATGTCGGTGTGTCGTTCCAAGCGGGTGGTGTTCAAAGCAACGCCGATGATTCAAACCAAAGTTCAGATCAAAATTCGGACGAAGATGAAGACGACGAACGTCCTCGTTTCAGCATGGCCTCTGTCAACTCCATGATGTCACGCGGATCTGGTTTTGTGAGCTCTAACAATTCTACTCAGGCACCAAGCGATGTGCATGTCAAGAACTACGGTATAGGAGCTAAGCTCCTAGGGAAAATGGGTTATGTCCCTGGCCAAGGACTCGGTACTGAAGGAAAGGGTATAGTGGAGCCAATAGAACAGAAGTTCAGGCCATCGTTGCTCGGATTAGGTGCATTAGATGAGAAGACTAAGCAAGCCAAAGCTGCTGAACGAAGGGCGAAGAAAGTAAAACCTTCGTCGTCGAACTCCGATAGCGATGACTATCAGCCTAAATACAATGCTAATAGGAAGCCAAAGAACCTATACAAAACTATCCAGGAACTGGAGTCCGAGGGGCTTCATATTCCGACTGGTTTCAAGCATATTATTGACATGACGGCAGGTGAAGATGGCACTATCATAGAGAACTTGAGCGACATTAGGCTGGACGACGCCAACCAAACGGTTGAAAACGACAAACTGGCCCTGTATAATACGGCACGCCAACAGTTGCATACGTTCTCTACGCAATGGGAACAATTGGAGTCGCGACTAGTCTCTAATAGCGCCGAAATCGCTCTATTAGAGAACGAAATGGAGAAGAAGACCCGAAAATTAACACGACTCGAGGCTTTGTATGGTATACTACAAAATATCGAATCTGCAAACCAAAGCAGGGACTTTAATACTGTATCTCATGAACTAGATGTCTTGCAAAGCGAGTACATGGAAGATATCTCTGAAGGACCACTACAAACGCTCCACATAGCAGCATCAGCTTTAAAAATGTATTTTGAACACGAGCTCAGCGACTGGTCGCCATTGGATAATCCTAGCAAGTTCAAAGCAGAGTTAGTTCGTTGGGCTCCGATGCTTCGTCTGAATATTCAAGAAAAGTCCGAAATAGTTCAAGGAGATTTTGCGGACCTTATGTATACCATTTGGCTACCCAAAGCACAATCCGCTCTCACCAATGACTGGGATCCATTGGCACCTTCTGCCGCTATTTTATTCTTGGAGGAATGGGAGATTTACTTGCCTGCATCTATCAAAGCGCTAGTAGTAGATCAAATCTTGATGCCTAAACTACAGAGAGCTTTGGCGGACTGGAAACCTTCACAGACAACTACGTTGCCGGATATATCTGTCTGGTTACTGCCATGGATACAGTACTTGGATGTGAAAAGATGGGAATCTATTATAGACAATGTTTCCAGCAAAATTTCGTCGATACTAAAGTCTTGGTCGCCGAATAAAACTGATTGGATGCTCAACGGTATTAAGAAATGGAGAGAGATTCTCGGATCTCATACACTGAATAAACATCTCCATCATAGCTTAGTACGCAGACTAGAGGAGTATTTGCACCGGCATTTTGTTGTTGATCCGTCTAATCAAAAAATAGAGCCATTGAAAGATGTGCTGGCTTGGACCGAAGAACTAGGCCCAACCTTGATAGGACGTATTCTGGAAGCGGAGTTTTTCCCCAAACTACAGAATGTTCTTTACGAATGGCTTCGAAAGGCTAGTGACGCGGATTTAGCTGACATAGCCACGTGGTATGAGACCTGGGCGGAGTGGTTTCCTTCTAAGGTAGCAGATGTCCCTGCTGTGAAAGCTGGTTTTGAGCAATGCTTAGATCTGATTAACCGAGCACTAGACAGCGACAGGAAGAATTTCAAGAAACCTGAATATAAAGCAGCATTGCATATGTTTAGTGATGGTGCTACGAAAACCACGGGTCTTGAAACTACGAAAATGCCCGACTCTGAACCTGTTGCTACCGCTGCTGACAGTGTCTCGTTCAAAGATATCGTCGAAGACTATTGTTCTGACCATGATCTGTTTTTCGTTTCACTACGGAAACCCCACCCTACACTGGGACATGCTCTTTTCAAGATATCAGACAACCCTGGAGGACATGGAGGAGTCACTTGTTATATTAAAGACAATGTGTTGTGGGCGACCAGTAAAAAGGACCGCAAGACATATCGTCCAATATCGTTAGACGAACTTGAAGACTGCATTTAGTATATAGCGATCTGACTAGTAACTGACGCCGTTACTGAAGCATGTATTTATTTTATTTTTTATTTTATTCGCATTTTGTACAATAATATCTAAGAAAACTAGAAGATCTAG
This sequence comes from Daia ofunaensis, assembly GCA_003707925.3. NCBI lineage: Eukaryota > Fungi > Ascomycota > Dipodascomycetes > Dipodascales > Trichomonascaceae > Daia > Daia ofunaensis. Next base: position 664,729 of record PPMC03000007.1, on the reverse strand, counting down.
AAACCAAGTAAGCAGTTGCCTTTGGTAGTAAGACAGACAAGCATACAGTATTTACAATTTTTATGAACCAACAAACAACAGAAACCCAAGTCGACTGCAAGCAAAGCATGCTTCCTTTCGATTTAAGCCTCCTTTTGGATTTCCGTCTTCTCGATTTCCTCCTTCTGGGCCTCCTTCAGAGCCTCGTGCTCAGCAACAGCATCTACAGGAGGCTCCTCTCTTAGCTCCTCAGCATACACTTCAGGGTACCTTCGGAAACATTCCTGCATAGCAGAGAATTTCTCAATGCAATCCACGCCTTTGGGTTCGGCCTCAGAAAACACAAAGCAGCTGAATGCGACCTTAAACTCTTCACCACAGGGCCCGGAAGCCATGCCACCTAGACAAGGACAATCCCAGTTGATTTCACCAGTGTCAGGATTAAACGCACCTTGCGGCTGTTCATCTTCACCTTCGCCTTCCGCCTCACTACCAGAAGATGCCTCTTCGGTGGATACTTCTCCAGTTGAGATCACTGTGGCGGTGGCCGTACTGTCATTAGTGATATCTACAGGTCCAGAGACAATCTCGCTCTCAGAAATGACGACCTCGGACAAAAGAGGCTCCGCATCAGCATGAACAGGCCCACTGTGATATTGGTAGCCCAAATAAGTAGCCAGTGCAGATGTCAAGAAGATAGCCGAAGTCGTAGTGGCCTGATGGGATCCGGTTGTTGATTTACTATACCAAGACTTGGAACCAGCTCTAGACGCAGACGACAGGAATCGTCTGGAGGGACCTGCAGACGCACTAAGCAATCTGGATGTAACGGCTTTTCGAAACATTGCTAATATGGTTTTAGATGAGACCAGACAGTTATTTTTTCCTTTCCTGCTTTGTTCGCTGATTACTAATGATGAACAAATGTCAAGACAATGATTTGGTTGAGGAAAATCCCGGCTGAAAAATTCGGGTCCGAGGAAAAACGAAAAAAAATTGGGTGGTCACGTGACGTGGTTCATGATATATCGTTGACTCGGCGTTTTTGACATTCGACGTTTACCATGAAACTCTAAATAACAGACTTTGTCATCTCCTCCCCGTTGTTTACAATTATATAACTATCTACGAGAATGTCGTCTGCCAGTATTTTTCATCCAGCAAAGTTCCTGGATAGCTCGGAAACATCGGAGCCCGCAGCATTGGTCATTTTGAACCAGCCGATAAGGAATATGGATCTGTTCACCAAGAGCTGGAACAACTCGTGTCTCCGAGTTTGTGCGGACGGAGGCGCCAACAGATTACATGATGCATTAAACAATTCATCAAATGACTACCAATTAAAACAGTATATTCCAGACGCTATTATTGGTGATTTGGACTCTTTGAGAGACGACGTCAAGCATTACTATGAGACTCTTGGAGTCAAGATTGTTCATGATCCCGACCAATATTCCACGGATTTCATGAAAGCCACTAATATGGTCAAAAAGCTGGATGAATCAGTGGCTGTTATATATGCATTCGGTGGTATGGGAGGCCGCGTGGACCAGGAATTCCATAGCATTCATCATCTGTTCCTGTCGAAGCAGCAGAACCAGCTATTATATATAATCTCCGAGCAAAGCGTGACGTTTTTGGTTCCACAGGGAGGTCCTTACGAAATACACACGCCATTAAACCACTTTGGCAAAACTTGCGGCATTATACCTATTGTAGGTCCTACGGAGATCACTACTAAAGGATTGGAATGGGACGTGACAAACTGGCCTACGAGCTTTGAGACGCAGATGAGCACGAGCAATCACCTGACTAAGGACATAATAAGCATCAAAGCTACGAAAGATGTTATATTTACTGTTGAACTAAGGAATTATGGTGGTTGATCGAATTAATATATTAGTTAACTAGCTTAGCTGAGCCTTGCCTTGGTTTAGCTCATCGGTTGCTGGTCACTCAGCAGTCAATCGGTCGTTAATAATGCTAGCGTTTGAGTGCTGTGTACAGCCGTGCATCAAGTAGGAACTAACAAAGTGCATATATCAACCGAGAAATCGTCTTTCAGTAGATAAAACTACCTTCAATAACATTCTTGAGACAAGTAGAGATATAATGCAGACTTTCTAACTTTTCTGCTAGAATTCAGGTGCTTTATTTTGTATATAAGAACCCCCCTGTGAGATACTCAGTAAGATACTCGACTCTACTCCACCCTCACACTCACAAAAGCCAGCCAGCGCCTCACAATTTCTCCTTTTCCCAGGGAACTAAACCCCATCAAATCTGTGAGATAAACATCAATCAATTCCTTGCGACATAACATAACATTACCATCCTACGACGTCATGAAGATATTCTACATTGGAGTTGTGCGAAACACCGATGAAAAGGGCCTTGAGCTCGCACAGGCCAAGGACCTTAGCAGTTTCTCGTTCTTCGAGAAGAGCAGGTAAGCATTATTGTAGTGATTTCCTGGCCGCAGCACCGCCTGGCATGGAACCCCCTGTGTCTTTTGAAATGATAATAGCAGACCATCAACTAACGTGCTAGTGTTGGACAATTCATGTCTTTTTTTAGTCTCACCGTTGCTTCCAGAACCAAAGCCGGTCAGCGGCAGTCTATTGAAGAGGGCAATAGTAAGTATAATTCAATATAAGAGAGCCCTGCAATATTGCTTGGTCTTAATACTTGAATTGCATCGCCTCTGCTAAGAAATATCACAAGTTACACAAACAACACTCCAGAAGAACACTTCAAAAGAACACAACTAACTTAACTTCACAGACTATGTTGGCCATGTATATGCAAGATCAGAAGGTGTGGCAGGTGTCATTATTGCCGATAGAGAGTATCCTGTGAGAGTTGCATTTTCTTTATTAAACAAGATCCTTGACGAGTACTTGATCAAACATCCTAGAGCCAAATGGATTAATGCCACCAGTGCCACAGGTTTTGAGTTCCCGGAACTATCAGAATACTTGACCAAATACCAGGATCCTCAGCAGGCAGATTCCATCATGAAGGTCCAGCAAGAACTGGACGAGACCAAGATTGTTCTCCACAAGACCATTGAGTCTGTATTGGCAAGAGGAGAGAAACTGGATTCCTTGGTAGACAAGTCTGAAGCACTGTCGTCCTCCTCACGACTGTTTTATAACCAAGCCAAGAAGACCAATTCATGCTGCGTCATCTGTTAGCCACAGTGCGGTTATATTACCAAATTTGTGAAGTTCTGTTAGTCTATCCAGCCAAACCATGCCAGATTGTGTCATTCTTTAATTTGTCTTCTATAATCTTTAAATAAAAGTATACGAAAATGGTACTTTATGTTGTTACAAATTTCTATCAAACTCAAAGCTTGGATTTTAAAGCTTGGATTTAGGAGCTGCTGCTGCGAATTCAGGCTGCCATAACGGCTCATAGGTCTGTTCTGATAGTGCATCTCTTGTATAAGTCGTGTGCAATCCAAGGTTCGTAGCATCAATAAAGGACGGATTCAATTGATCCACCCGGTTGACTCCTAATAACCTCATGGCAGTTTCTACTTCGTCCTTCAATATACGAATAGCTTTGGCTACACCTTCATCACCATATGATGATAAAGCATATAAGAATGGCCGTCCGAGCCCTACACCTTTAGCACCGAGACATAATGCCTTGACAATATCTGTACCTCTTCTTACACCTCCGTCTATAAAGACATCGATTTTGTCACTTAGACCATACTTTGCCAAAACATTCATCGTTTCTCCAAGAACTTGAATAGTAGGCTTTGAGAATTCTAGCTGACGACCTCCATGATTCGACAAAACTACCGCCTGGCAACCATAATGTATAGCGTTAAGAACATCGTCGGGCCTCTGTACACCTTTAATAACAATAGGCAACTTGGTAATACTTTTGAACCATGCGATGTCCTTCCATGTTAAAGCAGTGGATATAAGAGAACTGATACCTCTAGTAGTTTCTCCAGCAGAATTGATTGCGTCATCATGCCCCGCAAGACCTTCAGAAAGCGCGATTCGCATATCCTTTTCCCGTCGGCCTAATTGAGGAGCATCAACCGTGATTACTAAGGCTTTTATACCTCTTCTCTCAGCATGTTGAACCAACTGCTTGGTTCTCTCACGTGCGGAATCAACATATACCTGCAACCACTGATGCTGTGTAGCCAAAGCAGCATCTAATATCTCATCTAAAGAGCATGAGGACAAACTGGAAATCATTTGAATCACACCTTCTTTACCTGCAGCTTTAGCGAGCCCGACTTCTCCTAATGGATGTGCGAGTTTACCGGAAGCAGTAGCACTTATGTAGAAAGGGACACTGGTTCGTGATCCTAATAAGCTCGTAGAAATGTCCACATGTGTTATATCAACAAGAACTTTAGGATTGAACCATATCCGTTGATACGCCATATGGTTTTCACGAGCAGTGATCTCATCGTCTGCTGCAGATGTAAAGTACGACCACCCAGCTTTGATCGCTACCTTACTTGCAACTAGCTTGAAGTCATGCAGATTCAGCATATGGTCCAAAGGAGGCTTTTCAGCATCATATCGGAGCCTCTCTTTTTCTGAAGCATCTACTTCTTCTTCAGCAGCGGAATCTGCACCTTCCAAAGGTCCTATAAGCTTGACAGTAGCAGGTAGATACTTGTCCAGCACATCTTTGGGATGGATAGGATCGAATTTTTTAGTAGCATCTTTACCTCCGTACTTCATCAAGATAGCCTTGCCGCCAGGATGGTCTTTAGCGAAGCCTGTCATATCATATACCTTATTGTGGAGTATGATCCATAAGGAGTCATCTGTAGTATGTTTTAGAACTAGGGCAAGTTAGTGTCGAACTTAAGAAGATCTAGCCAAAAAAAGCTGTAATACCTACCCTCATTTATATGAACCATGGTGCTACGAAGTTATAGTGGTTTGATCTCAAACACTGTTGTGGAGTCGAAGCAGATGAGTGAAGGTATTTATATTTATCTGCGTTCCTCAGATCTTTGATCGCGGAATAACACTTCTCTTTTAGGAAGGCGATTCGGACTGTCCAATCGACACACTGACTGACTAATCAGTCAGTGTCTGAAGGCCAAACAAATGCACGACAAGACAATCTAGGTTCGACAGCAAGCGTTTTTTCAATGATAATCCGTTTATAGGGTAGTTTATTAAATGGTTGTTTATATAAATTTTCTAGTAGTAGCTAAAATGCTTGTGGTTGTACTGGAGTCTAAATACGATATCAGCCAGCCGTGATCTCACTTAGATTAACTTTCCAGGTGAACATGAGTTCTCAGTACTACATACTGGAAAAAGAGTGAATGGAAATGAATTCCGAAAACCTCTTACGAGCACTCCCACAGTATTCAGACTCTAATTTACACCAAAAATCGTACGAGTTTTCAAGCCTCAGCGCAATACTGATTAACCCCGAGAAACCACGGATATGCACTGAGAATTTCCCAATTAGGATATATAATCCCACAGCACGGTTTTACACGGTAAGTAAGATAAAAAATGAGAAATCTTCAGAAAAACAACATCATGATTATTATAGTGATAACTAAATAGACTAAGACGGAGTAAATAGCGAACTTGCTAGGTCGTAAGCTCTAGGCTTTCAATTCATCGACTCAGTGAATCACCACCTAAAGATGATTCCGTGGATGCGGTTTGTAGAGCTTCTGGTTTCTCGTCGGTTCCCTCGGGCTTTTCCTTATAAACATGGATATTGGTCCAGATTCTTAGCCGTTCTCCATAATAGAACATAAATAGCGGGAATGGAATACCTAGTGCGAGATCCACAAAGGCACAGACAGTATTAGCCCAGCCATATCCGAGCTTTTTGTACATGGTTTTACCAACTAAAGGAATGCCAAACCCAAAACATGATCTAAACACGGCAGCTGCTCCGACAGCACTAGCGGCATATTTCGGATTCATGTCAATTAAATAGTTCTGGATGCATTGGAAGACTCCCACGAGTCCAAAGAAGAAGATGCCCACTCCGATGTCGGGCATGATCCAGTGGATTCGAGCTTGTGCCGACCAACCGTACCAGAAAAGGCCAATGGCCATGGAAACACTGATCCAAGGCAGCCAGAATAATCGGAACTCAGGTTTACTGACGCCCCTATTCTTTTTAGAGAGGCCTAAATAAGTTCGCTGGATCATTACTGTCCAGAAGTAAATTCCTATACATGCACCGATACCTGGACCAAGATACAACATACCAGCAATTCCACTCTTGAACTTATAGTAGTCGTACCAAAGAGCAGGGAAACATGTTAAAATGAGGTAAAGATAACCATATGTCACAGCCATGAATAATCCAAGTCCTTGGATGATGATGTTGACCGCAAGCATTTTTAGGGGTCTCACCACAGAGCTCATAAGCAGTTTCGTAAACGATGGCTGTGATAACTCCCATAGAGTATGCAAATTAGGATTGCCAGATTCTTTGCGTAAACGTTTCGCCTTTCTGGCTAATAATACCGGTGGGTAAGTTTCTCTGAAGAGTGATATACAAACGACAGCACTGACTCCATTGACTATGCCAAGGATCCAGAAAATCCACCGCCAGTGCAAATACTCCGAGATCCAACCGGATATTATAGGAGCAATCACAGGCCCTAATGTTGGACCCAGCGAATACCAAGCCAATCGTGAGTTTCTCTGTTCGTTATCGAACAAATCACTGAGAGTTCCTGCGCCAACAGACAGCGGTGCTGCTCCTCCTACGCCCGCCAGGAATCTGAACACAAGTAACTGAGCAACTGTCTTAGCACCTCCGCATGCGAGATTGAAGATGAGCAAGAATATTATGGAGATGTCGAGTACCAATTTACGTCCAAAAACCTCGGAGAAAGGAGCTACAAACAACGGAGTTATCGCCCAAGCGAGAATAAAAATAGACACTAATAATGCTTGAACAGTGGAATTGGTGATGCCTAAATCTAAGCTGACTTTCTGAACAGCAGGAGATATTATAGACGAAGACAATGGAGAAATGAACGTATACAAACTGACCATAACCGTAGCGAGAGTCTTGCTTCTAGGAGGCCAGTTCCTAGGGTTCTCAGGGTCGTCAGGGCCGTCCCAAGTGACCAATTCTGGGTCGATTTGTTGAAACTCACCGCCGTCTCTAGGGGAGTTCTCGTCTTCAGCGGCCTCACGTTCGTACTCTTCGATATCACCCTGCGGTAACAATGACAGAACAGTATCTCTGGTTTGCTGGCGCATGGCCATAATCTGTTCCTCGGTTTTGTCACCATAAATATCGGTCACCCTGTAACTAGCATTAGTAGCATGCTTAGAGAGTGGTGCTGTTGACGTGGTAGTTGATCCAGACGTTTGGACGTTAGTAATATTGCTTTTGTCGGCATTGACAGTTAACGGCACCGTTGGATACCTTGTAAGAGGAGAGACCTCGTCGAGATCATCAACTGTAGGTCCAGTGGAGTCTGAGTCCGTGCCAGGCATTTTTATGCTTCAATAAGTCTAGTAATGTTCTCCTTAGTATTTCTTCTTTAATATTTCTCGTTAATATTTCCTACAGTGTCTAGTGTGTTCTGTGGATCTTGTTTCACCGAGATTTGGTTCAATAATATTTTTTTATTGTTGAAATTCGGCTTCCAAATGTTGTAATGCCGCGATTTTATCAGTGATAATAAAGTGATAAAACAGGACGGGAAAACTAAAATCGGCTTGTATTAATTCCGAACTGGAACGACATATAACAATAAATATACAACACAAATACGAGCTGAGCAACTGTCCAATATATAGATATATATATTCAGGTCAGCAAAAAACACTCTCTTTACCTTGTATATTAACAGCGATGCACAGCCATTGAAATGTAAAAAGTTGGAAAGCTAAAAAGTTTGTTACAAAGTTTGAAGAAACAAAAATGGACAAAGTCCGATATTTATAGTCGCGATCGAGGGTTCCCAATAAGGAAAACTCAACCCCGCGTTAGCCAAGCAAAACCGTTGAATAAAACGGACCCATTTCCTGTTTGAGAAAAACAAACCCTTGTTACCGTACACGTAAATACGATGGACGTGGGGTAAATGTTTGATCAGAAGCAAGGGTTTCATGATGATGTGTTCATTCTATTTTGCTAATGTATATATTTTAGTTTAGCAATACCAGCTGCCTGCTGACGTAAGAGCTCTGTCGGCGGCGGTGCTCGGCTTGGTTTTGGATAGGCAAGGCAGTGTAGAATGCCTGAAGTTTTTCAGGACTTTTCACTGAATTCCAGAAACACTCTAATAATACTTACACAGTAGCCTGCCCCACGCAAAATAGAGCGATGCTCTGAAAACTTCAGCATTTATATATCTTTAATATCAAAATCGACAGCAATATCCATACCAACATCAATGGCAGTGGCAATATCAATTACCAACACTGAATTTCAGTCTCTCTACTTTATGTTTTTCGTCTATTAATGTTTACTTACTCGCAAGCCATCTACATGAATATCATCATGAGAATCAACAACATATGTGTATCTAACAACATGAGTTTCTAACCAAACAACCCGCTTACAAGAGATCATTCTTGACAAACTGGTCGTACAAACTCTTACCCAATCTCGCAGGGGATCTCTCAACAACGACACCGGCAGACTGCAGAGCAGCAATTTTAGAGTCTGCTCCTCCTTTACCACCAGAGATAATAGCACCGGCGTGACCCATTCGTCGGCCAGGGGGCGCACTGATACCGGCAATGAAGGAAGTAACAGGCTTGGGCTGTGCTCGAGTCATATTGTACTCCTTGAGGAACTCGGCAGCATCTTCTTCGGCGGATCCACCAATCTCACCAATCATGATGATACCGTCGGTGTTCTCGTCGTCCAAAAACACCTTGAGTGTATCAATAAAGTTGGTACCGGAAAAGGGATCACCACCGATACCAATAACCAAGGATTGGCCCAAGCCGACATTGGTGGTTTGGTTCACGGCTTCGTAAGTCAAAGTACCCGATCGAGAAACAACACCGACTCTACCACGCTTGTGGATAGCAGAAGGCATGATACCAATCTTGCATTGTTCAGGAGCAATAATACCAGGGCAGTTAGGACCCACCAATCTGGTCTTGCTCTGTGATTTCAGGGCATCCACAACCTTGACCATATCATGCTGAGGAATACCTTCAGTGATACAAACCACCAAAGGAATCTCGGCCTCAATGGCTTCCATGATACCAGCAGCAGCTACAGGAGGAGGAACAAACACGGCTGATGCAGTAGCACCGGTCTCCTTGATACCTTCTGCCAAGTTAGCAAATACAGGCAAACCCAAGTGGGTGGAACCTGCTTTTTTGGGGTTGGTACCTCCTACAATCTTGGTACCGTAGTCGAGAGCCTGTTGAGCATGGAAAGTACCTTGTTTACCAGTGAAACCTTGGAAAAGGACCTTTGTATCGGAGTTGATTTTCAGGTTCTTGATTGTGTCAGCGTAGGATCTTCGTGTGGCAGAGGTGGAGAACGCTCTAGAGGTTGGTTAGTATTAGTTTAGGGTTGTTTAAGGGTGATGTCCGTGATGATATATCCCCATAGATGGTGATTGGTTGGTAGAGGAGCCGAATTGGCAGCATTAACTGGCAGTATTAACAGGCAGCATTAGCAAACTTGTCAGCTTAGACAGGGACTAGTCAGGCAGTCAGTCAATCAAGCCGTTAGCTAGAGATCTGAGCTGAGCCGGACAAGTCCGAGATCCGAAGATACCTAGTGAGACTGACCTGAGAGTATCGCAAGTAACCGCAAAAAAAGTCCTTAATAAAGTGCCTATTCGCTACGCGACACGTTTCACTTGACACTTCTCCTGATGGCCTGACTCTCGTATTGCTCTCGCACGGCTGAGCACATGTCCAAGGCGTGGTGCGTGTTTTCCCGTAGACTTCACCCTTTCATATTTTATTTTGGTGGTGCACCCCAACAGAAGACACACCACCATCAGAAATCCCGACAGAGGGACTAACGACAAATACAGGAAAAGATTAGCCAAGGAAGATACAACACCACCAACAAAACATTGGGTAATTGACAAAATACCAGTCCCTTGAAGCAGTGTCAAAAGTCATTTATACGGCGTTTAACTGCATTAATATGCCTTCTGCAGTGTTGGGTGTTTTGGTCTTTCTCTGTACTCTACTCTGCCCGCTCTTCGGCATATTAACATGCCCCTCTCTCAGTCTCTTAAAGAAGAGCTATAAACGCAACGACATTTCGCGACATCCATCAACAAACAAGATTGAGAGCAGTAAACAACAAATAAACTATACAACACTGCTGTACTCAGCCTGTACAATCACCTAACAACATAATTAACCACGGGTATACTTCACTTACCTGGCGTTAGTCTTCAAGCATCGAAAGGACATCATATTTAACTGTGGTGTTAAGGTTGAGAAATTGAAATGGGTCCGAAAATGTTCACCCCAAGGTAAAAACCCGGGAGGGGCACGGAAGGCATGGGATTGAACGGCGCTATTGCTCCCACAACAAAACAACATGGAAAAACAAAAAACGTTAAATTCTGTTTTCTTGCACTCAAATTAACTTCACATTTTACACTGTACAATTACACGCTGATATACGTGACATAAATATATACAACAACAAACACCAACAACCAGCTGAAGCCAACAAACTACCAGCCAAATATTGGCAAGTACAATATACAAACCTACAACAGTAATAGGACATCCCGGGGTGTCTATAACTACTCAATATCACCATGTCCCGCCCACTCTCAGCCAAGTGTCCAAACTGCCATAGCATCCAGACGGTTCGAGCTCCTAACAATGAATTGATCTGTGTAGACTGTGGCGCGGAAATCGACGGCAGTTTGCTCGTTTCCGATGTGACTTTCAGTGAAACCGCCAGCGGAGCTCCTGCAGTCGCGGGTTCGTTTCTCGGTGCGGATCAAACTCACATCTCTAGTAGTATCAGGATACAAGGAGGCCGTACTCAGGGAGGCCAAGGTGAAAGCCGAGCCCAGACTTTGGAGAAAACCAAGCGTCGTATGACTAGTATATCTGTTATACTGAACATCCCTGAACACGTCAGTAGTTCTGCTCTGTCGTTTTTTAAAGTGGCTCTGGATAACGGTTTTGTTAAGGGTCGTAGGTCTCAGTATGTGGTTTCTGCATGTCTATACTTGGCATGTCGTCAGAACAAGACCCAGCATATGCTTATGGATTTTGCAGAAGTCATTTGTGTCAACGTTTTTGCAATAGGAGCCACGTATTTACAACTCGTACGGTCTATTGGTGCCAATGAGATAAAGATACCGTTGACTGATCCTACGCTGTTTGTACAGCGCTTTACTATGGCATTAGAGTTTGGCGAAAGCGAGAAACAAGTCCGAGATGACGCGGCTAAAGTCGTTGCTAGAATGGGCAAAGACTGGCTTGTACAAGGACGTCGGCCCGCAGGTATTGCAGCCGCTGCGGTCATAATAGCTGCGAGAATGAACAATTTCCGCCGATCGAAGCTCGAAGTCGTGCAGATTGCTAAAATTGCAGAAGAGACTGTACAACGACGACTGGACGAGTTCAAAAATACGGCAGCAGGTAAGCTGACTATTACGGAGTTCAGAAATACAGACATTGAGAACCATGGAGATCCTCCTTCTTTCGGCAGCAAAGATAAGGCCAAAGAAGAAAGCAAGCAGAAGATGCGAGCGGCTCATGACAAGCTGATCAAGAAGTCCATGGAGGAAGATGATCTCAACGATGTCTATCTCAACGACGAACTGGTGAGAATGGCCGACGAGATCCGCCAGCTTGAAGAAGAAGAGAAGCGTGAATACTTACGACTCAAAGAGCAGCAGAAACAGCAAGAACAGGAGAAACTAAAGGCATCAGAATCCACTGCTGATGGCTCGGAATCTGTAATACATGAAAAAGAAGAAGGAGGTCTGGAGCATGATGTGGACGTCATCTTGGAGGACCCTTCGTTCAAGCGTGCTACACAAGCCGAGATTTTCTTGAAGAAGTACCGGGCGGAGAAGGAACAGCGAAAGAAGCAAGAGAAGGAGGCACAAGAGTCCGCGGAGCTCGCTGCTGCTAATGCTTCACGTTACGACTCATGGGTATCTAAAGTAAGCGACGACCCGGACAACCTCTCTGATGTCAGCGATGATGAGATCGACTCGTTTATCTTGTCTAAAGAAGAAGCGGATCTTAAACGTCGCGTATGGATGACGCTGAATGCGGATTATCTCATTGAAGAGGAAAAGCGGCGGTTGAAGCGTGAAGCTGACATCGCTTCTGGTGTTTATAAGCCGAAAAAGCGAAGAAAGCCGCGTAACGCCAACAACCAGCACGATCAGAACGACCACAATGACCATGCGAATGGTCATAATATCGGCGACAATGCGGAATCCAATCCCCAAGTCGCCATGCCTGCTCCTCAAGTTCGAACCAGCAAGCTGAATCACACCGTCATGGATCTACTACTATCCAAGAACAGCTAACTAGCCGGCAAGGGAACTCTGTCTACGGACTCTGTATTTTACTATCATTATATTATCTCACATTCTCTATATTTATTAAACTATCTGCATTCCACGGTATATAGATTAGAATCTATCAATTTGTTATCATGTCATTGAGGTCTATACTAGCTTTCTTTTCTTCTTATCAGTATAAAGCCGTGCCTGAATTTTTTTTTTTTTTTTTTTGGTGCTTTAATTTTTTTTTCGAGGACAAAATATTTCATCGCTCTCCATTCTACTTGAACCACAACACTAAATCATGGTGAAACGACAGAGAGCAGCTTTACTGCCTACTAATATTGCATTGTTGCAGAATCTGGTAAAACGTGATCCTTCGTAAGTACTTTATTCGGCTTAGAAGGCCGAATCAGCTTCATTATCCCTTCGCTTGACTTTGACTAACGTGCCTTTAGATCATACAAAGATGAATTCTTGTTACAATATAGACATTACAAATCTCTATTGGATATTTACTTAGAGAACCCTGAAGCCTCTGGAAGCTCAGAAGAAGAGTTCCAAGAACTTATAAGTTTCATGGCTCATGTTTGTTCGTGTTATCCAGAGGAAACCAAAAGCTATCCTGATGAGATCTCCAGGCTACTACTTGAACATCATCGCCAACTACCTATCGAATTAAGAGAAAAGATCGTACAGTCCTTGTGTATGCTCAGAAGCAATGGCACACTCACCCCAGAGTACTTGATCCAAAAGCTATTCCCTGTGTTGGTAGTAACGGACTCGAAACTATTAAGATCACAGATATATACTTCGTTGATCTCTCTGATGAAGAGTATCAACCAAGGCACAAAGAACCAGAAAGTCAACAGGAGTTTCCAAGCACTTCTGTTTACATTGTTAACGGACCCTGAGTCGTCTGGCCTATGGGCTACTAAGGTGACTCGTGAACTATGGAGACGTGGAATCTGGGACGACAGTAGAACTGTGGAAATCATGTGCCAAGCAGCTGTCCATGCGAATTCAAAAGTGTCGATATCTGCGGCTAAGTTCTTCCTCGGTGCTGATAAAGAGCGAGAAGACGCGCAGTTAGAAGAGGAAGATGACGAACTCGGCATCGATCCAGAGGCCATGAAGCATAAAGCATCGGTGAACAAAAAAAACACCCGTAAAACCAAGAAAATGGAGCAGGCACTCAAAACAATGAGGAAGAAGAACAAGTCTCATCATAGCGCGACTTACTTGAACTTCTCTGCTATTCATCTTTTACGTGACCCCCAAGGTTTCACAGATCAGCTGTTTTCAAAACATCTTTCAGGGGGTGGTAACAGGCTCAATCTCGAGCAGAAAATCGTATTTGTGAACTTGATTTCGAGATTAGTCGGTACACACAAACTCACTTTGTTGAAATTATATTCTTTTCTATTGAAATATTTGACTCCTAAACAGAGAGACGTCACACAGTTTATGGCTGCTGCTGCACAAGCATCTCACGACCTTGTACCCCCTGAAGATATCAGACCTGTGGTAAGGAAAATAGCTGATGAGTTTGTCAGTGATGGTGTAGCTGCGGAAGTAGCTGCTGCTGGGTTGAACACTATACGTGAAATCGTTAGTCGAGCTCCACATGCTATAGAGCAGACTTTACTACATGATCTCACGGAGTATAAAGGCTCCAAGTCCAAACCGGTTATGATGGCTGCTAGAAGTCTCATTACATTATTCAGAGAAATCGATCCGTCTATGTTGAAGACCAGAGATAGAGGTAAAGTCGCTAGTATGGCACTCAAAGAAAAGGACGATCCTGAAAGTAATATTGACAAGGATGATGAAACCGTCAAATATGGTGTGGATAGAACTACCGTTTCAGGAATCGACGGTCTTGATCTACTTCTGAAGTGGAAGCAGGAACAAGGCCAGGAGGCTGTTGATGAGGAAGATGATAAAGCGTGGGAAATCGACGATAGCGAGGACAGCAGTGACGATGATAGCGATGGCTGGATCAACGTCGAGAGCGACGAAGATATTGTTATATCTGATAGTGACGATAGTGACGATGATGATGATGATGACGAAGAGAAGGAAAAATCCAGTTCAAAGAAAGCCAAGATCAGTACTGACGCTGCTACCCTGGCTGCTAATGATGCAGATGCGTTCATGAAGCTTGCTGCTACGACTGTATTAACACCCGCGGATTTCGCCAAAATCGAAGAACTAAAGGCTCAGGCTGGCCTAGATCAAGCTCTAGGTAAAAAGAAGCAGTCTGGCCAGCGTAACGAGGAGTTGGTGGATGCCGGTGCCTTGGTGGGTAGCAACAGGTATAAGCAGGACAAGGAAGAGAAGATTGCAGTAGCCAGGGAAGGTAAAGAAGGCCGAGAGTTCGGATCACACAAGGCCAAGCATCAAGAAAAAGCTCGAAGTACAACTAATAAGGAGAAGGCGAGAAAGAAAAACTTCATGATGATGATCCATAATCGGGATGTCCAAGGCAAGGCGAGGAAGAGCTTGAGAGACAAGCAGAAGTCGCTTAGAGTGCACTCATCCAAGGTACAGAAGGGCAAGATGAGGAAGTGAGTGGAGAAACCATCGCCAGAACCGTGGAATAGAATGCTATATAGTATTATATATATAATATACCGGTTGCATTTGTATCATAGAATCGGACGTATCGATTATCTCTATGTTTGTTTTGTGTACCTTGGTTTAGTATTGGGTTGCAACCAAAATCCTCGATTTTTCAGTTTGATTTTGTAAAGTTATTTTTCAACTCCACGCAACCTGTTTTATCATCATCACTCTCATATCATAAATTATAGAACTCCGTCATGCAAAGAAATGTCGAGGAATTCTCGTGGGACGACACATCACTAGTAGATAACTGGAATGCCAAAGTAGAAGAGTATAAAAAGTACCACCAGAACGGAAAAGAACAGGACTCTGAAGAGCCTCAGCCGAAGAAGATCAAGGTGGCTTCTGAGGAGGCCGATCAAACTCAACCTTCGAACTTGCATAAAGACACGCAAACCCCTGAAGACGCTGGAATAGAAGCTGAAAGTGTCTTTAACGGATCTAATGACACTTCTAAGTTGAATAATACGAACATTCCTATAAATAATATTCAGAATCAGGAGCAATCACTACCTTCAGCACCATCAACAGCATTGACATTGGATGGGCTTGATCAGGACACCAAAAACTTGGTGATGGCTTGGTACTGGGCTGGATATTATCAGGGCCTACACGAAGGCAGAAAGAGACGTCATATATGATCTTTCGGCGTTATTACGATATTATATTTATATTCATGAAGTTATTCATATAGTTATTCATTAGTATACATGCATGATTTGGCTTAAGACCACTGCTATCTCTAAATTTATCTGTAAACTGTAGCTTAGACTGATGATTTCTTGACCTTACTCTTAATCTTGGTCTTACTTTTCTTCTCTATCTTCGCCAGCGCGGAATTCCTCGCTTCGTGCTTTTTTTTCTGCATTTTGCGTCGCTCGCCGAAGTTCTCTCGTTCCATGTCCATCAATGCCTCTCGCTTGGCCTTGGTGACCTTCCTGAGACTCTTGTCGATGATCTCGCCGTCAGACACCAGCTCATACTTTTCCATCTTCATGTTGACCCTGGCTTCGATATTCTCTATTCTCTTGACATCGTTCTCCGTGACAAAGGAGATGCTTTCACCTGTTCGGCCTGCTCTCGCAGTTCTACCGACTCTGTGCACATAATCATCGGCATCAGCAGGGATATCAAAATTCACCACCATTTCCACCACAGGGATATCTAAACCTCGACCTGCAACATCTGTAGCGACTAAAACACGTGCTACTTCTGCACGGAATCTACCTAGAGCATTCATACGCTCGGACTGAGGCATTTCAGAGTGTAATGAAGTGGTTCTCACCTCCAGTTTCTGTAACATTCGTCGCAAGTGTTCCGCTGTTCGAGTCCTATTCACAAACACAATCACAGATTTCGTCTTGTTCTCTTCATGTGTCAAAAGACTGTATAAATAAGCTTCACGTACATAAGACGGGACCAATATGTAGAATTGGCTTAATGTTGCAGGTATAGCGACATCTTCAGGGTTTGTGACTTCATGTAAAAACGTCTTTTTCTTGCCCTTTCTTGTAGGCTGTGCTTCTAATGATCTTACAGAGTCCGTTACTGTAGCAGTAAACAACATTGTCTGTCGTTTTTCTGGTGGTGGTAACACGTTGATGCAAGTTTCAAGATCATTAGCGAAACTTTCGCTCAGCAGTCTGTCGGCTTCATCTAATACAAGATACCTGACCCTTCTGAGGCCTACAATAGTGTCCTCTCCACTGCTGTTTATGTGATCGGCTAATCTACCAGGAGTAGCAATCACGAAATGCGGTCGGCGTTGTAACTCTAAAGCCTGTGCCATCATGTCTACTCCGCCTACTACTACGCAAGTCTTGACATTCATTGATGACCCTAGTGCAGAGAACTGTTCAGCAATTTGTAATGCTAATTCTCTTGTAGGAGTCAAGATCAAGCCACATATTCCATAAGGATCTTTGGCCCATTCTGTTAGCATAGGAGCAGCAAATGCAATGGTTTTACCTGAACCTGTTCTCGCTCCTCCTATACAGTCGCGGCCTTCTAGTATAGGAGGAATACACGCTGCTTGGATTGCGGACGGAGAATAAATAGCCATGGCACTCAGCGACTCCTCAAGCCATTTAGGGATTCCAAGACTCTTGAATGACATTTTAGAAGTTATTCTGAAGTTTTTTTAATGTTTTGTTTCCTGTTCCTGATCTATAGACGGTAGGTTTCCAGGATTTTTGATCTGAAATATTTTTATATTTTTTTTCAGCCGTTCCGATCTTTTTTTCGTTTTGTGTTTTGGACTTTCCGCTATAGCGAACATTTGGGATCACTACTTCGTCTTTCACCCTTGTACACCCTCGAACATTACTGTATCAATATTTTACTCATCATCATAGTCAGTACGGGCCAACGGTTATATTAATGTCCACAGTATTAGAGGCGGGTCGGTCGGCTGCCGAGGAACTAGAGAGGATTGAACAGGCCATAACTGACCGTATCATATTCAATCCGCACCTGCTTCCTGAAACCCATCAGCTCTCCGTAGGATCAGTGCTTAATGGCAAAAGGAAGCGTCCTATAAGATATACATTGTTGCAGCAACATGAAATATCGAGTTTACTCGATAGGTACACCGAACAGTGCCATTATCTTGACCAGATGCTGAATGTCAAGCCAGGATCTGTGGAGGTTTCTAAAGAACCAGCACACCCTGCGATTTTGCGTAAAGCCGATATCGCCAATATTGAAGCCATAAAAGGAACAGCTACAGAGGAGTTATTCGACTCATTTTATAGTCATGTCCAAAAAGCTAAGGAGTATCATCAGCGCTACCCCGATGACCCGCTGGATGATCTTAGTCGTGCGTTTAAGATGAAGCGTACTCTTATTAACGATTACCGTGAGCAAACCGGTGGTGAGGTTCCAGAATATGCGCAGTCTCTTAGCGATGCTGACAAGCTGCTAAGTTCGTTTACAGCGAACATCCAAATCGATACGCTGTTTTCCGGTGAGGAATACTTTGGTCGGTTTGTCGACTTGAACGAGTTCCATGAACGGTTTATAAACCTCGTGTTTGTTGTGAACAAAGCTTTAAGTTATTTAGAATATCTGGACATATTCTACTCGTTTGAGAACAGGGAGATATTTGCTCCTAAGAGGCTATCAGATCCGAAGTATTTTGAGTACATTGCAGAGCTCGACAGATACTTGGCCGATTTTCTTCGAAAGACACGAATTCTTGCTCGACCGGAATCAATTCTGGCTAAAATTGATCAGGATTTCGACCGGTTGTACAAATCTCAGAAAATACCATGGTTACAGAAGTCTTCTAGTGGTCGTGGTGATGACGTTGATAATAATAATCCGCTGTTCTGTAAACCATGCAATAAGCTTTTTGCATCTGAAGGTGTGTTCAAAGGCCATTTGAATGGGAAGCAACACAAGAGAAATGTCTCCAATCAGAACGAAACCCAGAACGAAACCCAGAACCAAAATGGTAACTCTGCAGCTACCGCTGCGGTGGATAAGCACCGTCTTGTTATCCTTCATGAATACAGAGTCAAGGAAATCGCCAGTTTTATTGAACGAACCGTCAAAGAAACGAGGAATAACATCGAAAGACGGCAGACTCTTACTGATAAAGAACGACTAGAGGAAGCCATCATGTTAGAGCGAGAAGCAATGGGTGACGGCGAAAACATAGACGATGATAACGATGACTATGACATCGAGGTCGACTCAGACGAGGAACGAGACTCCGGAGCCACGTACAATCCTCTGAAGTTGCCTATAGGCTGGGATGGAAAGCCTATTCCGTACTGGCTTTGGAAACTACAGGGACTTGGTATCGAACATATCTGTGAAATATGTGGCAACCATAGCTATATGGGTCGTAAAGTGTTTGAGTCGCATTTCATGGACGCCAGACATGTCTATGGCTTGAAGTGCTTAGGCATTGATCCAAGTTCTTTGTTTAAAGGAATCACGTCGATTACAGAAGCGCAAGCTTTGTGGGAAAAGATCAAGAAACAGAACAGATCTAAGCACAATAACATTGAAAATGCTATTGAAGTCGAGGATGACGAAGGTAACGTCATGTCACAGAAGGTCTATAATGATCTGAAGAAACAGGGCTTAATATGAACTGAAAACGAAACGAACCCGAAACCAGATTACCAACACAACTATCTTTATGCATTACCTCCACGCACTCTACACCGGTTTGGGCTGTACTATATCTATCTCTCTATATACATTGTTATTAATGGTAAGGTAATTTTATCATATAATTTTCTTCTTGTCTACAAACATACAACTTTTTATATTCAAGAAGTACTTGGCACTTTCATTGCGTCATATCTAATAACCACACACTTTAATTGTATAAATCATCGTCTTCACCCTCTTGGCCGAAAGAAGCACCGCCAGCGTTGGCATTGGAGTCTGTAGACGCAGCGGCTGCCGCAGCAGCCACATCGGCCGATGATGCGTTCTCACTGAATCGGAAGTTGAATGTACCCCTAGAAGCTTGAATCTGTTGAGCATAAGCCTCATATCTTCTCAATTCAGAGTCACTGACGGATCTTGAAGCACTCTGCATAGCCATTTCAAAGTGGGCCCTTGTGATATAAGGTACAGGGTCCTCCATGGCCACATCTTCGTCGTCTGCAGCAGGCTCTTCACCAGCGTCTGCAGCGGCCTTTTCCGCAGCAATAGAGGCTTCAATGCTATCTTTAATAGCAAACTTTGCAGCTCGCTGGACAATATAAGACAAATCCGCACCAGAGAAGCCATTGGTGTTCTTGGCAATCTCTCGCAACTCTAGACCAGGCTCCAGAGGAGTCTTTCTGAGTTGGGCTCGTAAGATAGAGAATCGGCCATTTTCGTCGGGAAGAGGAACATAGATCAACTGATCCAATCGACCCGGTCGCAACAATGCAGGATCAATCTGATCAGGTCTGTTGGTCGCACCAATGACGAAGACATTCTTCTTTGCATTCATACCATCCATTTCCGTCAAGAGTTGGTTGACTACACGGTCACTGGCACCGCCAGCATCGCCATGAGAACCACCTCGAGATTTAGCAATAGAATCCAATTCATCCAAAAATACAACGCACGGCGCAGAAGCTCGAGCCTTATCGAAAATATCTCGAATGTTAGACTCTGACTCACCAAACCACATAGACAAAAGCTCGGGACCTTTAACAGAGATGAAGTTGGCAGATACCTCGGTAGCTACAGCCTTGGCTAGCAAAGTCTTACCGGTACCAGGTGGACCATAAAACAACACACCTTTGGTGGGTGACAAACCAAACTTGGTATACATTTCCGGATGCAAAACAGGGTATTCGACGGTTTCCTTGAGCTCCTGCTTGATGGTGTCGAGACCACCAATGTCATCCCAAGTGACGTTAACACTCTGGACAACGGTTTCTCGCAAGGCACTAGGATTGGAAATACCCAAAGCAAATCGGAAGTTCTCCATAGTGACGCCAAGCGAGTCCAAGACTTCTGCATCAATGGTCTCTTCGTCCAAATCAATAAGATCCATCTTTTCTCTAATCTGCTGCATAGCGGCTTCAGAACAAAGCGAGGCCAAATCGGATCCTACGTAACCGTGGGTCTCGGCAGCAATGGTTTCCAAATCTACATCATCAGCGAGCTTCATGTTCTTGGTGTGAATTCGTAAGATTTCCAGTCTACCGGTAGGATCGGGGATGCCAATGTCGACTTCTCTGTCAAATCGCCCGAATCGTCGCAAAGCGGGATCAATGGAGTTAGGTCTGTTGGTAGCGGCAATGACAACCACGTTAGCACGTGCCTTCATACCATCCATCAAGGTCAAAAGTTGAGATACCACTCGTCGCTCGACTTCTCCATTAGTCTTGTCACGCTTAGGAGCAATGGAATCGATTTCATCAATAAAAATGATGGCAGGTGCATTCTTTTCCGCCTCTTCAAAAGCCTTTCTCAAGTTACTTTCGGATTCACCAGCCATTTTGGACATGATTTCAGGACCGTTGATTAAGAAAAAGAACGCACCGGTTTCATTGGCCACGGCTCTAGCCATTAAAGTTTTACCAGTACCAGGTGGCCCATACATTAAGATACCTCGAGGAGGCTTGATACCAATGGATTTGAATAATTGAGGATGTCTCAATGGCAGCTCCACCAATTCACGGATTTGTGCCATTTGTCGTCTGCAACCACCAATGTCATCATAACCCACTTCATTGAGGTTATTTTCATCATCTTCCCTGTTAATAGGTTCACCTTCACAATGGATGACCGTGTCCTGGGCGACAATAGCATACTCAGGGGGATCTACTTCGACGACCTTAAAGTCCACTTGTCGCATTCCACCTCTAACGGTGAAATAGTCACCTTTCCTAACGGGCCGATACGCTTCCAAGAAATAAGGCTTGAGATAAACGTCGAATAATGAGCCAGTCAGACCTTCGACGGTATCTGCAATAGGCAAACAAGAGATTCTCTTAGCATACTTGATATCAGGACAAGGATGTACAGTGATGATATCACCTAATCTTACACGCAGGTTGTTTCTAACCACACGATTAATTCGGACCAAACCATCCTCTAAATCCTCGTCAGCCAAAACAATCAATACGGTGTCCTTTCTCTTCTTTCCCTTGACAACAACGGTGTCACCCCGGAAGAGTTGCAACAAGTCCATTGTATTAGGCGATATGGAGATGACGGAGTTATCGTCATTGATGGCATCTTCCACAACAAGTGCGTTATCCTTCTTCTTTCTCCTCAAAATAGCAGTCGCGGTAGCATCCTCCTTATTCTCCGCACCGGAGGCGTCCGCGAGATTGGGCTTGTGTTTGTGTTCGTGTTCGTCTTCTGGCATAATCAATTAATCAATTGGCAGAGTAACGTGACGTTTTGTGTTTCTAATGCTGATTGATTGATCGATTGGTTGTTCGATTGGTAATAGTGTAATGGAGGAAGATAGAATATGTGCGGTGGCGCTTAACAAATACAAAAACCAAGGAAGCAATGGACGGGGTTGGGTGGGTGGACAACTATGAGTGGAGGGCATGGAAGCTCGCTGGTTTGACGTTGTCTGAGAGGATTCAGGCAGGGTAACCCCGATCACGGCATTCCAGCATGTTCCATGTCGAAGGTGGGTCAATTAATAAGCGGATTTAACTGGTAGACTTTATTGAACGTGGCGGGTTTGAGCTAAAATAGACGTGAATAGTAGTTATATGTGGTTTTTCTTTTTAGTTTGGTTATGTGTGGTTGATTATGTGTGGTTGTGGCTATCGAGGAGTCCTTATATCTATAGTTCTATTGATTTGATGATCTATAGTGATAGACTTAGCTTTAGCTGCTTCGCTGATTAGCTGATTAGCTGTTATAACCATCTCACTCGCGGACTCAACTCAATCACTCACCTCAAAATATCTTCTGCCATATCATCTGCTATATTTTCCGGACGTTATCTTATATTCGACATCTTATATTGCAATTGGATAACAAGTACAGATCCTACCTCGGATCATCACAAATCCACATAACAGCTGTTATAACAACTCAACTATTAGTCACTAAGAGTAGCTAACAACCAAAAGTTGACCACAAAGAGTCCCAGAATGACAGTACCGCTCTTCTTTCTGACATATAACTGCGCTAAAGCCTCGCAGTCGCCTAAAGATTGGCTAGGACCTGCTCTACCGGACTCTGCTCCTTTGATGATGGTGTTTGGGTTCCAGGAACTGACTTCTATTATTGACGGTTGTTTCAATAATACAAACAAATATATGGAAGACTTGATAAAAAGCCTGGAGACGGTGATTTCTGAAAAGTACTACCAGAGGTTCTACAGAGTAGGCAAGTCTGTGAGTGGAGCAATTGGACTTGTAGTACTTGCTCAAGAAGAACAAGTCAAAGTATCCAAGATAGCCTCGGCTGCCTGTGCATGTGGGTTTTTCCGGTCGAGTTTGAAAGGAAGTGCCGCACTGCGTATCACTACTACTAGTCCTATAGAGACGGAGTTTACGTTTGCGACTGCACATTTGGCTGCGAATGAAGGCCAACAAGCCGATAGGAACGCTGATTTCCTCACGATTTCAACGAACCTTGATTTCCAAGACGGCTACGGCCTTTATAAGCCGAATAACCACATATTCTTTATCGGTGACTTGAACTACCGATGTAAAAAGAACATCGGTTTAACGCAGCTCAGTCCAAGTGGTGATGTTGATATTGACAATGACACGGATAACGATAATGTTGGTGCTACTTCTCGGTTACTGACGGAAATCGATCCCAGCCAGCTGAAAGAAGTCGACGAGCTCACTATTGAAAGAGCCAATGGCAATGTCTTGTTCGGGTTCGCCGAGGCTCCAGTCACGTTCCCTCCTACGTACAAGTTCCGCGTCGGAAGCAACAAATACACTACAAAAAGGATCTCCTCGTGGTGCGATAGGATCCTGTATTTGAAGTATGGACAAGCAGCAGATCAATCAGCAGGAGGACATGATGCAGATACCGACAGTGTCAAGGTGCACAGTTACTCGTGTATCCCTGCGGCCATGGGCTCTGATCATAAGCCTGTGTACTTGTCCATCGACATCCCTGAGGAACCTCCTTCAGTAGGCCATATCATCACTAGGGACTTCTATCTGAACAATGAATTGCATGACACGTATCTTGGTCTGAGCCCTTGGAGTCCTTATACTACCAGATTCAGTGGTGTCGCGGACAAAGCTATAGGCTGGGTCATGTTCTTGTCCACCACTGGAGATGGCCGGAAATACTCCATCTATGCCGGGCTTACACTTGCATTATTATATCTGGTATCTCTATTTTTATAGTAGGTAGTTGGTGCACCAGTAACTATTTATAAGAATTAACCGATATATTTATTCAATTATTATATTCAGTAATTGCATATGTATATATATATATATCTATATATTTTGTACTGTGCTTTGAGAGTGACTCCGTTTTTTGACAGCTTTTTATCTCTACTGAAATTTTCAACATCAACCACAACGAAACTCTCTTCTCGGGTTGGTCATCGTTTCGGAAGAACTACAGATACACAACGCACCACAACGAGGATACTGTTGATGTCTTTTTCCGATTCTGATCCTCAGAGTCGCCTCAGTTCGCTACCTGAACCAGTCGCAGTGCAGGATCCAGATCAAGATCAAAGTTTCAATCAAAAAGCGTCTGGTGAGAAAAGGAAAGCGAGTCCAAGCCGATCAACATCTGCGTCTACTTCAACCTTCAAGCTGAGAGGACGACAGTTACAGGTACAAGCTCTTCACCTTGCGAATTCTTCTTCTGAAGAAGTTGCTGTTTTCGATCCTTCTACTCTACCAGCTGGGGCTCGAGTAGTGGAGATCGTTAGTGAGATGGCTGATGGAGCCAGATATGTCATTACCGGAGCCTTGAGAAAAGTGCCTCCTTATTACTATACTTATCTGACCTACTGTAAGCTGAGATGGCGTGACCGTAAGCTACTGGACGTCTTTACCTCGGAATTTAGGGACAGAGATGAAGCATATTATGTGAGTAGCTGAGCTAAGCTAAGCTAAGACAAGGCTGGACATAACGGGGCATGAGTAACGTACGCTCAACTTGTTCAATTACTAACTATAGAAATGGGCAATTGATCAGGGTAAAGTATTCTTGAATAATAAGCCTGCAAATCTTAATTCCATAGTGAGAAACGGCGACGCCATTACTCACCGTACGCACAAACATGAGCCTCCAGTGACCTCGAGGCCCATCAAGATTGTACACCAGGATGACGAGATTGTCGTTATAGACAAACCGTCCGGCATTCCAGTAAGTAAATTTTTCGTCGTTCTTACTCTGCTCTTTTGCTGCTGTTCGGCATGTTAATTTGGCATGTTAATTTGGCAACCTTGTGCTTTATTGCCTTGAACAGAACTAACTTTAAGGTTCATCCTACAGGCCGGTACCGCTATAATACCGTCGTCGAGGTGCTAAAAAATGAGCATGGAATCAATGTGCACCGTAAGTATAAATATCAGACTTCCATTCTTCCATTATTCCATGTGGTTTTCTTGTATATAATTCTAACTCGACTTTTAGCTTGCAACAGATTGGACCGGTTGACTTCCGGTTTGATGTTCTTAGCTAGGAACCCTAAAAGTGCGGATAAAATGTCTGCGCAGCTACGAGGCCGTGAAGTGTCCAAGATGTATCTCGCAAGAGTCATTGGCAAATTTCCTTTAGGTGAAGTCGTTTGTGATGAGCCTATGCTGACAGTCGATCCAAGGGTGACGTTGAACAGGGTGCATCCCGATGGTAAACCTGCCAAAACGGTATTCAAAAGAATTAGTTACGATGGTGAAACGAGCATGGTTGTTTGTAGGCCAATGACTGGCAGAACACATCAGATTAGAGTCCATTTACAGTATATGGGTTATCCTATCGCCAATGATCCTATATATTCTAATGTGAGTGTATGGGGTGAAAGTCTAGGTAAAAATGGATCCGGTGATAATGCTGAGATTGTCTCAAAGCTCGACAATATAGGAAAAACGGAACCGGCTCAGAGCTATATGTTTAGGGGTCAAGGTGAGCATCTGACAGGTGAAAAGTGCCCGGAATGCCGTACAGACTTGTACACGGACCCTGGACCTAATGATCTCGACTTGTGGCTACATGCAATGACTTATGAAGCTAATGATGGATCGTGGAAATATAAAACTGATTTACCGGACTGGGCGAAGGAATTGCATATGCCGTTTATGCAGAAGGCATTGGACGAGGCTAAAAAGTGTGAACCGACAGAAACGGCTTTCTGTGTTGGAGCTTTATTAGTCAAGGATGGCGAGATTCTCGAAACCGGTTACTCAAGAGAACTTCCTGGTAATACACATGCAGAACAGTGCGCATTAGAGAAGTACTTTGCTAAAAACAATGTCGACAATGTCCCTGAAGGTACGGTGATATACACGACTATGGAGCCATGTTCGCTTAGACTTAGTGGAAACCTGCCGTGTGTAGACCGAATTTTGAAAACAAGCATCAAAACAGTGTTTGTAGGCGTCATGGAACCTCAGACTTTTGTGGAGAAGAATGTCGGTCTCGAGAAGCTGCAAGAACATGGTGTGGAGTATATTCATATCTCAGGGTTAGAGGAGGAATGTCTCGAGGCTGCGAAGAAAGGCCATCCGAAGAACTGACTGACCCAAGAACCAGAAATGTGTATATAATAGTTTATTCTATATATAGAGAAGAGAAGAAAATGAGGACTATAGAAACAAATACTCTTCGTAGTTGGTACTATTTGTAGTGGACTTGTCCACTTAGCCTCCAGTTTTACGTGCGGCTGACAGGTGGATCCCGAATTTTTCACTCCAAAATCAGATGCCGAGTGGCTTTTCTTCTTTTAGTCACCAAAGTCCATCAACTTTGTTGAAACTTGTATCTAACAAGCGAAACCGGTCGTATTTAGTTGTATCTATTAGCTGGATATATTAGAGCGGACGCTTTAGACAGGAATTCTGTGGGTAAAGATACTGGTTGTTCTTGACGTATCTTGAAGTCTCTTGAAGTATCTTGAACTAGTGACACAATGACGTCCAATCCTCAGAACAAAATCCTGCCTCCGAAGGACGCGTCCAACTTCCGAGCAGCCCTTAAGCTCTACGAAGATAAGCAGTACAAAAAGGCCCTGAAAGGAATCGACGGTGTTCTCAAAAAGAACCCTGATCATGGTGCATCGCTATGCCTGAAAGGAATTGTGTCATACCATTTAGGCAAAAAGACTGAAGGTCTGGCGATCATCAAATCAGGTCTGATGAAGGATATCACGAATTCCATCTGTTGGCATATTCTGGGGTTGTATTATCGTAATGAGAAGAACTACGAAGAGGCTTGCAAGTGTTATACTAAAGCATCTAAGTTGGACTCCTCTAATTCCACAATGGTTAGAGATCTCAGCTTTATGCAGATGCAAGTCCGAAACTACGATGCTCTTGTGGAGAATAGGAAGCAGATTCTCACGGACCAGCCTGGTTATAGAATGAACTGGACTGGTCTCGCCGTAGCTCAACACTTGACTAAGAACCACAAGGCAGCGCTGACTACATTAACGAACTTCGAAGAGTTGTTACAAGGATCTCCTAGTAAACAGGACGCTGAAAACTCGGAATTGCTCATGTACAAAAACTATGTTATATATGAAAGTGGTGATGTGGAAGGAGCTTTGAAGCACCTCGATGAAATTGCCAGTAAAGTCATGAACATTGTAGGAATCCATGAAGCACGGGCCAAATACTTATTAGAACTCGGACGCAACAAAGATGCCGAGCGAGTGTTCCGTATTTTGCTGAAGCGAAATCCCGAGTGCGTGGCTTACTATAAAGGTCTTGAGAAAGCGTTGGGCGTGGATGAAGCAGACGTTCCTTTGCGAAACATTCTCTACACTAATCTGGCCGCTAAGTATCCTTCAGCAGTTGCACCCAAGTCTATTCGACTGCAATTCTTAGACGGAGCGAGCGATGATTTCTATTTAGTGGTTTCTGACTATATCAAATCGTTCATTGAGCGAGGTGTACCCGCGGCCTTCGCACTGGCCAAGAGATTGTATACCGATCCTAGGAAACAAGCTGCTATTCACAAGTTTGTGGAAACATCGATTGATGATTTGAACTCCGACAAGGGCTCTGAGACCTGGAGATGGATACAAAATTACAAGGCCTTGCATTATTCTTACTTAGGAAACCAGTCCAAGGCTTTAGAACTGATTGAGTCGGCTATTTCCACTGATGGCAACGACGAAGAAAACAAAAAAGAAAAAGTCCCTCTTGAGCTTTATCTTACTAAAGGTAAAGTCTTGAAACATAGTGGTGATCTCAAAGGAGCTGCTGAAGTTATAGACCAAGTCCGAGCCAAGGATACGTCTGATCGATTCCTCAACACCAAAACCACCAAGTATTTGTTGCGAGCGGGCCAAATGGACGCGGCTATTAAGAACTTGAGTCTTTTCACTCGTAATGATGAATCTGGAAGCGGTGTCGCGGACTTGATTGAAATGGAGGCTTTGTGGTTTGTGGTTGAACAAGCTGAATCTTATAGACGGCTTGGTGAGAAAAATATGGCGTTGCGAAGGTTCCAAGACGTTGTCGACATATTCAACACATTCCACACAGACCAGTTCGACTTCCATTTCTATGGTATACGTAAAGGCACTGTATTGGCTTACTTGGATTTGATACAATGGGAGGACAATCTGTTCAAGCATCCTATTTATATCCGAGCAGTAAAAGGAATGTCTGATGTCTACATTGATCTTTTTGACCACCCTGCACCAAGTACAGATCAGCCATCCAAAAAGAAGAAGGCCGCTGTTGAAACACCGCCTCCTAAAGATGATGATAAGGACCCTGAAGGTTTGGCTCTGCTCTCTACCAAGGACCCATTAGGAGATGCCTACAAGATTTGGACACCACTAGAGTCCAATGCTGGTGACAATCCACTAACATGGGAAATTGTATTTGAGATCTATACCAGACAGAAGAAGCTTGCCCTGGCCTGTAAAGCATTGAATAAAGGTAAGCAAGCTGGTGTTAGTAACGCGTGGTTGATTTCAGCGGCTGTTCGAACTCGATACTTGTTGGAGAACGATGAGACCTTGCCTGCGGCACTGAAAGCCGCTCAACTGAAGTCCCTTCCTGTTATAGTATCAGCGTCTGGCGGGTCGGATGATATCAGTGATGCAGATATAAATCAGTATCTGGATTCCAGAGTTTTCCGAATGAAAGACAAGCCTACAGCTAGCGAAATACTCTATTGGGTTCCTGCTAAGATCCAAATTAACGGCGGTGGATTTGACTCTTATGTACGTGAATCTGTAGAAAACAGGATTCTGGAGATTCCGTCTATCGAGAAGGTCACACTGGATGATATCGTCAAAGGTTATAACCTGTTGAAGAGTCTCAAGAGTGAGAAGACCGCATTGTACAGTGAAAAAGCACATGCTTCGTGGCCGCGTCTCAGTATCTTTTGAGTTGTTTGTATATGATACAGATAGAATATGTAACTTGTGATATAGAACGTGTCCTAGACTTTGTCGTCATAGCGTGACCAACACAACAGCTCTACAATAGAATCTATACGATACAAGAGGAATGGCATAAACATCTCATTTTCATTTTTATGAATTTATAAGTTTCTGATTTTCTCCACAATGTCGGCCTGATTGGACTTTACTTTTTCAGCAGCCTCCTTGTCCGTGGGCCAGCCTACAACGAGGCCAGTTTCCGCATTTCTCTTAGGGATCAAATGGACATGGACATGGTCCACCAATTGATGGGCAATTCGTCCATTGTTCTGTAAAATATTGTAACCGTCGCCTTCCGGGTCGTCGATGTTCAAGTCCTGAGCAATGGCAATCTTTTTAGCTACAGGGAGTAGCTCAGCGAGATACTCATCAGGAATATTGTGGAGCTTAGCACCGTGATATTTCGGAATGACTAACGCATGGCCGGCAGCAGTCGGCTGGATATCCATGAAAGCCAGCGTCTTGGGTGTTTCATAGAGCTTTAAGGAAGGGATTTCGCCTAGAAGTTGGTTAGTATTGAGGCTTTGGTCAAATGAGTGAGTCAAATGATTAAGTCAGGTTGTTGGTCCAAATTATCGAGCAATTGAAACCAAGAATCCTATATATATTCCTAACTTACCCTTGATGATTTTGCAAAATATACAGGCAGGAGAAGAGGCCATTGTTAGCTATTTTGTGGTCGTTTTTTGGCGTGGCTGCGTTGATTTATACGAAGTTTCGGCTGAAAATCGGATGATGTCAAGTTGTGAAAAGCAAAGAGGTCTGGTATGGATTGTGGTTGTCAAATAGCTGCTATAAAGGGTAGTCGCCGATCAAAGAAGCATATATGATAACTTACATCTATTTTGGAGCACACCAAAAAGATAAAAGATAACAATACAATGTCAACTGCCGAGGAGATTCAAAACAAAAGTAGACAATGGTCCGAGAAAGTGGTGGGGAAGGTGATTGTGGATGGCGAGGTAAGTTATATATCATGATATTGCTGGATTACACTGATATACTAATGGATAGACAAACAACACCGACCAGTTTTCAAAGACACAATTGCCAGAGCCGTGCAGAATATGTCCGCCAGGAGCTCTAATGACGCGGGACTTTAATCCCGACCGAATTAATGTAGACGTCGACAGTCAGGGCAAAGCCACGAATGTGTACTTTGGCTAGATAAACCATAAGAAGGAAGATGAGAAAGAACAGTCGAGAAGTTATTTAATAAGAACCATAAGAATGAGATAAGAGAACATAGTGGAGAATAAAATAAGAATGGCACTTGCTCTGGGCTGATGCTATCTGGACATTACTATTTAGGCCCTGCTATGTGAACCTTGCTATGTGAACCTTGCTATGTAGCCCTTGCTATGTAGACCCTACTATGTAGACTCTACTAACTAGGTTATATTTAACGATACCTTGCGAATCTCACGGATTCACGAAAAGATGCCTGTGTATGCAAGCAAAGTCCTTAGTGCTCATGCTCATGTCTGTGAATCATAACGTCGACCTACACCGAATTTCTCAACGCTTGCCGAAATATACGAGCTGTAACGTCTTATTTGGTTTTCTCAACCCGTGATGCTCAGTAAAAGGCTCAGACTTACGAAATGAACCTTTCAAGTACTTTTCATAAGGTCTCACAGTCAACCCCACACATTAATTTACAACATCCACGACAATCATGAATTGATCCAGGCAGTCGCTTGCCGGGCTCCTATCCTCGAGGCAAACTTAAGAGACTCAACTCCCATAGGGAAGTAGCTTACAGTGTACCACAGAGCAGCGAGCATTTGTACCACGGACGCAAGCATTGTCAAGATTGTTGATCTAAGACCTAACGAGAACACCAACGTCAAGAGAATGGAACTGAAATATGCAATGGTAAACGGCAGACGGTTCGGCGAGAACAGATGTGTGATGTAGCTGACGGGGCCTTGTAATACTCCAAATGATATAACAAATAATAAGGATCCTAAAGTCCACATGATGGCGAACTTTCGTGGCTTGAACAGTAGCAACGTGAAACACAGAACGAAACACAAAACAGCACTGGCTAAGCATCCACCAAATATCAGTAGCCTATCCCATCTTGACAAAGTAAACCAAGACGGTTCCTCTACTTCCTGAGCGGCTTGCTGTGCCTGGGACTCGCGTTCCGCCAGAGGCAACTGAACGTAGCCCCCTTCACGGAACGGGTTGAGGCTCTTTAGCTTGCCGAGGAAGCCTGACGGAGCGTCGTCCAGGATAGGCGCATTGCCCTGCCCGGAGCGCCCTATGCCTGATCTAAACGACGACAGGTGCGTTCGAAAGTTCCTCTCGGTCATATGGTGGTCCGTCCAATAACTTGGTTGGATATTTATGGTGCTTAAAGCGTTGGTAAGTTTATAAGTGTTCTTTCTTATAAGGTGTTAATTTTTATTTTTGTTTTTGTATCGTCGTTGGGAGTAAAGATGCACGGCGCTCGCCAACATAGTTGTCCCAATCAACTTTGTGTCTTTTACAAAATGACAGCTTTACCTGCGCTTGCAGCTTGTTTTAGCTTTCTTTTGGGCAAATCAGGCTCAGAACTTGATATACTACATTCTACACCTCGGGCCGACCACAGCTAGCATAGTGCATTAATAACAACCAACAAGGTAGAGTACTCTAGATATTCTACGTACACTACCCGACCTGTCGCAATGGATTCCTTCCTCAAAGTGGAGCCCGACGACAGTTTCTATGGGGCCTCTACCCCGGGCTCTTCGAACTTTTCCGGACAAGATAATAGCAGTAGTCACAATATGGCGGCCGGCGGCAACACCTCTAGCATTTACAACGAAGATAATCAGAACCGTCCAAACGACATCAGCATGAGTTCCGGCTTAATGTCGAGGCCTCGAGGAGGATCAACAGCAGGACAAGGACTCTCTGGGGGTGCTGGGGGTGCTGGTGGTGGCGGAGGAGGAGGCCTGTATTACAGCTCATTCGACGTTCCTTCGTCTATGATTGATGACTCTGAGCTCCTAGACCTCATGTCTCCTGAATTGAACGCAGTAGACTCCTTACCGGTACCTCCTGCAGAACCGAATCAATACCTTAGCAGTGCTCCTAATGTGTCCAATATGAAGCAAAGTGTACCCGCAGGGTTCGGCATGAGCCAACAATCTGCTGTAGGCACGCCAATGAGTAGTAACAACATCAATTCTCCTAGTCCGTTTGATGCGGGAGGATCATTAGCCAGTACATTGTTGGGAGGAGCAGGTTACAGTTCGAAATCCGTTCCAAGAGCTACTCCGAGGATCAGGGAACTTGCATCCTCTTACAACACGCCGTTAGATGCTAGTAGCTATGTATCTGGCGGGATGCCCTCGTCCATAGATAGCTTGGTGAACATTCCTACTCCTCACAAGTCGCATCTTCAAAAACTAAGCCAGTTCAGCCAAGCAGGAGCGGCTAGTCTACCGCTACCCAGAAATATAGACGGCGTAGCGCCTGGCGAAACTTCAGCATATATCTTAGAAGAGAAACGGCGCCGTCGAAGGGATGCTCATAATGCCGTGGAAAGAAAGCGAAGAGATAATATCAACTCTAAGATCGACAAACTCGCGGAATTACTACCGGAACAATATATCAAGATTGCCATTGAGCAGTCGACCAAAGGTAACGCGAAAGACGACCGTCGGCCTCATAAAGGTGTCATTTTAGAGCTGTGTTTGGAGTATATCCAAGGCTTACAGTCTGTTATTGACGAGCAAAATGTGCAAGAATTAGAGCTGCAAGGGACCGTCAGAAGTTTACAGATGCAATTAGGCCAGAGCCCGACGAACTTCAAGTATACGACCGCAGAAAAGGCCCTCTCGAGACTGGGTTTAAGGGCTATAGAAGAGACTCCAGAAGAGGATGAAGAAGAGGATGGAGAAGAAGAGGCGGAAGATGACGTCAGAGAGCAGTATCAGGGGCAGTATCAGAGACAAGGCCAGAGGCAAGGCCAGGAACAAGACCAAGAACAAGAGCAGATGGACTCTGCCAACGGCGCGAGCATGTCGAACACTCCTGCACAATTCCAATCGTTGCCGCAGCAGGGCCAGATGGAAAACGATTCGAACTTTGACGACTCTCAATTAGATTTCATGAACCAATATACGAGGTGGTAGTGGAAGTGATAGTGTGCCAATGAACGAAACGGAATGGGTAATAGGTTTATATCCGAAATATTTATAATGTTTATAATTTTAAGAACAACCCTGTTAATGTAATGCTATTTCATCGTATATACTATGACTATGCTTCCTGCACTGATGTACTTATATGCCTACATAACTATACATCTTTCAAGTATGTCTTTCAACCTATGTATTCCAAGTATATATCTATTTACATTTACAAATCAGGCATTCGGAACAGGCTTCGGTCCCTGTTTTCCGCGAGCACCCGGAGCTTCGCCATGATTTCGCTCTTTTCCCACTTCTCCGGACATGGCTTGATATCGTTGTTGTTGGTGGCCCAGTAATAAATATCCCAGTCTTGTTCATCCAATAATTTATCATACTCCTCCAGTTCGCCGAGTGTCATGGTCGCAAGATACTTTTTAGCAAAGTTGCTCAGCAGCAGATCCGTTTCCAGAATACCACGTTTTCGGCTTTGATATAGCAGTCGCGCACGCTTTTTTTCAATGTCTTCGTTCGGTCGCGGAATAGGCGTGACTTTGATCTCGATGTTTCCCTCAGCATCCGAAGAGCTGCTGATTCCTCCGCTCTTTGCGGTGATGCTGCTGTATAAACGCTGGCTGTTCGAGCAAATGCGAGGAATGGGGATCCCAACCAACTTTATATGTCGTAGAACTAGACGAGAAGCCATTTTTATCTTCGGTTTTTTTTTGTCGTTGGTTGTGTTGAGTGTGTATGCTTGAAGGTAAGAGAGATCACAGAATTGATTGGAATTGCACTGATATTTTGCACGGCTACAATTTGACCGGATGTCGAAAGTTGGAATTAAAGCTGATATTCCAGGTCACTGGAGGGTAACCCCAAAGCGTATATATGTATAATAGTGGAGACAGGCCACTTGGAGAAGTCACTTGGAGAAGTAGACGAGTAACAACAATCACAACACTATATTTTGCTGTCATATTGTCATCTTATCATCTTGTAGGTCTAACCTATTATGCCAATTCCGTCTTTCTCGATATTTAATTCATTATTTAATCCATTGTACTACTTTAAAGAGTTACACACGCTCAGTTCAGGACTCATTTTTGTGGTTTTCTTTAAAGGTGCGTTCAGCCGCGTCGTTTAGTTTATTACGCGTATTAACAACAACAAACCAAATCAACTCAACTCCTTACACATCACTTTGAAGTAGTCCGTCCCTTCACGAGACACTATACAAGCCATGTACTCTCACAGAAAGAGTATACTGCCCTCTGGCGGCGCGATGTCGACCGTCAGAAAACAGCGCCAGCTGAAATCAGACGCGCCATTCCCGTTACTGGATATCAGCCAAATCGCGGACGCATTAAATATGATTCTATCATTCACAGTAAACGAAGAATCACTGTCACAGCCTCATAGTCGATTAGTACTAAATATCTATGGCGATATTGTGGATTACTTTACCGAAGTATCTAAAGACCAGATACTACAGAGCGTGGAGAGCGCGATGGCTGCGTTAGAGACTCACAACGCGGAAACTAGGACTCCTACCATAGTAGAGCTGAATTACAAATTCGCCCTACTTCGACACGCAGGTAAATTCTTACGAGAGTGTGGAGTCACTGACCTTAATATAGTTGATTTTGACAAACCGGAGCCGCTGCGTCTCCGAAGGCATTTATCTGCAGTAATAGCATATTCCCAGTTCCGAGAAGAACGACTCAACGACCATAGTGATCTCATTGAGAATTGTCGCATACAGAACGAGAAATACCAGCGATTATGGCAAGAGAGCGACGATCTCCTCAAAGATATTCATACTTTGGAGACGTCGATACACGACAAGATGGAAGAAGCGAAGATGATCCAGGCCGAAAACTTGGAGAGAGAGACTGAACTTCGACAGTTGATACGTGTGGAGCACGAACTGATGGACGAGCATAACCAGTTCAAAGAAGACAAGAGGAAAACCACTGCGCGGATCGAGCAGCTGAATACAGTTATTGAGCAGCTGCAGCTGGAAAGTGCGAAAATTGTACAGTTTTTGTCGTCTAATAGCAGTAACAGCAACTTGGATTTATACCAAGGCATTGATGAACGCAAGCGAGCCGTACAGAATGCAGAGCAACGAAACCGATTGCTAGACATCACGCTGGAATCATTAAAAGAGTTGATTCAAGATGTCAAATCATGCTTAAAGATCCAGTCAGACTGTGAAGAGGCTATAAAGAAGCTTGAAAAAGACCAACAACAGTTGAACTTGCTGCAGGAGTCCCACGAGACCTGGAAGATGAAGAACAGCGAAATAGACACACAGATCGAGCAGGCAAAATCGCAGTTGGAGTGGGCCAATGATAGGCTTGTGGGTATCAGCAAGCAGGCAGAAACCAAGAAAGCAGAAGCACAGATCCGATTGGAGCAGATCAATAAGCGATCACAGCAGGTCGTGGAGAGACGTACGATCTACACCAAAGAATTCGATGCCAAACGGCAGTATATTATGGCCAAAAACAAGCAGATGGATTCCATGAAGCAGGAGCTCGAGACCGAGATGCGGGCCGTGGCTAAGGAGTCGGAGAATCTACATGCGCATATCAGTGTGTATATATCGAAGATGGACGAGAAACTGGATGCTGTAAGTGGTTGAGTGGGTATTTATTAGCTAGAAAGCAAATATAGTATATAGCTGTGTTAACAATTCGAAGATATTTTCGAAGAACATTGACAGTACAAAAAAATAGGGCAAATAAGGTGAATATGGAACAATTGAAAATCCACAATATCAGAGTCTCATTTAGAGCATTTAGAG
The DNA here is from genome assembly GCA_003707925.3 of Daia ofunaensis. Taxonomy (NCBI): domain Eukaryota; kingdom Fungi; phylum Ascomycota; class Dipodascomycetes; order Dipodascales; family Trichomonascaceae; genus Daia; species Daia ofunaensis. Next base: position 628,673 of record PPMC03000007.1, on the reverse strand, counting down.
CGTCATTGGCCGTTGCAATTGGCCGTTTGTGATTAGCACGGCCGCTCCGTACGAACGTCGTCGTAACTCTCCTTCATCGTATCGAGGCGTCTGGATCAACTCTCTGTGTTACTGTTTTGACCATGTTGATCCTCCTTCCAAAGTGTGTCAAGACTGCATCGGGCGACCTGTTTCAAGTTTTCAGTTGTAATGTTGCATCTACAGCAGGCTGCACAATCAATTGGTTATCATAAAGCGTGAAATCATGTTGCCAGGTTTCTTATTTATGGCTATTTGCTATATTTTAGTTCTACGGAGGATCCACTGAGTATTTCACTCGCTACGAAAATTTGGTATTTTTTAAAAAAGCTGGTGGAGTTTCCTTAAAAAACGAAAAAAAAGCTGAACTGAAAAATATAGAAAATAAAAAACAAAAAAAAGTTAGAGGGTCGTCTCAACAGGCAACAGCTGCACCCCTGACGGGAACACTTATCATGTCAAAAGCAGCTAGTATGTAGTACGCAAATAAGCACAATGAATCAACGACAGCAAAACTCCAGGAAACCATTGATCAACTCGGCCGTTTCTTACCGTTTTTTAGTTCGTCTCACTTGCTGTTCCTTCCACTTCGGTCCAAGATGCATGCTTTTTACTATGCAGTAAGCTTTTTTAAGATGCGTGCAGCTGTTGCCTGATCGGGAAACAGGATGCATTCCGGCACAAGCCTACCAGACAACCAGATTCACTAAGGCAAAGCAAAATTCTACCTCCTTTAAATACCGACACCTGGCCTAACAGAGAATATTTTTGTTCGTATACAGGACCTTGTAATAGTACCTTTACTAATAGAGCCTTGTCTTTTGCTTTGTCTTGTGTTGGTGGATCAGAAGTGGACAAGTATACAGATAGACCCTGAGCTAAGCCTATTCAGTATACTAAGCCAGCCACCTTAAGCTCAGCAGCTCAGTGCAGCAGCTCCACTCCACTCCACATATAACTCTTTGTTCTCTTTGTGCGAAACGATCTTGCTGTCGTTTGCATTTGCATAAGCAGGTGAATAGAATATCGCAGGTAAAGGAAACCTTATATATCTGTGCATATCTTATATTGCTTTGGACAAGATACATACATTGACATCATGTTATCGAAAAGTTACAGTTTATTGAGGTCCAAGTCTGCCGCCAAAACCAAAACAGATTCTGAAACGGACCCTGAGAGCTTAGAGCCTTCATTGTCTTTTGACTCCCCTGTCGATACTGTCGATACCAACCATTTAGTTCCTGATATCGACCCAAAGACTGCTTATAGGAATAGTATTAATAGCAACATCAATTACCTGCTGTCACCTATTCTTGAATCGACCGAGGAGTTCAGTGCTAGTACTCATGCTACTAACACTAATGGCGACACTAGTGCAACTAAGAGAGGCCTTGGGTTTGGACATGACCGACATGTGTCTGTGGACTCTGGGATTTTGGCCTCAATGACTCCTACGACCACGTTTGACAGACCTTACGAAGGGACCTCCCCTGATAAGACTTTTTCTGTTGAACAAACGTCCTCTGGACTGATATTTAACAGACCTGTCCATTCGAGAAACTTATCTACCAGCATATTACCAGACCGATTACCGGATTCGCATACCAAAGTCGCTCCAAAACTAGAATCGTTCCAAGGTCCTCGTCAACGGCCTGATTTGACTCCATCGCCTGAACTCATCCAGTCTATTGACGGATACTTTCAGGACAAGGCCTTCCGAGAAGACGCCAATCTGCTGCATTCTCCTCCTTCTACTCCAGAAACATTGACAGGAGGCACTCCGAAATCCAAAGACAATGAACAGTTCACGTTAAAGTCCCGGAAGACGTCCAGTGATCTCCGTGCCGGTGCCATTGAGAGTATTTCAGTCGAGAGTAGTTCTGTTAAGGGCTCTTCTATGCAGAGTTCGCCTATTGATAGCCCATATATAGCGAGTCTTTCTACGCAAGGTCCTTCTATGGAGCATGTACCTACACAGAGTCGTTCTATTGAGAATCCTTCTGTCGAGACTCCTCCTGTCGAGACTCCCGGTCAAAGTCCTGCACTTAACGAAGCTCAGAAGAGCGGCAGCGGTACCAGTATAAAGTCGGACATCACTGATCAAAGCATGTTTAGCAAGAAAGCAGCGTCCCTGAACAGTCCATTTACGCCAGTCATCCAGGATCAAGTAGACGAGAAAGCCGTCAGCACTCCAGTGACTGCAAGTTCTCCTTTAGTGCCCCAGTTCACGCCCAACACATGGTCATATCATTTCCAACAGGTAAGTATTTATGTTTTCGGGGTGCCGTTATGTCTAACTACTGCAGTTCTGTAAAGTACATTACTGCTCTAGAGGGTCTTAGCAAGCTACATGAATTGGGATCTGAGATTTGAGATCCGCGATTTGGTTATAGGGATATACAGCGTCTGTTGCTATTCATTGTTGAGTCTAGGAATATGTCATGCCATAATGGCTTACTCACATGATACACACAGTATATTTCACCTGTCCGTCCTTATCTCATCTCATCTCATCCCAGCCCAATCCGGTACTATTAACCCCACCACAACCAAATAGCCAAACATCAGCCCAGCATTAGTCCAGTCAGTCAGGTAGGCCAAGGATCTATGAAGTTAAATATTTACATTTGACAATTGTCCATGAAGCGTCCCGTTATGTGCCAGAAGTCTTTGTCGATCACCACTATAAACCTACTTTGTTACTATTGTTGTTCTATTGTTGTTGTTGTCAAGGAAACAAGGTTTCAGCCGATCTTTAAACGGAACACCAAAAACCAAACTCAGGGGTACTTCATCAAAATACAGGAAAACACAAAAAAGAGCAGCTCTAGGCCAAAACACTACAATCATCACGACACTCAACAAGGCAGCAAAGATCTGGTCCCAGTATTGAAACACCTGCGAAAACACACGGAAAAATCCCCAATTAAATCCTTTCCCCCTTCAAATTAAGGCAGGCCATCTGTGTTCCCCCTTTGTTCTTGTGTTGTGCTGTTGTGTGCTACGACTTCCGTTTTGGGACTCCTTAGTGGGTCCCGCTAAGCTCCTATAAACCAGCCACCCGAATATCAGAACCGAACTTTTTCCTTGTCAACCACAACGTAACAAGACTTCTGCCTCCAACCAAAAATTTCATTTCCGCTTCATTTATATCCTTGTCTATTCCTGCTGGACTGTTTCAATTTTTTTGGCTATTGGTTTCCGGCCCTGAAAACCAACTTAGTTATTAACCTGACATCTAGGAAATGGAGCGTCTCAGCTCTCAGTTGACTGGCTCAGGCAGACCGTCGACTACCACTCAAACAAAGGACCAAGCAGAAAAAAGTTTGCACGATGATGAAACGATAGTATCAAGTACCTCGTTAGCCACTGTACAGCCTGTGACTCCTACGCAAGCTGTTCAAGCTACCGATGCTGCTATAAAGGCAGACTCTGCGCCTTACTCTGAACCGATTCATGGTAACAACTCAGGCTCATCAAACAGCTTTGACCGCAACTCCAATTCTCATTACCACGATGCTTTGGAAAACCAACAGTTTTTACAATCGTCGGAAGTGAATGCCAATGCTACTACTCAATTGCCTCATAATGATAGCGATGACCAGTCTAGTGCCAGTAGCAATCACAACCGTTCAAGGAGAAGCTCCGATGCCGCTACCACTGCTGCTATTACTACTTCTCCTACCCACACTACTCTAGGTATGAGCACGAATAAAGGCTCTGGCGTACAAGGTGTAATCCCATTTACCAATGACCCATTGGCGTTGGCTGCTAAGCGCCATAAGATGAACCTATCCATCTCCAATGCTCCCCCTTTACGTGCCTCTGTCTACTCGCAACTTACACAGTACTCTCCAGTTGTAGAGGAAGCTACCCGTGTTCATATCAACAAGAACCGGCAGAAAACTGAGAATGATCCTTCTTCGAGTCCAGAAACCACGATTTCTGCTACTTCTGTGGGTGCTAGTTCTGGTGCTGGTGAATATCCTGCTAAACCAGGCAGTACTCATACAGCCACCACGGAAAACGCAGAAGCATTGAGTGTCGGCGGCATCAGCAATCTCGGCAGCAGCAATTCATCCCAGACCACTCCGTCTGTCACTGTGAGGTCCATTTCTATCAACAAGGCTAGAAGTTCTGTCAGAGAACTGGAGTCTGTGCTTACGGAGATCCAGACGTTGCGCAGAAGTATCAGCGATGGTAACCATCTTGTCCCTAAAGAGGAGGACGAATTTAATGATGAAGATGGAAATGCAGATGAAGAATACGGCGGTAGTTATGATGCCCATAGTCAAGAGCATGAACAAAACCACCATCAACAAAGTCATTCTCATATTCAAGCTGTCCCCATCGCACACAAAGCAGCCCCTGTACAACAGCATGAACTCCAGAGCTCGGTAAAAAGGTCCCTTTCCAACTCGCAATCAAAGCCTTTACCGGAAATACCTGCCGAAGCTTCCAATGCCGCCAACGTCTCTGGATCTATGCCGAACCTGACTCCTGAACTGACCCCTGAATCTACAACAGTTGCATCAACAAGACCTGCATCTAAAGGAAAATCGTCTATCCTCAAATCTATGGGTGGAAGCTTTAAGAGAATCTCATGGAGGCTCAAGTCGCAAAGCGAAGGTACCTCGAGCTCCCGATCTTCTCCTACTCCTGCTGATCCTCCTATTGCCGAAGTCAAGCCTTTGAACACGACTCCAAGGCATTCAAGAAACGTTAGTATGCTCAGCCAAACCAGCACCGCGTCTACGTATCATTCTACGCAAGACGATGAAATGGAGGAGCTCAAGGCGTCGATTGAGTCTTATCGAGTTACCTTGAATAAGCTCAATGGTGAAGAGAGCTCTTCAGGATCAGGCTCTAAGCCAGACTCACGAACTGGCTCCACTCAGGGTTTAAATACGCAAAGTTCCAATGCTGCTGCTACGTTCACAAAAATGATTTCTCCTGGTAACCCGAACCTTGACAATACTGCGAACCTCGCGAACCTGTCTACTTGGCATCAGAATCAGTCGGTGGATACGGAAATCAATGAGTACGCCTTCGGTATGCCGCCTACTATCCCCTCTGCCATGGAAGGTAGAGAACATCTTGCTTCTTCTGCTGACTCATTCCAAACAGCTACATCACACTGGGACTCTTCCGCCGTTGATATCGACCAGGACACTCTTCAAGAGACGAAATCTACGGCCAATGAACTTAAACCAGCGACTACCGTGAGCTTCTCTCCTGGGCAGTCTGGCAATACCGTTACTGCTGCTTCGTATTTGCACGAACCAACGTCTCCAAGAACTCCTAGACCTCCTGTGCCCAACACAGAAAAGCGTCGCGAGTCTGATGGACGCGTTTCGCCCCATAATACCGAGCAACGGCAACATGCCCATGGACATACACACACACAGCAACAGCCAACTGAACTACATACACCAAGAGATGTCGGTGAACCCAGTTTGCATCGTCGTACTTCTGGTAAGCATCGTTCGAGACGAGCTCACGGTCAGAAAGTGCGATCTGTTCCAACTGGTGAACAACCTTACGATCAAGAATACGACGGTAAAAGGAAAAGTGTCAGTGGTAAAGACCGATCAGCATCCATGCCAACGTTACAGAACCTCCCCAGAGATCGTGGGTCTACTTCTACACATCGGTTTAGTACCAGCAAACGTGCCTTTTCACAACAAAACATCCAAGAGTTGTTGGAAATGGCCGACAACAGTTTGCAACTGGATGACATTGACTTGCCTCCGGAAGAGCGCCATTTACTGAACAAGTTTGTCGACGCCCTCTCAAAGTTATCTATTGAGATTAACATGGATGATGGTAAACGTCTGGAAGGCAAGAGACGACTACATAACGCTTTAAGAGCCATTGAAGGCTGGTACTGAGCATGTTACTGAACCGTGCAATGTAACTCTTGGACTTTCTCAGTAAATTTTCATTTCATATAAGTTAATGCATTATTATTATTATTATTATTATTATTATTATTATTAGACATTTAAGCTTTGTAGCCTTCTACACATTACCACCTGTCACCACGCTGTTCCTATAATGTTGGAGCGTAGGAGACAGATGCGTCATTGGTTTGAGTAGGGTTTGCAGAAGCTGAGAAACCTGGCACGTCTGCGTTAATATCATCTTTAGCTGGTTCCTCGGCTGGTTCTCCGTTAGTTACTCCATCCATATTTGCATCGTTTCTACTTTCGTTATCATTTTCATGTCCGGATTCCTGCTGCTCTTCCGGTTCATCATCGCTATCGTCCGTTTCATTGTCCCTAGGGGCATCGTTCTCGCCAATAATATAGGTATGATGTCCAGGACTGTATGCAATAGGAATACCGCCATAAGATCCAGTCTGAGTGTCCGGGAAGATTTCTAAAGTAGTTTCAGTAGCCATTTCATGATCGAGTTTCCAGCCGAGTTTCTCACAAAGAAGTCGCACAGTGTCGTCACACGCACCTAGGAAAGTCACATCAAATACGCTATGCTTGACAGGTGTCTTGTTGATGTAAATTTGTGGAATCGTGGATCGCACTACTCTCAATATGTCGCTAACAGGAGCCACTTGTAAGGACGTGCCCATGCAAATCAAAAGATCACACTTTATACCGTCGTTTCCGTAGAGAAGCTCATCAAACCGAGACGGCAGCGGCTCTCCGAAAAAAGTGATATCAGGCTTCAGTACACCTTGCGAGCGGTCTACTCCATAATCGTTTTCATCATCATCGTCACTATTATCGGGTTTGTTTTTTGTAGCTTGATTCGCAGCTTGACATACTTTACAATATGGTATTTCACCACGTCGTATCTCGGGGTAGATAGACTCTCCAGGGACAACGGTCCTACAGGTTCGACATGTAGCTGTAGCAAACGATCCATGACACTGTACAAGTTTCTCAGTATCTACACCCGCATAATGTTCCAAGTTATCAATGTTCTGAGTGTAATTTCTAAGTAGTTTGTTCCTATCCTGTAACAACTTGATGAATTTATGTGTAGGCGACACACGCGTTGTTTCAGGAAGTATTTTTTTAGAAACGCTGAAAAATATACTCGGGTCCTCCATAAACAAGTTTATATCAAAAACTTCTTGAGGGTCCGATAAGCCCAAGTCCGTAAGCATGTTGTACAAGCCCTTCTCGGATCTGAAATCAGGGATCCCAAGACTGGTGGAGATTCCAGCTCCACTAAGAACAATAATGTTTTCCGCTTTCTCGATAGCTTCACACACTTGATCGAGATTACTTGGAGTTTCAAGTCTTCCACGTTTCCGGTTGTGCATCTGGGCATAAACCGCGAGAGCCATGAAGTTCCTTATAGTCTCTTGGCCATAAGTATTGATGAAAGCAATAGGCAACGGACAACCTAAAGCTGCCATGTACTTCGACGGGCTCGGATCATTCGGTAGTTCAAGAAAATAATGTCCTAAAAACTTACGCGGACCGGCTTTCCAAACTTGAGACTTGATCTTCCACTCTAATTGTTCATCCACGTACTCTCTATTAGCCTCTATATGAGCTTGAGGATGTGCTTTGTTTCTCGCAACACTGTTGGCCCAGTCTATTGCGTCCTCCATTTCACTCGCTATGACCTCATGTAAGTCGAGTTCATTCAGGTCCTCCTCCTGCTCTGGTTGACTCTCATTAGCCTCATTAGGTACTCGTTGTTCCTGTTCTCGTTCTTCACTATTGTCCTTATCATCGTCCTCATCCTCACCCTCATCACTGTCACTGTCAAATTCGCTTTCACTTCCAGAAAAGCTTAATCCACTGAAAGGATACGAGACATAAGCCGCTTGATTCGGATCCAGGTCCGTGGTTGATACTGCGGAGGTGGATGTTACCTCAGTGTTTGGCTGCGAAGGGGCCTTAACAGCCGGTATTTCTGAACCTTCGTCTACCTTGACACGTTTGGAAGGAGGTTCTTGAGATAAATCCATCTTCTAGTAACAACCTAAAAAAACAAAGGAGAGAAAAAGATTGACGCCGATAATCTATGGCTCTTATCGGACAACTAAAGATAAGTTGATTTGATTCCTTTCTGCTATGCTCTTGCCGTGCCATTCTGAGAAAAAGTTACCCGGCTTAATTTTCTGTGCCTCGAAGACCACTCTAAAATTTTCAGAATAGAATCACCTACTGGAAAGAATCAGACAAACACACATTGATACATTCATATCATAGTGAAGTGACAAACGGGTTTGTTGTGAAGGCTATCCACGACAACTACTGATCAGCTTAAAAGATGTCCAGCAAGCCTGTGGTTCGATTACCGAAACTTCGTACGCTGCGTGTCAAGTCCACTGCTGCCGATAAGACTGGTCCGTGTACCGCAGTCATGACCAATCTGTTGAACTGCTGGGCTAGTAATGCTGAAGGAGCAGCGGTATGTGCCGGTATGGAACAGGAACTCAAACTTTGCATGGTACAGAAGGTAAGTAATATACTGGTTTTGTGTGGTTGACAAGTGTTGTAGCCCTAGACATTGTATTTGTAGATATGTAGTGCTTTTAGCTTTTACTGGTGGTGGAAGGGACAATAGCAGAGGCCATCTACCACCAGTAATGGCACGTATTTGAGGACTCAAAATAATGCGGATTTCAAGGATTCAAACGGATACTCAGCCATAAGGACCACGTGACTAACCGTTTTCTAGCACAATAAACCGACCAAATCCAAGACGACAATCAACTATCATGCTGCCCGTCTGTTTGACAAGGTCAACCCGAAGTCGCATGATTAAGCATGGACATGTACTTGATACAATTCTTTGAATATGGTGCTGTATCTTAATCGCGGTGCTGGTTGATGGTAGAAACATTGTAAATAACTCTTTAAAACGCATAGATAGTTCAGTTCATAGTGCATGAACATGATATTCATTATTGATTACAGAGTAGGGAGAAGAGCTGACTTCCTATAAAAGAAAACTAAAAAGAAGCGAAGATCGTAGCTCACCTGGGTCAGGAGTCCCTGGAAATAGCTCTCTCCCGTCAGGTTAAGTGATTGTATATATAACGAAATCTATATAGACGGATTCATATCTGCAACACTATATATATATCTGTAGTCGTTGCTGAAAAGGATCAGCCTGGTGCGTAGATCCGTACCGGTGTAGGCTAATCTCCGACAAGCATCAGCCAGGTATCTAATACCGAGCTAGCAAACTATAGAACTACATCGGAGATATATAACCACAAACTATTTCCCACCGCTTCAGCATCTAACTACACTGAAACCAATAATGAAAAGCTGCAGGAATAAAACGTAAGTCCGACGGAGTTATGTAGCTTTTCGATCCCACCACTACTATGACATCAGGGAGCTATTTCGGGAGCTCATCATCAAGATGAGACAAGCTGAGACAACACAACTATAGACCACTGAACCAGATGCCTTATTTGAAACAATAAATAGATATTTGTAACGGAACGAATCTAAATCCAGATCATCTATTTAGACTTTTGAATTACTGTTGCAACATGTCCGTAGTTCAGCTACAATAATCTACCCATGTCTCTCCCTCCCTCTTTGCCTCCTTTAGCCTGTCGGACCATCTCGGAGATCGATCACCAAATGCTGACCGACAATTCCACTTCAAACTATATAATCATATTACGTCACATTTGTTGGCTGATTTGGTTTAAACCTGCAAGATTAGGAAAGTTTAATAGCCGGGCCCCCATAGAATCGCGGCCGGTGTACACGTGACACTGCACTCCTTATATTACAGGTATCTACGTAACCAATATTGTATGTCGTGTATCAAAGAGATCAAATAGATAAAACAGATTAAATAGCTCAGATACATTAAAAACAAACAATACCCGGCCAGTTTTGACCACCTAAATGACCCTCTAAGCTAAGCCTCCTGCCTGTCTCCTGACCTCTGACTACTGTTTGCCCACCTATTTTTGGTCGCCCGCTTAAAACCTAAGCAGTAGAGCATGAAAAACCATTGTAGATCTAGTCCAACAGCAGTGGACTCCACAATGCGAGGCAAGGAATGAACACACAAACAAACAATAAATTACAACCAAATATGATAGAAGAAACCTCCCGTTCAAGGGCACATTTAATTATATAAAGATATAAACATTATATAACTACCTTTTTAGATGACCAAAACAACCACAAATCTGTACTACCCGGCTTTTTTGCTTTCGTTTTCCCTTCGCCCTTATATCTCGTATAATCTCATTTCTTCTCATTCCCTTCCCTTCCCTGCCTTCTCGTCGCCTCGCTTTGTGTTACAACAACAAAAAAACTCCCGCCTCCCCCTCCCCCCCTGATTGAGAGGAAACGAAAGTTTTTGTTTTTTGTTTTGTTTTCCAACAAAACCGAACCTCCCCTGTTAACACGCACTTGCGCAACAACATCTTTAACTACTGACCAAACACTCCCTCCTTCTTTCCTTCCTTCTTTTTTTGTAAACGTCAACATCAACAACCAAGCGGCCAATCAACACAGCTAGCTTGTGTTTCTCATTAAGAAGTTGAATTACCTGCTGGTTTTTTGTATTCCGTGCCTGACACTGAAAGCCTTAGAAGGTTAAGGATATTTTAAGATATTTTGGGATACCCTTAAAAAGATGGATAGAAACCAGGGACTCATTGGCCAGGGGCCCGCGACTGCAGATATTGGCGCCCCTCAAGGCTCAAACCAATCGAACGAAGATAGACTCATTGGCGATGTGTATCGGCGTATCGAGCGTGAACGGGCCATCATTCAAGGTTCGCGCGCCATGAGGGCTTCTACACAAAACGTCAGCGTTCAGCAACGATGTGATACTAGTATTCACGAAGCTCAGAAGAATATTGCTTATTTAGAAGAAGTCATGAGAGGCCTGAAATTAAAGAAACAATCTGCAGCAGCTGCTACCGACAACTCGTCAACTGGCGGTTCTTCTGATCTATCTTCGGCCACTTTATCTGCTAATTCTGGGGGTAGTAGTGGTGGATTGATGCCAGGCAGTGCCCATCAGCATAATGCATCGAGTTCTAGTGCCGGGGGTAGCTTGTATTCTAATGGAAGCTCAGATGCATCTACTGCTGTGAATCCTTTGCCTCCTCCAGTTCCTACAAAAGACCGAGTAAGACCGAATTATGCGCGTCTTGACCTTTTGAAATATGACAATCCTTATATGGGTCCTCGTATCCAGGCTATGCTCCAACAGTTAGAGTTCAAGTTGAGCGTCGAACAACAATACGAACGAGGTGTAGAGAAAATGATCAAGCTATATCAATTAGAAGGCGATAAACGTTCACAGGCAGAGGCTGATCAACGTCATACTGAGAGCATTCAAAAAGTACAACTACTCAAGAAGGCACTCAAACGTTATCAGGATATGCATATTGACCTAGACGAACCTACTAATGATAATGACAGCATAGCTGCCGCGAACATGAGACGGCCATTATCTGGCATAGTGCACATTGCTTGTTACGGTGTCAAGGATGTCGACCACGTTGCGTCAGGAAAATTCGGCAAGTTTCCTGACTCTATGATTGCTCTTAAAGTTGAAGGCCAACAGAGAGCCCGTACTAAGTTCACCCGTACCGAGAGATGGAATGAGGAATTTAATATCTCAGTCGACAAGGCTAACGAAATCGAAGTCGTGGTCTATGACAGATCCGGTGACCGTGACGTTCCTGTAGGCCTTATGTGGTTGAGAATCTCCGATATCGCTGAGGCTCTAAGGCGTAAGAAAGTCGAACAAGAAATTGATAGTGCTGGCTGGGTTAGTGCATCTAAAGTGCAGTACGTCGATAACTCATCAAACAATTCCTTTGCATCTAATCCAAACCAAGCAAGTGGTCCTGGTGTTGGTAATTCTTATCAAGGTGTCCCAGGAAATCTGAGTCAAGGCATGCGATCAGTCTCAGGCGACAGTGCATTCAATGGTGATAATGCAGATCCTTTGCTCATAGACTCTTGGTTTACCCTCGAACCGTCAGGTCAGATTCATCTAGCTATAGGCTTCCAGAAAACCAACAGGGGCCAAAAGAGAACTTATGATCACTTTGGCGCTCTCGGAAGACAAGGTGCAATCAAACAACGTAAAGAAGAGGTCCACGAAGTGCATGGTCACAAGTTCGCTCAGCAACAGTTTTATAATATCATGCGATGCGCTTTATGTGGAGATTTTTTGAAATACTCCGCCGGCTATCAGTGTCAAGAATGCAGATACACGTGTCATAAAAAGTGTTATCCTAAGGTCGTCACCAAATGTATCTCGAAGGCTAGTACGGACCCTGATCCCGATGAAGAGAAACTTAACCACAGAATCCCTCATCGTTTCGAGCCTACGACTAATATGAGTGCAAACTGGTGTTGCCATTGTGGTTATATATTACCTCTAGGGAAGAAGACGGTTCGAAAGTGTACAGAATGTGGTATTTATTGTCATCCTCAGTGCGCACACTTGGTGCCTGATTTATGTGGATTGTCTATGGAAGCAGTGAATCAAATTCTTAGTGAAATCAAGTCCACAAAGATAAGAAAACAGGCAATGTCTTCGCCAGATAAGTATATCAACCAGCAAACATCTCCTGATAACCGATATTCACAAAATAGCGGATCTGGTTATCAACAACCTCCTCACCCAGTCATCAATCCATATGGTGTTCGCACTGTATCAGGTACTAGTATCGCTGCACCACCCCCGCCACCGAAAACGGACCCTGTTCGAAGAAAGAAGGTGGGCTCTGAGCCTGTACCAAATGCCTTCTCTGTCAGTCCTCAGCGAGAGAATGCAACCTTATACGGCGGTGACGGTGCTGATAGCCAGTCAAACATTTATGGACAACAACATAACAGCCAAAATTATGGCAACGCGACATATCAGAAAGAGGATTCAGCCGATTACAGCTCCCAGAAGAATGCATACAGTAATGTCCCCGAGTTGGCTGCCCAGGATCAATCTGACTACACTTCCCATCCCGACCTTTCTTTTGAAGCTGGAAGAACCTCTCCTGAATATGACGCTTATAACTCGACTATCCCGACAAGTCAGCAATCTCCTCGAAGTTCTACTATCAATGTTGTGTCTCAGCCCGCACATACTGATTTCAATGGGTACTATGACAACCAGGAACCATTTTCATCCAAAGAATCTAGTACCGCAGCAGCACTGTCTAATTTATCAGTTAGTACCAACAAGAATACAGGGGTTGCTACTCAAAGCCCAGTCCCACGACGAAAGTCACCTGTTCGTGCTGAGAAGAAGAGAAAAGTTGGCCTTGATGATTTCAACTTTCTTGCTGTGCTGGGCAAGGGAAATTTTGGTAAAGTCATGTTGGCTGAATCAAAGAAGACAAAACGACTTTATGCAGTAAAAGTACTGAAAAAAGACTTTATCATTGAAAACGACGAGGTTGAAAGTACCAAGTCAGAAAAACGTGTGTTTCTGATTGCTCAAAACCATCCTTTCTTGCTTAACCTGTATTCGTGTTTTCAAACAGAGAACAGAGTTTATTTTGTTATGGAATATATCAGTGGTGGTGACTTAATGTGGCATATTCAAAAAGAGTTATTTACTCCCCGGCGTGCACAATTTTATGCTGCAGAAGTTCTGTTAGCTTTGAAATATTTCCATGACAATGGTGTCATATATCGAGACTTGAAGCTCGACAACATTATGTTAACTCTGGACGGTCATATCAAGATTGCAGACTATGGACTTTGTAAAGAGGATATGTGGTATGGCAAAACTACAGGAACGTTTTGTGGAACACCTGAATTTATGGCGCCTGAAATTTTATTGGAACAGAAGTACGGCAGGGCTGTAGATTGGTGGGCATTTGGCGTTTTAATTTATCAGATGCTTCTGGGCAAGTCGCCTTTTCGGGGAGATGATGAAGATGAAGTTTTCGACGCTATTCTTTCAGATGAACCATTGTACCCTATTCACATGCCGCGAGACTCTGTGTCAATCTTGCAAGAACTCTTGACTAGGGATCCTGAAAAACGACTTGGTACTGGTCCAAGAGATGCTGAAGAAGTCATGGCTCATCCTTACTTCAGAAACATCAACTTCGATGATATCTATCACTTCAGAGTCGGTCCTCCATATGTGCCACATGTTGATTCCCCAACAGATGTAAGGAATTTTGATCGTGAATTCACGGATGAGCCACCTGCATTAACGCCTGTTACTACTATTCTTACTGCCCAGATGCAAGAGCAATTCAAAGGTTTCTCTTATATGAGTGAAGAGCAGTTATAATCAGTATGTTTGGTATATAGTAATGATTTAATATTAGCTAGGCTCAACTTTATGGTCTTGCTTTATGAATGATTCTTGGCTTGGTTTCATGGCTTGTCCTAGCTCGATGACTTGCTTGCTGTGTTATATTTTTTTACATGCATGTTAATTCCGCGGGTGTCGTGTCGTATTCTTGTCTTTTTCTTATTTTGACGTGTTGTATGTTTTACATTAACGCGCCGTAAATATTACTATAATTATAAGCCAGAAATAAGGTATTAGAGCCAAGCCTCAAATGAAACAAAAATAAGCAGATATATCTATTTCCGTATGAATCTTAGATCCGTAAAATACGGTTCTGCCTAGAAATGGCTTGTTCGAACCGGAACAACCTCCAACCTTAAATCCAAACTATGTTTACTCTTTTGAGCTGGAAAAACACGGTTTCAATCATTTGTAGGCAAATACCAATTGACTGGAACGCGGATGTAACAGAAACAAAAGAATATTCACCTTTAAAAGAAATACCGCAAATCTCCTGACATAATATATATATATATATAGCCCCAAAAGACGACATTTGATCGAGTTGTCACAGCTACTAATATAAACGATCATTGTTACTCTTATCAATTTTCAACGATGAAGTATACTACTCTACAGTTTCTAGCTATACTATTCATTAGATCTAGTTTTGCCCTTCCCTTAGATGCTGCTTTAAGGAAAGACGATAAAGACGGGCAGCAATTCGAAAAAATTGAGCGTTCTGTTGTAAATGGCTATGATGCGGGTTACATTGCTACGCCTATTGACGTCGGTACTTTGGGCCTAGGCAACATAGGCGTAGGAACCGTGGGTTTAGGAACTGTGGGCGTTGGAACTGTGGACATTGGAAGTGCTGTGGATATTGCAAACACTATCGGTGGTATTGGTAACCTGCTCCCAGCTACTGGCATTGAAGTTTACGAAGATGATGATACTCATGATTACCATGGACACTACAAAGAAAAGCGAGACGATTTTGGTGGGGATAGTAGTGGATTTGGATCTGGATCCTCTGGCTTAGGATCTTCTGGACTGGGATCGTCTGGATCTTCCGGTCTAGGTTCATCTGGATCTTCCGGCCTAGGTTCTTCTGGATTTTCCGGTCTAGGTTCTTCTGGATCTTCCGGTCTAGGTTCTTCTGGATCTTCTGGTTTGGGATCGTCTGGGTCTTCTGGTTTGGGATCGTCTGGCTCATCTGGATTGGGTTTCTCGAATAGTGGCAGTTCAAACTCGGGCCTTTTAGGATCTGGAAAGTCCGATTCTAGTAGTTCTTCTAAAGGGGACAACTCAAATTCAGGTCTTTTTGGGTCTGGTAATTCAGGTTCAAGTGGTTCTTCTAAGGGTGATAGCTCAAACTCAGGTCTTCTTGGGTCTAGCAAATCAGGGTCTAGCGGTACCACGTCTAACTTGGGTTCTTCCAAAAGCGACAGCTCAAGCTCAGGTCTTGGGTCCAGTAAGTCAGATTCTTCAAAAAGTGGCAGCTCAAATAGTGGCATTTTCGGATCAGGAACATCATCTTCTAGCGCTAACGCCAACGCCAACGCCAACGCGAATGCAAATGCAAATGCAAACTCCGGAACATTGAATTCTGATAGCAACAAAATAGGCTCCACAAGCTCTGACACTTCTAAATCCGATGGCTCTACCTGGGCTCAGAAAGGTGACACTTCCAGTTCCGATACTTCAAAGGCAGATACTTCAAAGTCTGACACGTTAAAAGCCGATACTTCCAAGGCAGATACTACAAAATCGGATACTTCTAAGTCGGATAACTCTAATTCCTGGGCTCAGAAAGATGATACTACCAAGTCCGATGCTTCAAAGGCTGACACTTCAAAGGCTGACACTTCCAAAACAGATACTTCAAAGTCCGACACCTCTAAGACAGATGACTCTAATTCGTGGGCTCAGAAAGGTGATACTACCAAGTCCGATACTACCAAGTCCGATACCTCAAAGGCAGATACTTCAAAGTCTGACACGTTAAAAGCCGATACTTCCAAGGCAGATACTTCAAAGTCTGACACGTTAAAAGCCGATACTTCCAAGGCAGATACTTCAAAGTCTGACACGTTAAAAGCCGATACTTCCAAGGCAGATACTACAAAATCGGATACTTCTAAGTCCGATGACTCTAATTCCTGGGCTCAGAAAGATGATACTACCAAGTCCGATGCTTCAAAGGCTGACACTTCAAAGGCTGACACTTCCAAGACAGATACTACAAAATTGGACACTTCTAGTTCCGATACTAAAAAGTCGGACACTAAGGTTGATACTTCGAAGACAGATACAAAAAAATCTGATACTTCTAAAGTCGACGTCCCAAAGGATGTTGTAAATCCTGAAAATGTTGCAGTACCATCTGATTTGGTCAAACCTGGTGATGTTGCAGTTCAGTCAAACATCGCACAACCCGACGTTGCAGCTTCTACAGCTGCAGCTAACCCTACTCATGCTCTTTCTGCACCTGTTGAAAGTGCTCCAGCCTATACTGCACCTGAGTATTCGGCGCCTGCGAAAAGTGCCCAAGCCTACTCTGCTCCTACATATTCAGCGCCTGCTAAAAGTGCCCCTACTTACTCGGCTCCGACGTATTCAGCTCCTACAATTGTTGCTCCCACTTACAATGCTCCGACGTATTCAGCTCCTACTTACTCAGCTCCTACTTACTCAGCTCCTACTTACTCAGCTCCTACTTACTCAGCTCCTACTTACTCAGCTCCTACGTATTCAGCTCCTACTTACTCAGCTCCTACTTACTCAGCTCCTACTTACTCAGCTCCTACGTATTCAGCTCCTACGTATTCAGCTCCTACAATTGCTGCACCTACTTACACTGCTACAATTGCTGCTACAATTGCTGCTACAGCTGTTGTTACTACAATTGGTGTCCCCGCAGCCCCGTATTCGGCTCCTGCATATACGGATGTATCAAACATTGATTATACCAATCAAAATGTATATGCAATATTTCAGGTTTATTATCAAGGCCAAACCTGTCAGCAAGTTATTCACGCTCTTGAATACTATAATTATGCCACTTACGTGTATCCCCAAGACACATACGTGACTTCCGTCTACACTTATCCGGAGGTTGTATATGAAACCGTTACATCTACTTATCCAAAGAATGCGTACGAGGCTGTAACGTACACCTACAAGCAAGATTCGTATGAAACTGTGATATATACGTATCCAGAAACCAGCTATGACACTGTAACGTATTCCTCTTCTGTGTCGTACTCGTCTCAGCAAGCCTGTGAAGTGTGTATCGAAATCCCTGACGAGTTGGATGGTAAGATGAAGACTATGGAGGTAAAGGATGGTCAGACAAAAGAGTGGAAGCCGACTGCTAGTGTTGACCTTGTAAAGGACCCGAAGAGCGAGAACCCGTCAAAGGCGTATACATATAATAAGCAAGAAACGTATACCACGACTAATGTGGCTTATCCTGAGGCAACTTATTCTGAAGCCACCTTGACCTACACTAAGAACAGTTATTCAACCTCTATAAAAACATACCCAGAAGAGCAAACTTATGCAACATCGACATATGAATATCCCACAACCGTTTATGAGACAATTACGAACGCCTATAACAAGGATATCTACTCTACGGTTGTTTACACATATCCGGCAGACGCTACTTATGTTTCTACTGCTGTTCAAACTTCTTACGTTACTAAGATCTATTGTTAAGTCTCAAAACTACTTGAAAATCGGATAGCAAATACGATTTTAAGGTGATGTCCATTACTTTGGATGTAGATACAAATGGGTTATATGATATACAGATATATTTTTAGTCAAAGAATTATACATAGATAGATAGACAATTGAATTGATACAAAAATGAATATATATATATCTATCGAACTACAGATGAAAAAAATAAGTACAAATAGAACTGCTAAATAAATATTCGGATTTTTGAATGGTAATATGAACCACAAATTTAGTTTTCTTTTCATTATTTAGCTTCCCAAAAGGGTAATCGTAACGATGATTATACAGCAATCCAATCCAACCTAAAAGCACATAACAGTTACAAGAACATACGAAACTGTGCAGCGTCGTATCAGACCAGCTAAAACCATTACCATAATGTCTCGATCTCATCTGGGCTCTTACTAAATGTCAGTTTTCGGAAAAAAACAGTGATTGGGGATGAGCCGCAGGAGATGTAGATCCTTGCCTCTCATTTTCAGGAACGGAAAAAAATAAAAAAAATAAAAAAAAAATAAAAAATCAAGCATGGTGCGAGTACTATGCGAGCGAGTAGCCCCATCACGATATACATATCTCTTCACTCAACACCTCCATTTCACCAGCCATATATTGACGGTAACGTATTATATTTCCTAGGTGTGTGTCGTCACGTGAAATGCCCCTTCTGCTGGATTTATATATCTTCACTGCTACGGGTCCAATCAAAAGTTCTGGAAAGAAATAAAATCACATGAGAAACACAAAAAAACACAAAACGAAACGCGTCTGTACATAATTTCTTCCATTTCCCAGTCCCCCGGATGAGCACGTCCAAAGATAGTTCCTTCCGTCTTCGCTCCCCTTTTAGCCCAGTCGTCACCCATCTTTTTTCATTGGGTTGGGGGCTGCTCTCGTCCCAACAGAGACTGTCTCCCCCCCAAAATTGAGAAATTGAGTGTTCCACCAGCCCGAAAAGAGAATGGGAGATCTCTGCCCTAAGGAATAAAAGCCACAACCTTTTTCTATCTTTCTGCATTACACTTCACTGTGCAAAACCATACCGGGGCTTTGAATTTTTCTTTCAAAACTTCTGTATTTGCTAGTACTGTAAGTATATCTCCAAGTACCAAGCTTATCAGACGGGTTATCTGGTATCTACTGGCAGGGATCAATACGTTTTATTCCTCCCTCATACGCAAGCCCCTACTACGGCCAAAGATACGTGAAGTTTCCTTTTGGGGGGGGGGGAGCGAGGAGTCAACACCGCATGATTGATCTCCTAAATACTGGAATGCACTGAAAAATTACAACACTTTCGCAGAATCCATTGATTATCTAACATCTAGTGTGAACCCGAATTCACGTTTCGAACCCTTCATTTTTGAACTTCTATTCAAGTGAAATCATGGTTGGTGTAAGTACGAACTTAACTTAACTGGACTTAACCTCATTTTGGTAATAATTTTTTCCTTGCACAACAACTACTAACATTTACTTCTAGGGTACTGAAACTGGAGTAGCTACTCCTCATACAGCGGCCTCTTTGAGACCGTTGAATCTTTCGTATGGTGACATTGAACACATTTTGTTGGTTCCTACCTCATTATTTTTCAATTTCAGCCAGTTGAAAGATCAATTCACTGCCACATTGCCTGATGCCTTAACTGCTGATAAAGCTCAGCTCAGAGATGCCCCTTCTACACCTACTGAGTTGCTCGCTGCATTTCTTGGTTATACTGCATCAGTCGTTGAACATGGTGAACCTGGTCCTTTCGATGAGGTTCTCACTTTGATTCTCAACGAATTTGAAGCCCGATATTTGCGTGGTAACAATGTACACGCCGTGGCCATCAATCTCAACAACTCTAATGCATCTTCAGAGGACCCTGAGTCTGAGGACCAACAGAATGCGCTTCCTGTTGCTACACATTCTGCTTCTAGAGCTAAGAGAATTGTGAAATGGTATTATGCTGCTAGGGCCGCTGCTGACAGACCCATCAAGTCCTATGAATCTGCTCTTTTACGAGCCGTATCTGATGAGAAAGCCTCTATTTTTGCCGTCTTCAGTGGTCAAGGAAAGATAGAAATGTTCGAAGAACTTCGAGAAACCTATAACATCTATACTGATATGATTTCGGATTATATAGAGTTATTGGCAGGCAAGTTGTTAAGTCTTTCTAGAACACACCCTGATGCCAAGAAGACTTACTTCAAAGGATTGGACATCATGCAATGGCTTAACAACCCTGAAACTACTCCTGATCTTGATTACCTTGTTACGGCACCTGTATCTGTCCCTATTGTTGGTATTATTCAGTTGGCCCATTATGCTATCACCGCTCAAGTCCTCGGCATTACTCCTGGTGAATTGAGGGCTTACATTGGTGCTACCACCGGTCATTCTCAAGGTATTATCTCGTCTTTAGTTATTGCTGCTGCTGACGACTGGCCTACTTTCTATGAATTGTCCGTCAAGGCCGTAACTTTACTCTTTTACATTGGTTTAAGAGTTCAGCAACAATACCCCAAGACCTCATTGCCTCCTGCAATTCTTAAAGACAGTGTCGCTGAAAACGAAGGGACTCCTTCGCCTATGTTGATTGTTTCTGGTTTGTCTAAAGATGAGGTTGAGCGACACGTTGAGGAGACGAACAAACATTTGCCTAAAGAAAAGCAGAATGTCATCTCATTGATTAATGGGCCTCGATTCATTGTGGTTTCTGGTCCTCCTCAATCCTTGTATGGTCTGAATGTCACTCTTAGAAAGTTCAAAGCAGAAAAGGGTGCGAATCAAGGTCGAATCCCTCATTCTCAACGAAAGCTTGATTTTGAGAGCAGATTCCTGTCTATGACTGTTCCTTTCCATTCTCCTCTTCTTGACGAAGCTGCTGAGCTGATTATCGAGGATGCTAAAGAGGCTGGTATTGAATGGACTGCTTCCAGTCTTAAGATTCCTGTTATTGATACCCTCGATGGTAAGGATCTCAGACATTACACTGACTCTATTGTTGCTAGATGTACCCGGCTTATTACCAGCTATGTTGTTGACTGGGAGAACACTATCAAAGCGTTCCATTCAACTCATATTCTTGACTTTGGTCCCGGAGGCACTTCTGGTGTCGGTACACTTACTCAAAAGAACGTCGAAGGTACTGGCGTACGAGTGATATTTGCTGGTATCCTTGAAGCTGAATCTGAGCAGGCTGACTGGGGTTACAAACAGGAAATCTTTGACCGTGAAGAGGACTCTGTAAAATTTGCCCTTGATTGGGTAAAGGAATTCTCTCCTAGTGTTGTGAAGACCAGTTCAGGCCAGGTTTTCGTTGATACCAAGTTTAGTAGATTACTTGGCCGACCTCCTTTGATGGTCCCCGGTATGACACCTACTACAGTTAGACCTGAATTTGTTGCTGCCACCCTTAATGCTGGATATCACATCGAATTGGCAGGCGGTGGATACTTCATGGATAAGATGCTCGTGAATGCTTTCAACAAAATTGAAGGACTAATTACTAATGGTGTTGGTATCTCTTTGAATGTTCTATATGTTAACCCTGTCATGCTTCAATGGTGTATTCCCTTGATTGAGCGATTGAGAAAGGAAGGTTTCCCAGTTGAGGGATTGACTATCGGTGCTGGTGTGCCTTCTGTGGAAGTAGCTAATGGTTATATCCGGGACCTCGGCCTGAAACACATTTCTTTTAAGCCCGGTACTGTGGACTCCATAAATACTGCTATTGATATTGCTGCCGCTAATCCTAACTTCCCCGTCGTCATTCAGTGGACTGGTGGTCGAGGTGGTGGACATCACTCTTTTGAAGATTTCCATGCACCCATTTTAGAAACCTACGCCCGAATCAGAAAATACCATAACATTATCTTGGTTGCCGGTTCTGGATTCGGTGATGCCGAAGGCTCCTATCCTTACCTTACTGGTCAATGGTCCACCAAGTTCAAGTACCCTCCTATGCCTTTTGATGGTGTATTAATGGGGTCCAGAGTTATGGTCGCCAAGGAAGCTTTCACATCTCCTGCAGCTAAGCAAGCGATTGTCGATGCACCTGGTGTGCCTGATGAACAATGGGAAAACAGTTACACTAAACCTACAGGTGGTATTATTACTGTCAACTCAGAAATGGGTGAACCTATACATAAGCTTGCAACTAGAGGTGTTATGTTATGGCATGAATTGGACAAGACGATATTCAGCTTGCCTAGAGCTAAGCGAGTAGATGCACTTCTTGCTAAAAAGGATTATATCATTAAGCGACTTAATGCTGATTTCCAGAAGACATGGTTCGGTAAGAAATCTAACGGCGAAGTTGCTGACGTTGATGACATGACATATGGTGAAATTGTCGAACGCTTGATTGAGTTGCTTTACGTTAAGAAGGAGAGCCGATGGATTGATATTACCTTGAGAAATTTCACGGGTGATGTTATCCGAAGACTTGAAGAGAGATTTACTTGCAAGTCTGATACTTTATCTTTGTTACAATCTTATTCTCAGCTTGATAAGCCTTTTGAGTTCCTTGAGCAGCTATTTGAACGATATCCTGAGTCCAAAGAACAAATCATTAACGCACAAGATAAAGACTACTTTTTAATCCTGTGTCGACGACCCACTCAGAAGCCTGTTCCTTTCATTCCTGTATTGGATGAAAACTTTGACTTCTACTTCAAGAAGGACTCGTTGTGGCAATCCGAAGATTTGGCCGCTGTTGTTGGTGAAGATGTAGGTCGAACATGTATTTTACATGGACCTGTTGCGGCAGCTCACTCTGTCAAAGTCGACGAGCCTATCAAAGAGATTTTGGATAACATTCATCAGAAGCATATTGAAATGCTTGTTAAAGACTTTTACGGTGGTGACAAGTCTAAGATTCCTGTCGTTGAATCCTTTGGTGGTCCTAAACCTCACTCCGTTGCTGGTCTTGAGGCAAAGATTTGCACTACAACATCTCCAGTGTCTGTAATTAAAGATGGACATACGACATCTTACAAGATCAGTGTACATGCCTCTGAAAAGTACTTGCCGTCTTTGGAGGATTGGATTGCTCTTTTGGCTGGCGAAGGCTATTCCTGGAGACATGCTTTGTTGTCCACCAAGATTATTGTTCAAGGTTCCAAGCATCAGAAGAACGTATTGCTGAATGTGCTGGCTCCTCGTGCCGGTATTACTGTTGAAATCGAATATCCTGATGACGCTGCTAAGACTGTCATTAATGTATACGAACCTATTAATGGCAAGCTAACTAAGGTCGTTAACATCTATCTTCACAGCAAGGATCTTATCAAGGTGTTTTTGATTGATGAGAGGAATTTTGACAAGAAGCCAGTAGGACTCGAACTGCAATACATCTACAAACCCGAGGTAGGCTTTGCTCCTATCCAGGAGGTCATGGAAGATCGAAATCTTAGAATCAAGAACTTTTATTGGGATGCCTGGTTCGGTACGTCCAGTACTAAACAGATGGAGTTTGATATTACCAAGCCTTGGCAAGGAGAATCTGTCACTGTGGAAGCCAAAGCCATTAGTGACTTTGTTCATACTGTTGGCAATACCGGAGAAGCATTTGTTGCGCGACCTGGTAAGACCACTTATGCTCCCATGGATTTTGCTATTGTCACTGGCTGGAAGGCAATCATCATGTCTATATTCCCTAAGATTATTGACGGTGATCTCCTGAAGTTGGTTCATCTATCAAACGGTTTCAAGATGTTCCCCGGTGCCTCTCCTCTCAAGAAGGGTGATGTTGCTTCTACCACTGCTAAGCTGAATTCCGTTCTTATTCAGCCTTCTGGTAAAGTGGTTGAAGTATCTGGCGTATTGACCAACAAGAATACCGGCGAGAACATTATGGAAATTACATCTAAGTTCTTGTACCGAGGTAACTTCACTGATTACGAAACCACATTCCAGAATGTTCAGGAACCTCCTATGCAGCTTGAACTCAAAACTCCTAAGGATGTTGCCATTCTCAAGTCTAAGGAGTGGTTCCATCTGACTAACGAGAACATCGACCTTTTAGGTCAGGCTCTTATCTTCCGACTCCAATCTTTCATGAAGTATAAGACCTCAAGCGTTTACAGTAGTGTCGATACTACAGGTGCCGTTCTGATGGAGCTGCCCACTAAGGAAATCATCCAGGTAGCCAAGGTCGAATACAGTGCAGGAGTTTCGTTTGGTAACCCTGTTATCGACTACCTCACTAGAAACGGTACTACTTTGGAGTTGCCTGTGCACTTTGATAACCCTATTCCTCTCAATGCTGGATCGCCTTTGGTTACACGAGCACCTACTAGCAATGAGCCTTACGCCATTGTTTCGGGTGACTTCAACCCCATCCATGTATCCAAGGTCTTTGCCGATTATGCTGGCCTTCCTGGAACCATTACTCATGGAATGTATACATCTGCTTCTGTTAGATCACTGGTTGAAACCTGGGCTGCTGAGAATAAGATCGCAAGGGTGCGAGCATTCAACTGTTCTTTTGTTGGTATGGTATTGCCTAATGATGATATCACCACTAAACTTGAGCATATCGGTATGATCAATGGCCGAAAGATTATCAAGGTCACCAGCACAAAGGTAGAAACACAAGAGGCTGTTCTCATCGGCGAGGCCGAAGTTGAACAACCTACTACTGCTTTTGTCTTTACTGGTCAAGGCTCTCAAGAACAAGGAATGGGTATGGATCTATACGATTCCAGCGAAGTTGCTCGAAAGATTTGGGATAGAGCCGACAAGCACTTCTTGGAGTATTACGGTTTCTCTATTATCAATATTGTTCGAAATAATCCCAAGGAATTGACGATTCACTTTGGTGGTGCCCAAGGTGCTGCCATTAGGGAGAACTACATTTCCATGCTCTTTGAATATATTGGTGAGGATGGCACCACTAAGGTGGAGAAGATTTTCAAAGACATCACAGAGGATACGGACTCTTACACATTCCAGTCTCCTACAGGATTGCTGTCTGCTACTCAGTTCACTCAGCCTGCTTTGACTCTTATGGAGAAGGCATCCTTTGAAGATATGAAGAGCCGAGGCTTGGTTGATTCTAACAGTCTGTTCGCTGGACACTCACTTGGTGAATATTCAGCATTGTCTTCATTGGCTGATATCATGCCTGTGGAAAATCTTATTGACGTTGTGTTCTATCGTGGTATGACTATGCAAGTTGCCGTTCCTCGAGACTCTCTTGGTCGATCCAACTACGGTATGGCTGCTGTTAACCCATCTCGAATCTCAAAGACATTTAACGATGCCGCTTTGAGATTTGTTATTGAACACATTGCTGAGCAAACTGGATGGCTTTTGGAGATTGTCAATTACAATGTTGAGAACCAACAGTACGTTACTGCTGGTGACCTACGTGGCTTAGATACATTGACCAATGTATTGAACGTTATCAAGTTACAAAGTATTAATGTGGACAAATTGTTGGAAACCATGCCTGTTGAGAAGGTTAAAGGTCACTTAAGTGAGATTGTCACTGAGGTTGCTGCCAAGAGCGTTGCTAAACCTCAACCCATAGACTTGGAACGTGGATTTGCATGTATTCCTTTGAAGGGTATTAGCGTGCCTTTCCACAGTTCATACTTGCGAAGTGGTGTCAAGCCTTTCCACAATTTCTTGGCCAAGAAGATTCCTATGTCTGCTATTAAACCTGCTAGTCTGATCGACAAGTACATTCCTAATTTGACTGCCTCGCCATTCAAGATTACGAAAGAATACTTCCAAGAGGTGTATGAGCTTACGAAGAGTGAACGAATCAAGAATATTATCGATAACTGGGAAACTTATGAATCGTCGTAAGGAGAGACGACATGTGTATGAATGAACTTGCGATTGTTGTTGGGCCTAGTTTCCTTTCTGAAGCATAGAAGGGGTTTCACGTTGGATACTTGATTTGACAACAATTTAGTTTTTGTATATTACCATGCGTTTTCTACATTTAGTATATAGCGACTACAATAGATTTATTAATTAATTGTTTTTTTTTTGTTTATGCAATGGGCCTCTGGATAGCGAGACTACTAAAGGCGTAATTCGTTGATTCTACGTTTTCATCATACAGCAACGTTGGAAGTGATTCCACAGTCCAAGATCCCTTCGCTATAGCTGTATACAAGTACCGGTATTCTTTGAGTGCATCAGCTATTGTATGTAATGCAATATCATTAATATCGTTGCCAAGTATGCAGGAGCCCTCTGTTGTTTCACAGACATGTATGTAGTCATCTAATACTGGTCTAGGAGAGTGCGGAAGGAAGAATAGTGTATGATTGCTATGAAGCAGCGGGTTTGCATCTGCTTTTAAAGGGCATGCTTCGTCTTTTACAGCATTAATACCAAGTTTCTCAAATATAATCATATCAGTTTCGCCGAAAAGTGGCTCCCATAGATAGATTTGGTCAGTTGGAATCACTGCATGCTCTGCTAGCAACAGGGTCAACGCCAGCTGGTAACATGGACCTATTGGAGATGCATCTACATGGACACCTGAAGGAGATCCTAGTCCGATGCATACGAGTTGATAATAGTTGGCTCCGGTCAAGTCTAATGTTTTTGATGCTAGAATATATTTCCGAAACAAATCTGATCCAGCCAGCTCATCTTTGTAGCGTAAAATCTCATCGACATAATCATCAACAGTTTTTTCCTTGAATACAATATTCTTTTTCTTATTTCTTCTGAGGTTTCTTTTCCTATTATTTGTGGTAAATGGCGTAAAGCCATCATCAGGAACGACGGGTGCAGGTTGATCTGACATACTTTGGTGTTTGATATCAAAGGTTGAAATTTTGTGTGAAAGATCTGCCTAGTCCGAGTCCAAGTCCGAGGACGAGAGAGTGTACACTATTCCACCTAGAAGATTATAAAACCAATTAGTAGACAAGACAGTTGAGGGATACCGAGGATTTATATAGCTGGTAGTTTGAGACAAAGTGGCCGAGATCCCATTATAATAGGTCGTGTAAGAAAGTCTAAGTGTAATATAAATAGACACGAGAAGTAGCTTTAATGATCGGAGTAGAGGAGGATCAAGGCTATCTGCGCACGTGAATATTCCCCCACGCAGAGAACTCTTTATATTGAAATTTCTTGACTGGATTAGCCCAACTGGCTATACTAACTGTTTTACATATTAAAAGTCCGTAAAAAGACCTAATTGGCTGCTAATTTGTCCTCTGACCATTCCCTCTTCTGTCAAATCTTGCTTGGTTTTAGAACAATCTCCATTGGCCCTCCCAACGGCAGCCACCAGGGTGAGCATCAAGATTTTTTTTCTGGAACTGTAATTTTTCTTCCTTCACAACTGGAGATTTGATTCCTCCATCCTGGGGCTAAGCAACATATATTCAGCAAATACTGCTACCAGTTTTACTATTCTTTGTTTGCTGCTATTGGGCTAATCAGGCAACTTAATAGCGTCATTGTATTGTCGTATTTACAATGAGAAAGTCGCACATCTTTGTAGGGTCTAGTCATCCCGAACTTGGGCAGCTTATCTGCGACCGGCTTGGTGTCGATCCTGCTCCATGTACTTTGAGAAAGTTTGCTAATGGAGAAACATCTATTGAAATCGGTGTTTCTGTACGAGATGAAGATGTTTATGTCGTCCAGTCATCAAGTGGGTCTGTTAATGATCACATAATGGAGCTACTTATAATGATTTCCGGATGTCGTGGGGGCTCGGCAAACAAAATCACTGCCGTTATACCGCTGTTCCCGTACTCGAAACAGAGCAAAATGAAGAAACACAGAGGTGCTATCACTGCTAAGATGCTCGCTAACCTCATGATCATGGCTGGTGCGGACCATGTGATTACTATGGATCTTCATGCGTCTCAGATGCAAGGTTTCTTCACGAAACCCGTGGATAACTTGATTGCAATACCCACATTGGCAAGATGGATTAAGCATCATGTTCCAGGTTATGAGGACGCTGTCATTGTATCCAAGAACCCTGGAGGTACTAAGCGTGTCACAGCATTAGCAGATGCCTTGAAAGTAAACTTTGCTATGATCCATACCGACAGGCGTCGAACTAAAGACGATCCGATGTCGAGGATATTATCCAACCGAAACCTGTCGAGACTCAATAGTCCTAGTGTCACAAATCTCAATAGCCCCGGTGGGTATTTTGCTTCAAGAAATACTGCTTCTAATACTGATGGTAGTCCTTTAAAGAGACCGCAAAGTAGCTGCGGTAGCAAGTTTCTTGGCAAGCTTGATAATAACATCAGAGACCTTGATGAAAAAACAACTTTACGAGAATCAGTCGAGACCTCACCGGATAGCAAGTCGCTAACCACTGTAGAAGAGGAACAAGACGAAGTTGATGATTCTGCATCCATTGCAAGTGACGGTTTTTCACAGGGTGTTCAGATTGCTCGCGTTATCGGCGGCCATGTCGTAGATGACGATTATATCTCCCCGGAAGCTTCAGAATCTGAAGGTGAGCTGTCCAATGCTGAAGGTGAAAGTCAATCTGGTAACCTTGCTGATTCTGTATTTTCTACACAAGATACACAACATGCTCTAGGAGGCACTGTGGATGCCAATGCTTCCGATGATGAAGAAGATATCCCCACTCATCAGGAGCGACTGATTGCACTTGTTGGAAATGTTCGAGACCGAACAGCAATTCTCTTGGACGATATGATTGATCGACCAAACAGTTTCATTGCCGCAGCAGAGCATTGCGTTAAGAACTGTGGTGCCAAATGTGTCTACGTGATTGCTACACATGGAGTATTCAGCGATGGATCATTGGAAAAACTGACTGCTTGTCAATATATCGATCATATCGTGGTGACAAACACATATCCAATCAAAGGCAAATCCTCCAAGCTCACAGTCATTGATATATCTTCGATATTTGCTGAATGCATTCGAAGAAACCACAACGGTGAAAGTATATCTGCTTTGTTCGAACAGCTGGTTCTCCTTTAAAATGGTTTCAGGAAACGAGTTATAGTCCTCACATGCATATACATATAAACTAACTAAATTTTTGGAAATATCAAAATGTCTTTTCTTTATTTATTTATGTGATGATGTAAACAGAACAATGTCTTATCAGACTGCAGCTTCACTGTTTTCATGAGATGAGATATTTACAGGAATAAACTTCTCTGGCATAGACACTCTGCTAAACTTGTCCCGGAGTTTACGAATAACCACATCCCAGTCCAGGTGTCTTGTGAATGCTTGCCGTGGTATACATGAAATGCAATGTTTCGAGTCCAGTTGAACGTCTAGTGGTGACTGGCTATTACAACCAGGAGAGATGCTGATTCTGAATGAGAACTTCTTGTCGCCGGACTCTGGGTCTTCGCTCTGGTACAACTCAAACTGTATCTGGGTTAAATAATCTAGCTCAGGAAGCATATTTCTCGTCACCTTGGTTGGAATCTGCGATTCGATCAGTACATTCAACAACGTGTAAATATGCGACTCTTTGGTGAAGTAGAAAGCACTAGACGCGGTTTCTGCTTCACGCATTCCATCTATTTCCTGTAAAATACGTTTCAGCAATGGCATAGAAGTAAGCAACCCAATATCAAGCTTCTCTTGATCGTCAATTCCGTATTCCTGAGGACAGATGAAATCAAACAATATCTTACTTAGCCGATACAATTCTCGGAGTGCATAGTACTCCTGGCTATCAAAAGTTGTGATAGGACTAGCTGAATTGGAATTAGGCACTGCTGACGTGGTTGGAGATGGTCTGTTAGAAAAGATGCCAAGGTCTGCTTTAAGGCTTGGAATGTCAATGTTAGGAGGTGTCAGGTCCTCAATATTCATATCTGGCTTGAACACGTTAATCAAAAATTGGCGGTTATGAAGACCGTCATATTTCATGGTGTCATATAATTCGGATATCTTTGAAGGATCAACTTTTTCGACAGATACAAACTCGGCAAACAACTTATCCCATCGTTCTTTGAACAGCATCGGGTCTTCCTGACAACACCATCTTTGTTGGAAGCTCTTCACATCCTTGTTCGCAAAGTTGTAGTCCATCAGTTTCTTGTGATATTTCATCAGTTCTACAACCCTTCCAAGGACGACAAATGGTTCAGGGAACTTTGGAGGCCAAGTAAACTGGGGAGGTGGATCGATGCCTTGTCGCAGCATCGGCTTCAGCTTCTTCTTCACCTGATCCATAAGATCTTTGGCGGCATTACTGTCATCCAAGAGGTCTTTCCTGATGTGAATGGATCCTTCAGGCAACTCTTCGACGTCCATAAATGCATTCGCGAATAGCTTCGCCGACGCAATCACTCGCCTCTCTGATGACGAGTAAAACCGTACATCCTCAACAGCATTCTTATTTAAAAGCATTAAATCTTTACGCATTTGCTCGCCTAAATCCAAAGCTTGATACCTGGCTGAATGTGTGGGTTCACCGCCCCATTTAATAATAAGTTGTACCTTCTCTAATACTGAGTTGGCGACCTCACTGGTTTTCTCTCCAATACCATCAGCACAAACTTTACGAAGAACAGGTTTAAGCTGTACTTTAGTTCCAGGAAGATCTAGTTTCTTCTCCAAAGCACGCTTGAGTTGGAGAAGTTTGTTTTCGTCTTCCGCACCTGTTGCCAAAGCCTCCTCTGTGGTTCTAAGCACTTCTCTCAAATGATCCTTGTCCCTAATAATGACTTCGGTCTTATGGCCTTGCAAAAGATCAATGAAAAGAGGTGACTTGAACGAGTATTTGAACTTTTGTTTAGGAGTTCGATCAGCATGTCGAATAACGGAAACGATTCCTTTAAGCACCCATTGCTGTTTACGTGTTTCCTCGACAAGCACTTCAGGTGAGCCTCTAGATTCCGCGAGTCTCTTGCTTTTCTCCTTACTGGCTTTGGCTTGTATGAACATCTCACGCAAAATTCTGGAACAATTGTCATAGTAACTTTGGTTGTCTTTGACAAAGGAAAAGCCATTGACATCAATAACATAGCTCTTGCCGTGTACTCTCAGCAGATCGAATCCGCAAATAGTCTGCTCAAAACTTTTTGAAATAGCAGAAGCCATTCGTCTTTCGTCTTCACTCAGTTCTGTCACAAACCTCAGTTCTTTACCATAAGTATTTCGTCTCACAATACCATCGACTACAGGAGACTTTCTTGTTTCCGCATGGCAAAAGTTCTCGCCAACTGTATAAGCCTTGACATCTTCAAAATTGTCAGTGTCCATAAACTTTTCGTAGATAAAACTGCCTTGGGTTCTCGGTGTAGACAGTTCTGCGTCGAACTCAGAGGACTTATTACCGACTTTTCTGAACAGACGACGTCCACCTCCGCCATCTTTAGAATGATAATAGATGAAAATGTTGTGATCTTCACCATCTACCGGCTTCTCAACAAAGGGTTTCACAAGCGTTTTCCCATTGGCGAATTTCATAGTGTCCTCGTCTATCATTTCGAACTTGAGCTCTTCTTGCTTATCTAAAGATACGCCATGACTTCTTAACTTCTGAGCTAACTTCTCGTCGACTTTCGGTCCGCCATCTCGTGAGACAATGTATCTCTCCGGAGTGCTGACTTTACAAGCATCTAACAGCATGAGAACTAGTCGTCTATCCCACAGCAACTTTTGCATATGCAAGTCGTTGACCAAGAACGGTTTTCTTAGTTCCGCATACTGGATAGCTTTCTGTAAAGGGAACCCTGATGAGAAGAAACAAATTAGGAAATCCGCCGTAGGCCAGTTCTTGACATCTTCATCAAGGATCACCTTGTCGCCAAAAATAATGGTTTCAAACTCTCCATTCTCAATCAACTTGTTCAGGATTTGCCTACATGGCTTCGATCGTGCCTTATTATCCATAGCGCAGACACCGATGGTACCTATTTTCGGTAACTGAGGTTTGTTCGCCGCAGACGTAGGAGTCGTATTGCCTTTGCTTGAATTATGCGATGAACCTCTTCTAATTAGAGGTTCATCTTGATCATCCACGGCTACGAAGAAATTGTCATCAATAACAGCGGATATCTTATCAAGATCCAGTTCAATTGACTGCCTTGATGACATGCCAGAGGGATCACTCATTGAAATAGTATGATTAGTTAGGCTGACTGTCTGTGATAACTAACTACGTTTTAACCCGGCTGTAGTAGCAAAGCAGGTTGTTGATAAGAAACGAAAAGAAAAGATATCCAAAGTCGAGGAGGTTGAAATCAATCAATCAATCAATCACAATCAAATAGTTTTGATGCATCCCGAACATGTGCTTCCTCGAGGCGGCATTAAGCCGTGCGTGCGATATAGATTTCGGCACGGCTGTGCATGGTCGTTCTTTTTTCATTTTTTTTGTTTTTTGTTTTTTGTGTTTCCTAATTTTTTTTTTTCAACGACTTAGAAACTTTTTGGAAAGTTTTTTATAAAGACCTCAATTGAAATCATCAATACGAAGCAGCACGCGCTCTGACCATGGTTTCTCTAGAAAGCGAGGCACATAAAAGACGACGGCTTCTAGAAAGGAGTCTAACGAAGTCGAGTCCCTCGAAGATTTTCCAGCCTTTCAGGGTGAGTACAACAAAATAACAAACTAATCGATATACTGAACTGAAATCTTTGATCTCATACTAACAAATAGACTATTGGTCTGGTTACAGATGGCACACCGTTTGCAGTCACCAGTTTAGGGCAAACTTTCCTAATCACTACAGTAGTTGACCGTGTATTCAATATATACGATGCTTCGTCTTTACAATTGCTGTTCGTGTCCAGTCCTTTGGCTCCTTCGAAGATCACTTGCATACATTCTCATTTCCACCATGTCTTTGCAGGTTGGGGACATACTGTTGGTATCTTCAAAAGAGGTCGTTTGGAACAGACTCTAGAGCTTGCAGAAGTCCAATCTGGCGAGGATGCGATTACCAATATTCTTTTGCTTGGACAATACCTGTGTGTTTCCACAGATAAAGCATTATATGTTTACCAAGTCGACCTCAAAGATTTGAGTCGGAAACCAGAACTCCATGTTACTTACAGAGTACCTAGTGTATCTGGTAACATCAAGCAATTGCTTCATTTACCTACTTATCTCAACAAGATTTTCATTGTCACGGAAAATGTAATCAGTGTTTATAACGTCAGATCAGGCAAGACTTTGTTCACTACAGATGAGTTTGGCTCTAGTATCGTCTCAGTCGAACCAGCTCCGGTGTTAGACGTCGTAGCGGTGGCTACTAGCAATGGAGCTCTGTTCCTCTACAATATCAAGAATGACAAGATTATTTATTCTTTGGACACCGGAGTGAAAGTGACTAGTCTTTCATT
Organism: Daia ofunaensis; assembly: GCA_003707925.3. Taxonomy (NCBI): domain Eukaryota; kingdom Fungi; phylum Ascomycota; class Dipodascomycetes; order Dipodascales; family Trichomonascaceae; genus Daia; species Daia ofunaensis. The sequence continues at coordinate 595,384 of PPMC03000007.1, read as the reverse complement.
CCGTACTGATGGCATCGCACATTTGGCTATTGGAACTCTATCTGGCGATATTCTGTTCTACGATCTTAATACTAGACGACGAATACATACAGTTCGAGGTACACATTCCGGTTCTCGTCGCGGTGTATCTAGCGTGCATTTCCTCAACGGACAGTCCATTGTGGTATCTAATGGTGCAGATAACTTGCTTCATGAGTTGGTATTCGACCCTGCTATAACCACCAACACATCGATCACTGCACCACCTCGTTATCTCAGGTCTCGCGGTGGACATGCATTGCCTCCGTCGTCATTAGAGTTCACTGATGAAGAGGCTCATTTCATACTCTCCGCATCTCAAGACCAAACTCTCTGGAGTTTTTCACTACGTAAAGACAGCCAATCGCACCAATTTTCGCAAAGAACAGGGAACTCCTCTTCCAAAAATAAGAACTCTTTGAGTGAGAAATTCCCTGAAATCACTGCACTGGCTTACCAGGCAAATAAACAGAACCGATGGGATAATATTGTTACTGCGCATAGAGACCTGACATTTGCACGGTCCTGGAGTGGGAAACGTGGTATAGTCGGTAAATATCAACTTCACAGTGCCGATGGCAGCATTGTGAAAAGTGTGGCTATTTCAGGATGTGGAAACTTTGCCTTGATCGGATCAGCTACTGGTGGCATATCTATCTATAACCTACAAAGTGGTCTTTGTCGTAAGAAGATCTTGAAAGCACACACCGCGACAATTACCGGTATTACTGTTGATAACTTGAATACCACAGTAGTAACATGCTCGTTGGACGGTTTTGTGAAGTTCTTCGACTTCAAGACCGGAAAGCTCATGGACCAATTAGATTTGTCGTCTTCAGTCACTCAATTGCGACTGCATTCGAGATCTAGTCTGATAGCAGTTGCCTCTGATAACTTACTGCTTACTATTATCGACATTACGACGAGAAAAGTAGTCCGAGTATTTGCTGGACATTACAACAGAATCACTTCTTTTGACTTTACCCCTGACGCAAGATGGATTATATCTGCAGGCCTAGACAAGACTATAAGAACATGGGATCTCCCTATTGGTGGCTGTATTGATGTTGTAAAAGTCGCCAAGCTAGCCACTTGTCTACGAGTTAGTCCTAACGGTGAATGGATCGCTACCAGTCATGTTCAAGATGCTGGCATTCAACTGTGGTCGCAGAAGTCACAGTTCGCTAAGATGCTATCACTGAGATTAGTCAACGACGATGATGACATTGCGACTATTGAGATGCCTAATCTCTCTGGACAGGGTGGATCTAACTTGATATCCGGTGCATTAGACGATGAAGACCTCGGTATGGATGCAATAATGGAGGGTACTGGTAAGACAACCGTTGGAACTATGGATCAGATCAGTAAAGATTTGGTCACATTGAGTCTTATGCCTCGTACAAAACTTAATTCACTGGTGAATCTCGAGGCTATCAAGTTGAGAAATAAGCCAAAAGAAGCTCCTCAGAAGCCTAAAGCCGCACCTTTTTTCCTTGGTAGTGCTGATAAACTTAAAAGTGCCAAGGAATCAAGTGAAGACAACAAATCCTCCGATAAGCTGAACGCATCTTTGAACGGCCAGTTCAAAGGAGAGTCGTTGTTCACTGCATTATTGAGAGGTGACGACTCTGTAGCATTCATCACACATTTGAAGTCGCTGTCTCCTGCTGCTACGGATCTCGAGATCAGGTCGCTGGACACTTTGCCTCCTTATTCTGAGCTGATTTCGTTTATAAGTGCCATGGTTGCAGGCCTAGATAGTGGCAAGGATTATGAATTAATTCAAGCCTGGATGTTCATGTTATTAAAAATCCACGGTGATGTCATTGTAGACGCTGTGCAAAAAGAGGATGACGCCGCCGCAGAACAGCTTTGCGAAAGTCTGCAAACCTGGCAGATTCTCCAGTCGGATAAATCTTCACATCTGGATGACATTTCAAGGTACTGTGCAGGTGTTTTGAACTACATCCGAAGCTCCTAGTATGGAGAATGTAAAAAAAGGGAAAATAATCATCTTATCGTTCATGTGTGTCGTTATGTATATATATAGAAGACAAATAACAAGACATTAAGATATGCTTTGGTCGACTTGGTCCGCGGGTTTCTGCAATGCAAATCTATGGCTTTGGAACTGCTGTGGCTTCTTTTGTTTCTCTAGAATTGCAGAATATGCATTGGAGCAACCGTAATGTACAACCACGTTATCAGGGAATATAGCAATGACGCTGTAACCGAGTCGTTTCTTGCAGATTTTACAGGTTCGAAAGTTCGTGACCACCGTATGTTTGAGACCTAGCTGTAGGTGTGTCTCTTCGGTGCGTGCCAAGTGTACTTTATACAAGGACGAGTGGAGCTGTTCGTTATAGCTATCATTGGTAATCATGCGTAGATGCGAGTGCAGGAAGTCTTTGATCTCTCCAACTTTAAGGCTTGCTGGAAGGGCGGAAAGAATGTCTAATATAGACATTCTTGAACCTTGTGATGACAAAAGGTCTAGGATGTCTTGTTTGTGGACCTCAGGACTTTTGTCTAGATATAGTGCCAGCAAAATGTGTAGAGCAGACGAGCCCATGTCTGGGTCCTCGTCGTATATTCTGGAACAATACAGGCGTGATCTTTGCGGATCGCACAGACCAAACGCGTATAGTTTCAGTGCAGTCCTATGGTCGCCTCTGTGTCCATGGAGAATTGCTAAAGCCTCAATTAAATAAGGCTGTGACGGATCTGAAGGGAAACTCTGCAGCACACGCTCTGGCCGGTAGTAGATAGGGGTTCGCGCCATGAACTGCACAAGCCTGTCGCCATATTTGTCGACGTCTTTCAGGTATAATAGAATGCGGTTATTGTGAAACGAAGTAGTCGTATCGTTCAAGTAGTCGGTGAGATATTCAAGGTACTTGATAGCCAAACCCAGTAGCTTCGGTTCATCCATAAGGTACTTCAGTACGGCATGTTTGTCGTAACTAAGAGACTCCGGAGAATCGTCCATGAATATTTGCTCGCCATACTTATCTTGGTCAACTGACAACGGCCATTTGGCAAACTTTAAGACTAAGTCTAAGTGCTTGTTGTCGAGCTTTTGAAGATATCTTACCAGAGCATCAGGGCCAGCAGGGTCTGTATCTAAATCTGAGTCGCCATCTGCATCACCTTCTTTAGACCGCTTAGTCAAGATATCCAGGGCCTCTAAATGCATGGACTTGCCGTAATAAAAGTCTATAAGCTCACTCCATTTCTCGGAATCAGTCAATGCCTTTGTGACTACTGCAGGATCACAATGGTTGTGAACTCTTACTAAAGGACCCACCAATGCAGGACTGGTGAGCATGTAGCATTTGAACAGGCAAGTGTCTACTAGGTCCGCGGCCTTGTCCAAATTGCCATAAATCTCCTCCGACAGCTCATAGCCTTGATACTTAACTTTGATGTTGGACACAGCCAGAGTGGATATTTTGCGTCTTGTTTCCGCCAGAAAGGATCTCAGTGCCCGTACTGGTCGTTTAAGATCTTCCGAGATGTCTTTGAAGTTTGCTTGTGCTTCATCTGATGCTGAGGTCGATATTGGCGGTGGGAAAAGAGCTATGACCACATCTGGAGACGCCGATATCTCGGAAAACAAGTCCATAGCTTGGTCATATTTCTCGTTTTTGAACATTTCTACGGCCCTCTGTGTCTGTAATTCTCTCAGTAGTTCTTGCTTATTGTCCACAAGTACAGATTCAATCTGGGTCAGAAGTGAAACAGCCTCTGTATACAAATGTTTGTCGGCTAGCTGGTTGACCTGAGAGCGCAAGTCGGTTGCTAGTAACTTGAAGATCTGCTTCTTTCCCGCGACGTAGAACGCTTTTCCTGTGTTTATCATGCTGATGTTATCTATAGGTAAAGATTGATAAAGGCGCATTGTAACGGCGTTTCTGATTTCAACGTGAGTAGTGAATATACAGATGAAATAAGGGTAGCAGTAATCGACGATTTTTGGCGACTCGTGTAGGGTAAGCGCGGAATTAGCATCCGGAATTGGTTCCCATTTGCCGTTCATGATCTTGTGTTTTGTGCCTGCTATTATTATAATAGAGTCTTGGTATAACTGCGAAGACATGGTTTGATGTCCCCCTATACCAATGTAGCTACTCATAGAGCTGAAGGACGACATCTCATTGGATACACCAGGGTCAGTGGTCGATAATGTTTGTATTACTGAGGCGGAACCGAGGTCTACGACAGCAAAATCCGAAGATAGTCCGCAAATGACCTTGTTACCGTCTTTAGTGAAGCATATCGACCCTATCTTGTCACTGAGTAAGATCTCTTTGTAATCAGCAAACTCGGCATCTTTCCATTCGTAACATATGAGTTTCCGACGACATGCTACAGCCAGCCTAGAAACAAATGCACTAAGAGGAGCCGGGTTTAACGAGCTGTGACTCTGGTCTTGCAGTTCCTCTCGTGCATAATACCTTGGTGGTGATCCAGAACCAGAACCAGAACCAAGGCCAGGTGACGACGCATCATGATTAATATCATATTCAATCTGAGCACCTTCGTAAATAGCAAACACTTTAGCACCTTTGGTTTTGGCTAATGTTTCGTTTAGGGTGTAAGTATTCAGGTCGTATAAACTGATGACACTATCTGACAGAACGACTAGTGATTCCGCGTCTCTGATGGCACCGAGTCCGTCAATCGACTTCTTAGCAAAGTTTTTGTGCGTAGATACTAGTTCTGCTTTCATGATATTGGAATAAGGGTCATCAATAGTATACAGTAGCAGATCTCCAGATGCTAGGCCCAAGAACAGACGGTCTCCGTGGGCGTATATGGAGGAGACATGGTCCTTGTCCTTGTCCTTATCTTTGGTCAGATCTACTACTAGGTGCTCGGTATAAGCGTCTAGTAGCTTAGCCGAGTCCATTGCAACACTTTTCTGCTGGCACAGCTGTGCTTTGTTGCTTTTGGCTAAGATTTGATTTTGGTGATGATATAGTAGGAAGATGGGAAGTAATCCGCCATCATAACTTGGAGTCCTAACATGAACTTTAGGAACCAATTATGAAAACATCCAGTCAGCATTTATGAACGTCCCACAAAATTCACATAATGAAAGAGGTCTCTGCGCATAAATTGATAAAAGAAGCGAGTATAGGGCAGGTGAGTCGTGGAGAAGTTGCCAGTAAGTATGCTATTGCTATTGTGCTATGGCTATTGTGCTATTGTACCGTCATACTGCTAGTATTTAATTATAGTGATTAACCAACCAAACATTAGGTCTCGCGATGGCCCAACTGAACAAGCAGTTCAAAGAGGCTCCTAACCAGATAAGCAAGCCGCTACAGAAGAAAATGCAGGCGACTCGTGCCAATGCGCGTTTTATAGACAAACAAACCCAGCAGTTCCGTAAAAACATCGAAGAGGCCCGTACAGTATCGGGCCAACTCAAATCATTGACCAAGAGTGCCAATACCAAAGTCAAAGAGACCGGGGATGTGCAGCATTGGGCCGAGATGATCGAGAGGGATATCCGTATAGTGGAAGAGACACTACGGCTCTATGAACAAAACAGTCGGGTGGCTTAATGGGTTGTATATTAATCAGTTGAATTGGATTTGGATTTGGATTTGGAGATTGTGCGAAATAAATATAAGGGGATGGGTGTGAAGAACGTGTAGTTGAAGTTGAAGCAAAGTGAAGATGAGAGATGCTTAGTTTCTTATGCTGTGCAGTGCGGATCCGGTTCATTCATTCAATCACTTCGCTGGGCCAGGTGCCGTTCTCAATCCAGCCTGCACGCAGCACCTTGATGGCATCTTTCAGATTAATGGGTTGCTTAAGGGGTCGTTTATCCTCCACCAAAATCTTGTAAAGCTGGGGATACTTGGTTTCCGGCACGTTTTCAAGGATACTTGGCTTTGGGACGACCTGTTCGCTGCCTTTGAGCCATTCTCTGCGTCGTCTTTTCCATTCACGGTAACCTGGGTTCACGCGTTCCTCCTCGGACAGGTCTAAATCTGAGGCTGAGTCTGTCTCTGTGTAGGCCAGTACCGGTGAAGACGATTCAGGGGGAGATGCAGGTTTGGTTTTGAGTGGTTTGCCATGCTGATCAATAATGTGCTGATCAATAGTATGCTGGTTTGAAGATTTTAAGGCTTCTAGAGGCTCCGGCATTGTTGGGGTTTCTTGAGTGTCCTGCGTCAATTGGCCTCCTCCACTAAGCGATCTGCTGTGGGATCCGCTGTTGGATCTGGCACTGTCTGATGTCGACGCTGTGGATGTCGACTGAGGAGAAAGAGACAACTCCGGGGGGTCGTTTTGTTGAGGGTTGGAAGTACCTGTAGAAGGACCTGTAGAAGGACCTGTAACCACGTCAGGTGTGTATTCAGTTTTAGTTTGTGACTTCGGTTTGGTCGACGTAGCGTCGTTGTACACGTTTGTGCTCAAACCGTCGTTGTCGTTGAAATTCGAACTGAAATTTTCAAATTCGTTTTTCGACTTTACTCTAAATTCTGTAGTGGTAGTCGTTTTGGCATTGGCGTTTCGGGGCTCGTGTACAGCCGCACCATCCCCGGGCGGTGCATTGCTATCGGAATATTCAAACAAGTATGATAAATTAGTTAGGGACGGAGATGCAGCAGCAGAAGCGAACGCCGGCGCCGTGGATCTAGGGGATGCGCGCACACTAGTGTTAGGTGTGATCAAGTCCGTGTAGGATTCGGACAAATGCTGCCGAAGCAGTCTGAACTTCGCCACGAGACCTTTCAAGCGCTTTTTGGCAGATACCTTTGTGCTTTTAGTGGTGTAAGGCTCAAATACAATACTGCTTGTTCTTGATGACTGTTGGGTGGGGTGCATCATTTTGTGGAGAGGAGTATAACCTGCAGCTTTATAGCGAGCGAATCTCCTCCTGTCTATCTGAAGGTGAACTCAACCACTGACCAGTGCAGGATCGTATATAATAAACAGAACAGTTTACAAGATGAAGACAAGGCAAGTCTAAGCTGGTATGCTTTTTTTCTTTCGCTTTGGGTTTTAAGGTGGGTGTTGTGTGAGTTTTTATGGTTTGCGATGCGAATATTGGTAGAAAGTCAAGTTTGGATATCGTCTGTAATCTGCAGGTGTACACACATTAAATAGGCCACGGACAACACTGCCGAGGAGGGAAGTTGGTTAGGCAAGATTATACATGAATAACAGCGCAACAAACATAAAAAACATCAGTGAAAGATTTAATCCGGATTTATAGTATATGTAGAAGTACCTTTTACTTTATTATGTCTTGGTGGATGGAGGTAGTTGAGGTAGTGGACTCAACCAGAACTTTGCTAATGGAATGATCAGATAAGCGGACATGACACAACGAGGAATATAAGAACAGAAGACATAGACCAAGATTTAGATATTGACTCCAAAAACGAATAAGAAACATCTAGCTGGCTGCAGCAGGAGGAGCGGACTCATCAGTCTGATCCTGTTGCTGGGGACCCTGAGAATGCTCTTGCTCTTTGGTTTCAGTACTTTCCCCCGTTATTTCCTTAGGACCTTCACTGACAGGTTCAGCACTCTCCTTAGTTTCACCAGCACTTTCCTTGTCTTTTTCGCCTTTTTCGCCTTTTTCGCCATTGTCTCCCTCAACAGCTCGCAGCTCAGGGCGCTTCGTGGTCCTCCTGAACTCAGGATAGGTCTGAATCGTCCACTTTCGGATATCGTTCCACTCATCTAGCCGCGCCTTCTTCAGCAGAGGCACGTTCTCGGCCTCTCCACGAGGTACAAACTTCACGCTATGGATCATAAAACTCACGCCATCATGCTGGGTTTTCCATGTCCGTGAGTTAAACCCGTGTCTATATGAACCTCGATAGATGGTTAATTTAGGCAACACCAGCAACGTAACTACACAGTCACGCTCTTCTGGCTTTGGTTCTGATGCCGGCCCTGCTTTACCGAGTAATTGCAGTTGTTGTTGTTTTTCAGCATCCAATGGAGCAGGCAGCTGGCCCTCTAAACCTCTTAGATGTCCTGTATGATAAAGCGCAGCCACTACATCACTGTCATCTGTATAAATATCTGTTCCCCAAAGCTTGCGTTTGACTACAGCGTAATTGTCTGTAGTCATCAAGCGATTGGCGATTCGAACCGTCAAAAGGCAGTTCTCTTTACCTTCCAGTCTCGGTAATAACACTTTATCATGGAATTGATACTCATAGACAATTGTTCCTAAATGATGCCTCGGAAAGTCCTTGACGGAATCGAGTACAGGACTGTTATCCACTCTTACCTCGAGATCATGCAACGTCGGCGCAATTCTGTCCAGTGCAGACAGTTTGTTTCGGCTATCTCCGTAATGATGGTGGTGGTGATGGTGATGATGATGAATCTTCCTTGTCGTGAGTTCGGACTCGGAGGATTTTTTCAGTCTCGCAACTGCATCTTCTGCGCGGTCAGGGAGAGGCGCGTTCACCGACATTGTCGGGTGAGATTGATCCGTGGACAAGCCAGGGTTCAGGCCCACTGCACTGGTCATAGTGGTATGGTGCCTTTTGTTTTGTGGTGTGTGTTTGTTGTCTGCTGAGGTTATGCGAAGTGAAACTTTTTAGTGTGCCGATAAATGAATATCAAGAAGCGATGCTATGATATGATACGATATGAATTCAGGGGTAGTTTTTGCAGACCAAAGAACAAACAATCGTAAGCAAACTTGCATAAATAATGAGCAACCACTTAGGACAACCAACAATATCGTGTTTGTTCAGGAGTTGTGTCGTCGTAAAGTGTAAAGTTCCCTGCTTGTGGAGAGGCAGAAGAAGGCCACCGAGAATTCCCAAGTCCGGGGGTAGAGTAGCATAGCGCACGCAGTGCGACAGGGTAACCCTTTCTGGCTTTAAAGATATAGGACAAAAGGAAAGTTGACTTAAACTTGATCCATGCAACACCACTTGGGGTCACTGGAGGGTCGTCTTAGCGTCGTAGTTTAGTAGCATATTTGCATAGTATTTTAAGATTTTGGTATTCTAGTAGTACATCAGTATATTAGAGCATTATACTGGGATTTGTATATTGTTATCAATACCCTTTTGCATTTACATTGACTGAGGGCCATTTGTCTCTAGAATCAGATAACGTCAACCAAGTCATACCAACTCTCTACATACAAAAATGTTGTGGCTATATCTGATCACCCTCCTGGCCATTTTACTACTACTAGCATGGATAAGGTATCGCATTGTCATGACCTGTGGTCCTCGCACCAACCCTACACCCAGCATGATGATTGTCCTTGGATCTGGTGGACATACTGGTGAGATGTTCAGGCTTCTGAAAGACGTCCAGTTGGACCAATATTCGCACAGGTATTGGGTATATACAACAGGAGACGCATTGTCTGCGGAAAAGGCCGTTACATATGAAAAGAACTACAACTCTAATAGTAAGAAATCGACCAAGGGCGATATTCACCACAACTGGACCCTGTTGGAATCACCTCGCGCCAGACACGTGGGCCAAAGTTACTTCTCGAGCATATTTTCCAGTCTTGTATCTTTCTCTAAAAGCTTTCTGCACGTGTTTAACACACGCCCGTCTGTTCTCATCTGTAATGGCCCTGGTACTTGCTTGATTATTGGTATATCTGCCTTTCTGCTCAACTTTATAGGCTTGAGTCATACACGAGTCATCTACGTGGAATCATTGGCTCGTGTGCAGTCCTTATCGCTATCTGGCAAGCTCATAATGCCTATAACTCATCGATTTATAGTTCAATGGCCGAGTTTGGCTCGCAAACACCCCGGCAGTGAGTACTACGGTATATTGGTGTAGCCCTTGGATCTCGACATGTGATAGACATATAGCCATTATTTCCTCCCTCGTTGAGACTGTCTCAAAAACCTCATAATCATGTTCATAAACATGTTCACTTTAATATTATTTAATTGTTTTGTATTGTAACTATAGTTATAATCCTAATTATAACGTACGTTGCTGTTTATTTGTGTGTTCATCTGTTCATTCATTTCTCGGGTCATTTTATTTCCTCTCTTGTCTATCTCCACCGATCTAACTATAAATAGACAGGAAGTCCCGATCTTATTTTCCAAAAACATATAACATCACCATTTTGCCTTGAACGAACTCAGTCATTAAACCCCACAAACCGTTTGAATAAACGCTGGGATCAATCATTTATACAATTCAGAAGCTGATAGTTCATCAATTGCGACTTTTTTTCATTGTAGTGGCTGGAAATAGCGCTCCTCTTATTTTGGGCATCGGCACTTCAAACTCACCCGGTCTCCAAGGTACTTTGATAAGAATCGATTAGATTCGCCTTATCTAGTTTGTGATTGTTCAACTACGGCCATCCATCCACATTTTACATCACATCAACTCAACCCAACCCTTCTCCATATATTGACACAATCGCTCGCTCACTACACAAAACACACAACAAAACAACGCAGCTATTGATTATTATTAATTGTTAATCCTACATGACAATGAAAAGATGGCAACTCATACTGCCTGACGGCAAGCATACAGGCTGTCTACGTGAAGCCAAGTCCCTGAGAACAGTGACCATGAGGGGTATTAACGTCGACGCCAGCTGTAAACTCCCCGCGACTCCTCATGTCACCACTTATACGAAACAAGATGACTCGTTCTGGGATGGAGACAATGTCTCCTTTGTAGGAAGACCTTTCCCTTTAGATGAAGCTCCTGAGCATTTGTTGAGAATCAAGTCCCTTGGATTCAACACTATCAGATATGTTTACACTTGGGAGGCTTTAGAGCATAGTGGCCCAGGCCAATACGATGAGGACTTTATCACGTATACAATAGAGATGCTGGAAATTATTAAGAACCATGGGTTCTATGTGTTTATGGACCCGCATCAAGATATCTGGGGTAGGTTCTCTGGCGGGTCTGGAGCTCCGCTGTGGACCTATTATGCTGTGGGCTTAGACCCTACCAAGTTCAAGGCTACAGAAGCCGCATTGATCCAGAATTCCTGGTTGCCTGATCCTCAGGACTTCCCTGTGATGATATGGGCTACTAATTACTGGCGAAGTGCCGCTCAAATTATGTTCACGGCTTTTTTCGGTGGAGAAATGTACTTGCCTAAAGCCGTTATAAACGGTCAAAATATTCAGCATTATTTACAGGACCATATGTTACAAGCAATGGTGCATTTGTATACACGAATCCGCGAAGAAACAGACCTGTTTGAAACTTGCATATTCGCAGTAGAGAACATGAATGAACCGTCAATAGGTTTGATTGGCCAGCATGATATCACAGTTATCCCTGGTACTCAGAACTTGAGATTAGGCACTACCCCTACTGCTTTTGAAAGCATGATGCTCTCCAGCGGAATTGCGTGTGAAGTAGATTATTACACATTTGGAAAATTTGGTCCTGAGAAAAAGGCTAAACGGCTTGTAGACCCCGGTGGAGAGTCTATTTGGCTCAGTCCAACTCTCGCCAAAAAACTGGACAGCAAGTATGGATTCCAAAGGAGCCCTGAATGGGATGTGTCTAAATGCATCTGGGCTCAACATGGAGTTTGGGATATCAAAAGTCGAACCTGTCTTTTACCAAACTACTTTGCTTCCATCGACGAAGGTTACACAGAGGAGGCTTATGCCGTTAATAGATTCTACAAGCAATATTGGGCGTCGTATTTCAAGACCATGAGAAAAACAGTGGGCGAAGAGATATTCATCATGTGCCAACCTCCGACATTGGCGATACCTCCTCTTTTAAAAGGCACTGATCTCATTGACGACCGTGTCATTTATGCTCCACACTTTTACGACGGACTCACAATGATGTTGAAGCAATGGAGCACCCTTTACAATGTTGACAGTTTGGGCTACCTAAGAGGCAAGTACAGGTTCCCTTATATGGCCTTGAGATTCGGTGAACGCAGCATTAGAAACTGTATTGCTGAGGAACTTCAAACAATTCGTGAGGAAGGTAAACAATATCTCGGTGAAACTGTGCCGTGTATAATGACAGAAACTGGTGTGCCTTTCAACATGAATAAAAATGACTCTTACTACAAAACTGGTGATTATAGTTCTCAAACAAAAGCACTAGATGCTATTTCCTCCGGGTTGGAGAAGAGCTTGTTTGGCTATACCTTGTGGTGCTATTCATATGCCAACAGCCATGTTTACGGCGACTATTGGAACGGAGAGGATTTTGGCGTGTATAGTACCGATCCTTTGCTGGAACCGAAACCCGAACCAGATACTACTACATTGACGCCAGCGTCGTCTTATTCCTCCTCTGAAAAACCTGCGACTTTGGTCAAGACTCAAACCGTAGCGTCTTCTGGCACCGCCACCAGCATAACAGAAACGCCGTTTGCTAACATCAGAGCCATTGCATCCCTGTGTAGGCCTTATCCTGTAAAAGTCAAAGGAGATTTAGTCGGGTATGGCTTTGATTTGAACTCTCAGACGTTTACGCTTACAATCATAGCCAAGCACGAGGACGGTTCCGAGGAATCACAGCTAGCTACAGAGGTGTTTATTCCAATTGTGCATTATGAGTCCGAAGAGGAGATGTCTGTGGAGTTGAGCTCAGGGAAATGGGAACTGGACCAGTCTAAAAGCTTGCTGTTATGGTGGCATGATTTCGATGACAGCGAACAGCAGCAAACATTGAAGATTTCCCCTCGTCAAGGAGAGAAGTCGGAAAACATTTGCAACTGTACCGTGATGTGAAGGGGGATGTGGTTATGGTACCATCGCAGTCAGTATTATAGTAGAAGAATCATTTCATTACAATAATATATTAAATATAATCACTTACCAAGTCACCAAGTACGTGGAAGTCTTAGAAATCCAAAGTATCTTCTCGCTGCCTCTTATTAGCTTCCTGTTCGTCCTTCAACAATGCAGACACAAACCTCTGGAACACCTCGACATAAGGTTTCAGCGATGTCTTTTCGTATGTCTCTATTCGCGCATCAGTAGACTCGTTGTCCATCTGATATGCATTTAGCTCCTCAAACAGCGAAGCCACAGTAGGCACTTCGAGATGATTGAACCTTTCAAACTGGTCCATATCAATAGGTACACAGACCCGGCCTGTTTTAGGATGCACACAGAAGGGAGACTTGAGTAAATGGCCCATTTGTGTGGATACATTGACGTCTAGTCGAGGGAACATGTATTCAAACACAAGGTCCTGTTTCGCATCTCTTAACTTTGCTGTGTCTAACGCTCCTGAGCCTAATTTGGCCGCAAAAACATCGATATCCTTCCATTTAGCGGCACTATCTTTGTTGGTCTGTTTCCATTCCTGTTTCAGTGCCTGTTCTAGTTTGTCATTAGAAAGCGACTTAGCCAGTTGTTCGGCACTAGAAGGGTCTCTCCAGCAATCTTGAGTCTTGAGAATCATATTGACAAAGTCAGTCTTGATGATATCGAAACTTTGCTGTGCATAAGGATGTAATGGCCGCTTCAAGTGTACAAGCTTGCCGCGTACTAATTTACCAAGAACATCCAAGTAACTGATCACAGACAGTCTTTGATAATCATCGAGCTGCCTCGCACGTCGGTCACAGACCCATGCGTGCGCACCACGTCGTCCCGAATAAACCCATAATATATGCTTGAAACCAAAATCTTCGCGTAAGGCGCGTTCCAGGACTTTGATCGCGACAGTGATAAATTGCCAACAATCCGTACAGATCTTGGCCTCCTCACAACATGTACGTTGGGTATAATCTGTGAGATCGATATCAATCACAAACTCTTTTGCAACAGGTTTGACAAGATCTCTACGCACTGTTTTACGATCACGAGGATTGATCTTATAGATAGCACCGATTTCAAAACGTTCAGGGTGTTGTCGGACAACGTCTTTTTTGAACTCTTCCGCAGTAGGGAACGCGAGATAACGCGAATAAGCGCCTCCCGGGAAACTGTATGCAAACTCTCGGTTAGCAAAGTCATTTCCAGGCACTGGTGAGTGGTTGAGCCATTGGAATAGCAGCCTGAAGGGAAAAAACCGTTGGTAATACTCTTGGAACGCATCTCCGTCCTCTACAGGGCAGTCAGCTATGAGGGGGCGCTCCACAGTATCTACGTCAGGCATTATATGAGATCTGTATAAAAATTGGTCTAGTGGTTCAGTGGTTTAATCAAACAGACGTGACGTTTATTTGAAGTTTGAATGTAAAGTTCAAATTGAAATGGAAAATCCAATTTAAAGTCGCGTTGGGTTCGTGTCTCCCTCGAAAATCTCCCAAAATTTCCAAAAGCGTTCACACGGTGGGGCTGAACAAGTCAGATACCTTACGTTATGAAATCTAACTAGTTTTTTTAGTCACAATTACGTGACTATGCAAATATGTGTAATATAGAAAAACAGTACGATGTAGGTCTGTTATAGGCCACCCTGCTAATGCTTGAATGATTAGAGTGAAGTTAATTTGCTGATTAGTAACTGGTCATTGTTCCAGTTAGGACCTCGTTCTCGTATATGATTTTTTTTATACACTATATATATACCGCTTCTTATAATCAAACTAGTCAACTCTTTGATAGTGATAAGAGATCAAGACCTTGTACAAATCGTCGATATCGACCACCTCACCATGATCACTTCTTGTTCGATGAACCAGTTCCCTTGTAGTTTCGGCCAGCCCATGAGAGTTTGTCTCATCATTAGTTGACTGTTTCGATTCTTCGTTATTGGTGTCTACCATTGAAGAATCGCCCTCCTGACCATCAACTATAACGGGTAGAGATGCCTTCAAGAAGTGGAGCCGCTTTGTAGCACCCAATCTAAGCACTGATTCCTCCACTGTAACAGAAATAACGAAAAGCCACACTGTCGTCGGCTTTGTTTGCCCGATTCCATAGATTCGTGAAATCGCTTGCACTTCTAGAGCAGCATTAAGAAATGGTTCACACAAGTATACGTGCGTAGCATTCAGTAACGTCAAGCCCACATACTCATGCTTTGCATGCAGTAACAAGCAAGTGTACCGTTTGTCGCGACGGAATTCCTTCATATTTGATTCGACGGTAGCATAGAGTACACCACGTCGCGTCAAAATGTCACTTAACAATTCCAACATATCAGCACTTTGAGAGAAGATGACAACCTGAGCGTCTGGTTCTTTACTACGTAACCAATGTAGATGCTTGATAATAACATCAACCTTGGTACCATAACTACCAGTATCCCCCAAACTAGTATCACTGAGAACTGTATTCAGTGTGTCCCCGTCAACGTCACGATAAATAGGATTGGTTCGTGCTAGGTAATGCCCCATATTGGAATCTTCTAGTGTGGTATCTTCATAGGACGGGTCTGCACCATCGGCAATGTCGAGCTTCGTCACTGTACACTTGTTAACTCGGTAGTTGTAAATTTGCCAAATGTTAAGTGCTGTCTTACAAATAGGACACTCTTCTCTGAGATCCAGACTTTTTTGTAAACATGATCGACAAAATCTATGTCCACACATCGTGAGAGAACCAGCGACAACAATAGGCCCTTGGCAGATGCCACATACCTCCTCTACTTCCGTCAGCTTTTTTAGACTTCTAAGGTAGATAATGTGACTTTCTAATAGTTGCGTTAAAGTCAAAAGTTCTTCCTCTTCCTCTCTGTGATTCGTCTCGAACTGTTCTCCAAAGCCCAGATCAGTTTTTGGAAGTTCTAAAGATTCAACAGAGAGTTCTTGTAATTGCATATAATACTCCACACGAGCATTATAAACCTTTCTGAAACCCGCGAGTTCCCGCTGCAATGCCTTTAATGATTTCTGCAGGTCATCAAAACTCTTCTGTATTCGTGGTAGCTCAGCCACTATCTGCTCTGCCTGTAATTTTCTAGGAAAATCTTCTATCTCCTCCTGGAGCCACTTTATTCTTTGAAGATGCCGGAAGGGCGTTTGAATTGGATACTGTTTTACTCGAGGATTGTATTCCGCACGCAATCTCTTCAACACAAGCTCTAAATCACGTATTTCAGATTGTCCATTAGCTTCTGTCAACAAGCTTTCTTCCTTAATGTCGTTCTTTAGACTAGTATTGTCCGTCTTCTTATAATGCCGTTGCAGTTTCACAGGAATGTCCACCACAGGGCTCGAACTGTAACCAATTGTCTCAGTTCTGTCACAAAGGAATCCGCGCAAAGCTTCTAAATAACAAAACGCCATTTCCTGAGCATCCAGACTTTCGCCATATTCCTCTCCATTAGGATCCGCGTTTTGATCAACTAGTTTTTCCAGCGAGAGTTTCCAAAGTTGTTCCCTCAAGTCAGCGATAACTGAAGCTTGTCTATCAAGCGCCTGTGAGATTTGGTTGAAAACCTTGAAATTGTACGATTCTTGGACCAGTTGTGGAACACTGCTTTCAGGTATTGCTACCTTGGGAATTTCGACAAGCGGCTTAGGCTTACCGCTCTCAGGATCATTGAGCTTTCCCATGGCTTTGTTCACCTTCAAAATAGGGCAGCGAAGAAGTTCTCTACGAAGCATTTCGGCAAGCTCATAATACTTGCTTTCATTATCCCGAAAAGATTTTACAGCAGGATCTTCCTCAGATAATTCCTCCGTTTTGATCGTAACACCAGGTGCACCGTGTACATTTGTTGACTTGGCTCTTGAGTCCTCAATCAGCTTTGCTGCCAGTTGGTAGTTTGCTGTAGAGACGAGGAAGTAACATTTGTGCAGTATTTTAATCCATGACCGAAGTCGAGCCTTTATTTCCTTGACGTCATGGTCATGGTCATGGTCATCGTTTTCATCATTGTCGTCATCCTGGTCACCTTTGTTGTACTCATTATCTCCCTGGACTGTCTTATCATTCTTCTCAATTTTGTCCACATTGACTCTTTGCGTAGCTTCCTTTCCTTCCATTGCCTTCCTTTTGAGTTGCTCTTCCTCAGCTTTTGCAACCTTTGCTCGAAGCGTTTCCACAATTTTCTCAACTCCAGCTGATGCGTATAACCACAGATCCAACGCATCTTTTGGACACCTTTGTGCTTCTCTAAGTTGGCCTCTCTCAATAATACTAGAGTAAAACTTTTTCTGGTAGTTAGAAAGCTGTGACTCGGCCTGTTCAAGCATACCAACTAGCAAATCATCCATCGCACTCGCAGCTCCTTTGATACCATAACTTTTACCATTATGAAGGATTCTAGGAAGTGAGCAAGCTTGACGTAGTTTTCCGTACCACGAAGTAAGTTTTCCATCGACTAATGACGTTGCCAAACCGACCTCATTTTGCTCTTCCGCTAGACCATATCCACTTGAACCAGCGACCATTTGGCCACCCTCTGGGTTCACATATATACGACCAGTGTGCCTATTCGGTTTCAGTTTGAGCCCTATATCATCAAGAAACTCTGAATAAAGCTGTCTGTAGTTGGCTTCTTCAATTGGGTTAAAAGATAAGTGCACGGTTACACGACTCTGCGGAGGAAGGCTAAGATCATGTCCAACCGTGAACGCGGTATGTCTAAATGACAGGTTGGCAAAGAGCAGTTCAAAGTCATTAGTTGCTAATAGTTGCGCCCAAGCCCTACTAGAAACTGAGAATGGACTCAATCTAAACAAGACCATCAGTCCTTGAAGTTCGTCCAATTGGCGCTGGACCGGAGTGCCCGTGACAGCCCAGCTATGCACTCTTGGAAACATCTCTGTGACTTTAGCAGCACCACTGATTCCAGAAGCAGCCATTTGCGGCTCATCCAATATTACTCTCCAAAATTCAAGCTCCATTAAGGGTGATTTCTTTGCTTCAAGATTTGGATGAATCTTATTTCCCCGCCTCGTGCTACGTGCCTCGGGATTAAACTGAGCAAACTGATCTTCGTATGATATAACACTGTAGGTAGTAACCACGACATCATATTCGCTGAGATCTCTAGCTTTGACAGACCCTTTAAGCTTTTCCACGCCCGGGTAGTAATAAAGCTTTAGCATCGGGGCGTGGATTCCAATTTCTTTAACCCACTGAGAGATGGTTGACTCTGGTGCGATAATAAGAGTAGTTTTGCACTTTGTAACTGTTCTAGACGCGAAGCTGTCAAAAATAGACACCCCGACATCTTCTTGAGGTCGCTTGTTAAGAATTATCAACGCAATTATTTCTACTGTTTTACCAAGACCCGTTCCCTCAGCTAACAGTCCACCGGACACAGGCATTACAGCCGGGGCATCTTCGTATGCAGCGCGATTGAATTCTTCTTGCGAGCAAATAACACCAGTATAAGGATTTACCATAATGGAGTTCTCTTGAACAAGAATACGACGCCAACACTGAGGTGGGGCGACCATACGTATCCGAACATCTGGATCCAAGTCGATAACGTCAGTTCCATCTTTGTCCAAGTCTTTACTCTCTCGACGTAAGCACCAGTGTAACGTTTCTCTTTGGAATTTGAAAAGGTCCGTTTTGAAACCGGGAATGGAAATGCTTAGAGGTGTCTTAATTGGTCTGGTTTTGTTCTTCGATATCACTCCGTAGAAACCCTCATACGAAAGCTTAGGAGTGAGCGAAGCCGTAGGTAGTTCAAACGTCTCGTCGTTAACTAATGTACTTATCAAGCTTTGCAGAGTCTGTGACTGCATCGCATATGTTCCTATCGAATCAATTGTGTCGTGTACGGCGAACGTGTATTTGATACAACCGGACAGATGCAGCTGCTGGTGATCTGAAAAAGTGACATTCAGCTCCAATTTCGGACCATCAATGTAAACCTTGTAATTTTTAGGGAAACTTTTTACCAAAAAAGTTAATTCGCGATTCAGAGCTTGGAATTCGTCAATTACTTGTAAAGTGAATAGAATATGTTTTTGAGCAGTGCTTTTCTTAGACGACGTTCTTTTCCGCTTGAGTCCACTGGAAGATAGCTTTTCCACTACATCGCTTTTCATACAGACATTGAACATTGTAGGGTCTGTACCAGTTTCGTCGGCAGTTAACAGGACTGACTGGACCAACTGGGGTGAGCCATCTGAGGACTCATTTAGCGGCAGAGCGTTTTTCAGCTTGTCAGCGATAGGCAATAAAACGTCTAATTCTAAGCTCCGATTGAACAGCTCTACTTTCTGCTGAGAATCTTCTTCATCTGCCTTCTTCTTGCGTTTCTTGTCTTTGTCAGAATTTGCACTAGCATTTGCACTAGAGATCACAAGCCTAGTCAGTATATCTTCATTGATGTACAAAACATGAGAAAGGGGTATCTGGATCCGATCCATTGAGCAAAATAAAAGTCAAGTAGCTCAATAAACGCTTGGTCTTTTGAGTCTCACGAACAACCAACTGTAATTGCAATTGTTTAAGAAAGTGATGAGGAGGAGGAAGAGTGTGTCACTTGCCAAAGTTCAGTAATGCAGCACATTGTGTGGGTCTGTAACTCAGGTTAGCCTATTTAGAAACCGTCCACCAAGATCTTTTACCCTTTTAGGTAAATAAAAGCAGACCCCCACAAAAACTTTTGTAGAGAGATTGACTATAAGAATGACCTAATTCCTTGAGTCAAACGCAAATAACCGTAGTATGAACGCCAATTCACTCACGAGCGTAGGTTATACCGGGCACCATGTTACTGATGTAGTAATGAATCAGGAGGCAACGTTCTGACAAACGACTAAGTAAAGATAGTCGAGATATAAGAATACATTTAAATGGAAACAAGAAAGGAAAATGACCTACACAAATACAGGGAGAATCCGAGTTTTATATTCCTAGATCTGAGACAATGAACAATCACCACCACAAGAAATTACAAGATCTATATAATGCATGTTGAAGTGACAAGCTTGCCTAGTTAGATGTTATCTAAATAAATATCCAGGAAGGTGAGGTGTTAAGATGTTAGGTTAAGCAGAATTTCATGTCGCATACACACGGCGCTAGCCGGCCAGCCAAAGTTACCCTACCATTGAGGTTTCTACGCTCCCAGGCAAGCCAGCCCAAACCAAATCTGCTTGGAGTTTACATACAGAATCAAACATCGCATTATCATCATTAATACTCGTAACTTGTAACTTGTGACTTGTACATAAGGTGGTTGCATGGTACAAAGTTTTAAAACAACATCATCATACAATCATGGATATTCTTTTGGGACTCAAAACCAAGGATTCGGTGATTCTCGCCACATCCAAAGCCGCCGTTAGAGGCCTCTCGGTGCTGAAAGCTACCGATGACAAGACCAGAGAATTGACTAAACACACTCTGGTGGCGTATTCAGGAGAAGCAGGAGATACTGTACAGTTTGCAGAATACATCCAAGCCAATATCAAGCTGTATGAAGTCAGAAACGGCTTCGAGATGTCGCCAAACGCCGTGGCAAATTTCACACGCAACGAGTTAGCCACTGCTCTTCGTTCTAGGAAGCCATATCAAGTCAACATCTTGATAGGAAGTTACGATACAAAGGAAAAGAGACCGGTTCTCAATTGGATAGATTACTTGGCGGCCAACGTGGAGCTGTCTTATGCAGCCCATGGCTATGCACAGTACTATGTGCTGTCGCTTTTAGACAGACATTTTAAGCATGGTATGACTGAAGAGGAGGGACTAGAATTGATGAAGACTTGTGTTGAGGAGCTACGACGACGTCTTCCGATTGAGTTCAAGGGAGTTCAGGTGAGTAAGAGTTTGGTGGTGGTATTTAGTGGTGATTTGCATATGAAGGGAAGGGGATTCACATAATCAGGTTCAGCCCTCTGAGAAACAAAGAGAAGAGAAACTAACTTTAGATTAAAATTGTCGACAAAGACGGAATCCGCCAGTCCGATGACCTTTGATGTAAGTAAGATGATAGTGATATATCGTTACGTGTTACGTGTGATATGCGGTGATTTAATACATTGTAGTAAGTCTGTAAGTTCATACATGATCGTGGTACCTCACCAATTGGTAGTTGCCAATTGCCCAGTTGATTCAGCTGTATCTTCGAAATCCTAAATATCATGATATTTTTAGCTGCAATTACCACGAAATATTTTCCGTACTACTCGATGAAACGCAATCCTGCTGCTTATAATACGATATTATTTAATGTTTCTTATATATCCTGTCATGCTACTTTCTCTTTCACTCTAAATACCGAGTTCCCAACTACACAACTGATCTTCACTTCACCTCTTCCAAGAGCTCTGTAAAAAATCATGAACTCACTACAGAAGCTGGAGCTGCTGTCGCTGGTGTCACGCCTGACTCGTGAGCTGAATAATCATATCGGCGTAGATGACAAGACTCTGGCTGAGTTCATTCTCAGTTTGCATGATAAAGCGGTCCAGGAAGTAGGTCTCGATGATCCGGCTTTGGTCTACATGACTTTCAAACAAATCTTACAACAGGAAGGAGGCGATTTCCCTGAAGATCTGGTAGAAAAGGTCAATGATCTGATATTCCAGCTACATCCTAGTTATAAGCATATCAAGAAGAAGGAAAGGGAAAAAGAACAGAAGCAGTTATTATCCTCCTCTTCATTATCATCTTCACGTCAAACAAACACAACTACTCTTAGCGGCCTTGCTATTAAAGATACACTCTCTTTAGACAGCCAGGATTACAGTGCTAAAATAAAGAATGAAAAAGCGAAAGACGGTGGTCCCGATCCTCTAGACCACGAAGTTGACAGAATATTTAGTACAAATGACACTGATACATCTGCATCTTCTCGAGGCCGCAGACGTAGATCAAGGTCAAGGTCTCCTATATCCATTTCTGAATCGGAATACAGAGGCAGATCTCCTCCATGGAAGTCAAAGTCCAAAGAGCACAATGACGATAATCTAAAAGGAAACCCTGCGGTTGGCGACATTTGTGATGTTCGAATCACTAATATCACAAACTTTGGTGCGTTTGCCAACATACTAGGTTACAACCATACTAATGATCGCGGACGCTGGAGACCTCTTAGTGGCCTGATCCATATATCCGAACTTGCATCCCACAGAGTAGAGCATCCTAGCGACGTCGTAAGACCTGGCGAAGTTGTCACTGCCAAAGTCATCAAGATCGATAACGGTAAAATCGGTCTTTCTATCCGAGCACTCAGTGAGCCCAAACATTCACAAGGCTCACAACAAGATGATCCATGGAATAAGAATGAGAATCAGGATCATAAACAACAAAAAGGAGGTTTGAAGAAACCTAAGAAACGGCTGACATCCCCTGAACGATGGGAATTACGTCAACTAATTGCATCCGGTGCGATACCCGCAGCTGATTTACCTGAACTTCAAGCCATGCTTAATGAAAAAGTCATGAACAGTGATGGCGATGGTGATGGCGGCGACAGTCCGTCAGACGACCGGTTTGAAATGGAAGAAGAGGTGGATATCGAGCTGAAGCAAGAGGAACCTCCTTTTTTGGCTGGTCAAACAAAGCAAAGTTTAGAATTGAGTCCTATTAGAGTGGTCAAAGCTCCTGATGGCTCATTGAATAGGGCTGCTATGAACGGTGCATCATTAGCACACGAGCGTCGAGAAGCTAGGCAGCAGCAAGCCAAAGAGAAAGCGGACCAAGAACGTGCTAATGCTAAGGTAAATAGCTCTGTCGCGCAGGACCCTTTGTCGACGTTCAATGCTGATGCTGCGGAAAGTACTAACGAGTCCTTGTCTAGTGCTGTTAGAGCTAATCCGATTACTTGGAGAAAAGGTGAAACTAAAGAATTCGGAAAACGTTCCGATATGCCTATAGATCTACAGAGAAAGAGTCTGCCAGTGTACCAACTAAGAGAACAGTTATTGCAAGCAGTACATGATAATCAAGTCTTAATCATTGTGGGAGATACAGGGTCCGGTAAAACCACACAAATCACGCAATACTTGTACGAAGAAGGCTATGCAGGAAGAGGTCATAAAATCGGATGTACTCAGCCACGTCGTGTAGCTGCTGTCTCCGTGGCGAAACGAGTCGCTGAAGAAGTAGGTTCGAAAGTAGGTGACGAAGTCGGGTATACGATCCGTTTCGAAGACGTGACATCTCCTCGTACCAAAATCAAGTACATGACCGACGGTATGCTACAAAGAGAGGCTCTAGTCGACCCAGACATGTCACAGTATTCGGTAATCATGTTGGACGAAGCTCACGAGCGTACTATATCTACGGATATATTGTTTGCACTACTGAAAAAAGCCGCTAAACGACGTCCCGATCTCAAACTGATTATAACTTCCGCTACACTTGATGCTGAGAAGTTTTCGAAATACTTCTGGGATTGTCCCGTGTTGTATATTCCTGGTAGAACGTTTCCTGTGGATATTGAGTACGTTAAGGAACCAGAAATGGATTACTTGGACTCTGCTCTCAAGACAGTTATAGAGATCCACTTGTCGGAGCCTGCAGGTGACATTTTGGTGTTTTTGACTGGCCAGGAAGAGATTGATACTAGTTGCGAAGTGCTTGAAGAAAGAATGAAGACCCTGAAGTCTACATTAGGTGAGGACGAAGTTGGCGATCTTTTGGTGTTACCAGTGTATTCAGCGTTGCCAAGTGAAATGCAAAGCAGAATCTTTGACCCGGCACCTCCAAATTCGCGTAAAGTGATTCTAGCAACGAATATCGCAGAGACATCACTGACTATTGACGGTATCTACTATGTCGTCGACCCTGGGTTTGTTAAAATCAATGCTTATGACTCTAAACTGGGAATGGATTCGCTGATAATCTCACCTATTTCTCAAGCTCAAGCTAATCAAAGAGCAGGCAGAGCAGGTCGTACAGGTCCTGGTAAATGCTTTCGTCTCTATACCCAGACAGCTTTCGAGAATGAAATGTTGCCTAATACTGTGCCAGAGATCCAGCGTCAGAACTTGTCACACACCATTCTAATGCTCAAAGCTATGGGCATTAATGATTTATTGCATTTCGACTTTATGGACCCTCCACCTACGAATACCATGCTTACAGCTTTAGAAGAGCTTTACCAGCTATCAGCCCTGGACGATGAAGGTCTTTTGACAAGGTTGGGTCGTAAGATGGCGGACTTCCCCATGGAGCCTGCTATGGCCAAGGTTTTGATCTCATCTATCGACGCCAATTGCTCAGAGGAGCTCTTGACTATTGTAGCGATGTTATCTGTACAGTCTGTGTTCTATCGACCACGGGAAAAGAGGGACCAGGCAGATCAGAAGAAGATGAAGTTTCATGATCCTAATGGTGATCACCTTACATTGATGAATGTATACAATGGCTGGGTCCGGTCAGGGTTTTCCAAACGTTGGTGTTCAGATAACTTTATTCAGGAGAGAAGCATGAAGCGAGCGAGCGAAGTAAGAAAGCAGTTGATATCTATTATTCAGCAGCGATACAAGGGCCGGCTGAGCTCGTGTGGAATGAACACAGACGTTGTCAGGAAAGTGCTGTGTTCAGGTTATTTCCGTAACTCTGCGAGGAAGGATCCACAAGAAGGTTACAAAACTCTGGTGGAATCTACGCCAGTATTTATGCACCCCTCCTCGGCACTGGTGCATAAACCCGCGGAATATGTCATTTATCATACGCTGTTGCTGACAACCAAGGAATACATGCACTGTGTCACTACGATAGATCCCCGATGGCTTGTAGAAGCAGCACCGCACTTCTTCAAAGTGGCCGGAAAGAACGGAGAATTGAGTCAGCGCCAGAAGAACCTGACGATCCAACCGTTGCACAACCGATACTCAAGCGATCCGAACGACTGGCGACTGAGTGCTCAGAAGAAGCTGATTCGCCAGGCTCAAACGGCGTCCTTTTCGTGAGTTACAACCCAATATCACTACTAAAAACACTATAGAACTATTTGTCTACATATTTATTGTAATTGTTAATGATTATTAATAGCCGCTCAATCCAATTCAGTTGATTGACTGTCTAAATGACTATATAATGTCTACAGTCTATCTATTTAGCGTTGACAATGCTAATAAACTCAGGCTTGAGAGAGGCACCACCGACCAAAAAGCCGTCAATGTTCTCCTTATCAGTGAAAGTGGTAGCGTTCTTGCCATTGACAGATCCTCCGTACAAGATTCTGACAGCAGCAGCGACCTCGGATGAGACCTTGGAAGCAATGTACTTTCTGATCTCGGCATGGACAGCCTCGGCATCATCAGGGGTAGCAGCGAGACCAGTGCCAATGGCCCAGACAGGCTCATAAGCAATGACAACGCTGCTCCAGTCCTTCTCATCGAGCTTAGCAATGGCAGCATCCAATTGCCTTTGGACTACAGAAATGGTCTGATCAGCCTTCTTCTCATCCAAAGTCTCTCCGATACACAAGATGACCTTGAGACCATTGTCAATAGCGAACTTGGTCTTAGAAGCAATGAACTCATCAGTCTCCTTGATAATAGTTCGTCGTTCAGAATGACCAAGAATGACCCAGGTGGCACCTACATCTTTGATTTGGTCAACAGAGACTTCTCCAGTGAAAGCACCATTGCCTTTGTCGAAACTGTTCTGAGCAGCAATTTGCACAGTAGGAGCCTTGAGGTGCTCTTTAGCCCACAGCAAGTAAGGGAAGGGAGGTGAAATTACCACTTCGGTAGTCTTGTTGAGTTCAGCGCTGTTCAAGCCTTCGACGATCTGCTTGATGGACTCCAAAGAGCCATTCATCTTGAAGTTACCTCCTACGAAAAAAGTTCGAGCCTAAAAGAGAGTGTTAGTTAGTCACTATATGAGGATATTGTCATTAGGCAAGAAGCAGAGCAAAGTACAGAGTAACAAATACAATTACAAGAAAGAAATATATACATACCATTGTGTTAGTTTGGTGTAATACAGTTGTTATTAGTAACGAGATATGTTATCCGGTTGTTGAGAAGAAGAAAGAGATGGTGTTTCTCCACTTCTGCTCAACAATTAATCCGAACCGACGATATAACCTCAGCCGTGTGGTTTTTCGTTTTTTCGTTTTTTTTTTTTGATTTTTTGATTTTTTGATTTTCGCCAGAAACGCTTCACGCGCGTATCTTCCCTCAACAATACATCTCCGTATATATAAGAGCATCAACCAACATAACATGGAAAAAATACCCACCTCGCTGCCTTCTACACCTCATAGAAGACCTAATTCTGCGGCTTCTAACACGTCTACACGTGCGACTCCGTACCAGGAAAAAGACACTCAGGAAGAAGAACCGTCTAGTATTGAGCAGGCTTTACCTCCAGTGGCATTCGAGGAGCTCAGTGACAGTCTAGCTACCCTGGAAATGAACATGCAACATATGCTACAGATCCATAACTCGCTGACGGCATTTAGTGAGAACTTTGCCGCTTTCTTACACGGCATGAAGATGAACGCATGGTGTGTGGACTTCCCAGAGGCTCCTACTGCCGCCATGTTGGAGTATGATCTCAGTCAATTGAACATCCACAATAACAAGACTGAAGCAGCACAAAAAGCAGTACATACATCGCAACCTAGTTCTAGTGGATCGAGCACACGGTCTGCTATTCCAGACTCAGATTTCACCTACGTGACCAATGATGATATTTCGTTTGTACCTGTTCCTACTACTGCTAATAGCAAGAATCCTAACCACAATACTCCAGCTAAAGACCGCGTCGTGGGTAGGAAGACCAATATAAGAACTCCTGCAAAGACGCCTGCGCGTGCCGCGAAGCTTCCACGCGTCGCTACACTAGCTACGAAGCCGAAACCGCGGTCTAATGAGGATGTTCACCCCCAGACACGTCAGACTCGCGGTCAAGCCCAAGCTCAAGAGCGATCTGCGCCATCTCGCATTCCTCAGGCCTCGTCAAGAGTCCCAAGTTCACGTATACCTCGTGGTACTAGGCAGCCATAAGGCGTCAGAAGACGGACAAATTGTCATTTGCATATAAATATAGTATACATGCCAAGGTCGTGGGCTACTGAACCGCGGATGGTTTGTGTGCGATTATTATTACTTCTAACAGTTGAATATATATACAGGGTTCGTGTCACGTGTGTGTGGGTCGCAAAGGCTGAGGCCAAGAGTGTTCTAAAGCTCATATCCTGATTATGGCCCTGCCTATGCCGTCTTTGTGATCTGAGACCGTTTCCCAGGGGACCGAACGTATGTCTAATTGATGAGTGAACTCGGGAATGCCTCCGCCGACGCCAAAATAGATCTTTTTGGCGGCCACAAGGCCAATTCCCTTGTGAGTTTTGTTGTTATTTTCATTGCTATGCTCCTCCTTGAGGCACTGCAACATGGAATCCGTGAACACAGGCACGATTTCAGGCGAGTAAACGGTTTCCGAAGCAAGAACCAGGTCAAACTGGTGTTCACCACATACGCGCGCAAAGTCAGGACCCCAGCTTCCAGGGACAAATGTCACTTCGATGTTGCGTTTCTCCAGGTCCTTTTCAAACTCAGTCATACGTTCAGGAGTGATATCTAGCTCTTGTCCATACAGTGCGACATTTGGGTTCGTCACAAGGATCCACGACAGGAAAATATTAGGCGCCGTAACGAGCTGCAGTACATTGACATTATAGTCACTGAGTACCAAGCGACGTTTATAGGTGGTAGGTTCTTGTTTTAACATGGTTTGTAGAGCATAACACGACGGCAAGGCAGCTCCACAGCCCATTTCCAACACGCTGAGTTCGTGTAAACGTAGACTTTGTTGGTTGACGGAAATATAGTTGGTCAAGTCCGCAGAGCATTCCCAGATCTTTATTCCCCCTTCATAAGTAGCTTTACGGATATCTTCGTTGTTGTTCAGAAGAATCTCTTCTGTAGATGACAGGCTGGACTTCCTCATGAGTTGGTACTTAACATCATACAAGTCTCGTTTCGGGATCGTATGGTCGGCCACCTGGATGAACTCGTACGAAACTCGCAGAGGTTCACTAATAAGATCGGCTAACTTGCGCGGAACCGGTATAAACTCGGGATCATTGGTATTAGTGTTGGCATCAGTATGGTGGCCGTCATTATTAGCATTGATATCATTATTAATATTGGAGCCGGAGATAACTGAGCCATTTGCCGAGGCGAGGCTGTCCTCGGGCCCCACGGCGGGAGCCAGCTCAGGACTGTCCTCGTGTGAGAAGCCGAATTTGAACATGGAACTTGTAGACGACCGTTTTATTGCTAGCAGTCTGTTCTGAAACGGCCTGATTGGTTTGTTGTGCCGTTGTCCTGTGGCGTTGTTGAGAGAGACCTTGCGGCTGGCTTGAGGACAACTGAAGTTTTTACTGATCCGGTCAACTCTTTCAAATTTTTTTTGTCTAATGAGTTCCCATTCTTGTTTTGTTTTGTTTTGCTGGACTTAACCAAAGTCAACTTCACAAAAAGACGGCCGGGTTTGATTTGGCGGGGATTCTACAGCCGTGTGCCGTTTTTTTTCCCTCAATGAACTGAAAGCCTGGTTTCGCTGGACAACACAAAACAATATACTACAGGGACACGTACATACAAGACTTGGGTTTTGTACGTCCTTGGTCATTAGGTTCTCATTTTGCTACAAGATTACTGCTGCAACCTTGCTTTATTAACAAGATGCGTCTCTCGGGTTATATTCTGACCGTATTGTTGTTTGCAATTGCTGCGCTTGGTTCTGCAGGTGATAAAGACATTGAGTTCCAAGCATGCGTAGGCATTTGTGAACGAAACAACTGTCGAGAAGAGAGCCCGTTCCACGTGCCGTTTCTTATGCAGTTGATGTTCTGGACATGTCCTCAGGAATGCGATTACGCTTGTCAACAGCAAATCACTGCTCAGCGAGTAAACCACGGACTCCCTATATTACAATACCACGGTAAATGGCCGTTTGTACGATTTGCAGGTATGCAGGAGCCCGCATCTGTGCTTTTCAGCGCTCTGAACTTCATTCCTCACTTTTTTGGGTGGACCATGATCCGAGAAAGGAGGGTGTTCCGCAATGACCCTACCGTAGACGTCTATATGCGACACTATTACCTGACATTTGCATTGATCGGCATGAACACGTGGATCTGGTCCAGCGTGTTCCATTGCCGTGACTTTATACTGACGGAACGACTCGACTATTACTCTGCTATTCTCAGTATTCTGTATGCCTTTTTCACTGCTTGCGTGAGACTGTTTAGACTCGACAAGCCTACCAACAAGAACTGGCGAAATTTCTTTGCTGGCGCGTGTATCATATTCTACACGGGTCATGTAGGTTACCTGTCGTTTATTCATTTCTCCTACTCTTACAACATGGCCGCAATGGTGGTTGTAGGCTTGATCCAGAATGTCATGTGGATCTATCTCAGTATCTCCATGTACAGTCGTACTCATGAACTTTGGACGCTGATTCCGATAGGCATCACCAGTACGATCACACTAGCAATGGGCTTGGAACTGTTTGATTTCCCGCCTTTGTGGTATGTCTTCGACGCGCATTCCCTATGGCATGCTGCGACCATTGTCCCCACATTCTGGTGGTACAGCTGGATGGAAAAAGATATGCACTACCTGAAAAGACAGAAAACGTTATAATCACTAGTCAGTTGAGTCGTAAGTAAGCCATGTAGATAGGTTTGTGTATTTATATTTATAATAAAAGGCTTCCTTTTTCAAGGGTTTTGTTTTAGTGGTGTCCATAGCCATGGTCTTTATTTCACATGTTCCTTATTCATTTGATTCTTGTCACTTCGTGTTCATTGTAATCTCCTCTTTATTCGTCATTTGTACACGTCCAAAAGTTTGGCTACACTGGATGCCAGCTCTTCACATTCACCTCGCGTTTGGGCTTCTGCGTAGATTCGCACCACATTTTCTGTTCCACTGGCTCGTACAAAGCTTCGGCCGCGCGAGTATTTGTCCACAATAGCATCGATTTGAAGCTGTAACTGTGCTGGAGATACCAGCCTCCTCTCAGCATCCGTTGTTTGGAATATGCTTCGGTCCTTGACTTCGACCTTCTTCAGACAGTTGGGCAGGTCCGTATAACATTGATCCCATTCCTTAGGACTCCACTTGGTCAAGGCCAGAATTGCAAGTACCATGAGCAAGTCTGAAATAGCGTCACCAACGGCTTGATTGATGAGCTCGGAAAACGCTACAAGTGTGTCTACGGCCGATTTCTGCGCAGGCGAGTTGACATCGAGCTGTTGCAGTTTGTAAACAGCCGTGGAATCAAACAGCACGGTACCGTGACCGTTGGCCTCAAAATAGGCACCAATGTCGAATGTCTGCGCTACATGATGAAGATGCTTGACGCCTGTTGGTGTACACTCTACAGGCACCTTGAGGTTCTTGGTCAGATACTCTGTGGAGCTTCCGTTAGCATAGGCAGTTTGTACGACGCCGATTCTCAAGTCCGCGTTGGCAGACTCTACAACCTCTTTCAAGAACCCTGCAGCCAATGTAGCAATTTTGTCACCATCCAAAAGCTTGAAAATGCCCTCATCGTCTAAATAGAAGAATACGATTCTGTCTGCGTCGCCATCGAAACTACAGTAGAGCTTGTTTTTAACAGGCTCGATACCTCCAGGTAGTTTCTGGTTGACTTTGACAAAGTCTGCACCACAGCTGGAATTGAGCAACTCCGGCTTTGTGTAGCTGTTATTGACTACAGTGAAGTTGACAAGACCTTCAAGCAATGGAGCGAGTTTCTGTACCTTAGGTCCCCCGACTCCGTTAGCAGCATCAATAGTGATCTCAATAGGAGCACTACCGGATACGTTACCGAGCTCCTGACAAATCTTTTTATAAGCGGTTGCGAGTTTGCTGTAGTAACCGTCTTCTGTAGGTTGTCCGTAAGCATGAGGTGTGCCTGCCGTGTTCAAACATCTCACTAAGTAATGTAACTGTGGAGTAGTCAAGAGTCCGAAATTAGTAGCATTAGCCTTGACTGCGTCTAAACCATCTGCCACGGCTTTAGCAAGCGGAGGGCTCGATTCACGCGAATCCATCGCGTAAATGACATTGGCAGGGATACTAGTATCAATCTCTTGTTTCTTGGTCAAATCACTGACAAGAGCCTCAAATTCTTGGAGTGACTCCGCATTGGCTAACTGAGTAGCGTACACTTCCCAACAGGCGTCCAGCATTTCACCATAAGGATCCACGAGCTTGACTCCATTGTCAGGGGGAGGATTGTGACTGGCTGTGATCATTATACCGATGGTCTTGCCATTCAATTTCTGTGATCTCAAGGCTGCGAGAATCGCTGATCGAAACATTGTAGAGGGCAGTAGATCAGCTTTGAACCGGAACCCCGCCGTGCCATACGTGAGCTTGATAGGTGGTTTCTGGTACTTCGCAAACAGGCTCGCTAGATCAGACATGTTGTTGTTTTTTTAGGTGGATCAATTGGGTTGTAGATGACGTTGGTATATGTGGTGTGGTTAAGTGTAAAATCGAGGCGAAGTGTGCTTGTCACTATTTATACTCCTCAGTATTTAGAATGTGGCTTAATTGGGTAATGAAGGGCAGGCAGGCTGATGAGCGGAAAAACACGGGGATTGGGTGATTAAGAGAGTGCTTGGATGATTGGAATGTTGGTGGAACCTTGGTATTAATTTAGTTAGCTGAAAATATGGGAATTAGCAATAGAATACATGAATATAATGACTGACCAGGCTGAACATTTTTATTAGCATTTGTGGTTGTTGGTTTGCTTAGTTACATCAGATCCCCTTCGTTTTTTGTCGTTTTTCTTCCCTTCTATAAAAAAAGCTGAGATTGATCTTCAGTTGCAATATTTCCTCCCGTTCTCACGTCAAGTCAAGTCAACTCTAGTCAACTCTAGTAGTCAAGCTAATGCTAATAGCTTCTGATAATACTTAGACTACTAGACTGGCAGATTCCATGGCTCCTCCTACAAAAGTCCTAGGCCGAAAAGACCTTGAAGCTCGGCTGGCAAAGGCTCAGAAAACTTCAGACTGCAGTCTCAAAGAACTGACCCAGTTCGAGTGTGCGTTATACGACAAGGAGATAGTATGTGCTCCATTTCAGCGTGTCTTCAACAAGTAAGTGAAGTAATAGTCATGTCACAATAACACCACGCAAGGCCCAATACAACAGTGTGAAAATACAAAAATACAAAAATACACATTAATAAGGACTTTATGATCAACTCTTGGCATTTGCATTCAATTACTAACTGATCTCTAGCTGCATTGACAAGTCCGGCCAATCTCGGCTCTTTGAAGTGACTTCGGCCGACACCAATAGAGTAGTCATGATGGAGGTCGATGTAGAATCTATATAGAAGACACAACACTACAACTCATATATACACCGTTACAGTTAGATAGTCAGTCAGCTCACCCCAAAAGCCAAAACGCTACTCGTAGGCCTCTCCCTCGGCCGGTTGTGGCAGTTTCCTGTTGGCAGAAGAGGCCATTTCCTTGCGTAGCTCAATCAATACCGTCTCCATGGAATTGGACGGCTTCCACTTAGATAAGCAAGGGACCAACGACGGGTTCACCAAGCCGTTGTTCTGATCAACACACGGCATGTTCACTTTAGATATAAACTTCACCGTAGGAGGCTGTTCCGGGTACTGTGGTCCTGCTTCCAGACTCAAACTATAGATCCGGTTCTCATGGTTACTGTGGGGAGGCCCAAGAATTGTAGCGTTCCAGTATGTCATGTTTATATCATCACTGTCTGCGAGCCCCAGCGAACAAGACTCTGAACCGAGGCCCTTTTCTCCCTTTTCCAGCTCTTCCAAGAGCTTGAAAGAACGAGGTCTATAATGTTAGTAAGCTATTTATTTGCTTTCCCTTGATGTTTGAGTTTTTAAGTGACAATATCTATGCATCAAACCGAACAATGCTTTGATATATAAGCATAGATATATGTCTAGCTGTGCGCAAAAATAGACAAGAGAAACATTCCACTACAAAATAACTCACATTTTCGACATGCTTAATATATATTCAGTGTTTGCTTGTGGCCCAGAATCGCTCCAGTAATGCTATATGGTTGTCCTATTGATGCTCCTTCTCAGTGGTCAGCCAGAAGTTGCGTTGCATTGTGTTTCCCAACTATTTTCAACATCCCATCCCCATCCAGCTATTTAACCTGGAAGTCCCAAATCCGAAGCCGAAAGGTCAATCTCAAAAACATTCAAGGACGTAAAGTAAACATTGTTTGTATTTACACTCTGATCGCTTACTTATATTACTAGATCACTAGAGAAGAACAACCAGCAAAAGGATCGGTGTAAACCCTTTATTCTGTCTGTTCTATAGCCAAGAAATACGCACAGACCAGCTATGGAATCGCCGCGGCGAAGTCACGTCAACGACGCGGGGTCCTCGCCGTTTGTAGACGACCCTAATCAGCTACCACCTACCACCACCGAGTTAGGCACTCCAACCATAAAAAAACTTCATGCTTTCAATGATCAAGAAGTAGCTGGTTTGAATGAACAGATCTATGCGTTGCAGTATCAATTACGCTCGGAAACCCACGAACATGAAATCATGAAGATCAACTATGAGGCTACGATCCGTGATCTCCAAAAGAAGATATTAGATGAAGGCAAACGCGCAGACTCCTCGGAATCCAATCAAATCTTCCTGTTAAGCAAGAATAAAGAACTTGCTGAACAGCTTAATAAAGAGCGCGAAGAATCGACTGCCACGAAAAAACAGCTCGAATCTACAATTTCCAAATTGAATGCTCAAGTGGAAAAGTCATATGAGGATCTGGAGGGAACCAAGGATCAGTTGGACGAACTAAAACATCGCCATACTTCTGAATTACAATCCATAAAATCACAGTTACAACAAGTATCTTTTGCGCGTGATACATTTGAGGCCGAAAAGGAACAGCTTTCTCAGCAGTTATCCACCAAAAACTTGGAATGTATTGAATTAGAGTCGCAGTTAGTCAAATTGCAGAGTGAAGTTCAAAATTTCAAAGCAGAAGCAGGAACTGTAGAAGAGCTGAATAGTCTTCGTCGAAACCTCAGTGAGCAGTTGGACACTATAAGCAAGCTACAAGATCTGTCGCAAAAACAAAGCCAGGAACTCGAGAGTCTGCGTGAAGTCAAGCAATATGCAGGCATTCTCGAGGTGGAAAAGCAGGAATTGGAAGCTAAAGTCACTATGATACCTACCTATAAAGAGCAAATCGCCAGCTTGGAAGAACAGTTGTTCAATCTGGAGCAAGAATCTGCGTCATGGAAAGCATATTTGGATAAAGAAGACCAGGCGCTCGGACCTGAAGCGCTTGCAAGATCATTGATGCAGTTGAAACTAGAACGTGTCTCTCTTACTGAGCGTCTAGGTAGAGCAGAGGCAGAGTTAAGTGCATTGTTTAGCACTGCTTTGCTTGAATCACAAGATGTTGAGCACTTAAAAGCAACGATTGTAGATCTCGAAATGAAACTGTCCAAAGAAGCGAGCCAGCGTGCGAGATTAGAGAAGCAAATTGCCTTAGCTTCTGAGGAAATCGAGCTTTTAAGGACCCAGGTCCACAGCTATGAGACCGAGGATCACTCCGACAATGCTAAACCCACCTCAGAACGGCTCGTGGAGCTTGAGAAAGCCGTAAATCAATATAGAGAGGAGGCTGCTAGATTAACAGAAGAGCTCTCGAAAAGGGACACCTTGGTCAATAATCTCAGCAGTCCATTGAAGAAACGACCAAGAGACTCGGACTCTTTCGACACAGAGCAATTCTCGGAGGTTTTAAGGAAGAACAGAAACTTGCAAGCAGAGATTGACAGTCTAAACTCGTCGATAGCTGTTCTCAAAAAGGACAACCAAGTTTTGGAGACGAAGTTATCAAATATACGCCGATCAAGCACCGTAGGAACCAACAGTCCTAACGGTCAACACCGTGTACTACAACTGAGAGACAACCCGACATCCAAATATGAAGCCATTAAGCTTTCCATGTTACAGAAATTAAAACAAGAAAACGAGACTCTGATTGCTCAGGCGGAAAACCGACCAGTCCCTTCAAAAGATCGTCTATTACCTCAGAGTACTGTTGAACGGATACGCCTGGAGATACAAGAAATGGAGCGCACCTTGCAGGAACAAACAAAACGTACTGAACGACTGAAACAAGTGTTTGGTAAAAAATCACAGGAGTTCAGAGAAGCTGTATATGCTCTGTTAGGATATCAACTGGACCTGCTTCCGAATAAAAAGATTAGGGCAAAGTCCAGTTATTCCAGCCAGCTCTTTACATTTATACCAGACCCGAAGACCAAGAACAAGTACAATGCCATTGAGGACGGCGAATACGACGCAGAAATACAGAACCTAATCACTTTCTGGATAAAGGAAAGAGGTGATATTCCCTGTTTTTTAGCTGCATTAAACCTCGAACTTTATGACAAATCCACCAGGGCCTCACGCTTTTAATCTCGATGCTAGCCTCAATATTATGTTACCATTAGATAACTGCTATTTATTCCGCAATAAAAATACCACCAGCCCTGATTTTTCAAGTTACGTGCTGTTGTTACATGCTCTCCAAGATGAGGTCCCAAATCGGAATGAAATTCTCCTTCCTATCGTGGAAGATTGGCAGATCCCGCTGTTTGCAAGACTAACCCAAAATGAAATCCCTAAAAATTCTTTAGGTTCTTGTATCAGTGGACGGCTTAAATATCGTACTATAACATATGATATCTAATGGTTTACATAGATTCTCAGGCCCAATTGGAACTGCAAAGTCATGCCAATCTAAAATGAGTATCGAGGCAGAAGCCCTACACCACCTCATAACTCTGTCAATATCCAGGTGAATGATGTATTCCAATATTATATGCCTGACATTATATTGTCTAGTTTATTCGTAATCAGCACTATGCTAACTTCTATTTTTGTGTTATCAGGTGCCCGATCTGACCAATGATCCGCTACTAGCCCGCTATTCAAACTTTAATTTGACTGCTATGTCTCGAAACCGCAACGAAAGGAGAATATTAGTTTAGATCTCTATCTCATTGGAATTTTCGGAGTATGATAAGTTTTATTATAGTATAAGTTATTCATGACGATGCCTATGTTACATCTATTCAATATCGCAGGCTCTGCTTATTTACGTGCTATTTCCGAAGAATGGTACTGCCGCTTTGGCCATTTATGCCAAGGCCAAGACTACAGTATAATATGTTAAACCTTAAAATTAGTTCGGACAGAGTCGCTTTCGCTTATCATTGAAGCTCTTATCATAAAGTATATATAAATATGCGTGTCAATAGACTTGTTATTTGGCTGTTTGAATTAATCGGAAAAAAAGTCTTCTAGATGTCTGATATAACCAAAATCACCAAAGAAAATAGTACTGTTTTCACGTCTCTGGCACATGAGGATGTAGATCTTCAATATGAGGCTTATCTTGATTCGCTGCCTTTAGAGGAGTTCCTACATCATGCAACCTTGCAACGCGCTTTCGAGAAGACTGACGCTAATGGTAAGCCCGAGAGCGCGCTGCCTCAATTGAATATGGTCAAAAAGCTTCTGACGAAACAGAGTAAGGAACATTCTGAAGTTCATATGACCGTAGTAGCGAATGAGGACAGTGGCTCAGAAGGTCTGGTCGAGGGGTCAGACGAAGCTAATAGGGCAATGCGATCTGCTTCTTGGGTATCGGCTTTCTATCTTATTACCACTGATATTCTCGGCCCTACTTCAGCTCCATATGCTATTTCTCAACTTGGTTATGTCCCTGGTACATTGATATACTTCTTGTTTGGTATTGTAGCTGCCTACACCGGCTGGATCATATGGAAAACCTTCCTCGCATTGGACTCCTATAAATACCCTTTGAGAAACTACGGCGATGCCTCTGGTAGACTTTTTGGAAATTTTGCAAGATATTTTTGTGATGGTCTACTTGCTTTACAGCTGGTTTGTAATGTCGCCGTTGTTATTCTCAGTAACGGTCAAGGTCTCTCGCAAATTGCAGCCGGTCGCGATGGAACCAAGAATGTCTGTTTCTCTGTACTAGTAGTTATTTGGGCATTTGCTGGTATGATTATAGGCCAAATACGGTCATTACAGCGGTTTGGGTTCCTTGCAAATACTGCTGTCTATATGAATCTGTTCGTTTGTATCGGTACGATGGCTGTAGCAGCTAACAGTGCACCAAATTACAGTGGTGCTTTCACACAAAACGGCGTTACCAAAGGTCCTGTAGTAACTAAAGCGGTAATTAGTGGAGGTGGAGGTAAGCTCACTTACCAGCTACAGGCGTGTATGAATATTGTATATTCCTATGGAGGTTCTATGGTATTCATTAATTTCATGGCAGAAATGAGAAGACCATGGGATTTCTGGAAAGGAATGTTCGCTGCGGAAGCGTTTATTTTTGGAATTTATTTGACATATGGTTTAGTGGTCTACTCATATCAAGGCCAGTTTGTCATTAACCCTGCTAATCAAGGTATTAGCGACTATAATTGGCAAACAGCACTGAATGTTGTAAACATGGTCAGCGCTTTGATTGCTGCTGGCTTATATGGAAATGTTGGAATAAAAGTTTTATACTCCACATTTATCCAGAGACTGATCAAAGGCCCGAGATTTGAAACCAAAAAAGGTAGAGTTATTTGGTTCTCAATGGTGCTAATATACTGGGCCACAGCATTCATAATTGCTTCAGCTATCCCGCAATTCAGTTCGTTGACTGCACTCGTTGGAGCACTTTGTATTCTGCAGTTCACTTATACAATCCCTCCTTTGATTAAGCTTGGTTATGATATGCAAATCGCTGCAATGGAGGCCGACGGTCCATATGACCCTGTTCTTAAACAGCATCACAGAATCGACAATTGGAACAATCTTTCAAGATGGAGGCGTGCATATGCGAAGAATTGGGCTCTGAATACATGTAATATTATTCTTTTCCTCGCTGCTCTTGCTACAGCTGTTCTTGGTTGCTATTCTAGTATAAAGAATATTATCGCAGCATACCAGTCGAACAGCAGTACTTCGTTTGGATGCAAATCGCCCGTGTAGTAAATTTCAGCGGACAAATATGAAGCTCTTTACAATGCAGTGTTTTATAGGAAATCATTGTTAGATTTCTTTGGTTATTAGGAATGCTATTGAATTAGAGGTTTAAACTGATATTAAAATAATATAAGCAAATGACATTTAGTTTTAAAAAATTATCCACACTTTGGAAATATTAAGAGTATTCAGTTTCTAATCATGTAACTTAGATATAAAAGACATAGAGCTTTTCTCAGACGGCAGGTACTCTTCGAGACACTCGTCGCGGGTTCAGATTATTTAATGTAAATTCAGATCCAGTAGGCGCGTCGAGTAACATTATATCCTCTTTAGGAATGATTTTTGGTAATATAATACCAACTACCACAGATATTAGTAGGATAAAAGGAAATCCTACAGCTGCAATAGTCTGGACGATTGCAACCTCAGCTCCAGTCAGTAGACACTCGCAAATAACAAATGTGTACAACCACTTTTTATTGCACTTCAACAACGGTTCGTCCGACGGAATTAATGCCTTTTCGGTAAGGATAAACTTCATTTTTAGTACTACGCCGTTAGTAATTAGGCCAGTTATGCCCATCATCCAGAATAAACCACTTAATACGCCATGAGGTACAAGCCCTAGTACTATAAGCAAAGGCCCTGACATGGTACCTAAGATCAGCAGACCTTGTGCCACATTACTGAACCGTTGTTCCACAACATGTGATATATACCGATCGACTTTGCCTGTCTCTTTATCCATTTTAATCTTGGTAACAGAAAGACTTTCAGTGTGCAAGGGAGCTTGAGGTATCAAACCATTAGGTGCCGGTATTCCAAGAATACCCGCGACACCGGTAGTGATCCCTAGCAGGAAAAAGTCCCAGTGGAAAGATGCGGGCTTTTTCAAAGGATATTCTGATCCTTGACATATCAATGAAGATACGTTATGATCAAAATAGAATAATATTGTAAGAAGTAATGCAAAGGGTATAGCCAGGAACACATAACCAACGTCGATGTCCCAGAAATGTATGAACCAACCGTGAGTTCTACCACCGGATGTAGCAGTAGGCTGGAATGATTTGCTGGTATTCAATCGAAGAAGATCAATGTCGTTTAGGCGTCCAGGGAAGTATGTAAACCCGGTGAAAAAGACTACCATTAATGGTAAACCGTAATCGGAGAAGAACTTTCTTATCGGTTTCCTGAACAACCGCGACATATTACCGACTACTACCAAGCCAAGACCAAAAATGAACATAGATAAGGCTACTACACATGCATAGAAACCGGCAGTCTCACTTAAGTTGAACTGGCGTGTCAAAAGTTGAACGCCTTTTTGAATATAAATGATACAAATGAACAATGAAAAAATGTCACAAGAGAACCTAGTAACCAATTTCAGGCCAGAAACACCATTGAATATGGCTACTAAGAAATGCATTATCATGGACCAAATACAAATCCAGGCCATAAACGGGAAATAAGGTATACCTTTAGGCTCAACGATGCTGTAAACTGTGTAGTTAAAGATAGCAATAGGCCCTGTAACACCGACTATACATAGCGGTTGGCCAGCAAAAAGCCCGAACACTACGCCACCCAAAGCAGATGACAGCAATATTTCATTGGTTCCATATGAATTTTTGGTTTTATCAAACATATCTTGAGCAAATGCAATTGCAGGTAGCAGATTTGTAAAGTACATGTATATAGTGCTCGGGATGATTCTATAATTCCAGGAATCGAGCCAGTCTGAGTAGTAATACGGCCATCTGGATCGAATGTCCAGAAGTATGCCTTGCAAAGGCGAACCCAGAGACCGATATAAGCCCCTACTTCTAGCCATCGCTTGCTTGATATGGATTGGATCAAGCCAACTTGGTCTTCGGATATACTAAGGTCTTATCTTGTGCGCGGCTGACTTTTTTTTTCCTATTTAGCTTTCTGCCTTCGGAGTTTAATACACCCGGGAAAGTAAACAAAAACGATCGCTACTTTACAACTAGATCATTACAACTGCCAAACAAGAACCATTTTTCTAAATATTTGCATTGATCCCACTGGTTCCTATACTTATTCAGACCTCAGGATCAAATCTCGTTATCATGGAATCCAAAAAAGACTCCCGTGATCGAGACGTAACCATATTCTCTGAAGATGTTATACTGCCTACGCTTATATTAACGTCGTCTATTGGATTCTCATATTACTTGTACAAGGCTTGGTTTCGCAGGATCCCAAACTCTTTCAAGATTCCCGACTCATATTTCAAGAAAAGAACGCTATATGGAGTAGTGACATCTGTCGGTGATGCTGATAATTTTCATTTCTATCATACCCCTGGAGGTTTATTAGCAGGCTGGGGTTGGTTAAGGCGTATACCAAAACCTAATGAGAAAGGTCTGAAAGGACAGACCATTCATGTCCGACTGAACGGCGTAGATGCACCGGAAGCTGCTCATTTTGGCAAGCCGTCGCAGTTCTACTCCGCAGAAGCGCTGGAGTGGTTGAGATCATTTGTGTTAGGCAGGAAGGTCCGAATATTGCCCTTATCCCGTGACCAATATCAACGGACAGTAGCAGAGGCCACGTTCTGGAAATGGACTGGCAAGAAAAACGTGTCCGCTGAGATGTTGAAAAATGGCTGTGCGATTGTGTATGAGGCCAAACAAGGTGCCGAGTTCAACGGACATGAAGCCTGGTTCCATAAGTTGGAGGAACAATCGAAGAAAAAGAAGATCGGAATGTTCAAGAAAGGCACCAAGAAGCTAGTTACGCCTGGCGAGTACAAGAGGAAGTATCGGTAGGTTGTTTCGCCCTTTTGGTTGCAATGTATATTACAAACAGTCATTTATCTACAACTTTACAACAGTGGATCCACGTGTATGACTATAATGCGTGATCCTAAGAAACAGCAAAGAGTTTTCAGTGGGATGATAGCACCTCCCCTAATTCTCTCTCCCTAGCATCGCAAGTCTATGCCCTTGCGCTTTTCTCGTTCGCGGAACTCAAACATGGCCTGAACTCCAACAAATAGACACATGCTCGACACAATGACGTACTTTAGACCATCCAGAGTAGCAAACATGTCATGCAGCATCTCTTGGACACCGTCCACGCCAACACAAAAGCCGATCAAGTTCGCGATCATCATCATCCAGATGTTGGCTACGCCTCCAATAGCACATAGATGCCTGTATATAGGTTTTTGGCCCCATTTGCTCGCTGGTAGGAGCAGCATACATGCTACCTCTGGTATTATGAAGAAGACAATGAGCCAACCCCATATCAGTAGTCGTAACTGTATATCATGCCAAAGAGCCACAAACGTAAAGACAATCAAAGAATTGATGATTGTACGCTTCGAGCCACCCAACGGTATATAGACATATCTAGTGACCCACCTATAGAAGCTTCTATGCCAGGCCCTCCAGAAAGACATGGCGGAGTAGTTATTGTCTACGCAACGGATCATATTCTCAGGAGGATCGATACCGTCTATTAATGACCACAGTCGGAACATTCTCCAAGGTAATAGAAGCTTGAGCCAAATGACATTCAAGTTGAAGAGAGCGATCATACTGATTTGCATCGGAGTATCGCCATGCCACGCTTTTGTCTGAGAAATCGCTACTACATACGCAAAATGCAGCACAAATTCCATCGTGAGCATGCAGAATGCAAATCTTATAGCGTAACGTGCAATGCGTTTGAACTCGATAGACTGCAACGGCTTCTCTGTCTGATACATAAAGTCGTTGTATGAGATAATAGGACCAGATATGTACAACGGCGAATAAGTGGCATATGCAAAATAGTTCCGCCAGTTGTAATCGTCACACGGTCTCGGTGTATCTATTCGCATCCGTTCGGTTATTGCTGTAGGGGTTTTTTCATCATCGAGCTTCTTGGACGCAGGAGACAATGGGCTCGCGAGTGCCTTGAAATAGTCCACATTGAAGCTGATCATTCGAAGCATCGTGAAATTAAAAGTCACGTCCCATCGTTGTACGACTCCGGAGTAATCATCCAATTTGGCCAGTGATGAATGTATCGAGCCAAATCGATAACCCATGCATAGTTCATTGCTGAACAACATGCTAATACCGAACACCCAGCTGAGCCAATAGGCGAGTTTCCTGTCGGTTTCTCCTAATCTGGATATGCGGTAATTGATAGCCAGGATGAGGAGGATCTTGAAGAAGCTAAGACCATGCATTATCAATAAGTAAGCGACGCTAAACCAGACGTCAAAAGTGATTCTGTGGTCACGACGATCTGTGCCCATACTTGAGCTTGTACTCCTATTCGATATAAATTTCCCATGGAAAAAACGTAACAATGTATGCATCAATACGACAAGCGTCAATAGAGGAAAGTTGTTCCTAAACGTTGAATATTGAGCGTCTGAGTTGTCCACCATGCGACCAAACATCCAACCCTGTTGCAGTCTATTAGAAAACAGTGGATAATTGGGATGATCCGGTTGTGAAACATCAATGACTGCTTTGAACATCAAGGGAACCGCTATAGCGAAGACCACTGCGTAAATATAGAATTCAAGGGTCTTCCATCTCGGTTTGCCAGCTCTGCTTATTACGACATCTCTTCTCTTCGTGTCTTCTGCAGGACCTAGCCGGACATCTAATGCCTCTACAGAGAAGAGGGACAAAACAGCATCCAACATTCCATGCCCTTGATTAACTTATAGATTTTCGCTTTAGGTGTTCTATTTCAAAGTGTTGAGTACCTTTAAAGAAACAAATGAAACACAACGGGAAATGAACGCGTGTGATATTCGACAATATTTATATTGTTGGTTGTGCGGAGAAGCTCAGCAGGCGGCGTGGCTCACAAAAACTTGAGAACTAATAAGAACTTATGTAATGTCAGCCAGCCAGAACTATTTTTCATTTTTTTTCATTTTTCAACCAACCAAACTGCATATCTACAGCCCTCTCTTACCACAAACACTTTATCAGAACTAATGTCGGAACCGGAGAGACGGCCTAATCCGCCTGGTTGGGTGCCCCCTAAGGCTCCTTATAACCCGTACGATCCCACGGACTTGAGACCTCCTCAAGGTTATCCGTCGGAATTCGAAAGCCCCGGTCAACTTCGAGGTTGGAGTAAGATACCAAAGGACCCCTCCAATTATAGATCTGTCAAAGACACACTCAAAAAACTGCATTATGTTCCAAGACCGCTCAGCGAGCTATATCCTGGTCAATACAAAGTCCTCAAGCGTTTAGGACCCACGAGGTTTCAACAAGGTGTGAAGTATAGTAGCACTCTTCTTACAGGAGGTGAGTATCACCGAAATATCAATAGCACCTAACTATCACAAAGATAGCACAAAGTTATCACAAACGAAATAAAAAATACTAACCTTCTAGGAATCATTGTAGGTGCATTGTTTTTCTATAGATGGAACGACGGAAAAGAGAACATTTTCTCCGCGACTTACAAGTTTCAACTACGAATCAGGGACGCTCTCTTCGCTAACTTGTCCATGATTCAGAAGAGCGATCTCGACGGCCGACAGCATGAAGAGCTACCTGCACATTCCGACAGTAACGTACAACTGGATCTCAGCTCCGAAAACAGAGACGTGTATTTTGAGCGGCCCAAGAGGAAGCATATCATAGAATCGGAGAAGATCCGTCAGGAACGTGATGAGAAGATTCTCCGAGCCGTCGATATCGCAGAGGCAGAACTAGCCAAGCAGCAGCAACAACAAGGGGGTGAGAAGAAGAAACTCTGGGGATTATTTTAGTGGTTTTCATTTAAAAGTCTTATTTTTGACCTGCCGATTAATATTTGTAAATAGAGGCTTTTTTATTACCGTGGTTACGTTACTACGTTACATGGCCTGCCTAAGAAGTAGCAAGAGCTAGGCATATGGGAGCATATTAAGCCTAAGCCTGGAAAGCATTGAGCAGCAACTATCAAAGACATTGACAGCAGATTAAAATACATCATTTAACACGCCCAAATTATCTAGAAGACCTTTGTATGCGTTATAAACAGCCCTTTGTTACTAAACCGATGTTCGAACTATTTCGATCACGTGACTCGGAATTTATTACAATTTTCGGAGGGATGACATAACCGGAGTTGAGCCTATTCTATAATCATCCCATCGTCCGGTCTGCTACGCTCTCTTTATCCTGCAATTGTCTGCCTATTACAAATGGCCCTGCCACTTATAGGCCGATTGAAGGCCCGGGAATGGCCGTACCTGATTCTGTCGCTTCTATTAGTGACCCTGGAGCAAATTGTGACCTTCATCATATACTATCTTCCGGGCTCGATACTCGAGTGGTTCCGATCAACAGCGAGTCCGATTATTAAAGCATATGCTCCTACACTGGATGACTTCGGAACGGATGATCCAGACTTACCGAGACTCATTGACGAATTGGGACGAGCTAGTGGGTTCGTGGAAATGTGCCGTGTGTTTGGTTATGACTGCGAAGAGCATATAGTCAAAACCTCGGATGGTTATTTATTAGGAGTACATCGGATCGGGGGTCCTAAAGGTAGCAATTGGAGGTGTCGGTTGCCTGAGGACCAGCAAGAGTATCAGAAACGGCCGAAACCTGTGATTTATTTACATCATGGACTCCTTCAAAACAGTGAGATTTGGGTCTCGAATATCGACCCTCGGAAATCATTACCGTTTG
This sequence comes from Daia ofunaensis, assembly GCA_003707925.3. NCBI lineage: Eukaryota > Fungi > Ascomycota > Dipodascomycetes > Dipodascales > Trichomonascaceae > Daia > Daia ofunaensis. The sequence continues at coordinate 550,823 of PPMC03000007.1, read as the reverse complement.
TTCTCGCTGACAGCAATTATGATGTCTGGTTAGGCAACAACCGAGGCAATAAATATTCCAAAAAACACCTGTGGAAACAACCTAACAATGCAGATTTTTGGAACTTCAGTATCGATGACTTTGCATTGTACGATATCCCTGATACTATCGACTATGTATTGAACTTTGTAGGTCAAGAAGACCTTGTTTATATCGGGTTCTCGCAAGGGTCCGCACAGGCTTTCGCAGCATTATCTATAAACCCTGCATTAAACCACAAAGTCAGGCTTTTCATTGCATTGGCGCCTGCTATGGCACCTCCGAGGTTAGAGAACCGTATTGTGAATGCCCTAGCTTGCTCGTCTCCGTCGATAATGTATCTTTTCTTTGGACGAAAGAGCATATTGAGCAGTGCCGCGTTCTGGCAATCAGTAATACACCCTGCTCTTTATGTCAAAGTCATAGATTTGTCTCTGGTGAGCTTATTTAAGTGGTATTGCAAAAATATCACTTATGCGCAGAAATTGGTCTCTTATCAGCATCTTTACAGTTATACCAGCACAAAGAGCGTTGTACACTGGTTCCAAATCATCAGAAGTGGCAGATTCCACATGTATGATGACGATTTACACTCTTTAATTGCACCGAGGCAATCTTTTTATCGAGTCTCGCCGTTCCCTACGAAGAACATCATATCCCCGATTGTTCTTATATATGGTACCTCTGATAGCTTGGTGGACATAGACGTCATGCTATCAGCGCTACCTAAAGATACTGTGCATATCGGTATCAAGGACTATGAACATCTTGATCTACTTTGGGGAGATAAGATAGACTCTTTGGTTTTCCCGTATATCTTCTCGTCTTTGAGAAGAATCAATCGAAAGTCTCCGAAACTGCTGGCGAACAACAAACCTGCTGCTCACAAGTCATTAAGATTGGAGCAGACCTCGGTAAAAGCGTGAAGTACATTTTTACAATGATGAACTAGCTTCTAATTTATAGTAGATCAGTCGTAATACATGATAATAATTGTCTAACCGATATGTAGTCCGTTGTTGATTGAGGCTTATATCTGCCTTGCTGCTAGTTTACCAACATTTAATTATTTACTTAGTATGTGCATAACTTTACAATTCTACAATATCGTCATCTGTTAAGTAACTGTGTGCTGTATTTATAAATATGTGTCCTGCTATACTGCATAGGGCCTTCAATATCCATATCTTTGGATCGTCGCGTTCATCACCAGTTTTTGATCGCTCTTTGAAATTTCACACCCACCCACGTATTTTCATCGTCAACCACTACACTCTCTTGTCATCGTCTAAAGCAACGCTTCAACATCGCGGTTAGTTCACACTATATTTTTGACCGTCATATATTTCTCAGTATCTTTATCTTGATAAACCAAGAGCCCAGACCCTTAACAGGATGTTCACGTTTACATTACTGGGGCAGGCCGATTCCGAGGATCCTAACAAGAACCTCGATATCCACCAAAGTTTACTGACATTTTCTCAGGTCAACATTCTTATAGATGTAGGCTGGGATTACGAACTGTCCACGAGTTTGGAGCATCTGATTAAGCTCGCGCCTGCTATAAATGCGATATTGTTAACGCATGCTACTATATCGCATTTGGGTGCCTATGCTTACCTCGTTAAAATGGCTCCAGAATTTGCATCTATCCCTGTTTACGCTACTCTTCCGGTAGTAAACATGGGACGTATAATAACTTTAGACGCATACAGAACCAAAGGCTTACTTGGTCCTGTTCTCGGAGCGTCTCTACAAGTATCTGATGTCGAAGCTGCTTTCGATAGAATCGAATTGTTGAAGTACTCTCAACCATTCCCTTTGACTGGTATACTGAATGGCATTGTAATAACAGCTTTCAACGCCGGTCACTCATTAGGTGGTACTTTCTGGAGACTTCAGAAAGATCAAGAAAACGTGGTATACGCCGTTGACTGGAACCACTCCAGGGACATGTTTCTGAATGGAGCATCTCTATTACATCATGGTAAAGTTCTCGAGTCTCTAAGCAAACCAACTGTGTTCATTTCTGGGTCGAAGTTCGGTCAACAACTCGGTACTCTGTCTGTCCGTAAGGACAATCTATTCCACTCAATAAGAAGGACTCTTGACCGTGGTGGTAGTGTTTTACTTCCGACGTCTAGTGGATGTCGTGTCTTGGAACTGATTTTATTGTTAGAATCATTCATGGAAGCTGAACGTATAGACTGCCCATTTTTGTATTATTCACATGTCGCATCAAGAACCTTATCCTACGCTTCGTCTATGCTTGAGTGGATGTCATCCTCGGTCATTGACGAATGGCAGAAGAAGAACAGTTCTCCGTTCGAAACCAAGTATCTCAATGTCACCTCAGACTTGACTGATCTAGCGTCATCGGGCCCTAAAATCATCCTAGCTTCCAGTGAAGCTCTTGAGCTTGGTTTCTCAAAACCTATATTTTCAAAAATCTGCACAGATGATACTAATCTTATAATCTTAACAGAAAACTGCGCAAGCGGAACGTTAGCAAACCACTTGTTCGAGATATGGAAAGAAGGACGACTAGCTGATGATGATTCGTTACCGGTTCAAGCTAATTCAGATTATCATTTAAAGTTTCGTGAAGAAGAGACGCTGGAGGGTGATGATCTGGAGGAGTATCACAAAATGGTACAAAATCTCAAAGATGAACAGGACCGTCAGGAGGCAATTGATATGCGTAATCGAAACTTGCTAGACGAAGGTGAAAACGATGTTTTCGATGAAGAAGACAGTGACGATGAACTTGACTATGGTGCCACGAGTAAAGTCGACACTGCTATATTGTTATATGGGAAAGATGTATACGACTATGATGTACGTGAAGCCAAAGGAAAGAGTCGTATGTTTCCTTATATTCCAAAAAGACAAAAAATCGATGACTACGGTGAAGCTATCAAGGCGTCTGACTTTTCCAAAAACAATGAGGTGACATTTGTTGCTGATGGCTCTATTTTACCAGCTAATGGTACCGCTGGTGCTGGTGCCAATGGAGGGGACCCCATGAACATTGACGGCGATGGTGCTGCAAAAATCGGAGAGACACGACAGTGGGGGACTGATCATAAATTCGGAGAGGAAACCGTTAAACTGGACATGCTTTCTGGCGATTCATTGCCTAAAAAAATAACAAATGTTAGTGAGGACGTCAAAATCAAATGCTTTGTCACATACATTGACTTTGAGGGTTTGGCAGATGAGAACTCGCTCAAAGAGGTAATACCCTCAATTCAACCTCGAAAGTTCATTGCATTACCATCCTTAATTGAAGATTCCGCTGCTCATTTGGTTGAGTCGTTAATAGGCTCTGGCATGGATAACTCAGTGATTGCAGGTTACAATGAGCCAATAAATGCTAGCGTCAACACGTTTGCATTCGATGTGAAGGTATCACCAGAACTAGAAAGTCTACTGAAATGGCAAAAAATTCTCAGTGATTATTCTGTGGCTCATGTGACGGGTAAACTCAAGCGTATTGAGCAGATTGGAAATACTATCTCAGATTCAATGGAGTTAGATGCGCCCTCTGTCTCAGCTACAGCAGAAGAAAATGCTCAATCTAAACAGGATGTGGCAAACGATACTATGAAGCAGTTGCAACAGTTACAAGAATCTCAAAATAAAGACCAGTTTGTATTGGTACCGTTGGAAACTGCTCAGGACTTGGCTGCGGCTCCTAGGTCAAATCCGTTGTTAGTAGGTGACATCAAGCTTACTGAATTAAAGCGTAAACTTGTCACTATGGGTCATAATGCTGAATTCCGTGCAGAAGGTGTTCTTGTATGCGATGAGAAGATTGCAGTACGCAAGATCGCTGAAGGACGATTGGTAATAGAAGGAGGAATTGACGATGAGTTCTATGAGATCAAAACCATAGTGCGATCTTTACTAGCTCTTGTATGATTTATCTGTTAGCGAGCAATCACGTCTTTTTTGGGCTCTTTTCCGGGAGTCTTTCCGTAAAAATCTGCATTTATGCTTAATGCAAAAATCAACGAGCACATAAAAGTTAAGCGAAATGACCATTTCGTACTATCAACAGTATAAGCAATGTCTTGTGTCAGATTACTACTAAGTATTTTCCAGTAGCACTCTGTACTGATTTTAGCTCATCTTTAGAAATATTAACTTTCTCGTTTTCCTCTACTATAAATGGCTAGTATCCGGCCCCTCTAATCCTAATGTCTCTTTAACGAACTGTCAACTTTGATCTTACTTCACTAATATCATTACACAAAAAAAACGAAAAAAATGGTCTCTGTTAACTCCATTATCTCTATCTTCATTATCCTTGCTTCTGTAGCTTCTGCTCAGAACTTTGCAAGCATTGCTTCTCAGCGACTTATTCGAATCCTTACAGATGCTCGACAGCCCGGTGTTCCTGCTGAGAAGGCTTCTTCTGAGGCCAGCCGATTCCTCAATGATCCTGCTAGCTTCAGTGGATTCCAAAAATTAATTTCACAGGCTAGCGAGGCTCGAGCCTCCGGTGATCTTAACCAGGAAGAGGCACTTACCTTGGTTCACGAAGCCAACAAGCAGTATTCTTCTTGGGCTAAACTGCCTTCTTACACTAGCTACTCCAAGTATGTTAAGGAGAATAGCAAGGACTTTGATTTCAGCAAGGTGAGCTCTTCAGTTACTCGAATGTACAACGACTACAGTCCTCTTATTGAACCCAGAGTCAGTGCTTTCCTTGCTACTTCTCCTGGAAAGGAGGCTGCGACTAGTGCTGACAGTCTTATCCACAAGGTTGCTACGGACTTCGGTTTCCAGAAATATATCAAGGACACCTTTGTCGACTCTTTGGGAAACGATACTGTTATTAATTCTTTGATTTAAATTGTGATGCGATGCACTCGTTTCATTTCACTTCTCTTAGGTAGGTTCTATCTTCTTTTTTCATTTCAAAAAAAGGTAATTTTCTCGTAGAAACAGTTTAATTATCTAGTTAAACATTATTATAATTTATTGGTTATTGTTATTCGCCTAGTATAGTTATCTATCAAGGAAACTAGCGCTCGCTAAGTTGTAGGTTCTTAGTTCCGTTCTCAGATTAACTCATGAAATTTGAATCGGGTTCCTCAGCTTTTCTATATATAGCAAACTCAGAGCTAGTCCTAATGAAGTTCAATGCAATCATTTACAAAGTTTATGTAGAATACCTTTCTGTGAAGACCTGATATCTTTTGCGGCTACATAAAGCCGAGACGTCATTCACCAATGATCTAGGACCGCATGCAACCACGAATGTTTGTATATTTCCATGATCATGCATATCCATGAAGTCCTCTGTGAGAGATGAAATATCTGGACGGCCGTATTTGACATTCGTGTCCGGTGTTTTCTTTTTGCGACTCAAGCCATTTAATGCGCCTACAACAGTGCTGTTGGTCGATGCAGAAGTCTCAAGAGGAAACTCAAGGTCCCCATCCAAGTCGTCTTCATCAAAGTCGTCGTCATTGACATTTTTGTTACTCTTATCGGCCTTACTAGCACCAGCACCAGAAGCTGACGTTAGCGTTCCCTGGTACAAAGAGTCGTGTTCATCAGAATTAATGGTATTTTGACGCTCTAGTAACTCGTTGTCTAGTTCATCAGCTGAATCACCTTGAGACAACAGTTCGTCCATCTCCAATGCCTCCTCCTCATCAATTGCGAATGCATTGCTACTGTTGCTGTTACTTCCGGAGCCTTCCTCACTATTTGGTAAGGTCGAGTACTCCGCCACACCAGGCTCTCTTGTGTCTCCATAAGACCCACCACCGGTTATATAGACATCAATGATACTCGTATCCAAATTCAATGCATCAATGGCCTTCATATCTTTTGCATCTCTGGTGATCCAGACCAGCTTCAGCTTTCGTCCCTTCTTAAGCTCCAGAAACCTTAGTAGTGGAGCGGCCAAAGATATACCAGCACCTCCTGCAAAGAATAGGACTTTCTTAGCATGAACCATTTCTGCCTCTAAAGGCGACTTGAATGGTCCCAGAATGCTATATTTTGTTCCACTGACTATCGGGAACCTGGTTTTCCTGATCAGTAGTTTAGCTTGAGCATCTGATGCAAGTGATGCGACTGTATAAGGATGTGTAGGACTTAACCACGTCAATGGATTCCATAGACTCTTAGAAACTCGTATATGTGTACCGACAGGGAAGGTTTGTGGAAGGTATGACCTTGGAAACGTGACAATTTGTAACGTTGGAGAGATGTTCTGAACTTCAAGACTGTTCTTGATATGTCTAGAGGAGTATATTCTCCAAATGATTTGTGAGACCATGAATACAATGACAGAACCTACCACAATGTACACATTGGGCCTCGCATGATACAGAATTAAAGGAATTGTTAACCATGCAGGGATATAATGTAGCCAGTAGAACCAACGGTACCATCTGATACGAATTGGACGCAAGGACGATACAAGCATTAGAAGCCATAACACCATTAAAACAACACCAGCGAAGTTCTGCGGCTCCCAGACTTTACTACCCAAGTTTTTCGTGACATAGAGAGTCCAATACATTATCCCGTGGAATGTACCAAGGAATACAAGTGTTCTCGACACCCATTTGTGGAACTCAACGAGGTTCAAGTAATAAGTTCTTGGCAAAGGAGACGGTCTCAATGAAAATAGAACAGTCAGCGGTAACATGGAAGCACTTATTCGTCCAACCCGCTTGACAAAGCCTAACGGCCATACAGCTCTGTAATACACAAATACCACTGTAAGGAACAGCCATATAATTGCATATATCCATCCAGGGGGGTGTATACTGAACCCGAACTTCTTCTTCAAAGATGGATTGAGCACATTTTTGATCACCATGAAACAGAGCCCTATCAAGTAGGATATCATGAGCATGTTGCCATAGAACATGTGGACACCATGATGGTGCCCGTTATGGCGTTTCTCAAGCTCAAAGACGTCCATATGTACGTCTTCTTACTCTTGTTCTCAGGAACAAGACCGTGCTTTTGCAAATCAATCACAAATCACTAACGGCAGATTGGTCAAGATCTGAGACTTTGGGCGAGCACATTTACGGATAGATGTATAGCCGGGAGTTCTCACAGGGGTCGTTACCCGGAAACCGGCTGGAAAGAAGGTTTAGCGGAAGAAAAACATACAGTCGGCATGGTGAAAAGAGTTGCGAGAGAACGAGATCTTTTTTTTGGTTATTTTCTTCATACAATTACTATAAACAGAATTTCTAGATGTTATCAAACAGGCTCCCACTATTTATATTGAGAAAATGTATATGCGACTTTTTTGGTCTATGCTTTGACAAAGCCAAGTTCCTCAACGGCTACGGCCTTATCGTCAACTGCACCTTTAACAGCTTGGGCAGCCTGAGTAGCTACTCTCTGGTTGTACACTCGCTAATATATTAGTGATCTGGTTCACCACGATTATTTAAATGCAAATAGGTTTTTACTTACCTCCTTAGTGTGGTGTAAACATTCCATGTAATCTTCCAAATGAGGGACACATGCGGTTTTGTCCTTGGTTCTGTATGCAGTATAGCACTCCATAAATCCTTGCCATTCTACAAATATTAGTATAACGAACTTCCGAGATCCAAAGGCTTGTAAAAGGTCACTTACCTGGGAAACACCTGCTGGCACCTCCGTGATATCCTGATCGAGAACTCATGGTCTTTTATGTAGAGGAATACACTTAGGTTGAAAAGCACTGTATTAAAGAAGAGAGGAATACAACTTCTTTGATTGGTTGTGTGGTGCTTGGGAGGGTGTGTGTCAGCCGCGTGCTGACGTAATCATCTTCTTCGCTCACTGATACATCTCCAGAAAACTTACCTAGCAGGTTCTCCGAAAATTATCCACACTCAAACGGTATTTAAATACAATTTTGCCATCTACATCTTCAGGCACACACACATATCATCTTACACGCTCATTCGCTCATAAACAATGAGCAATGTATCACGTGGTAGGAAGCGTGTCAAAGACATGTTTGAACCTCAGGATACTCCGAACAAAATAGCAGCCATCTTAGCATTGCCTACTAGTACAGACGGTGTATTCACTACGGAACAGCTCGCTGCATATGCCCTGAACTACAGGATACTGGAAATCACACAGAAACTCAAAAACAACGATCTGGTACCTCATGAACGGTTCAGGTCACCTTCGCCGCCTCCTAAATACGACCAAGAGGGTAAACGTATCGATACAAGAGAGGTCCGATACAGAAACAAGCTCGAGGCCGAGCGTCATCAGTTGATTCAAAAAGCTATTCGTGCGATACCAAATTACGAGAGTCCTAGTGATTATTTGCCTCCTAGGAAAACAGAAGAAAAAGTATATATTCCGGCGAATGATTACCCCGAGGTGAACTTCATTGGCTTGTTGTTAGGTCCTCGAGGCAAGACTTTGCAAAAAATGGTTCAAGAAAGTGGTGCCAAAATATCTATAAGAGGTAAAGGCAGCATGAAGCAAGGAAAAGACGGCAATGCCAACACTGCACATGCTCAGAGTTTGAATGAAGAGTTGCATTGTTTGATTACTGCGGAAAGTGAGGAGAAAATTGAAAAAGCCGTTAAAATGGTCAATGAAATCATTGAAACAGCGGCCTCCACGCCTGAAAGCCAGAACTCTCTTAAACGAGGTCAACTCAGAGATTTGGCGGTTATTAACGGCACATATAACGATTGGGCTATGCATCCTTGTGCAAACTGTGGAGAGCTCGGACATCGAAGTTTCGAATGCCCGAATCAGTCGAATTATACTGTCTCAGTGGTTTGCCGTATCTGTGGTAATAAAGGCCACTTAGCAAAAGATTGTAAAGAGAACAGGAGACAAAACGGCGAGAACCGGTCGTTTGCTGATAGAGAATACGAGCAACTGATGATAGACTTAGGTCATGGTCCGACAGCAAGCTCTGGAATATCCACTGGAAATGAGCGACCGGCCGCTATTGAAAACAGTAATGGCGACAGGGACCGGGACCGTTCTAATAATCACTATGATAATCAACATCGAGACAATAACAGGAGAAACAGAACCGAGCCCGATATTCCGTGGGCTTCAAACCAGAGACAGTCGTATGGAGGAAGTTCGGGTGGTGGAGGTAGACACGGCTATAATAATCAATCTGCCTCTGGTGCCAATAGCATACCAACTGGTCCTTCACGAAGACAACCCTTCAGACAGGATCATGGTAGACAGTATAATAACAATAACCGACCCTCGATGCCTTTCCCACAAAATGGACCACAAAATGGTTATGAAAATTCGCAGGGACTCCCTGATATGCCTTTTGGTATGCCTCCGTTTGTACCTACGGGTGTTATGCCTATTATGCCTAATGGTGTACCTGCTATGCCTATGGGCTTCCCTAGCATGCCTTCGGCAGCCCCACCAGCTGTTCCTAGTGCGCCTGGCTTATCAGGAGTCCCCGGTATTCCTGGCATGAATCCTTCTGGAGCTGGAGCTCCCCCTCCTCCAGGTTCATTTGCACCTCCTCCACCGCCTCCTCCTCCCTCAGGATCAGCTCCCCCACCACCAGGTGGGCCTCCTTCATCTAGTTGATGATCATCAGTTCATTAATTATTCTAAATACAAGTTAAATGCTGTCATGTAAATTATACACTGAAAATAAGTTATTAATGCTAAAAAGTGGAATCGAATCATTCTTTGGTATCTTTTTGTTGTTGCATCTTTTGCTTCCATTGGTTGGCTTTCTCGAGTAGAGTGGCATATGATTTCTTGTTACCTTCATCACTAGGGAACATGTAGTCCATATATTCTTGCCAACTACCGTCATCCAGTCTGGTCCTCTTCTTGATCAGCACCGGGTTTTGCTTCTTGACCACTTCCAGTGAATTAGAGTCGCCGTACGACTCTTCAAACTCTAGCCATGACTTATTCAGAACAGCACGCTCTTCCTTGAGTCCTTGCAACTTCATCTTCTCCCATGCCTCTTTGAAAACAAATCTTGCACGTTTGATGGCCTCGTCAGACACTTGCTGATTGTTTTCCGGCTCTTCATTTCCATCGGCATCATCGTCATCTAAGTCTGAGTCTTCATCACCAAAAGTATCACGGTTAGGAACGGAAAGCTCAAATAACGCAAACGCTATCCATATACCGGCCTTCTTGACAGTCTTCTCCACAAGTCTCCTGTAAATCTCCCTGACTTTGGAGTATCTGCCAATCTCCGTCTCCATATCAATATACTTTTTCCACAATAACTCCGGTAACTCCATATGGTCACTAAGAGAAATGGCAATTTCGAATATAGCTTCGGCCCTTTCGTATTCACCGAGATTGTATTCCAAATTAGCGTAATCTATCCATGGCTCCGGCAAATTGTTGAATGTCTCCACATATTTTTCATAAAGTTTCCTGCAGTTATCAAAATCCTTTAGCTTGATTTCGAGATCAATATACTGCTTAAATAGACTTGGTTTCCCGCCTCCAGACTTGCCTATACCTTGGCCAAGCAGCTTTCTAGCTTTGGTAATGTTGCCGTTTCTAATCTCGAACTTTGCAAAAAGAATCCAGATCTTCGTGAAGGTGAATTTTGAGTGAGGCACCGTACCAACAGCTCGCTCATAAACACTTCTAGTGCGGTCAACATCCTTAGCAGTGAGTTCTTCGTAAATGGCGTACTTTATCCAAAGAAAAATATAGCGTCTCCAGGAATTTTTGTTGTTTGTATCCTCGGGCACAGCAGCAACTGCCCTTTCAAAAATTTCTCTTATATCATTTGCAGCTACTGCGCTATCCTCCAGCAACGAGAGGTAACTAAACCAGGTATCGTAGTCATAAAGGTTCTTGTTCAGCACCTCTTCGTATTGTGTCTTCCTTTTGGACAATATAGTGTTCTCTATGCCTTCAACATCGCCATATTGCTTCTCAAACTTGGTAAATGCATTGTACAGGTTAGGTGTTTTATCCTTCCCTAAAAGTTGCAAGCCGAACTTGTACAGAGCACGGGCTCTTTCCCATTCGCGCTGTCGTGCTTCCCAGCCCGCCCAATTAATCAGCAGTTTCTCATTAAGCGTGCCTAGTTCTTTAGTTCTGTCAGTGGCTAAAGTATATACATCTCGAATGTCGGAGACAGAGCCGTACTCTTCTTCGAATTTGGCCCATTTGATCCAATTTTCAACATTAGTATGCAACGCAGTGAATCTAGAGAATATATCGCGAGCACGACCGTACTCTCCATACCGCTTCTCCATATTGATATAAGCTAACCAAGCAGGAGGCCCAGGTCTCCATTTCAGCCATCTCTCAAACACATGTCGACAACCAGAGATATTGTCAAGCGTTTCCTCGACGCTGACATAGTTAAACCACAGCTTATCAGCGCGTGGTAACATAGTAACTGATCTGTCTAGAAGATTCCTGGCATGGTTGATATTCCGTTCCTTGAGTTCACTCTGTATATATCTCAACCATAAAGGAATATGATATGGATCCACGTCCAAAGCTCTCTCGAAAATGGACCTCGCCCGTGTGTATTCTTTGTGGTCGAGCTCGAACTGTGCGTATCTCATCCACTGGCCAATGTTGAGCCTGTTCCTTCTTAATGCATCTTCATATTCCTTCCTCTTTCTTCCTTGGTATTCGTGAAGTTCCTCAGTATCGGTGATCTGCTGCTTAGCTATCTGTAGCGGCGCATCTTTCCGTTCAAAAGCCTCCAGAAGAATCTGCTCAGCAGAAATCTGCAGAGGAGCAACCGCCTTGTTCTTTACTTGGACGTTGCGCTCCATCGCTTTCCTTGGTGGCTGTGTTGGTGGTGATCCGTAATGATGTTGAAGGAAAAGTTTCGAGAGGTTGGAAGGAAAGTTTACAATATATTGTCGTATCTTAAAGGTGACGATAATGAGTATTGGGAATAGACAGGGAACAGTTGAAGAGCTATTAACACCGATAGAACTACAGTTACACATTTAGAAAAGATCATATATATAAATATCTAGTTACCTTCGTTTCGGTATGAATAGTCGTTGGAGTCCTACAAAAAAGTTACACACCAATATCATTTATTTAACCATGAGCAATGGCTAGGCCAGAGTACCTGTTTACATGCATCCTCCTCTAAGAGCCAACACCAGATGTAACTGGGAACCCGGCTCTAGTTTATACGTGCTAGCAGGTTCATTGTCGTTCCTGGGGTTAGAATATGTTGCAGCATTGTTGCAGCATAAAGTACGATATCACTTGTGACACTTGTAGCATGGTACGGTAAGCTACGATCTTTAGTGTCCTAAACTACTGACAATTCGCACCTAGGAATAGTTTGATAACTCACATTTGCTTTCCACCATATATTAATCGCTGTTGAGAAGGAGGGATTCCTTCACGTTCTTCGACCCTTTCTTTGATTTGAGCCACGGTGTCTGTGGGATCTATAGAGAGTTCAATCTGTAGTTAGTATAGTTGGTTCAAGGCTGATTCCTTCATATCTGGCTCATGACATACCTCTTTACCGGTTAACGTCTAAATATTGGTTAGTATACATTACTTAATCTAATATAAATCGGTATATCAAACTTTATTAATAAACTGTACTCACCTTAACCTTGATTTGCATTGCTGTGTAGGACGGTTCTTAACCAAGTACGTGAAGTTATAACGATATGTTTGTTCTCAAAAACATATCGCTGGGATCCCAACACGGTTAGACACAACTTCTGACTGCGAAGCCGAGAGCTGCGAACTGTGAAATATTGCACACTCCCCAAACAAGTTTCCCCATACTAGTCAAAAATAATATATGCTGTCTACTCCAGTGGTGGGTAAAATCAATTATGATTTAGTCTATGAGCCCTATGAGGATACCTTTCTGTTATTGGACGCTATAGAGGCGGACCATCCTTGGATCAAGCAGCAATACTCCAAACCCGTCATATTGGAAGTAGGAACAGGTTCCGGCATGGTAACGTCGTTTTGTGCCCAAAATTTGAGCCCATCTTTGTGCTTGGCTACAGATCTTAATTTATTCGCATGTGAAGCAGCTTTAGAGACCGCAAAGCTCAATGGGGTTGACTCTTATGTAGATACCCTGAGAACATCATTGGCGGACGGAATACGGCCTCGATCAGTTGATATTCTACTTTTCAACCCTCCTTATGTTCCGTCAGAGTCTGTTCCGTCTTCTGAGACTTCTGACGATGTCAAAAAAGTTCTTGACTTGGCTTTAGACGGCGGAGAGAATGGCATGGTCGTCACGAACCTGTTACTGAAAGACCTTGAGACTATAATGGCACAAAAAGGAGCTGCATATATTCTATTTTGCGCATCAAACCATCCAGATGAAATGTCTCGAGAAATGGTTAATCGCGGATGGGATGTTTCATGTATCATAGAGCGTAGAGCAGGATGGGAAAGGCTTTCGGTATTGAAGTTTGTTAGAAACTAAAGGACACAAAAAAATATTTGTACATAATTTCATCCGCTAGATCGTCGGAAATTTTATTTATCTGCCGCAGAATCAGAGAGATCCAATAATAAATCAGTTGAGCATACGTCGAGATCCGCTCGGCTCATTGAATAAGTGGATTCATAGTTTGATAGTGTCAGTCGCTGGAAGAACCAGTGAAGATCCTCTGACTTGGCTATGCTCGTCAGTCGAGTGCCTAGTAGAATGGGTATTTCTCCGATGTCTTGATTATGCTGCCTGGTAGGTATAGATACTTTGAGTTCGGCAGCAATTGTGTCAATTAGCCCGTCATTGAGGTGGTTGTCATCTTTGAAAACTGCATCCATACTATCACAGATAAACAACCACTCCTGCATCTGGAAACTTTCTAAATTAACCGCAATCAGCACATCTAGTAGTTTGCAAGCCGCTGCCAGGGTCTTGATATCGGTATAGGCCTTAGGGTCCTCCAAGAACACTAAAAACACCTCTTGAAGTTGAGAGTACGTCAGAGATACCAACGGAGATAACTTCGTCTCAGGGACGCTGACAAATATAGCTCTCAAACAGTTGAAAATGTGTGGCCCAAACCTCAACCTGTTATCCTGTGATTTACTGGAAATCAGCACCTCAAATTTGTTAGACAACTCTTTGAAGTCGATCATGTCAGTCCAAGTAGCAACTGCAGTTTGTGTCAAGTACTTGTTGCTCAGGAAAAACAAAGATAATCTGTCTATGTTTGTTTGAGTCACCCGTTCTTGATCAGACCAGTTGAAAAGAACTGTACTGTTGCCTCCATATGTCGATAGTTTGGCCAAAAACTCCCTAATCTGATCCGTGCTCACAGCTATCCATCTACTGATAACTTGCATCCACTTTTCTAAAACGATAAAGTTAACAGTAAGCAAGTCATTGTCGAATATAGCCTCTGCAACAGTTGGCTTCCAAAGCTTACTTTGAGGAAATTTGGAGCAAATAGCAACCAACAGATCTACTATATATACCGGAGTGTCTCTAGGGAACTTCTTGCCTTTAACAGCCGGAGCGATAATACCCTGGGTAATAGATCCAATGGTAGTCTGGATTCTGTCGTAGTCGTCATTAGACAACGCAGCCAAGTTCGGTAGAACATAATCTTTTAGAACCTTAACAAGTTCTTCGTGCCGAGGATTGTATACCGAAGTAGTTGTGGCTGCACTGCCTGTGGAAGTGGCTACAAGATGACTATCTGAGCGAAAGCTCTTCTCCCCTGAAATTAATGGTGAACCCACTGCAAGCTGTTTTTCGTCATCTGCATCCGGTACAGCCAAAGAAGTATTGCTCTGTTGGAAAGTGGAGGAAGAGGCAGCTCCGCCGATACGCGATAAAGAGTAGTTTAATAGTCGCGTAAAGTTATCGGTAAGTTCCTTACGAACCCTCTTTTGTTCTCCGAACTTTATAGAATTGACCTTGGCTGCCATTATAGAGAGTAGTTCAAGTACCACCGGCAAGAGTTGCTTATAATGAGTTTGAGAAGACTGGACCTCCTTTATAAAACCAATGCAATTGCTCCAAATATCTTCGATCGCATCTTTCTCGAGAGAACTCGCATACACGTTAACAAATTTCAGAGCAGAATGTTGACTAATCTCGGTAATAGATAGTACAGTGCTGACATCTTTGAAAGGCACGTCGGCGTTTTGGCTTCCAGCTACTAACGACTCGCTTACTCGCATGGTAACCGAATCCAGTAGGTGAGGAATGGTTAATTTTGGCCTTGATCCATCAATAACATGTATCAGTTTGATAATGTCAGCAGTTCCTTCGTCCATGTAGATTCTGATAAGGCATTCCAAGGTTTGTAACGGGTCTAAGCGATAGAGTTGTGTTAGCAGCTTTCGTGCTCTTGATTTCCCTTTAGCCAATATAAAGGACATCGAATCGTTCTGTCGGTCAAATTTCCTGTCTAAAGTAGTAGTATCAAGGCTTGAACTCGAGCTGCTAGCTGATGCTGATCTAACAGTAGATCGTTGCCATACAGCAAAAGCAGTTTTGATAGACATCTCGAAGCATCTCAATATATCTTGACGTTCCATATTATTAGCATTTCGCTCAAGTGGAGATTCAACTGAGAACACGCCACTGATGACATTATTCAAAAACCCATTTTCAGATGGTAGCTGAAGCACACTTGAGTTAGGACTATCAGGTGCAGCTACAGTACCACCTCCACTTGGAGTAGACGCACCACCATTAGTGTACGAAGAAATTGACGACTTCTTTGATGTGTCATGGACTTTCTTCTCCTTGTAGCTATTGGAAATGATCATGATTTCTTCAAGACCAGACAAAAGATGAGGAACACCAGACATATCCAAGTAGACATCATTATCAAGACGTCCACTAAACGATTTTTTGACGTCCTCGAAAAGTGATGATATACATGAACACAAGCATTGGCATATGGGACCAATCACCTCAAGGAATACAGGATGGAAGTGCTTCATGCAGTCTACCAGAAATTGCACCCACTTCGATACAGGACGGGATCTAGTTGTATACGGGGAGGAGCTTCGCTCACACGCCATCATGATACCACGGGAAATATATGTCAGCAGTTTGCCATGTTCTAATATTTTTGAGTGATCCAAACACTGTCTGAATACATCCAGGATTTCTGTTCGTTGAATTTGCAAGAATGTCTCATGGAGTTGTGTTACATGCTCTTGTGAAAGGAGTGGAACAGACAATGAGATGAATTTCAAAAGCTCTTCTGGAAGTTCGGTAATTTTTTCAACAGGTTGATGGAAAAACCTATTAATGAGAGTATCAACGAGTTGTTTCGCTCTAAACTTGTAGCGAGCTTTGATCTGTGAGTCGTTCTCTATCACTTTAGAAAGAATGCGAACATGATAAACATTCAACTCAAGATCATCGACACCATATGCGTCATGTGCCTGCAGAAGCGGTGCGCATAGCATGTTAAGTAACTTTTCGACATCGTACTTGAGCCATGAAGGCAGTTTTGAAGTTTTAGCACTTACTGAAGAAACCCAGTCCTTATTGTTCAGGTCCATATACAGAAATAGGCATTGATCTAACATAAGATCACTGGCAGGATTCGATATCGAGTGGTACCACAGGACGGAGAAAAACTGTTCTTTATCTGCGTCACAGATAAGAGGATCTACCATGATATTCGCTAGTGCGCTTTGTACCTCACGATCGTCATCAGTGGCCGCTTGTAACGACCAAAGTAAGCTAACAGCTTCCAGCTGATATGAGCCGGAAACCTCAGCCAGGAATTTGAATAACATACCACAGTAAACTTTAATCAGTTCATCCCTCTCTAGGGCTGTCAACAAACTAGACGTGGCATTAAACAATGATATAGAGCCGCTTATCAGAGGATAACCAGGGTTATCGGTGGACTTGATGCACTGTATAAGTTTCACCAGGTTGTTCGACCTTGAGATAGTAGTCGACTCAGGAAGCTTGGTGATCAAAGATGCTACCAGGTCCAAATACCTACCGGAATCAGGTTCCAATTTTAGTGCTACCTGAAGAGCCTCCCTGACAATATAATTGGTCAGAGTGACTTGATCAAACGGTAATGTCATGTCGTCATCCAAAGCAAGGCTATAGGCATCTTTGATCGTGGCCAGTATTTCTGTAGGTTCAGGCGATTCAGCATCTATGATGGACGGGTCAGGTGTGGAAAAGGCACGTTTTGGAATCAGCTCTAGTATATTGTTGCAAATCAGGTGCCAGTTTTCAGTATCCTCGTGTGACTGCTGTTCTGGTTTTTTGGATTTGATGATCATCATAGTTAGCAACATCAGTGGTAAATGATTCAAGACCATTTCCTCATCTTTGACATTGAAGTTCTGTATAATGTAGAGCAGCAATGAGAAGTTCGGGGACGGTTGTGTAATTAGCGAGAAGCAGTCGCTCCAGATAGCTTGTGGCTCTACAGCGTCAAAAAAAATGCTAGCACTTCTCAGTACTTCATCGAAATCGTTGTCATTCTGAGCTTCAAAATCACGGACACTCTGTACAATAGGTAGTAGGACGCGAGGGATAACAGCGGAACTGATTTCCCAGCGGTCGAGAATGCTATGACATACTTTGTAAGTCCTGGACTTCTCGCTGGCATTGGATGTATCTGAGCGGATTCGTTCTAGTAAACCTTCAGAAAGAGCCTCTAATCCGTGTTTTTTGAAGTACTCAGCACGAGAAGTGGTGCTATTTGAGACGGTAGCATCATTGGTACTAGTTGCAGCGGTCTGAGACAAGTCAGGCTCCGGGCCTAACAGCCAGTTCCATAGTCGTCTATTCAATGACATGTCCTTACGTAGAACGGTTCCACATGCGCTTAGAATAAGCATCTTGAGATCGGCTTTCTGAACCACGATTCGCAAAACAGGTGATTGAAGCTCAAGATTTTTAACTAGCAAGTCCAGGAACCCACGTTGTACCAATTGCTGTTCGTCATTCAAGCCGGAGCAAAACGCACGAACAAGCATACCAGGTTCAGGCGTAATGGCCATTTGCGCTTCGTAAGACAGAGCTTTATAAGCGTCGTCTCTAGTGTGGATGTCACTAACGGCATACGACTGTACAATAGAGAACTGGGGCAATTTGCGAGATAACCATGCCAACGCTCCGAGTCGCCTATCACTAGACTTGACGACAACGGTGAAGAAACATTGCCAGAAATAAGCGTCATCATTGATTTTGAGTTGGATGTTTTCAATCAGCACGAACACGTCATTGAACGATTCGCTGGACTCGTCGTCGATACCTGGCAACAATGACAGCAACAACGCTTGTAGCACGCTTCTTAGGCTCGATAATGGCAGAACGTACTTCTGGATTAATGCAATCAAAAGAGGTTTCACATTCATAGATGCAAAAGTCATTAAAGGCAATAAGCCTGGTAACCAAACCCTCGGTGAAAGATTATCAGGGCCTTGTAGCTCGAAGATAGTCTTATACAACTCCAGGGCTTTTTGATGTACCCCATAAGGCAAGTCTGGGTCTATGCATTGTGCCAGTCTCCGCGAAACAAGATGCGCGTTTGGTATGGCAATGTTCTTTGTGCCGTTGTAGTTACGGAACGCCTTTTGTAGCTTGCCTATAAAAGAAATATAATCGGCCCATTCTTGTACGTTATCCCAGGTGCCGAGAGCACGCTCAATTGACGCGGCGAGATTCTTATACTTGGGATCATTATCTTCTGTATGTGTTAGAATAAATTCTGTAATAAAGAGGGGATGTTAATGGTTGTGCTTCGTGTCTGATTCAAGGGCTACTTACCACTATTATAGCCACGGAAGGGATTCAGTATAGACGGACCAGGAGCCATTGTGAGTGAGTCCTGCGTAAGTCAAGTCCGGTCAATTCAAGGCAGAAGCAACACTCAGAGGGCAACACTCTGGTTGTGGTGGTTGGTTGGTTGTTAAGCTGATGGTATCAGTTAACAGACACCCCTTTTGTTGATGACGTTGATATGCCTTTGCTGGCTTCAGCACTAAATAGTTGAGTTGAGTTGATTTTGTTATCGAGAAATGTCTTGGTGGGACAAATGGATTTCGCAGCACGTGACTACGGAAAAGACCGACATGATTATAGTGGAGAGGCAAGATTACGGGACAGCACTGTACGAGGTTGAAAACTGGCTTTGGAGTGGGAGAAACGAGTATTTTTAATCAGGTTAGATGTTTGGGGAATTTAGTGATATGCAGAGGTACTTTTCTGGACTTCTTTTCAGGGGTCTGATTTGACTGGCTTACAACTCAGTTAGTTAACCACAGTAGTAGTAACATCGTAGATCAAGGGACATTGTTCAAGGACCAAGTATTAACTAACTAACTAACTAGAATTTTTGAAAAAGGGTGGCGAATCCACATGGCCGTCTTCGGTAGGATCAGCACCACTTTAACCAGTTAGAGGATCATTAGCGGAGCTTCCAGTTCTGGAAGCCCTAGGCTGTAGCAACTTTAATAAAGGCTGTGCGATACGAGCAGAGGGGCGTATGCTGAACGCATGGAGCCGAACGTAATCTGGTCGTTTAGGTATCTTAGATGTGGTGTGCTGACGACCGATCATGAGACAATACGGCGATCGCAGAAAAAGCTTGTTTGTTCTTGTTGCATTTCATTTCACAGACATTGAAGTGTCACAACTGATTGATAGCTTATCTTGATATGAGAATATATGGCAAAATCATCAATGATAGCATCAACATAACAACCACAAAACAAATATTGTAATTTATAGGCTTATAGACTTATCTATTAACTGATGCTGTACCTTTCTATCACATCACATTACCTTACACTTATAGTTTATCATAACTAGTGCAATGCAACCAGCCAACCAGACACATTCAGGCCTTATCTGTGGATCAAGGGATCAACTCCGCCAAGCATACAAAAGTAGAACAAGAACTATCAAAGGAGACAGCTTGCCACGCCAATGTGACAAAAAACGAAAAAGGTAATATGGTGTTTCCCCAAAGCAATCATAGGGCCAGTAGTCCTCTGAGTGACATGTTCTGATTTGTACATTATACCCGTACCGAGGCTCGGCGTGGCAAGGCGTGGTGCGGAGAACACACGGCAAAGGAAGGATGTCCACCCAAATAGGGAATGTTCGGTGCATCCGTAATGTCTTAGAGGACGCCAGATTTGCAGCTCAATTTAATTTAGGAGATCCGGCGTTTGGTATTCGTTTTTGTTGGTTGTTGGTTGGTTTCATTGCGGTTCAGTGAGGCTCAGCTCGGATCTCAATCACGACAAACCAGAAGTTTCTTTTTAGTATAGTCTTTTCTTCATTCATTTGTTTGTTTGTTTCTTACTGTCTGAAAGGCGGGGTAATCCAACGGGCGGGTTGCTTTTTGTGCTTTTAGTACGGATATTACGGAAAATAGTCCTGAAAAGGTCATGAAGTACATTGCGGAACATCGATCATGGTTTCTGGCTGCCTTTCAACGGAAAAAATTATCAGAAAATGACAACCTAGTTAAAAAAAAAATTTCACATGATGGCTGCGTCTTTATAAGAGAACAGGGTCACAGTGCGCTAAATGAACCTGACTCGGGGCCCTAAGATCCTAAGCGGCCGGCAAGACAAGAGTCTAATGCTAAAATAGTACTAAAATTCAGATGGTATCTCTGCAATCTCAACCAAAACAGAATTTTAAAAGCTTGGAATTTTGGAAAAGGAAAAAATAACTCGGGATTTCGAAAATATGAAGTCTCACATTTTTTAAAGTAGTGGTGCTGCTACGCCATGGTACCTTTGCTTTCCCTCCGCTTTGGTACTAGTTCTTGAATTTTAACGTTTTCGCTCCATTGTGACACTCATCCTAATGTCTAAAAGTAGTTAATCCATCGCTGATCGGAGATGCGTGTTGGGGTTTAAACGAGCTAGCCAGCCCAACCAATATGGCACAAGGAATGTTCTGCAAGATAATAAACAAGTGCCGTGGCGGGGATAAGAAAAGAAATAAAATATGTACGTATGTATTGTTTTTTTCTTTTGTGGTTTTTGTGTTTGCATCTAATCCGCGAAACAGGCTAACTAAGTCCGGCCGCCGCCTTCAGAAGCATTGTCTAGTGTGTAACTGCGTGTGATATATAGTAATAAAGTCATACAAGTTCAGTAGTATATAAACGAGTATGCCCCCCCCCTCGATGAGATACTTGAAAGGTTCCATTCAATATAGTTAGAGCTAGCTAATCTTACGTGGTAAACCAGGTAGTTGAAAATACAGGATCACACATTGTATTTCTGCGTGCGATACAGTATTTCGTTAACATTTGTTCTTTGCTCTATTATACAGGTAAGTGTAGCATGATCTGGATATATTACTGTAGTACTACTGTATAGTGTAGCTGGTAATTTTGAGGGCGATCCAGGGATAAAACCTGTGGCTCAATAAGCGACAGGTTGACGTTGAGGTCTAGGCGATGCTTGGTTGTTTCCGTTCTTCAGGGTCCGTGGCATTTATTTAAGGATACTTGCGTGTGAATTCACGTCAGTATCCTTAGGCAAGACCATCGGCAAACTCATAAGATTTTTTCTTGTGACTTTCCTTGTAGCTATTCCTGCGATTTCAGACATGATTTTTGAAATTTTTTGAAAAGTTTGGTGTTTCGTCAAGAGCTGCAGCAATTCAGACGTCGTAGCGGGGATCACGGAAAAAAATAGAGCTCGGAGATCCGACCCCTCGTATTTTTTAGGTTGTTGAGATTCGCTTTTCTGACATTAATTCGCTGTTTCACATGTAAGGCACCAGTTGCCATTCCAAGTCGTTGTGGAAATAAAGTTTACGTGTGGACAAAGAGAGGACAGGAGTTGTGGTGGTGGTTGTAAAAGTAAACCTCCAAATGCCCCTTTCATATCGACCGACTTCCGCGATATTCCGAGGTAATCTGACTGAGACTAACTGTAGTGTTCATATTCGTGACGCAATTTGTCTGACTGATCGCTCTTCTCTTTTCTTTGTTTGTTTGTTTGTTTGATTGATTTTTCTGGTCTTCGTGGGCAGAAATAATATCGGTGTCTGCCTTAAACTTTAAGTTTAGTCTAGACGAAAGCAGAAGATCGTCCGGCCGCTATTCGACTGGCACTGAAATTTCGGTATTCGAACGGATCAGGACGTACGTTGAACAGCATATATTAAAGCGTTGAACTTGAAGCACGAGAAGATTCACATATAATTCACTGACCGAATAACAGCGTAACAGAGACTCGCTGAAATTTTTGGAGATTTTTTGTCAGTTTTCATTATCATCTACCTGTGTGGTGCGATAAGAAAAGGTAAGTACTGGTATTGATATCATATAATAGATCCGCTAGTTGATCTGAACCAGCCTAAGCTGAGCTCAGCTAGGCTGTGACTCCCTGAAAAATATCTGACGGAGTTAGCTGCCCAACAAGCGACTACTCCTAAATACGGGCTGCATATTTTTGTGTTTTGTTGGTTTTTATTCTTCATGTTTGAAAATTGTTGTTTTCATTCCTTTCGTTCTTTCGTTCTTTTGTTCTCTACGTCTTCTCTTCTTTTGACATTTTCTCTTATTCCTCTTTTCTCATCATCTCATCGCATTGCCTTCTTCTTACTCGTTTCTCTTCTCGTTTTTTTGCCACTTCATTCCGTCGTTACACGTCACCACTGCCCCTGTTTGTTTCCCCAACACTGCTTTGTGGTTATGCCATATCATTATTAGCCACTGACCTGATTGTTTCTGGTAGTTTTATTCCGGAAACACTCTAATTAGCTTTTCATTAAAGTTTCTAGGGATCCCTTTCTAGCAGGGCAGGACCAGGCAAGGCAAAAGCATGGTCAAAGTAAGGTTGGTGCGCCAAAAAAATAAGTCGCATCAAACTGCAGGCGCACACCCAATAGATTGGACCAAATCCGCCGGTCTTCGTGGGTTTGTTGTTTGTTGTATTTTGTCCATCTGATGTGATCTGATGATCTTTCAATCCTCGCTCACATGCGGGTACCCGATTAAACACAGGTTTCCATGCAATGCAAGCCTGGGCGAATCTGCTGCCTTGAGGATCGATCGCAGAATTGTTTAGGCAATGGAGACGCTGATCATCGGAACCCGATTCGATTTACCGGTACTAATGATACTAATTTGGATAATGGTGGTGATTGTGATGGTGGATGTCCGACTGCCGCTGCGCGATTGGAGCATTGACTGGGGTTGAATGCCTTGAGTGTTGGGTCGAGGGGGGATACTTAGGTGCTTAGGGACTTAAGGCGCATGCATAGACGTGCGGAGAGCCGTGGTGGTACAAGGGATAAGGCTTGCACGTTGACGTACATTGACGCATCATATCGACGAAAACGCCATTAAGTGGGCGACCGTTTTGCACGTGGCTCATGGGCTGTTTAGGCTTTGACTGACTTTGACTTTGGCTTTGGCTTAGATGGGTTGCGTTGGGTCTCGTTGGTTCCCTCATTAGGTTACTTGTCCGGGCTTTTTCGTTAGGGTCAATAGTTTCACTTCTCGTTGAGGAATTTTACTTTCATTGATCGGGGGGATCCTTCCTGCTTTCACTCCCGCCTAGACCTGCACCCGCGTTCCTAACTCGTTATCATATCTGGCAAAGGACGGCTATTTCTGTTTTGGGACCGGTGTCTCACTTGGCTGGTTCACTTTAGCTGGACTCAAACTTAGTCTGGGCTCCAGTTTCGTCACGTATTATCGTAGCATAGCGTTGATGGATGGACGTTTTGGGTAGGCGTGACGATGATTGTGCCACAGAAACGGAAACTAGCGTGGAGAAAAAGGCAAGGGCCAATGATTGGCAGCAGGGTACTACCGACTTGAGAAGAAAAGGTGCAGCGTACATGTAATGAAAATGACATGACAGTGACGTAGGTCCTGTTTGGTTTCGTCAGTTTCGGCTCGGGTCGATTCGTCTGCCTTGAGGTGAAAAAATATTGAGCCACTGAACGGTTAAGTTAAACGGTGCCAAAAAAATGCCAAAAAAAAAGAAAAAAAATGCCCCACCTTGTGCCATACTGCCTAACGGTGTCCCTTAAACCTTGTGTCTTTCGTCTTTTGTGAGTTTCTCTATTTTCTTGTCGTTTGGTTCATTCCAATCTAAATCCTGCCTTGGTCGGTCAATCTTGGAATCTTGGTGGGTATCTCTCCGATAACTGAGTTCCATCCCGCACGGGCATCGCTGTCAAACATCCCTTCCGGATATCTTTCATGTCGAGCGTTTCCAATTCGGGCTGTCGCCTAAGTTGTCTCTTTTCGGACGGCTGGCTGCTGCTTCGAGGCCCACGCCACGGGCTTCGTTTCGGCTTGTTTATGTGACGCAACACTGCGCAAACGCAACAGTCCCGTTCCGGTTTGGCTCGATCCCTGATGTTCCGAAATGCTGCCTGCCATGTTTTTCTCCTTTGGGTGGGATTTGGATGGATTTGGAGTGTTGTTGTCTGGGCCCATTTTATCAATTATCGTTTTGACATCCAACCTTTTTTCCGCATTTTCGCCGGTAATCTACAAACTTTTGGGCTTTCTTTCACTTGACTTCATCTCTACAACTATCCAAGTAACCAAATATCCAATCGACCAACCGCTCGACTCTGACCTCTGACGTTAGTACCATATACTACTACTTTATTCATCCCCTTTTTCATCCCCAAACCAAACCAGACCTCAAAAGGACGCCACAAGGGATACGACATTGGGAGCCGATAATCAGAGCTGATCGGGTAGGATAGTCATATCTATTACACAAGTCAAGAGTCAAGTTAGGTGAAGTTAGGTAACTGCACTCCGATTCGTTTCTTTTCGCTACGCAGAGCAAAACAACGCAACGCTCTCGCCTTGTTTTCTTCACTGTCCTACTTTGGTGTCTTGCGTGATTTGACTTCACCTGTTTTGGTTTCCATCCTTGTATAAAAACCGCTCCTCCGTTAAGCTTTGCTTGGACAAGACTTTTGTTGCAGCTTAGACGGACCCGAAAGACCTCACCTCGCCTCCCCTTACCACGGTTAGAGTTGCAGTTAGAGTTACGTTGTTTTCTCCTCACCAAAACCGCGGTTCCGACTTTTCAGAACTTTAGACATCTCAACGGACTGACCTTTTAGGTGTATTCCGTTGTTTTTTGGGTGGTTCTGTTCTGTTGCTTTGTGTGGCTCTTACCTTTCATCTGGTGTTGTTGTATTCCATTTCATTACACTACCAAACTCATCTCTATCACGCATCTTCAACTCAACCCAACTCTGCTCATCTCAACTAAAGAAAAGTCTTCGTCTCCTATTCCATCTGCATAGTTTCCTCGTCCATCAAACAAACCCAACAAACAACACAAAAATCTGCCGGGTTATGTCTCAGTCTCACGTCTCGCGAATCGAGTGTGTATTGTCTCATACTTATGACCCGACATTTTTCTATTCAGTGGAGTCAAGCATCTGCTTTTGTAGACCGGATTGCGGATCGTCCTTGGCCACCTCTCCTGTTTTGCTAACCAATGACCACTCTAGCGCGTTTAAATTTTTCCAGTCGCCATCGGAAGCTCTTAGTGCCGGCCTTAAGCCCTGTCCGGTCTGTTTGTCTAATCTTACCCTCAGTGCAAACGAGAACAAAAACGAGAACATCAACAGTGTAACTAGTGCCGCCGGGAATATCAATCTCAGCAACGGTACAATCAACAGTAACATCTCTGCCATTTCATCATTTGTTCCTGCTTCTACTGTACCTGCTGGTTCTAGTGTGACTACAGATTCAACCTTGGATAAGGCCTTGAGCAAAACCTCATTTCTCCTTTACCAGAACAGTAACGGTTCTAATAACACTATAAATACTGAAAACACCGTTGCTAATAGTTCTGCCGCCGCTACCGACTTGCAAGACTCGAGAATGACCGATTCTTCTGCATACTTGCCGTTTGGATCTACTTACGACCCAACCTCTCCTTCCTCATTTTTCATAAACGGATCCAGGTCATTGTCAGTATCGCCCTCTATGGACACGGATGCTCTGTTCATGAAACAGGACTTTGGCTCGATGGACTTTGAACCTTTGTACCATCTTGATAATGCCTCCGGTCTTTTGCCTACTGACAACTCTTCTGCTGCTTCTACCCTTAACATGATGAACTACGGATTCAATGTTACGGGAGGACTAGGACCTGCTGTTGACTCTGGACCTGGACTAGGTGTGTCCTCGTATCCCTCTATGGAATCATTGACCGCTCAAGACTCGAATTCCAACGTCAGGAAACCCAATGCGGCAGCAGCCAAACGTGTTCTCAAACATCAGAGGTCGTCATCTACAATGTACGCTGACCAAAACTCTCCTACCACTTTGGAGCGTCAAGGCTGGCGGCCACGACGTGCTTCTATTGCCAACGGACATATCCCTGCGGCTGCAGCGGTTGTAGACCAGATCATCAAGTCTGCTGCAAACTCTGGTAAAAATAACAAAATGGCTGTTGACAGCAAATCCAAGAAATCAGATCCTTCTTCATCCAGCTCTAATAGTAACTCCACTAATTCCACCTCTAACAATAACAGCAACAGCAGCCTCAAACACAAAGGAATGGGCGATCATCTCAAGCTCGTCGACGAGGCATGCCGTCATATTGCAGAAGCAGCAGCCGCAGCCGCAGCTCAGGCCGCCATTGCTGCAACAAACGCCGATTTCAATGGCGAATCTTCCTCCTCTTCTGCTAATGGTTCTGCTACCATTGTGGACTCCAAGCAACCGCTCAAGTTGCAAAGAAAGAAGCGTCGTGGAGGAATTCTGGGGTTCAAGGAGCTCGCAGCCAAAGCTGGGCTCTCTGCATGGCATTTCCACCGTGTGTTCCGGTCCGTGACTGGGCTCACTCCAAAAGCTTATGGAGAAGCTTGCTGGAATGCCGTTATTGCAAATCCTTCATTGCCTGTGGCGATTGCTAATGGCCAGACTACTACTGGACCTCTGGCGGAATCGGCAGTTTCTACAGTAGGAACAGGCTCTGATAAAGCTACACCGCGGTCGGAATCGGTGGCCTCTGTACTGCAGGAGGACAGCACTACGGCTATTACGACTCCTTCTGATGACCACAGTAGTGTTACGGCTTTATCTCGTCATACTGCGTCTGGTTTGTGTACTCCTGAAGTATTTTCTCCTTTGGAGTCTACTTTGATGAGTGTGGATGCGAGCACTTGGCTTGGAACTTCCAGTATGAGCACTCCACCGTTGTATAGTTCGGCTGGTACGCTCAACGTTGTTTCTGGAGACTTTAGCAACAGCACGCTCGGATCCAACAGCAACACACTGACTAACTTCAACACCGTTGACAACCCTTCTGCGTTTGTTACTGATGCTGGCACTGTTGGTGGTGGTAATATCGCGGGTTCCGACCAGTTTTCCAATGGTTTAGATCCTGTGGCGAGTTTTTCTGGTGACCCAACTATGATACCAACTACGCACACTGCGGGATCATCCTCTATTTTGTCAAACGCAACAGTAGTACCATCTACTACGGCTCTGGATAGTCTGGACTCGTTTGTCACTACGACTACGCCGACTTTCGAGTCTACTGTTGGTACTGGTCCTATGCTCAATAAGCCTTCTGCAAGCGCTGGTTACTCTGTCACTCAAAGCTTAGAGAACCAGGACATTCTGCCTACTACTTCAGGCTCGGATTGGTCCATTCTGGCTGGTAACCCTTTCAACATGCAACCTGCATCTACGCCTATCGGAACACATACAAACATTTCCACGCCCACGACAGCCCCTAGTTCTGGAAGACCAAGTCTTACCGGGTCTAAGTTGTCGTATGAAGGCGCTGTCTTGGCTAGTGGGAAAAAAGAGGCGGCCGTGCCAAATAGAGGAGGAGATATGACACTGTTGTCGTCTTGAAAGCGCCTATTGTGATGAACAAATAAAACAGGATATGGATCTTGGATTCGCACACTCATTTACGTTGGTCGCCGTTTGTTACCTTGTTTTTTGACCGGAGGAAATGTCATGCAACGCAGCATAACGCAACACAAACTACACAACACTACACTACACAAATTCAACTCCGTCTAACCCTTGTACTAGCATACTGGGGTGTACTGCTATTTTACTGGTCTCAGGCTTCTCTCCTTATTATACCTATTGCTCTCCATCTTAACCTAACGCACATACTCACACACTCACATGCACACACAAAGCTGTTTTGCAAGCCAAAGATTTGAAGAAAGAAGACCAGAACTCATGTTATATTGCTGAAAGGTCTATTGGTTATTTATTTTCGGTGATTGAATTCCCTTGTTGCATTGTTGATTCTTGCCTCGATGCCCATTAATACGCTATGTCGTTGAAGCCTACTTGCCTACTGATTACTTTGTTTTTTTGTCACATGTTCCTTGTTTCATGTTAGGTCATATATCTTGCTACGCACCGTGTTTCTATGTATCAACCAATTATCTACAATGCTATTATTGTCTATAATAACAGTTTCTCGATTAGATAGAGGGTGCTATTTCATCCCTTCCATAGATACAACATCTCGTCCCATCCCGTCGTAGCTATCCAGCCAGGTTCTCCCCATAAACTCCAATTGCCATCGGTAACAAACTCTGTGTGTTTATCAAACACTCCTACAAGCTTGTTGTTTCCAGGGGCTCCACGGATAAACTTGACTGTATCTCGCCATACACGGGCAGTCATGTCGTAAGACGTCGTGAGCAACAAATCAGGGGAATGTGGCGACCATTCTAATGATCTTACAGCATAGTCATGCCCTACAAACTCATTAAGAGGAATAGACGTGTTTCTGGTATCCCATACTTTGGCGAGCTTATCTACACCTCCCGTAGCGAGAATAGTAGGCTGGTACTTATTCCAATCCAACGTCAAGCATTCCATGCCTACATGAGCATTAGTAATTTTCAGTACTGGAACTTTAGGGTTACGTAAGTCAAATAGCTGGGCACTGGAGTCACCTACTGCTGATGCAATAACGTTGCCGTCCCTAGGAGAAAACTTTGCAGAGTAGACACAGTCTTTAGAGTTATTGTTGGCACTACCAGGGCCGTTAGGGCCATTTGGGCCATGCTTGGAGTGTGCCTCTGCCTCCGGTAAAGGCTGAGATGATCTAGTCAATGCAGAATATGCAATCTGTGGTTTCAATGTCATCAACGAGTCAAGTCTTTCAGGGACCCATACTTTGATAGTACCGTCCCAAGAACTAGAACAAAACGACGTCCTGTCGACCATGTTCCAATTGATGGAGTAAACCTCTTTTTGATGTTCAGTATTAAATGCTCTTATGGGGAACGGTTGCTTTGTAGTGATATCAAATAGTCTGATAGTGTTGTCTCCGGAACCAGTAACCACTTGGTTCTCATTGAGTTCCGACCATGCTAAACAGAAAAGTCCATCTTGTGTATCGAAATGAGTTTGTACAACTATATGTCCATCATCCCTGATATTCAAGATGGACAATCTGCCGTTGCCTACTAATCCATAGTTAGCAGCGGATGCTAATGCGAGTTTGTTATCGAAAAAGGGTGAATATCGCACGGAGTAGCCCGCATATCCTGGTGATTTGAAGCTCAACATTTTTTGTTAAAAAAGGAGCACTCAACGGTCAGATAATGCAATACTTTCAATAATATGACCACGGATCACCACCATACCAAGATACCTCGTGAGATCTGGTCGTTTTTCAGTGGTTTCGTCCACAATCAAATCGCAATTTCTATCGGTGCAGACCAGGGATCCGTAAAAGTATCTTCCGTCTTTGACTTTGACTCGAATGGATTTGCTGATATATTCATGCAATTCCATGGTCCAGGAGAAGCAGAAGTAGGTCCGTGTTGAGGAGTTTTAGGTTGTGGTCGCGAAGTTGGAGAGTACTTGAGAAAGTAAGTAAGATGTCTAGGAATGAAGGTTCTAACCGAGGATGTCTAAAGTTCACACACTCACTCGGCATTGATTGAGTGGGGGGATGCTTTAAAGAAATTGAATTGATATGGCAGGCTCAAATGGCTGTTGGTTGGAGAGGGAGAAGATGAGGGGACATGAAAAACCACAACAAGAGCATAGTATTCAGTTATGAAAGTAATTATACGTTCAATATTTGGTATTGAAATAACCAGACAACCAGTTAACAGATCCGCTAAACATGGCGGAAGATATGCTAACGTTGAGCTCGTATATGTTCTTAAGCACCTGTTTAGTCAGCGTCCACATTATGCTTAGTCATCACTCCCAAGAAAATCCGGACTCATATCTACTCAGACCCACATATTCACCCCACTCAACTTTTTTCCCAGCTTGTGCTACAAATTTCAAAGAACCCTTTTTTAAGAAACCTCTTCCTCACTCTCCACGAAGAAAACACACATCACCACAAACAAAAACAATGTCCTCTTCTACTGTGTCTAACGATTTCCTGTGGCAAGTTGTCCGATCCAACTCTAGCTTCCTTGTCAAGCGACGAGCTGCCGGTGGTTTGCAATTCTCCAAGGACCCTTTGAACGTGCTTGGTCTTTACAACCCTAGTGCTTCTGGATTCCTCAACAACAAGGCTGTCGGTGTCAGCTCTGGTCCTAACGGAGAGATCCAACTCTTGACCAAGAACAAGAAGGGATCCATCAGCACTACCAGTTTCAAGCCCAAGACTTCCAGCCGAAAGGTTGCTGGAGCTGTATCCAAGGCTGTTTCCGGTTACCGAGACGATCTTGTCAAGCCTGCAGTAGTCAAGGCCAGTGCACTTTCTCGAGCTAACCTCAAGACCAAGAAGGTTTACGCTGCTAAGAAGCGATAAGCTAGCTGAGCTGACTGCATGATTTCATAATAATGAGTAAAATCTTATAAAAAAGAATGAACGTTGTAATTCTGCCTGTAATTGATAAATTAGTAGAATATATAGAGTGTCATTAGTGACTAGCGAGTGACTATAAGCTCCTCAGTATTGATACAACGGTGTCATGACAGTATCTGGTGGTTTACTAGTGCTTTATTATCATTTCTATTTCTATTACTTAAGTCTCTCGTTAATCGTTGATCTGTGATATAATGTCCTTACGCACATTAGGTAAAGCCCCCAGCCAAAGTCCTTAACCCGGCCACTATTTCTCACCCACCCATCGCTTTATTACTATCGTATCACTAACTACACCACTTCAAATACTAACTAACTCAACCCAACAATACCATTGTATCAATCACTGCCTACCAACAAGGTTTCCCCGCAAACCCAAATCCTATTTTTGACTCTCTGGGATCAATTCGATGGGACATCCGGGTTACGTGACTTTTTTAGTAAATAGAACTCATACAACCGGATCAATTGCGTTATGTGCTGGGTGTGTCTTGTGCCTGGTGATTGAGACTCTGCCTTTTTCCGTTGGTATGCAGCATCAAGGTTTGCGTCCCCGCCTGATCTCATTCCGCCGGCTCTATAATTAGTTATGAGAGTCAAAATTAGATATGGAACGTACGGCATTTTTAGTAGTATGTCTTTATACTTAGACTTTTGTTCGGGTGTTTCTTCCCCAGATCGCGTCGGATCGGATCAGATTAGGTGGTTGATCTGCGGTGTGGAATTTCTGCCGGTTCTGGTTCGGTCGGTGGTGGTCCTGCCCACTTCCTTACCAAATCCTAACCAGGTCCTACCGAACCCCTGCGTGTCCTACCCAACTCCTCCTATCACGCCCACCCAAATCCTACCCAAAGACCTGCCTGCGTAGCGTAGCTTAGCGATACAACACGACCCACAAACCAGAGCCTAAGCCTTAGCCGGGACGACCCACTAGAAACCAGAACCGTAGATTAGATTCGACGATGTAATTCGATTCGATGCAATGCAATTTAATTCAATTCACCGATAAGCAGATCGGAAGATATGGATCAATCTGATTGAGTCCTACCAACTACAAAATTGACGTCATATATTCGTGTACTCTGGCTCTGGTCATCCACACAACGCTTAACCTTAATGCCGACCTTCTTGCTGAGTTTGAGTTATACTTCTAGTCACTAAGGCATTCTTGAAGCGGCGCTGATTGGAGGATTCGCTTGGGTTAGATTGGATCCCCTCACCGTTGTCTCCTCTCCGCACGGAGCTTTTGATTTGAGAGTTTAAACAAAACCGAATTGGGGAAGGAGATCATCGCAGTCGGGGGAATTAAGCCGGCCGTTGCAATGCAACAGACACCTCAGAGGGGCGTGGTACTGTATGGCATTTATCTTAGTAGCTTCAGTAGTATTGTATTAGCAAATAAATATAATACAATGTAATTGCTGTAAATTATATATGAATCGTATGGATTATATTGTATAAGATGCTGTTGTTCCTTTACGTTACATTATGTAAGATCAACTCAACCCAATCTTACGATTATGGTTTGTTGGCCTGGTTGTAGCGTGGAAGCAGCGCAGCTATTTATCCGTCCGTTGGAAAGGAAAATGAAACCCGCACCGAACGACGGACAGAGGGAACAACAAAACAATAACAACAATAACAACAGTATAACAGCCTGAAAAGTCTGGGCTTTCGCAAGTCATTACGTTTAATAACCTCTTCGGTAATAGACCGTTTATTAGCCTTTTTTCGTGGTATTTGTTGCCCTTGTCTAACTGTCTAATTGCACCCTGAACTAACTAGCTTCGCTTGATCCCACCTCATGCCCCTCCTCCGCTACTCCACTCCACTCTGTGCTGCTTATTATATAAGGACTCTAATTTGCTGCATGCATTGTGTCTTCTGAATTGCAACTACATTTCACACCCACCACAACAACGCAGAAAGCAGTAAATTCTAGAGAACTCACTGCCGTATTCTACTCCAACTCTCATCTGAATTGTTAAATCATTCCATTATATTATAAATTATATTATATAGCACAACATTAACACTATGAGTAAAGTCGTCGTCGCAGGTGCTGCAGGCGGCATTGGTCAACCTTTATCCACGTTCCTCAAACTGTCTCCTTATATCGAGACTCTGGCACTTTATGACGTGGTCAATGCCGTGGGTGTGGCTGCAGACCTGAGCCATATCCCTTCCAGAGCTACTGTATCCGGTCACTTGCCCAAGAAAGAGGCCAGTGATGAAGACGGTTTACAGAGAGCGTTTACCGGGGCTGATTTGGTCGTTATCCCCGCAGGTGTCCCGAGAAAACCTGGCATGACAAGAGACGACTTGTTCAAGATCAATGCCGGTATTGTACGTGACTTGATTGAAGGTGTCGCCAAGTTCTGTCCTAATGCATTTGTGTTGGTGATTTCGAACCCTGTCAATTCTACCGTGCCTATAGCTGCCGAAGTTTTGAAGAAACATGGTGTTTTCGATCCTAAAAAACTGTTTGGCGTGACGAACTTGGACTTAATTCGTGCTAAAACATTTACTGCAGAAGTTATTGGTTACCCCGGCAACCCTGCGGATCTGTCCATCTCCGTTATTGGAGGCCACTCTGGAGAATCCATTGTGCCTTTGATCAAGTCTAGTATCGAGCCTAAAGATGAAGTCGCGGACTTGGTCACAAAGAACTTGACTCAAGAGAAACTTGATGCTCTTGTACAGAGAATCCAGTTTGGAGGAGATGAAGTAGTCAAAGCTAAGAACGGTGCAGGCTCTGCTACCTTGTCCATGGCTTACGCAGGCTACACGTTTGCGGAGTCTGTTCTAAAAGCCGCTAATGGCGAGTCTGGCGTCATAGCTAACACTTTTGTCCATTTGGACGGCTTGAAAGGCGCGGAGCCTATTAAGAAGCATGTAGGTTCCGAGGTGACTTATTTTGCTGTTCCTGTGAAGCTTGGAGTAGACGGCGTAGAGGAATTGGTCAACCCGTTTGAAGGAATCACCGAGTACGAGCAGTCGTTGGTGGACAAGGCCTTGACCAGTCTGTCCGGTAACATTGCCAAAGGAACCACGTTCATCACTGGTGGGCCCAAGTAAGTAGCAACAGTGGTTGGGGGTGTGACAGAATGAGGAAAATGGCTTAGATCCTGATGGCATAGCATTTTGCTTTGTTTTTGGCCTTGGTATGGTGATGCATTTATTTCGCTCCGTTTTTATTCAATTCAATTCAATTCAATGTTCATTCTATTTTCAATTGACTCATCTAACCACAAGCTAGGATCTAAACCGGTGAAGGCTGTAAGAGCTAATCTATCAGTAGATCAATGGTAAGAGCGGACTAGATCATGACAATATGCCAATATTACACAAACTTACAAACATACAACCAACAAACGGGGACTTTGGTTTTCTATATATCATATATTTATATCGGTCTATTATAATCTAATTACTGCTGCTCTTCCCGACCAGGCAAATGTTTTTCAGCCTGTTCAGCCTGATTGTATGACTAGCTTGTTTCACTACTCATTACTTATATACAACGTAAAGTACAAAATGCCTAACTGAATAGCAGGTCGATCCAATATAAATTATGGCAGTTTAGCTGTATTTGTTGAGTTTTCTCCTTTTGAGTTTTCTCTTTTTGAATTTTCTAGCTTTCATTCTTGTTTTGTCACTATTTTGTTTGTTATTGTTTTCCGTTGATCTCAAACCTCAGATCATCGAAAAACTATAAATACTTGCTGGGCTCCGATGACACTATTCTTCACGCACCCATCTCTTCAACATCTTGACATCACACATCACAGCATGAAGAGAAAGCGCAGCGAGAGTCCTCTCAACACGGACCTCGAGACTCAGATATCCTCTGAAGCGGAATCATATGAGTCCCAGAACTCCAGTTTCAATTTGGCCCCAAAACTTGAGGACACAAAAGACTCTCATAGTGCCAAACGATCACGAACTCGCCTAGACAAGACGGTTCATTTGCATATTCCTCAAGACGTGATTCTGTACTCGCGGCGGGTAAATGACATTAATTACATGGGTAAACCGTTGTACGATGCCATCAGCGGGTCAATGGACGAGTTCCCTGTTCTGCTGGTATTTAAAAGTAAATATAGTTTCTACGACATTGATCGTTTACAGGAGCTGTTAGCTAAAGAACTGAGCCATTGTCCTGTGGTTCGCGTGAAGAATAATCAACAAAGAGACGAACATCAAAAAGAAGATCAAAAGGAGGATCAAAAAGAGGATCAAAAAGAGGATTTACTCACCAAGAAAATGGAAATAGACGGAGAAACATGTCCCTCCCCTGGCAGCCCTCTGATGGCCAGTCACGTGGTCTACGATACCAAGGCTCATTTGGCTAAAGAATGCCGTGTTTTGGACCCTGTTGGAGGAGGGTCCGAGCCTGTCGACAGTATAGTGATTGTGGACTCGCTGTGTCGCAAAATAGGCACCGTAGTGCTGGGTCCCGAGTTTCAACCGTCGGTTCTGAAGCAACTGAAATATTACCTGTGACAACATTGTAACATAACATATAATGACATACTGCATATTGTAGCATAGTAACAACCATTGTAACAATCATTGTAATACTGAAGTATTTGAGTACTGTAATCTGTCTAGTTTTGTAATATTATATCTATTTTGGTTTCTCGTTTTGTAATACTCGGACTGTGATGTCTCAATGGCTGCATTGCTGAATTTCTTGTGATAGATCTACATGTACATCTCTATATGTGGATTATATCGATGTTCCTCACCAGATGATCAACACCAATATCAGCATCAATATCAGCACCCCCCTTAGAGTTTCCCCTAGAACTTAATTTTCTTCACCCCCGAAGTATCGTCTGAGCTTTCTTCAAAAACGCCCCTGAAATCACTGCGATGCCGGTTCCTCCTGTCCATAGAACTGTCCATTGTATAGGCGTGAGAACGTCCAGGAACGGATAAGGGTACATGCCATACTGGTTTTTGGCATAGTGCACCCAGCCTAAGTAACCTAAAGCGAACACTACAAACAACAGACTATGTCCCACGAACCCAATAGTCCAATTAGCACTACAGAATAGCAGGTTCAGAGCCTCGAAAAAGGCAGGGTATAAATGTACGCTGTAATTGAGCCATGCCGGCATCAAACCTGCACGTTCCACGCTCACTACCATACCGGGGTCCTTGAAGAACAGAGCCCAAAACATAATCACCACTACAAACTCCAATGGAGCCGAAACATAAGACGTCAATGTCTTGGCTTTGTTCAGGCTTTGGCTTGTACTTTTGAATCCAAATATAGAGCTCAATGACTCGAGAAAGCCTAACGATTGTGTGGCTACTGATGATAACAGCCCCAGCACCGTGAGGAACTGGAAATGAGTGCCGCGATGTCCGTTGATTTCTATAGGGACCGAGAACAGCAGCCTCATGGCTTTATAGTATACAGCCAGGCTGACTGCGTACAGAGCGATACTCCACGGTGGTATCTGGAACGACACCGGTTGTTTAGTCGTTTCAGTAGTTTTTTTGGCTTGTTTAGTCTTCGTGGTTGACATTTTATTCGTAGTGTTGTAGTGGTTAACCGTCGGATAATGTGGAGTAGGAGGGAGAGTTCGGCTATTTCAATGAAGTTGCGTCGGATATCGGAGTTCCACTACGGTTTGGACATTGATTTCCGCTGGGAATTTAATTGCTAACTCTATTTTATTAGCTGGGATCACAGGATCCCTCGGAATCATTGTACAAATGTATTTTAGTACTAGAGTGTTATACACGTCGGACTGGACGGTTTATTCGATTACTAGTTGTTGGGTGGGTGATGGCTTTCGTTGGACCATCAGATAGGCAACCAAAAGCCATCACCCAAGATCAGATTTAGATATCATTTATATCATATCATACCATATCATATCTTGTCATGTCTTTGTACATCTATAAACCCACTCTTCAGGGTAACTTCCCTAGTTATCGCTCGCTACTATTATTACGTCACCCACCACGTGCTCACCATGTGGTAGACCCTGGCGTGTCTGGAGCCTGAGGAGCTGGGACTGGGGCAGGACTCGAAGCTGCTACTGGCACCTGCATCTGTACCTGGCCTTGTCCCGGCGGAGCCTGAGGCTGAGGAGTGCCTGGTGACTCCGGTACGAGCATGCCAGTCGCAGGGTCCCGCACCATGCGCTTCTTGCCTCCTCGCTTAGGCATGTAGTCCTGCGGGTGCAATCTACGGATATGCTGCTGCTTGTGTGTCGACGCTTTCGGGCCTTCAAACGCTCGGCCACAAACAGGACATATTTCTCGTCGGAACTGAGGACTTCCTGCCTGTGAAGATTGACGATAGTTATGTTGACGAGGAGCTACTTGCGCATGCGGCGACGCAGTACCAGCAGCACCACCGGCACTGCCTGGGTGATGAGCAGCTGCAGTAGGCGTAGAATGGCTTACCGGTGTGCTTGGGCTCGCACCGACTAACGGTCGCGGGCTGTTTTGGGGACTTTGTTGGTATTGTCCGTATGGTTTAGCGACACCGCCATTAGTGCTTCCAAAGTCCAACCTGCTGCCATAATCTCCTCGACCTAACAACACGCCTTTTGGTGCCAAATTTCTAGGCAGTAAATGCGCAGGCAAGTTCACGGCCTCTTGTCCAGGGATTTCTATTCGTTGTACGACTTTGGTCACATTACCCGGCAGATTAGGTTGGCCAGTGTTGAGTCGCATTGGAGGAGCCACGCGAGGGCCTAAACCTGCCGGTGCGTGATGAAGGAATCCATGTACGGGTTTTGTCGATTCTTCACGCTTGAAAGCATCTGGAGATGCAGTCGGTATAGGATACGGAGGGCCTTTTTTAAGAGCCGCTGCTTGCCTCGCCTCGAACTCCTGTGTGCGCTTGTTGTAAGCTTTTTGCGACGTGATCAATGCAGGGATCTTGATCGCATCCGCCGAGTCTATTGTATCGGAGATGGCGAGCAAGCCTATGGCGTCGTAATATGTGGTTCCCATTGTGATGTGTCTTTGTGATGTGTCTTTGCGGTGTGGGTAGTCCTCGAAGGACAACAAAAGAGAAAAGCAAGAATATGTATCTACAGTCAATCCAGTCCGTTAAAAAACTGCACTTTTAGTAAAGAATGAATGTAGGATTTGTTTCTTGTTGGCTTGCGGTATCTGGTCACAGGTGGATGCTGCTTGAAGCGATCAGTTTCTGCTTATGTTCTATTTCTGTTTACCGGGGGTGGGCGTCAAAAGGACAAAACGAAGTGGTAAATGGGAAAGTTTTTGGGTGGTGTGGTGTCAGCCGTGCGTATCACGTGATGTTTGCAAAAAATCCAGGAAATATATATGTAGGTAGCAAATCTGCTACTGTGGAGTTGGCATTTCTTTGGTTTTTTTAGTCTGAGTGGTAATTTCAAGGTTCTTTTTGGTGATTCCCGCAAACTATTGATGTATCATGAAGTGTTGTTGTTGCTGTTGTAGAGAGAAGCACAAATAGATAAACATGAGTAGTATGGGTATCAGTATTGGTTGAGTTGAGTTGAGTTGAGAAAAAGCTCCATGTATGGATAGTCTCTAAAGAACGAGAAATAAGCATATATAGAGATATAGAGAGATCTGGGTATAGATATATAGGTGTACAGATATATGTATACAGGTATAAGTACAGAGATGTACAATCCAGCTATCAAACATCCACAGTAACATCCTCTCTGGATCATCTGTAATTTAGAAATGCCCTAAAAAGCCACTAGTATTCGCACTAACGACACAACATCAACTCACATCACCATGACTGCATAACTTCATTGTTTCAGCAGCACCTCACCTGACCTCGCATCAATCTAATCTGTTTCAGCTCAGATTGTTCTTTGGCCGAATCTGGGCTGCTCTGTCCCAAAACGGTATTGCATCTGCACCAAACATGTTGTGTTCCTGCCTGACGGGCCAACACCGTAGCAACGGCATCGCCCAAAAAGGCAATTGTCAACAAACCGCAACTATATATACTCAAGTATACCACCACCACCCGTTAAATTAAGCTTGTAAACTGTCCAAGTTACATGCACTTCTAAAAGCTTGTTTCATTGTATCGGATTGACTAATTGAATTGTACAACTGGAACACTGGAACACTGGAACGATGGTCTTCAGGCTGTTCTCTCTGTTCTCGGTATTACTACTATGGATAAGCCAAGCCCAAGCATGGTCCTCGACGGTATATACCAAAGATGCAATTTATATCCAACTAAGCGACGGAACTTTGCTACAATATAACTTTAGCAATATTGGCAACTCTAAAAAACTGTCTACGAGCGATATTTCCAGCAATATGGCTACTATGGCGAGTCCTCCTGCTAACGCATCTCTGACAGAAGGCCCTAATGGACTT
Organism: Daia ofunaensis; assembly: GCA_003707925.3. NCBI lineage: Eukaryota > Fungi > Ascomycota > Dipodascomycetes > Dipodascales > Trichomonascaceae > Daia > Daia ofunaensis. The sequence goes on along the minus strand of PPMC03000007.1, from coordinate 511,697 downwards.
TTGGCTATCTCCAACAGCAGTTACTCGTCTACTTGTGGAAAAACTCCATTAAGTATCTACGAATATGACCAAAAATCAGACTCCTGGACTACAATAGCGACGTCGGATCCAACTAGTGACGGGGTTTATCACTTGGAATCCGCTTCTGCATGGTCTGTCAAGTCCGGTGAAATGATCTACATCTACGGAGGTCAATGCAACAACAAAGCTTATAGCTCGTTGTTTGCTTACAACACTACCTCCAAGGAGTTTTCTCAGCCAGATGCAGGTACGAGTCCTGCGGCCTTGTACGGCGCTAGTGTCGCCAAAGTAAGCAACAATACCAGTGTCCTGGTAGGCGGCAGATCTAATGCTGGTTGGATCGGTATGAACCAACTCGCTTTATGGCAAACAAGTTCATGGACGTTTATCACTGCTACAAACTATTCCGACATCGACTCGAGAACAAACTCCCTGATTGTTCCCAGTAGCTGGAACTCGTCGACAGTCAACGCAGACGACGATGTATCTTTGTTGGTCATTGGAGGCAAGGTCAGCGGCCGAGAATCTACTCCTTATATTGGCAACTTACAAGCGTCTGCAGAAGGCTGGAAATGGTCAGCGGCCACGGACTCTTCTGACGCTTCTCAGCAAGTCGCTGACGGTATTATTGGAGCGTTTACGCTTTACGATGCTCTGATACTGTTGTCAAGCTCTGATGACGGGCTGTCCTCGCGTGACCTCTCTTCTAGTCTCAAGATCAACATGTTCAACTCGAAAGACTCTTTCAGTTCATTATCGTCGTTAGAAGTGCCTACAGTGTCCTCTGCCTCGGTATCTGCGACGACTGCTACTGAAACCGCAACGGCGACCCAAACTGCTACTAAGACCGCTCAAGCTACAACCACAGAGACAGCTAAAAACAGCCATTCTTCCTCTTCAGGACTGTCTACAGGAGGAATTGCTGCTCTTTCTACGGTTCTGCCTCTGTTCTTGATCGCTGTGTTGGCTGTAGTAGGTGTCTTCTTCTGGAGACGCCGAAGAAGGCAGTTTGTACCTTATAGTAGCAAGTCTCCAGCCTCCTCTGTGCGTGGATTCGGAGAGTATTTCGAAGACCCGAACCCAAATCCTTGGTATTCTCCTGCCGACGGTGACGAAAAGTCGATCAATTCATGGAACGAGAAACGTGCACAGTATGAACAGCAGTTGCAGCAGCATCAGCAGCAGCATCAGCGTGGCCAATCCTACTACTCCGTGGAGTCCACTGACTCACAGAACCAGCTTCCCTCGGTAGTTTATGATCCTTATCCAGTTCATGACAGGTCTGGACCAGGAGCAGCAGCACTAACTCCGATATCAGCTCAACGACCAGCGGGTTTCGTAAGGCCTCAGTCTGCCATGATGCAACGATCACCGCAGGAAGTAGTTCAGCCACTCCGCTCTTCATATTCATTGTCTTCGCATAGAAGCCCGTTTGCGGATCCTATACCGATTTCTATGGGCGAGCATCAGGAAGAAGATTATTATCAGGACGATAACAACAAGAACAACAACAAGGGTCGTCGGGTTTCGTCACGAAGGCGCACAAGGCTGGTGATTGCAAACCCCGATGAGCAACAGGACGTTGACTCCGACTCACCACAGATGTCTCACCAGTTTCAGCATTCTCAAAACGCTCAAGAGCATCAGGATCACCATCAGGACCAGGAACATCATCTCAATAGTCTTGTACCTGTGCATACAAACATCTCGGAGGTATCCAAGAGCTCAGAAAGCTCAGGCGGGTCTGTGGACTCGTCGTCGGCGCTTCTTCCTCAGGACAACTCGTCTTCATCTTCGATAGATAAGAACGTAGGACAAGGTATTCACAGACGCACAAGGTCAGATCTTACAGGGACCACTTTGACGGGTGATCAGGCAGGCACGAAACCGCGGTCAAGAGTAATCTCAGGGAGTCTTCGGTACCATTGAGGGGATGGTGGTTTCTAAAGTAATATCCAAGGATATTGATAAATATTAAGACATATGATGTAACAAGTATCGCTGATGCGAGCATTATGATAACAGGACTGACAAATTTATTTTATAGGTGTAACAACAGGACATTACAACACATTCAAGTGTAGATTTAGGTTGGAATTCAAATACAAATTCAAGTTCAAATTTTAAGTGTTCATTTTTAGTTTCCTACGTCATCTATATAGCTAGCTAGTTACATCAAGTAAAGTCACATGTCTACTTCTTCGATACAATGCTCTTCGCATAGTCTCTGCTCTTCTGGATCAACAACGCATCGGCAAGAACCAGCGCCGCCATGGCTTCGACTATAGGAACAGCTCTAGGTACAACGTTCGGGTCATGTCTGCCTCTTGCCGCAAGAATGCCATCTTTGCCTTCGTAAGAAGCAGTCTGCTGTTCCTGGCTGATAGTAGCAGGAGGCTTGAATGCTACGCTAAAGTAGATGTTCTCTCCGTTGGTAATACCGCCTTGGATACCTCCAGAGTTGTTTGTTTTTGTTCGGAATCGTCCATTCTCATCTACAAAGAACGGGTCATTGTGCTTGGAGCCAGGGATACACGTTCCTGCGAATCCACTGCCGATTTCAAAGCCTTTTGTAGCGGGGATAGACAACATGGCATGTGCGAGTTTAGCCTCGAGCTTATCAAACACAGGCTCACCGAGTCCTATGGGCACATTCCTGATAACACACGTGACTACTCCTCCAATGGAATCTTTAGCATCTCGGTAAGTCTCTACTTGTTTGACCATTTGATCTGATACTGACGCAACGGGGCATCTGATAGGAGCAGCTTCGTCCACTTGTTCTCTAGTAACAGTACTTAACAAATGCTGGAATTCAGGAGACGTCGGTGATCTATCAATAGAAACAGGGCCAACAGCACTAACAAATGCTACGATTTCCACGTCGTTGGCGAGTTTCAGGAACTTCTCTGCTATAGCTCCTGCGGCTACTCGGCCAATAGTCTCTCTAGCAGACGATCGACCTCCTCCAGAGGACGCTTTAATTCCGTATTTTTCAAGATAAGTCAGATCCGCGTGCGAAGGTCGAGGATAGACGTCTGTTTCCGAGTAATCATGGGGTCGCTGGTCCTTGTTCTGCACAAGCATTCCAATAGGCGTGCCTAAGGTCTTGCCGTGCTCCGTACCACTCTGGATCAAGACTGCATCAGCTTCGTTTCTCTAGTTGTTAGTTAGTGAAGAGTTCGTAATATCGTTGGTACATTTGACAAAAAGGTTTAATAGCATTTCTTTTTTCTTTGTTTTCTTGCTTTTAATTCCTTGTTTTTCACTCCATTTACTTACTGGTGTACTGAGCTTGGATTGTCCAGGCCTTCTTCGAGAGAGCTGAGGCTGGATATCCTCTTCGGTGAGCTCCATTCCCGGAGGAACACCGTCTACGATGCAGCCTACAGACTTGCAGTGTGATTCTCCATAAGTAGTGACTCTAAAAACTTCTCCAAAAGTCGACATGATGTGAGTTTTGGTGTGTGAATATGGTTGTTGAGGTACGAAAGTACTAAAGATAAGAGTGAAAGGTGAAATCAAGCCACTTCTTCTTTGTCGATGACTCAAAAAATTTATGTGCAGTGAAATTTCACTCCACTGATTTTGGCTTCGGCCTAAATTTCGCTCAGAGTTTCACAAGCCCTTGGCAAAACTGTAGTACAAGGTTCTGGAACCAGCCAAGTCGCATTCCAATACTACAAAACTGATAAATTGGTAATTATCTGGTTTAGAGACATTCCTCTATTGATTTTATGATGTTTTTATGAATTTTGTAGCTCAAAAATCGATACATATCTGAAAGGAGAGAGCCACGTATAAATACGGCTGTACACCTGAGTGAAATCTGAGAGCCGGCCAGGGGTGGGCAACAATTAACTCGACTCCACGAGTATTTTATGGACTGTAGATCTAATATCTGCATTTGAAACTATATATAAACCTAATTCACCAACTTACAACTTTTTTGAAGCCTATTGTTGTCCTAAATATTGGGTAAATATTGTGCTTATCATTCCCCGAGTTTGGTTTTTGCAGTCTTTCGGGGTGCCTTAAAGTCGCACGGCTGTATTCGGTGCACAAAAATTACTGTCCACCAAAGGCCAACAAATCATCTAGCTACTAGTAGAACATTAGTAGTACACTACAATCTAAATTGTCGAATTGAAATAGGATGGTCGACTCGGTTACAGTGCTGATTGTTACTGTAGTTCTCGCTCTACTGATCAGTGGAGCGGCGTTCATCTTGCTGAACAACGGTACCTTAGGATCCAGTACTCAAGGCAAGCCTACGATTCTGTTAGTAGGGCCTCAAGGAGGAGGAAAGACGAGCTTGTTCAAAAAGTGGGCAATAGACGAGTCTTCTGGAGAGTCTTTATCAATAGTAGGTGGTGGTAAAGACGAAGATCAGATCAGAGTGGTTCCTTCGCAATCCATTAATCGATATGAACACCTGAAGCTGCCGTTAGGATCAGATCCGTTGAACGAAGAGTACAGTCTTGTAGACATTCCTGGCCACAGTCGTCTGGGTTATTTAGTAGCCAAGGAACTGGAAGCTACGCGGAACAATCTTGTATGCGTGGTGTTTGTAGTAGATGCTGCAGGAGGCCCTAAAAGTGTCAAAGACGCCGCGTCCAGTCTTTATGAACTACTGAAGCTGACTGAAAAGCGAAGCAATGGCGTGGACATCCTTATTGCCGCTAACAAGTTTGACGTTTTCAATGTATTGTCGACGCATCGGTTGCAAACCATGCTGGAAGTAGAGATCAATGAACTAAGAGCATCACAGTCAAAGTCCATAGGCCAGGTATCTTCCAAGGACGACGCGGATATCGACGAGTCTGTATGGATTGGAGGAACAGGAGAGTTCAAGTTTACGCAGTTAGAAGGCCAGGTCAGCACGATCGAGGGCTCTGTATTGGCTGGTAAGACGTCGCGGTGGGAGGACTGGATCAATGAGACTGCGTTGAACAAGTGAGCCAAGCCAAAGTGAAGCCAACCAAAAGAAAGTAATCTAAGTAATGCATTAAACATGGAATGAGTTAAATATACATGAGGCATAGCCTGTGGTTACGTGTTGTTAAGCCCCCGGACTTGGTCCCTGATCTGGTCCCTTATCGGCATCATCAGGTCCTTTATCAGATCCAGCAGGGGAGTTTGGTACCAGCCCTGGAGCAGACTTAGGAACTGTAGGAAACAGCGAAGGCTTCTGGAGCAATTGCCGTGTTTGTTTGGCAGCCTGGACAGACTTCCAGGTCTGCAGCCGTAGTCGATAAATGTCTTTGTTGAGGGTATATTTGCGTGGTTTCGAGTCCGTGACGGCGTCGTCGGCCTGCGACTTTTGTTTCTCCAGTTGATCTAATTTGTCTTTAGGCGAGCTGTCCTTGTCCTTATCTTTGTTTTTGTTTTCTTCCTTGTCCTTTTCCTTATCATCATCCTTCTCTTTACTGTTCTTATCTTTCTTCTTGGACTGATACAGTTCCCACTGCTTTTTCACGACTTCGATCTCGGCCTGCAACGCATTCTGCTTCGCCTTTGCCTTTTCGAGCTCAGGATTCACGTCAGGCACGGCGAATGAAGGATCCGACAGATGCGCTTCACACACATAGAAGAAGTCTGATTTGCCGTCCTGTGAAACCAGCACTGCGTCGGTGGGTTTGTAGCAGATGAAGCATGCCTTGAGCGACGAACCGGCCACATGTCTCAGGTGGTACTTGTCGCTGAACGGAGCCGCGGTCATAGTATTTACGTTTTAGCAAGGTTGGTTTACGTTATATAAGTAAGCACGTTTAGTTCTAGCTAATTGAGGAAGTGTGTTGTAGAGTTGAGTTGTGCAGTTGAGTTTTATCGTTGTATGCTTGACAGCAGATTATCATGGGATATTTCTGTGGAGATGGAAAGCCAAGCCAAGGGGGAAAGAAAAATGCCTATGCCAAAGCCAAAGTTTAATGTTCCTGGAAGACACTTGGACTGCTGACATCACTTTGATATCAATTCGACGACCCAACCACGCAAATGTCAGAAGAAAGCATTGATGTGAGTTTAGTTTATTTAGGTGGTGATGGTATATTTGGATGTCCAAAGATCGCGTTTAAACAGTGATATTCTAACTTTAGCTGGGCAAAAACAAACGCGTCAGTGTGTCGCAATTCAAAGGCCGAACGTTGATCGACATCAGGGAGTTCTATGAAGCCTCTGGTAAACTTCTACCAGGAAAGAAGGTGAGTAGCGACGGGGTAGGACACGTGACTAACTAAATAAATAATCAAATAACTAACATCAAATTTAGGGGATTTCCCTGAATGTCGAAGCCTGGAAGAAACTTGTTGAAAGCGTTCCTGAAATTGAGAAGTGGATTCGTAAAGCTGAGGATAGTGAAAGCGAGAGTGTGACAAAGAAAGTGACTAAGAAAGAGGTCAAAAAGGATGATAAAAGGGATGATAAAGATGATGGTGATGATAATAAAGACGAGGATCCTAACAAACGTGTAAAACTGGATAGTTAGTGGTTGAGTAGTGGTCGTTTTGCCATATCGTAGTAGATGAGTTTAAGGAATACTATGTACTAAGAATAGCTAGCATACGAGCATGACGACATGAATACGAAGTTATATGAACACATGCCAATAGAGTGCAAAATCCCGGCTGTTCAGGGACGTTTATATCTATTACTCCATTACTAACAAGTCTACATAACTCAGTAGCAATGTTGTGTGGCTTCTTACTGTATATCTCTAGTATGATGTAATGTCATCTCGTTAGTTCTTCGGCTTGCTTTAAGTCTTAAGTCGTCCCTTTCCTGCCAAATCGAAAAACCCACGAAGAACATCACCATCTATTAGTAACTCAACACCTTCAACATACTAGCTAAATATACCACCGTGTTGACCAGTAGAATCAATAAATACAAATAATACAAATAAGCCACAAAAAACCCAGCTTCTTACCGGAAATTGCGCCTTAAACGGCCTATAAAACATAAAACACACCCAGCTCTTCCACCCAACTGTTTCGTCCCACCCAAAGTGAAGTGAGTTTAAAGATTGCATCACCATTTTAAACCCAAACCTTTCTTCCTTCCCACCACTATCCAATCCCTCAATAAACAAACCTGTTGTTTTGTCAACCCACAGTAATGCCATTGAATGGCTCAGACATACAACACATAAAGGAGCAGACGCCGGGGCTCTCGCCGGCAGCACCGGTCTCAGACCGAGGCTCTTCTGCACGCCTGCCCATGGACTCTAAGAGCAACCACAACAATAACATTAGCAATAGTGGCTCTGCGAATCAAGCAACATTTTATGCTACCACGCCTGAGTCGGTTGATACCACCACTTCGAAGGACACCACAAGGGACTCCACAAGATACGCAAAAGACACTGCTGACATGTCGAGGTCTAGGTCGAGACCCCCCACGGACTCTAGTGCTATTGGTCCCTCATATTCCAGCCCTAGCAACTGTAACAGTAGTCAGCACACTCCAGTACAAATGCGTGATCGTTCCGTGAGTAACTCTACTCCTCCGTTCTTGCCTCTGACTGGTAACAACTCCCCTGGATCTGGGTCTGGGTCCTCGACTCCTCATTATACGATGGCCACCACTTCTCCTACATGTGCATCTGTGTCTGCATCTCCTATTGTAACAGGACATACTCATATTCCTTTGCGGCCATTACAAGCACGAACGCTCAACTCTCAGCTCAACAGCATCTTATCATCGTCGTCATCTTCTGCATCACCCTCCAGCACAAGCACCAGCATTACTAATACCAATAACACTAATACCAATACCACGAACAACAATGTTTGCATCAACATCAACCCTGCATCGTCTGGTAGCGACAGCTTGTTACGGCAGAGCTTGCTCAAGTCTCCCCCGATCCAGCAGCATGTCTCAAGCCACTCAAACTCGAGCTTGGCCGGCCAATTGTCACGGAGAAATAGCGTTGGTTTCCAAACTGCGTCTCCTCCGTCTCCTTATGGAAGCATGTCCGGCACGTCATCATCATATCTCGACACTCCTTCACGCAAAACGAGCAATTCTAGTACGAGTTCCAGCACCCATAACTCCCTGTCGACAGTAGGCTTGGGCAACAACCATCAGAACCCGTCCACGAGCTCTGTCAAAGAAACACACAAAGTGTCGATAGATTACGACCCTGTTTCTGGAAGAAAGGTGCTCAACTCATATGAAATCATCAAGGAATTAGGCCGAGGTCAGCATGGCAAAGTCAAGCTCGCCAAGGACTTGGAAACAGGCGAGTTTGTAGCTATTAAAGTGGTGAATCGTAACTCACGACCCAAGCTTGGCCGTGCTGCGTTGTCAGGCAACAACTCTCAAGAAGACAAGATCCGCCGTGAAATCGCCATTCTCAAGAAATGCATACACCCTAACATTGTACAACTAAGGGAAGTGCTTGACGATGCGAAATCCAGGAAAATCTACCTTGTTTTGGAGTATGTGGAAAAGGGCGAAGTACGCTGGAGAAATGAAGACGGCACACCATCAATGTCGCGAGACCTTGCCAAATCCACTGCTAGGGACGTACTGCTGGGCTTAGAGTACTTGCATCTACAAGGTATTATACACCGAGACATCAAGCCTGCGAACTTGCTTCTCGCGGAAAATGGTACGGTGAAAATCTCCGACTTTGGTGTATCGTATGTCACGACGTTGGACCGAGAAACAAACGACTTGGAGCTTGCCAAAACCGCAGGCACTCCTGCTTTTTTCGCCCCAGAATTGTGTGTTTCTACAGACTCTGATGAGCATAAACGCTTGCCTATTAACCACAAAATAGACATTTGGGCTTTCGGCGTCACGCTGTTCTGCCTCTTGTATGGCCGATTGCCTTTCAATGCTGAAAGTGAATACGATTTGTTCAAGGTCATTGTAAACACGCCTCTGGTATTTCCAGACGAAGAAACAGAGGAATCTCGCGAGGAATCTGGTAGTTGTAACTACGTAGGCGGCACCACCACGCCGTTTCTCATTCCTGGAGTGGCTTCACAGCAGCTCAAAGACACCAGTGACAGTAATACAGAGACAATTAAGCACCTCAAGAGCAAAAACTCTATTATGACAGGTGACTATCTCGATCCTAGTTCTGGTAGTGTTAGTGGCGCTGCTGCGTTTGACGAACGTGCTCTCACAGACAGACTCAACGACCTTTCACTCATGCATATAGACGAAGACCTCGAGCTTGCCAAAGACTTGTTGCGCAAACTCTTGACGAAGAACCCTACGAACCGTATAGACATTGCTGAGATCAAGAGACACCCGTGGATTTCCGACGGAATGCCCAGCTCTAGTCTAGAGGACTTTTTACACAAGGCAGATAACGATGAGCCTATCCAAGTTACTGGTGATGAAGTGCAACAAGCGGTTAAAGGTATCACAGGTAAACTCAAGCGCGGACTTACCAAGTTCGGCAACAGTGCATTGGAGTTTGCAGGAATCAAGCGCAAATCGTCCAATTCATCGATTTTCTCTAACAAGGGCTCACGATCGGCGTCTCAGGAATCCTTCCGCATGCCTATTTCACAGAGAAATAGCCGTGCAAACAGCAACTTGAGTAACAGTGCAATGCCGTTATCTTCGTCGTCTTCTGTTGCTTTTGATCAGCCTAAGAACTCCAATTCCAACAGCAATTCTACCACGACTACCTTCTCTGAGAGAGAGGATGGCCAACGTCCCTTGTTGATGCACAACTCGCGTTCGATACCGATGTCGTCCAGTAACACAAACCTCAATGCAATTCTCCGTGGAGAAGGAGGAGGAGGCGGAAGCGGCCAGGAACGGTCGTTAAGTCGTATGCATAGCCGCATGTCTTCAGTTGCCATTACTGATGCTAGTTCAAGTACCTCGTCTCTGTCGTCTTTCGAGGGAGAATTGCATGTCCAGGAGTTGTCAGAACTTTCAGATAATGACTTTATACAAGGACATCACCATTACGAGGTGTCTGATGACGAAGAATCAGAAGAATCAGAAGATGACGATGGCGAACTGACTCTAGTGCTAGGGCCCTCGCGACAGTTCCCGTCCGTATCCAAGAGAAAGGACCCTAATGCACTTCGACGAACACCGAGTTTTAGCATGTCCTATGGCAAGGGCTCGTCAGTCAAATCTTCGTCTATGAAGTCTTCATCTATCAGAACTGCGTCTATCAAATCGCCTAAAGAAGTACCCATATCTCCTAGAATCGATAGTCCTTTGAGTCCTCTACCGAGTCCAACACACAAGATGACTCTTCCACAACCGTCTATCAACAGGTTGGCGAGACTCGCCACAGCGAATGCTACTGCTGCTAATGCAAGTGCTAATGTGACGACACCTTTACCCCACCGGGGAGACAATGTTGATCCCGCATATCTCAGTGAGCTGCAACTTTCACCGCCGGGCAGCTTGGATATCCACCCATCGACATCGCTTACAGCATCAGACAAAAAAGGCTCCGACACCGAGCTCGAAGCTTCTACAAGCAATGCATCTGTATCATCATCGGGTTCTAGAGGCCGCAATAGAGAACACCGTAAGAACCTTTTTGGTGGACGATACCGTAGCAGCAGTGTCACGCTGGGTATTCTCCATTCTGCACATAACGATACGTTTAACTCCTGAAAGGTTGGTTTAAAAAGGTTGACTTAACTAATTCTACATCATTCATGACCAGCATCGTATATCTGTAACGCAAATAATTGATTTATTACCTTGTGATTTGTTTTTTGATCTGAATCTAGAAGTCTAAATTTTGTAGCTGAGTTGAGTTGTAGTTATTATTCGTGGTACTGTGAAGAAAGTTGCGAGCCTCTATGTCATCATCTATGGTCTATAGTATTCTCTCACACAGCTTAACGTCAATAAAAGCGCGAAATATTCTTCAAATATATATCTAGTCAAAGACTATACGAGAACCAACAGCTCATATACTTTCTATATTGTCTACGGATTTACTGGTAATTGTAGCTATGTTGTTGGTTCATTCTTTTTCATCCAGCTCAGCCAGAAAGACCCACGGCTGTACTTAGACGTTCTTTCACAAAATCAACGCGACACGCTTTTTACCACTTTACTTTAAATTTACATTTACGCGTACTTCCCACAACTGTCCAACTTGGCTTTATCCACAATTCTTCGTATAACTACTAAGAACTGGCTGAACCACCTCAAGAAAACATAAAAACAAATACCATTGAAGATGTTTCGAACAAAGAGACGTATTCTGGAACGAACAAACTATGGTGAGGAAGTTGAACGGCACCTCGATTATAAATGTAGGCTTAACTTCTACGACACGCCTCCTCAGATGCAAATGCGATTAGAGGAGTTTGAGCTCTGGGCTGCGGACCGTGTCAAAGTCCTCAGTGAATTGGATAAGATGCACGCGTCGGACAAAGCGTTCCAAGAGATTGTGAGAGATATCGAGCCTACTTTGAACGAGTTCATGCCATTAAGCGTTACCAACGTCAGTGGAAAAGTGGACCGTGAACGACGTAAGGATCATTATTCACACTTTATATTGCGTCTAGCGTTCTGTAGGACTGCGGAACTAAGAGCTAAGTTTGTACAGCTGGAAACTCTGTTGTTCAAGATCCGTTTTGAAACAGACGACTCTCACGACCGTGCGAGGTTTATAAGCAGTTTGAATCTCGAATGGGAACAAGTAGATGAGCACGAGAAGGAAGAATTGTTGCATCAATTACGCGCAACTTATTCCTCGGACGCGTCCGTAAACTTATCTACAGAGTATTTCAAGATCGATTTCGAAAAAGTCAGTGACTTGGTGAGAAGTCGTCGGGTATTTCTGCGTAGAGGTAAAGCTTATATCCCTAGCACTATGCAGTCGTCTCTTATAAGCACGGAGTTTTCCACGCGACTGCTCAGAGCTTTGGAACAAACGGCTAGGTTGCTTCCTAGATTAGACGAAGATGACCGTTTAGTGCCTGTTTTGAAATATCTTGCGGACGATATGCAAGGCCGATCCAAGTATAATGCCGCGGATGTTTTGTCAGGAGAAGCTATCACTGCAGACATGGTTGACGGTTTAGAACAGGACGGTTACTTCCCGCTGTGTATGAGCACAATGCATAAGTCATTGACACGCAACCGTCATGCGAAGTTCGATACCCGTCACCAGTATTCGCTTTTCCTCATGTCTATCGGTATGTCTGTAGACGAGTCGCTTAAGTTCTTCACCAGTAGGTATACCAATGATCATGGCAAGCTGAAGGAGTACTTGTATTATGTTCGACACTTGTATGGATTAGAAGGCCGAAGATCTAGGCACAAGCGTGGAACTTGTGTGGACATCTGTAACTCTAAGCGTACATCACCGAATGATCCTCAAGGATGTCCTTACCAAAGTGATTCTATGGACGTTCTTACCAAAAAACTTGCAGACTTGGGCATTAAAAACAAGGAGAATCTCGATAAAATCAAGGAATATATCAACAAGGCTAACTACCCTCGAGCATGTACCGAGGTTTATAACTTGACGCATCCTGGACACGAAGAGGACCTTGTAGTGGATGGACCGGATGCTTATTTCGGCCGGGCATTCAAAGCCAATAAGGAGGCAGCGGAGTCGGGCAAGGATGGTTCTACTGGTTCTGTAAGTGCTGTCAAGGCCTGAGAACTGGCATTTTCCTTGTCCTTGTCACTTCAGATCGTGTCACATCACGATCACGTCTTATTTATACGCAAGCTTATGTGTTAATATACCTTCAAATTTGTTTCTATTTACAATATTAAAACCACAATGACCAGAGTGACAGCAGTAACTACGTTAGGCTCTGAAACATCCATAACGAAAGAGTGCTATTCTGTTTTAGACCGTTTCTATAAGAATATTTTTATCCAAGGCCAATTCCTTATCTCAAGAGATACTGAAGCTATCTCAACTGGTGATGGCGATGTTATGTTACTGGTGATATGCTGTCATCATGCCTAAATGGGACTTAGACGTAAGTACGTACTTTAAATACCTTAAAGATGTGGACAGCTAGCAGAAGGCCGACTTAACATCTTCACATCACTTCAATAACCCACACCGTTCAATAGCCATGTCTTATTCCAACATAAACAGCCACAATCAGACCGCTGATATCCTGATTGAGGACGTCCACAGTGACGACGAAAACGAATTTGTTATCAATGACGATGAAATCCAGCCAGATGCTTTTGACAATACAACTACAAACAACAATAATGACCCTCCTCCTAGATATATACCAGAACCGCAACAACAGGTGAATCTGGCAGACGGAGTTAGATTAGAGCAACGTCGGTTTGCAGGAGGCGATACTCTAGACGAAAGCGTAGTAACTACTTTGATGAGAGACGTCAGGGCGGTAGGTACTCGCCTCAGACAAGTGGTGTGGACGTTCAAAGATGAAGAAACTGGTAATCAAGAATGGGATTTATGGGGGCCTCTGGTGTTTTGTTTGATGATATCTACTACCATGAGCATGATTGCCCCAGAATCGCAGAAATCCGCTGTTTTCAGTGGCGTATTTGCACTGATTTGGCTCGGCCAATTGGTTGTCACTCTCAATGTCAAATTGTTAGGAGGCACGATATCGTTTTTCCACGCTCTATGCGTATCGGGATACTCATTATTTCCAATTGTACCTGCGTCATTATTTGCTTCGTTTGTAAGCATGAAGATAATCCGGGTTGTGGTGGACGCCATTCTAGTCGGATGGGCCATTTTCTCTGCTACACGAGGCCTGAAAAACTCAGGCGTCTTACCATCACGAGTATTTATTGCCACATACCCTGTGGCCCTGTTTTTCGTGGCTCTTGGATGGCTATGTGTTATTACCTAAGTTATGTGGTTACATGGTCAAATTACGTAGCCGAACTAAACGTAGAAGCATTTGCATATATCAATCACATTAAGCCCGATCTGACTCTGATTCTGAACATTGACAAAACAAAACAGAAGATAATCAAAATATTATTAATCAAACATTAATGGTCATTCATACGTAACTATTTCCTCCATTTTACTTCTTGGTCGGTCTTTCTTCATTGCTGGAACATATATGTAGCCGGGGCTCCTTCATTCCAAGAAAACCCTTCGAACCACGCCAATGAGGATTCCGGGTTCGTGTTCGGTTCACTTACCACATTATTACCGGGTTGTAAACCAGCCCCTATATCTGTATAGTTGCCGAAGCCAGGAACAGGGCCGTTGCCGTTTGTAGGAACCCGCTGCTGGCTATATGGACTTTCTATCTCGAACTTGTCGAAACCTTCTGCTCCACTGTTGCTACCTTGGTCTGAACTCGTGTAACCAGTAGCCGTACTGAGTCTCGAGTTTGGTGAGTCCAAGTCACCATTGAGTACATGGCCTAATCTAGCACCAGGGACATTGGCATTGGCATTAGCATTAGCATTGGTATGGATGTTGACATTGACATTGGCCCTGTGGTTGTTGCTGCTCCTTCTGCTAGTATTATTATTACCCAAACCATTGCTCATACTATTGCCCAGGCCACCACTTATACCGTTGTTGATGCCAGTAGAAGTATCTTGCGTGTCTCCATAAGCTTGTAACACCTTGTTCAACGACGAAAAGTGTCTCTGGTTCACCTTCTGATCTCCATGCTCAATTCCGGCATGCTTGAGAATGTTTTGGCAGTCCCTGAACCTCAGGTAAACCAAATGATTCAACGTCCTCAAAGCCCATTGCACCTCTTTGGCCATAGCAAACCTATCATCAGCAGCAAACATATCCACAAGCTCGATACCTCGAGAAATATACTTGCCCAACTCGCGATGATCCGACCCTGAGGAGCCTAATAAGATAAGCAATGACAACGTTGCCTCGTGCAAAGTGCTGATCTTCAGCCACCACGCGGTTTTCAGCCGTCCGCACTCGTTTAAATGACTCAGTGCTCGTATGCTATCTTTAGACGTATTAAAAACCAATTTGCGGAAAATAGACGTCTTGTCTTCCCATTTCCAGTTGATTAGCGAAAAAAGCGTCCTTGTATTTGCATATGTCACGCAACTGTGATACTGACAGCGTAATTGGCAAATTATTGCAGGATCGTAAGCACCATTAAGCGCCTTCGAGAAGTCGTCTTCATCATGGTGCCCCAGAAACCTCTTGCATTTGGTATTCCAATCTTCAAGCGATTTGTTCAGAATTTCCAAATGATGTGCAGATAATCCATACCCGACGTCATTGGACAGAGGATTGAGGCACAGAGCGAGCTTGATCATCGCATAAGCAGGCTTCGTAAGCCAACCGTCATCAATGTATTCCGCGACAAGGGGTACTGTGACTTCGTTGAACAATAGAGCAAACGGCCTACCGGTATCAATCGACAAAAGTCGATCCCAGGTGAAAACACACCAGAATAGCCTTGTGATTTTGAGCTTACAGTATTTGTTGATAGTCTTCGACGTCCAACAATCCTTCATTAAGCCCATTGCGTTAGTAAGCCTGATAGCATGTCCTAAAGCCATCCATGCAGATGATTGTCGATGACACGTACGCAAATACAGAGTGATCAACAACCAACCTTGTACAATCTCGGCACTTTCATATTGGAACGTGAAATAATTGACTGATTCATATGCATACTCGAAAATGGTTTCCTCTAACCCTGCGGGAAATTGGCCGTTGTCTCCAATCTCTTGGAACCGCATAGATATAGCACAGATTGCGTGCAAAATGCCTGTGAATAAATACAAATCCTGGCTCTTCTCTTCTGTGGCCAGATATATCTCATACTGCTTCATAAACACCGGCTCATGTACCATGACATAAAGTGGGTTGATTTTCTCAAAGTAATATTCAAGTAAACTTTTGACCATGGCAGGGTCCATTTCCACTTCTTTATAGTCGATAGGTTTCTGAGTAACATAATGCTTGCCACTGAGATTCCAACCATAAGACTGTACTCGAGGAAGCTGTACTAATCTCTGGCTATTATTTGGTAAGTTTGAATAGAGACTCGTAGCGAATACATTGGCTAATGCATGAAAGTAACGCCGCGAGTATCGAAACTTGGATATGGAGAGGTATTCCAGGTTCGGTTGTAACCGTTCACTCTGTACCATGTCGCTCAACTGGTGAAATAATTCCTGAGGATCCGCACCAGTGAAATCGAGATGTCTCTCTATGTCATTATTGTCATCATTTTCAAAGTCATCCCGAGCGTCGCGACTTTGACTGTTCCTTGAAGAAGCTTCTTCACCACGATCATTACCATTCGCAGACGAAGGAGGGTAACTCGAGCCCCTATTACTATTACTTCTGCGCCCCCCAAACGTGCGATTGCTATCCCATGAACTACTTTCTGCTGTTCCTGATTGCAACTGGGTAATCATCTTCTCCAACTGCTTGTTCTTCTCAAGGAGATCTTCCACAGTGGGGATCTCTGAATGTCCAGCGTTACGCATTCGTGTACCATACATATAAGCCACAGTTTCTGGACTGACGTCATATTTAATCTGATCCGTTGATACTGGTTCTTTGAAAGCACTAGCTGCACTGGCTATATATGCGCTATAAGCAGTTGGAGTGTAGGTGCAATTAGAGTGGTGCTTGCTACACGGTCCACAAGGATGTAGCCCGTCACATTTGCTCTTCTTCTTCTTGCATCGGTCACATGCCCTGAACACTCTTATTCTGCTGCGTTCTCTATTTCCGTCTTGTTCGGTTGGGTTCTGTCCAGAAGCCTCGGGATCGTTGCCATTGGCATTTCCATCCACGGAGTCCCGTGCTCTCTTGGGCATCATTAACACTTTGTAAGCCTGTTGACGATTCCAGTTCAGAGCTTCACCTTATTAATACCAGGTGTCGATATGATGATAAGATAATAAATAATAACAAGAGCAAAAACTAGTCCAGTCCAGTACGCGGCTTAATTTTCTTTTGCTTAGAAGCTTTCTTCGAACGGGGCTGTGGCTATAGTTCCAGATCTACGTTCCTCTTCTTTTTTGAAAAAACAGGTACTGAACCACCTGAACCCTGCGTTAGAAACCGCTCAGCGCCGTACCGTGCGATCCGTGAAAGCTTAAATTCAAGCAAAAGCGGGCTCAAAGTTGATACCTGAATATGTGCCTGGTTGAACTGATGTGATAATCTACCTTGTACTACTACCACCAAGGTTATCGAGCAGCTTCTCAGATGACATATTCCAGGCCCCTGCTATATTAATAAGCTTTAGAGCCGGGTAACATCCGCGCGAGGTGCAGCAGCACTGACATGAGCCGGAAAAAGTTTTTACTAGTGATACACAAGTATATAGAAATCAAGGAGAATGCTTATTTGGAATGTTTATGTACGCACATCGGCCGAGTTTCCCTGCAATCAAGTGGTGGGGTGTTGTTTTAAGGTGGGCATGGTATCACTTTTGACAGACCCTTTCGGCATGGGAATATGCAGGGCTCCGATTCATCTACTGAGGCTATGCAGCCAGTCATTAATAGGCAAAAATATGAACATCAATACTCTTTTTTTTTTTTTAATCCTACTGGTTAAACTACAAAAACTACAAAAACTACGCGTTTAGAATCCCTTGTTAATAAACTAGACATGGTATGTAATTCTTTATCTCGGAAGCAAAAAAAGGTCTTGCCCGGACTCGAACCGGGGTCGTCAGGATCAAAACCTGAAGTGCTAACCCCTACACCACAAGACCCTGATGTTGCATATCTGAGGAGACAGTTTGGCTAATAGGCATCGAAGTCACGTGACCGGCTTCTTCCGGGTAACTACGGTTATTATGTGACGTCTTTTCTCGAGTAATATCCCTTTTCACTACTTGAAAACCATGTAACAGTATTCTAATCCACCGGATTTATTTAATTGACTAGTAAATCAATCTGCTAAATATATTGTTGGTAGTTTATTGTTGTTCTTTCTCTAGGTCTTCCTGTTGCTACTATAGATATCAGTAACCCAAACCTCGTTCCGCATCCTCCCATCATACCTTAAGCTAAGTTTAGTGCCAACTTAACAACTTCAACCTCTACCCCTACCAATAGACAACTCAACATGGAGAAGTTTGGATTCGGCCGCTCACGTGGAGGTAGTCAGGGACATGCTGATCGTCAAGAATCGCTTCCCAGTCGACCCGTAGTGAATGTACCTGCTATGACATTAGCAGTAGCTCAGCCCCCTAACTCATCATATGTAGTCAGCAACGTGGCGACTGTACCACCTAGAACGTTTCCTAGTGGAAGCTATGTGATTCTTGATGATATGTTTGTGTTATCTGTAGAGGAATCTTCGTCGATGGAACCGGGTACTATTGGTCTAGGCGGCACAATGCGTGAATGGGGCCAATGGTCTTTAAGACAACCTGTCACTGTAGCAGCTTATGATATCTTTTCGAATGGCAACAAGAGAGTATATCTAGGTGCTATCACCATAGAAATCGATTTTTATAACAAAGCAAAAGCCAATGCTACACCCTATGAAGAGGAAGTGTTGGCGAAGCGAATGATTTCTGTTTTCAAGAACCAAATCTTCAGTCCCGGTCAAAAGTTCGCCATGGAGATTTCCGGTATCAATTTCCGTTGCTTAGTGAAAGCCACGACTTTGGTAGACCTCGGCACAACTTTAGAGACCGCATCTGGCGCGGTGATTCAAAACCAGCGTGGTATTTTGAATTCTAACACAGAAGTCAGCTTTGTTAAGCCGTCTCAAGGCTTGATTAATCTCAAGGCTAGCGGTAATAAACCTCGAGCGAATATCATCATGCAACCTAACTTCAAATTCGAAGATATGGGTATTGGTGGTCTAGATGAGGAGTTCAACACAATCTTCAGAAGAGCATTTGCTAGTCGTATTTATCCTCCAAGGGAAATTGAACGATTAGGTATCAACCATGTCAAGGGTATGTTACTATTTGGACCTCCTGGTACTGGTAAAACACTCATTGCCAGACAGATAGGTAAAATGTTGAACTCTGTAGAGCCAAAAATCGTCAATGGTCCTGAAATGTTAAACAAATATGTCGGTGGATCGGAGGAGAACATTAGAAACCTGTTTAAAGACGCAGAGGCCGAATACAAGTCTAAAGGCGAAGAATCGAATCTACACATTATAATTTTCGATGAATTAGATGCTGTTTTCAAGCAACGAGGCTCACGAAGTGATGGTACAGGTGTAGGCGACAATGTGGTCAATCAGCTCTTGGCGAAAATGGATGGTGTTGATTCATTGAACAACATTCTTGTTATCGGTATGACGAACAGAAAGGATCTGATTGATTCTGCGTTGTTACGACCTGGCCGATTTGAAGTCCAGCTGGAGATATCATTGCCCGATGAAAAGGGCCGACTGCAGATCTTCAAAATCCATACTGCTAGAATGAAAGGTTCCAATGCTTTAGCAAAAGATGTCAAGTTAGAAGAACTCGCGCATCTCACGAAGAATTACAGTGGTGCGGAAATCGAAGGTGTGGTCAAGAGTGCTACTAGTTTTGCGTTGAATAGAAACCTCAAGAGCGATCCTAAAAAGGGCACCTTTTTCAACGGCGGAGCTATTACTGTTTACCGAGACGATTTCTTGCAAGCCCTGGAAGAAACCAAACCTGCATTTGGAGTCAGCGAAGATGATCTTGCTAGCTCCATTAGAAGTGGTATTATTAAATATTCTCCATTGATTACTGATTTATTGGCCCAAGGAGACAAGCTCATCCGCCAGGTGGCAGAATCATCACAGTTCCCTTTGGTATCTGCTCTTATTCATGGAGGCCCGAGGTCCGGTAAGACTGCTTTGGCCTCATCTATTGCCCTTTCATCTGGATTCCCGTTTATCAGACTGATATCTCCGGATGCCATGATTGGAATGGATGAACGTAACAGAGTTAACTACATACAGCAGATGTTCACGGACAGTTACCGATCGCCACTGAATATTCTTGTGATTGATCAGATTGAGGACATCATTGACTATGTGAACATTGGACCTAGGTTCTCGAACACTGTTTTACAAGCTTTGAAGGTCTATATTCGAAAGTTACCGCCACCAGGCCACCGACTATTAGTGTTGACCACTACAGGACGTCGGGATGTCTTGGAACAAATGGACTTGCTCGGTAGTTTCAACAAGGAGCTATATGTGCCTAATGTTTCTAATGTCCGAGACTTGTATCCTATATTCGAAGAGCTTAACTTCCTGGACCCTGCAGATCGTCAAATTGCCGTTGAACAGGTCAGCAAGGAGGTACAGTCAACAGTGTTGGGTATCGGTATCAAGAATATCATATTCAATATTGAAGCTGCCAATCTGGCTAAAGGCCACGAGTTGGAAGAGTTTGTGGAGTCTACGGTCCGAGATATCAACAGCAAGCCTGGAAGCAGTTCGCGATTCAGTTTATAGTAGCACCAAAAGAAGAACTGCTGAAAGGAACGCTACATAGCACCATTTATATAGTGTGAAAGAAAAGACTATTATTTTGTTACAACGACGGGTCCTGACTAAAGATGATTTCGCAGCCAATCAGTAGCAGAAACAGGATAAAGCCTGCCATGGGATACATTAAAAGAACCAAGAAACAGGCACAGAGACGAGCGGTTATCAATGTAACCTGTGAAGTGTCTATTCCATCATCTGAATCACTAAGACGTTCGGCTATGAGCTGAGAAACCCTGTTGAACAATACTGCTCCATATCTTATAATGGGGCCAAGTAAAGTACTGAATACATCTTTTTTAAGATCGTCAGCCACAGCCGTGGATTTCTTGGGCTTCGAACTCACTTGGTAGATATCTTTATATCGAGACAAATCATAGTACCAACTATGGTGCATTAATGGATTCGTATTTGGATGAGGCGAGGGAGACGCTGAAGAGCAAAGGCTGCCAGAGGAACTGCTACTGGGATACACTATGAACGGAGGGTCTTTGTAATAGCGTCTGTCGTTAAGAATGTTTACAAGTCCAGGATGAAGCTTTGCTCTGGTCCAAGGAGAGTGTCGACTACGTTTAGACTTTGTTCTATGTTGTTTGTACTCCTGCGTGGCTGGTTTTACGTCCGCTTTGGTCTTGTCACTGGACGTCTCCGCAGCAACAGTATCAGCGTTCTGGGGTTTTACAGGTTCTTTGCCGGCAGGTAACGTGTCATGCGTAACTGTAGGATTTATTTTGAACACCATGTCAACGGTATGGTATATATGCTAGCGGTACGGGGAGTTCTAATGCGAAGAGATGTTGGAATGGTAAGTCGAACGACAGGCGACAGGCGAATAAAGCGGCCGACGTATTGGTGGCATTATGGCTCCTTTAGCCTTATGGATCTTTTAGACCTCGTTGGCCAAAGATTTTATGGGCCCCTGAAGATTGTTCGACATCCTGGATCTTATGGAGTGTTAACTCTGCTTACTCCGCAGCAGGACCACCTCCAGTCAACATCATTATAGCGATTGGCAAAAGCACCATCCAGTACTTCTGTAGGAAACTTTTCTCGGGTACTTCTACGGGCACTTGGTTGTTCACAAGAGTTACCGGCTCCTTATAAGGAATGGCAGGGCCTTTAGCCTGTCCTGTAATGACTTTAACCAATGAGTCCGAAACTCCGCTTGGCCTCGGAGTCCTGGAGTAATCAATATGCTCAATCTTGTCATTATTCATATGAACGACGTATTCTTCCAGAGCTGCAGGCAAAATGTCGCCAAAAGTCATGCATTGGAATTCGTCTTGGTCATTCTTGATACCTAAACACGCAGGGCCACTATAGAATTCGGCATCTTCAAAAGGACTGTAGGTAGCGTAAGCGGGATCGATATTCAGGTAACCTTTTTGGTACACAGATTGAGTGCCAAACGGCTGAATATAAATAGGTACAGTGGTGGCACTGACTGTACTGATCACAGTGAGCCAAAAGGAGAGTTGTAATAGTTGGTTGATCATTGTAGAGTGTGAGGTAAGATTGGGTCAGGTCAATTTCAATGAACGAAGACCAATATTTTTGATGACAGTTGTTGCGATTATTCCAATAATTACCAGTTTTAGACACAAATAGACAAATACTTTGGTAATATTGCAACAGAGGTTAGCTTGTTGTTGTTGGTGTTGACTAATCTCTCTCACTGTCGACGCTGCTCTGAAAGTTTCGAAAGTCCAAGCCAAAGCCAAAGCCGAAGCTACAGCCTCACCTCACGCAGTAAATGTCAGAACGCAGCTCTGATTGGTGAAAAGCTGAAAAACTATGTTTTTTCGATTGTAGCCTTTTACCGACACCGACAGAAATCATATTAGAAATTTACACAATGGTATCACCCGTGGTTAATGTAAGTAACTCTATCGCCATGAAGCAAACCTACCCGTAAAAAAACTCCTTGCCAATGTTGAATTGTCCAATTTGGATTTGCCCGAGGTTCTTGCTTAACAAGGACTGGTTCGTTTTTTGTTAAAATTCAGTGTACAAACCATTGAAACTCCCCGAGAAACATAGGAAATACTAACAATCCTCTTACAGACTCTTAGGTGGACAGCTCTCACAGGTGGAATTGTTTACGGATTTGTTCACAATTACTCTTTGTCCTCGGCAGCCGAGGCCAGAGCCGCTGCTAAGAAGTATGCTCAGAAGGAGAAGCTGATTGCTGAGGCCAAGGCACAATGGGCCAGTACTCACAAGAAGCCCGAGGTTACTACTGTGTCTACAACCGGTACATTCAATTTGGATGACCCCAACTTCGATATCGAGGCTTACTTGAACAAGGCGTTGGCTTAAGCTTGGGGAAAGATTAGGCAAAAGCTCCGTGCTTTGAGTGTAGAATGTGTGTAGATATATTCTTGATGTAGTAGCATAATTCATCTCAAGACTTTACTTTACTTTGAAATCTTAAAATCTTACGATTACTATATACAATCTACAATACCTTTACAGTTGTACCAGATGCCTGTACTATACTCGTACTGGTACTCATATTGGTTGCCCTTAATGGTTATTCACAGACCAGGCCTCAGACTACTCTTCATACTTGGTACTGGTCCTAATCTTAGAAAAGACACGCCCAGGTCCTAAACCAAACTTCTCTCTGACAGCCTCGGTGCTTCTATCGAACTGAACTCTCCAGAAGTGCGCACCTACTGCATCTAAGTTGTACTTGTCGGCAAAACCTCGTATATCAAAGTTAGCTCTGACCAAGTCCTCTTTAGCCACGTCCAGTTTCTGAATCTGCTTAGGATCACGGCTCTGTCTAAACACCCAGACACAATATCTGTGTTTAGGTGTGTTCTTTTCAGGATGAGGAGGTAAATATGCGAGCAGCTCGTCGCTTCGAGCCAGATCGACTCTATGCATAGTATTGGACAACGGGACGTTGCTGACAGCCCAATGCAAAGTCTGACTATAAGTGTCATTCTCTACATCAGGAGTATCAGGATCTACCACCAATATGGTATAAAGAGCTCCATTAGCGATTTCTTCAAACTCTTGTACTTCTAATATCGGGACTTTTGAGGCCACTTCGTTACGTAAAACGTCTCCTGGAGTCACCCAACGGTTGGAATATGTGGGGAATTGCAGCCTTACTCGAGCACGCAAATCGATGGTAGGCATAGTATCAGGGATAACATGAAGGTTTTCTAGACGATCAATGTTCAATATTTGCTCATATTCCTTCCATTGACGTTCGGCAAGGTACCTATAAATAGGCAAGCTCAAGTCACCAAGACCCATACGGAAGTTATATTGCACCTCTGGGTCGTGTAATTCCGCCCTAACTTGGTGTTTGAGGATTTCCTCCTGTAGTTTGGCCTTGGTTTCTGTGTCCTTGGTATCAGCAGCTTGGAGTTCCGCAGTCAATTTTTCAATCTCTTGATAATGCGACTTTTTTTCATCCTTGATGATTTCATATGCTAACGGGAAAACCTCGTTCAAACCTTGTGGTGTTTGATAAGCTAATCTAGCACGTCTGGTCCTAAGACTAGGAGGTCCGTTGGAATCGATACCTTCGAGAATGGCCTTTCTCATGACAGGATTAGCAATACGGTAGGCCTCGGAGGCTTCTGTCGCAGAGTTGCCATAGTATCTCAGACTGACGGATCTCAGCAAAATCTGAGAACTTGTTAACGACTTTTTGGACAACATCGTGGGGGGTTTGTGGTTGTTTTGAATCAAGAAGCTAATTGATCTTGATATTGTAGTCAGAAAAGCAGGTAGAATTTTCAGTGTTTTTTTGAGTTACACTTTTGTGAAGGTGGAAAACACAAAAATATTAGATGACTGAGACGGACAGAGGACTGGACCAATCATCACAGAAACAGCCAGATATATATATTAGTTTCTATTTCATTAATGGATTAAAAACTATTATATAGTGATTTTTTTTTCAAAAAAAGCCACTCTAATGTCTCATTATACCACTGAATCTTGCAACCCCACAGCAAAGTCACGTGCGCCATTTTTTCTTAAGTGTACATCCCCATTTACCTGCTATTCCCAGATCATATCTAATCTAATAGCCAGCTAGCCGTTTCGTTTGCACTTGCACCTACTCGACGTTCACCTTCAACATTCACAGCATTTCTTGTATAGCATTGAATTGAACGTGCCTGACCGGCCTTATCACACATTTTGCTATGCTGCTGTCTACTCTATTAATACTGGCTGCTAATGGCGGTATTGCATTCAGCTTCAGTCCCTTTGTGGATATATATGCTAAACCCGCTATCGGTGTATCGATTTTACCCCCTGATTACGACAATACAATTATTCTCGATACAGAAGCAGAGAAGATACTCAGTGACAAGAATAACAATAGCATCTCTGAAGTCGTAAAGATACAGAACCAGTCGTACCTGTGTACACTTCCTGTGCTAAAGAGTGATGACGACCCGCTTAACTCGCCAAATGAGATTACTAAAGCCGTCGAAGAGCGTTCTACGGATTATTTATTCGACCTATTGAGCCCTTTGACGGGCAAATGCATTAAAACGAAAGGCCCGGAATACTGGACTTATGAACTGTGTTTCAATAGAGCCGTCAAGCAATACCATGATGCGTTGCGTAAAAAAGTACAGCCTGACACTCCGATATACCTGCTAGGCGTAATGCCTGGTGATCCTCTTGAATCGATACGACTAGAGCCTCCAAATGATGTACACTCCGGCTCAATTGTACAGTCATATGGCAATGGTACTGTGTGTGATTTGACCAATAAGCCACGTACCATTGATGTGCATTATCGTTGCCTGCCTAGTAACTATAAGGATTACTTCCAGATTGTCGCCGTCAACGAAGTAAGAACTTGTCATTATGAAATGGTTGTCGCTACTTCGGTACTATGCGGAGATAACTTATTAACGCCTAAAGACGATGTGAATGAAGTTGTTTGTAAACGAATAGTTTCTCGCGACGAAGCTGCTGCGTTGTTGGTGCAGAAACCACAAGAACCAGCCGGCAACATGCGCTACTCTGTAGCCGACCGTCTGATCAACGATGCTTATCGTGTTGAAGAGCTTGAATTCGATGATGAGGGATTAAATTATGGTGGAAATATTCTTAAGACCAATGCAGATGAGGATAAAGTCCGCAGGTTTGTTGGTTCCGCAACGACTATCTTAACTGAGATGATCAGACATGGTACTCTGCAATTAAACGGTATGCCAGTCACTACTGATAGTTCTTTCGACACACTCATAGCTTTTAATGATGACAGTGACGAGCAGTTCGAATTATTGCATGTGACCTATTCAAATGGGCTGTTGGAGGTTGCGCTTGATGCAGACGAACACGCCGACGAAGGTCTCAGCATTAACTTTATCACCGCTGATGGTATGATTTTACATGATGAGCTTTGAAGATAAATATATTTTTGTACATGTAGATAAGAATATAGATACTCTCTTCACTCACTCGGTTACAACCCAAGAACCTTAGATGATGCTTTTTTAGATGATGCTTTTTTAGACTTGAACCTTAAAACAGCGAATTAACAGAGTTCTGGGTATCTTGATCGAATGATGGTTCTAATGAAGTCTCGAGCTCACGGAGGAAATTGGATTCTAGCGTTGCATCATCCAAGAAGTTGTCCTCAGTTTGTATGTTATCAGTAGTAGTCACATCTTTCATGGAGGTGTCATTTTCTGTTGGTGCCAACTTGACTTCAACGGGTATTTCTGGTTCAACAGGTATGAAGAAACATTTTGAGATCAGCTTCTTCTTGGTTCCTGTGATTTTACCATTAGGCGGCAGCTTTCCTCGGATATTTCGCTGTTTTGGTGGCAGTTGATCTAACTCCAACAAAACGACCTCTGTATAAGTCTCTGCTTGGCCATTACTAGCATTTACCTCAGTACCATTGGTATTACCCTCGGTGGTATTGCCCTCAGCTGATGGTGGTACAGCACCATCAGTTGTACCATTTCCATTAACATTCACATTAACCTTGGCTTTATGATCTGTGTGTCTCGGAATTGTAGTTACAGCAGATGGAGTCTCCAACTGTGCAAAGTAAAACGGCTGCAAAATAGCAATCTGTCGCTTGGCCAGGTTCTTATCAATGTGAGGATACTCGGGAACTTGTTTGATAAATCCCTTGTGAATAGGCAAGTCACTTTGCGTGGATAGCGAAGAACTAAGCTTACTTTGCAGTAAATGGAATGGTACGGATGCGCCAAGAATACCGAGCTCCTTATCTAATCCTAGTTCCCTAAAGCCGAAGAAGTCGTCGCCTATTTGCTGAGAGAAGTCCCCATTCAGGAATTGCTCACTACCATCGGTAAACTCTCTATCAGTGAGCTCTTGTACACCAGGACGAAGCAGATCTGCTAAGAACGATGCAAGCTTCTTTTGTAGGTCCTTCAGCTTTGTGCCATGACGATGAACATTCTCCCTGACATAAATTTCCAGCGAACCTAATGATTCAATGCCTTGTTCTTGTAAAGTATTAAGCACCATCTTTTCTTTAGGTACAGCACTTGAGTTCGTCTGCTTTAAGTTCATCGCTAGGTTCCTCCCTAGTTTACTAAGGTAATCGCAAGCAATTTCAGCAAGAGTATCTACACTGCTTAACTCTGTCACCTCAAAACCTGAATGCATAGAAATCTTGGACACAACTCTTCTCATTGCTTGAAGCGATGCGTCGCCATTGAACTTGTCCCTATCAGGTAGCCTAGATTCTATATCCAAGTCGGAGTTCACAATGTCATCAGGGTGATAGAGATCGTTAGGATGTATCAGACTTTGCTGCTGCATCTGACGAACTAATGCAATTTTGGAGCAAATCTTTCTAATGTCTTGTATGGTCTTGAGATTTTCATCGTAAACTTCCGTAAGACCTCCATGAATAATATACTCCGACTCTGGAACTTCACTAATATTAGCCATTTCCTGTCGGTATGCACTATACTTTGTGAAACCTAAGTCATCCTCACCAGGGTGGCCTTCGATTGCATCAAACGCCATAGGCGGCTCACTAGGTACACCAGATCCTACTTCATACTCCAAGATAAAATGCTTTCTTTCATCATCCAATGATTCTAATAAGCTTCTGCCTTGGAATATACGGTCACGCTTCCTGCCAGAGTCCTCTGCGCGCTGGAACGTATGCTTTGTGGTGTCGATGAATTTGGCCATTGACGTGGGCTTTCTAAGAATTGCTGGTGTCTCGGGCTGTAGTTTATCATCTTTGAAAAGATCGCTCCTTTTCACACAATATTCGGCACGTTGCTTGGTGAAGACTTCTTGCCAAATATGACTTTCAAAGTCTTCGCTTTCAGGTGGATTAGACTCCTGCTCAGCTGCAATAGTCTCCTCGGTTTGCATGATAGAAGTCTCACCATCCATTTCAGCTACTGAAGAAGAACGAGGAGTTCCGGGACTAGTACCAGATTTGGAATGCTCGGTAGCCACAATAGCCGCAATTACAGGGTTGGCAGCTACAGTGCCATCTGCCAATACCGGAGCAGGTACTGGTGTTCCTTCACTGGATTTTGGTTGAGTGTCAGTACCAGCAGTAGTTTGAGATTCGTCAGCCATGACACTATCTTCGCCCTCTTCCACATCATCCAACTTTCTCTTTCGTCCTTTTGTTGCATGCTTTCCGCCTTTACCCATTCCCATTCGAGACTGATTTTGACCCTGACGGGTTTCATCGTCCTCTTCATCGCCATTGTCGTTTTCCTGTGCAGCGGCTTTAGCTTCCTCCGCTTCTACCTCAGCCCTGTCTCTAACAGTGATATCAGGGATCAAAGGAGTCAAGGTAAGCGTCTTTTTCTGCATGGCAATGGCATGGGCTCTTAGAAAGTGCTTAGGATCCGTATTGTAAGTCAAGCAATTCCTCCAAATTAGCATGAGATCAGCAACAAACTCCTTCTTGCTTTTGTACTGGAATGACTTGAGTTTTTTCATGACAGTCGTTAGATCCATAGGGTGCTTGATGACGTTGAAGTAATTCGGCGCGTCACGTTTGCTGACCTTGTTTAAGAATGCAGTTGAATGTTCCGTATAACCTCGTAACTCCAGAACCACCTTCTCAGCAGCTTCATACAGCTCCTCTTGGCCAATCTTGTCTTCACTAGCCCATTTCGACCTGTTTTTCCTGACGTCCGAAATCAGATTACGTAACTCGAAATCGCTTAATGAAAGACTGTCACGCTTAGCCTCGATCGTGGCTAATAAATACTTCAAGCTTAAGTTCGCAGCACCAAAAGACGCTGAATTCTTCCCAGAACGCGTCTTTTCCGAGACGTTTTCATCCATCATATCAAAGTCTACTAGTCTATCGGATTCGTCTAGTCGACGTTGGCGGAGAGCATTTTCTCTGTCATTTTCGAACGTATGGTACAGTTTGTTGTAGTTGTGGATAACAGCCTCTCTAGATTCTTTGAAGTCCGGATCGTTACCTTCCTCTGCTTCATTAATAGTCACTTCTAACAAAGGATATGTATCGTCTTGGTCGATATCATGCGAATTGGCGTTGTTGTTACTGTTGTTTTCAGACATAGAGACATCAGCATCTTGATCCCCTCCTCCGGATGAGTTCTGGGTCGTATTCTGACCTTCCGCAGACTCTTCATCCTCATCATCATCATAATCTTCATCATCATAATCTTCCTCTTCATCTCTAATAGTGTCTTTCTTTTCCTTTTGTTCGGTAGTTCCATCATCTGATTCAAATACACCAGGACTAACTTCGAGGTTCAGTCCCATATCCGCTGCTGAAGGGAATAGCAGAGGCAGTGATTTCACATACAACATGTATCTAACACGTAATGCAATAGTAATTGGATCCACTGGTACAATCACTTCTTCATCCTTGTCTTTTGATGGATTTTGAGATGGATTGTGCGATTTCATGAATGAACCGGACGAATCAAAGATTGAGCTACTATTGGTATGATTCGTATTGGAATAATAGTCTCCAAAACCCACAGCAGAGGATGCATCGTGATGAGGATCAGAGTCCTCTGCGACTTCAGAGGAACCTCCGACGGGCGAGATTTTCTTGATCTGAGATATCGTTTTGCCGGAAATGAACTTTTGCCATGTAGATTCACCCTTCTCAATGGCAGATGCAAACAGCTTATGCTCTCCGATCGATAAATAGCCTTTCCAAGATCCATTGGACTCGATTTCTTGTGCGAGTTTGAACAGCCTACCAGGGTCGTCCTTACTCCACAAACTTGTCATAGTTTGTGTGTTCTCCATCTTTTCAAACAAGCAAACAAAAAACAACCTCCTTGGTTGCGTTGGATTGGATTGAACTGCACTGCGCTGGTGGTTTACGACAAGTGAAGAAAGAACTGTAAGAACTGTAAGAACTGTTGTTAAACATGTCTTGGGATAAACCGAAATAACGAGGAGAGTAAAATAAAGTGGGGAGAGAAACAGGGTAAAAATGAGTCTGATAAAAGACACAAATTATAAAGAATTCAAGAAAAAAACTTATATTTATATGTGAAATGAATCAAATAAGCAAGCTATTTAAATTTATAGATCAAGATATTCTTGGGTGAGGTCTTTAATTACTCCTAATGATAGTTCATGTCCAATCATATGTTCCTGACTGATTTACCCTGCCGATGAAGATTTCCCAAGCCCGATTTTCTCCCTCGCATTTACACACAAACATACTGTCCATCAACAACCATTAACAATTTGCACGGGCAGAAATCAATATAATGGCGGACGTTGCTCACGACACTCCGGAGCCTCTGGACCTTGTTCGTTATTCACTAGATGAAAACGTCTATGTGAAGCTGCGAGGTGGCCGAGAATTAAGAGGAAGACTTCACGCCTTTGATTCTCATTGTAACATCATCTTAGGTGAAGCTGAGGAAACTATCTATTCGATCTCTGAAAACGAAGAACCAACGGTAAGTAAAGATTCCATTCATCAGAATAGTCATTCCTGTTACTAACTGGATTAGGTGTCGAAGAAGACCAGCGAAATGATATTCGTTCGTGGCGATAGCATCATCTTGGTATCTCCACCAAGGAAAGCTTGATTGAACACAGTCTTCATTAGATATGTCTCCATATCCATAAATAATATTTATCTAAAAAGGCCATGTTTTGATATATTTTTCTTTTATTTACACATGCATAGAATAGCCTAAAAAAAGGCTTAGTTTTATTTGAGATGAACCGAACCTAAAAGGTTATGGCATCTTTTTATATAGAGTTCCTTCGAGCCAAATTCCTCTTCATAGGGCCTTTGTTTGATACTGCGCCAGGAATAACAGGTAGCTGCTTTTTTTTCTGTAGTTCGTTAAGAAACTCGTGTGCATATTTCGAACCCGTAGTCAGAATCTCATCGAACTTGGCAAAATCCAGTGTAGCAAAGTCGTCTATAGGTGGTCGCATATACACAACACCCGGTGTCGTCTTAGCCCTTTCCAGTTCTCCAACAGATGACACATAAGCGAGTCTCTGTTGAATTTCAGTCATGCTAGGCACATTTGGATATTTACTGAAGAAATTCCATCTGTTGAGCACGACCCAGAGGCCTGAAAGAGTGTCGCCATAGTTCATAGGTGTAGTATCGTCGATACTTCCGACGTCAACGGCAAATATATACCGAGCTCCCCAGGCTTGCATCTGAGACACTGTCAAATTGTCCACATATCCTCCATCTAGCAACATAGAGCCATTGTCAGTAATAGGCGGTAAAAGACCTGCCAATGACATAGATGCCCTGATATAACGCCATGCGTAACCACTAACATGAATCTCCTTACGCGAATGAGTGATGTTTGTGGTATTATTATAATATCTGAGCCAGAAATCCTCTATTCGACTGTCCCCAAATGCCTTCCATATTCCTCTGTTGAACTCATGGCCAGTTGTATAAGAAGTAGTTGGCCAAGTAACATCCATGAGCATTCTCCATATACTGGAAATACGCGACGCGAATTGCTTCGCCCTACCATGACTTGGCACCACATCATACTCTTTCGCATATAGCCCGCCTACAAATGCACCAATAGACGTACCACCGACAAAATCAATGGGTATGCCGTTGTCTTCCAGCGCCCTGATTACACCAATATGTGCAATTCCCCTAGCACCACCTCCTCCAAGGACCAGACCTACTGCTTGTCCAGAAAGAACTCTAGCTAGACGATTAAAATCGTTCTTGTGGGCTTCGTTACTGGAATACACCGTGACCCTACTAGACCGATATTTGCTAATCAACTCCGTCTGGAAATTTTGAACAGTAGACCTGAGCTTGGCAAGTTTACCTCTACCAACACGCATAGCAGAATTGTTTGCATTGGCAGCAGCTGTAGCTACTATGGACATCTGCACATGATGATGATGGTTAACCCAGATCCTATTTTTGAGCCAAGTGTTTGTAGATCCAGGGCTCACGTAACGCTCCGGGTGTAGAAGCACTAAATCTGTTCTGGCACTAGTTTTAGTTTTAACAAGTAGATGTTCGTATTCTCCAACATCAGGAGGGGTCATGGCGTCGGCGATTAACAAAATACAATCAGCTTGAGTAATGCACTTTCGCGTCCATGGTGACTTTACACCAGTATCCGCAACATAGATAACTGTTTGGTACCTATCTTCAAGGTCAGCTAAGTACCCTGCCATTTTCAGTCGCCCGAGTTTATTGAAAGCATGTCTGCCTAAGTATGTCAGCATTGCAGCGTTATCCACGACAATAGCTGATCTACCAATTAAATGGAAAGAGCTTAGTAACTTTTCAGAAAACTCACTAACTGGTAGTCCGGCAGTCACTGGAAGAATAGATATGGTTCTGTATGTAGAATCCGATGCACTACTCAACATATTTGTTTTAGATGAACCAATATTATAGTCAATCCGACCAGATAATGGCGAGATTCGTAACTCATTATTGAGAGTTTTGCGCAGTCGCTCGGCCACAATCTTGATTATCTCGAATGACATCGTAGGATAGCGAGTAGCCAGACCTTCAAATAGAGACTGTGGTAATCTTACAAGTTCGGAGTCTCTTATTGCATGAAGCGTACAGTGATATTTAGATACTGTCAGTACCTCCAGTTCACCCAAGCTATCGCCGTTACCAAACTCTTCGACAACATTGCTGCTACCTTTGCTCTCGACTATTCCACGTAACCGACCGTTCAAAACGAAATATAAATTAGTAGCAGTATCTCCTTGCTGGAAAAGTGTACTTCCTGCAGTCAAAGGCAGCCACTCGAGTCCGAAATCCAAATCAATAATCAATCTGCTAAGTACGCTGGTTAATGTTTTAGCAAAGCAGATGTAAATCATCGGATATTTTTCAGATATCTTCTCCAGAGAGCTTCTAGAGATCATTCCAATATACACCGATGATTTCGCCTTGATATCAACCAATGATTTATGGCCAACAACCGCTCCAACAAATCCGGCGATGCCACCAGGCTTGACATCATATAAAATTTTGGACTTCCCCATAGCATCTGTAAATGCCACTTCAAGCATGCCATCAATCACAAAATATAACCCAGGGCTATATTCACCTTGTTTGCAAAGAACACTTCCCTCCTCAAAAGCCATGACTTGTAGCAAGCTAGCAGCTTCCTGTAGTGCCATCTCATAATTAGGTCTCGCTGCGCTGTCTCGTCGAGATCCTGACGGCAACCTATCACTGTGGCCGTCTATAGATGAATTATCTTGGCTGCTATACTGGCTGTTCTCAAAATCTAGCCTAGCAAAATCGCCCAATGTAGAACCAAATGAGCCAAATGAGCCTCGTGATCCTCTCATTTTAAATCCAGAGTCGAGGCCTATAAACATAGGACTGGATTCCACAGACGTGGTAGATTCTTGTTTGTAATTCAGCTGCTCAATCAAGGACTCATCGAATCCTAGTATGTCAAATATGGACTCCACTAAAGCTGTTCTCAGAATAGAGTCTTCAGTTTCATCTTCCCCAGAAAATTTAATAATCTGTGAGCTTTTACTATGAAGAGATGCTGCTGAGAGAGCACCGACTCCAGCATCTATTCTTGATAATGGCACGTTTGACAGTAAGTCACCGGGATGTGAAGTATTCGGCTCTAACACAACATGACGTGAACCTCTGGAGTAGTCCATCAAATCTGTGGGAGCGGCTTTTGTACGTTTAGGCTTTTTGAGAATCACGGTCTTTTTATCATTCGCTTTAGCCTGTTCTTTCAACATACGGATAGCAATATCGTGTATGTATGTAGGAAGCTCGTATTTAGCTTTCCTATTCAACGTTGCTTCAGCCTGGAATATCTCCGGCGTAAGCCCTAAGTAGTTATGACAGATTGAGAAAGTGACCCTTTGACAACGGGTCAAGATCACCTGTACCATATGAGATGCCGCTTTCGGGTACTTTGAGGTTAATATCCGGAACGCCTCACCAGGGATTATTGCAATTGTCGCATTAGAAGGTGCACGGCATATGATATCCTCGGAAATGGCATCAAATTCCGTAAAAGACGTTTTCTCTCTCTTAGGCGAGTCGTTACCGCCGCCGCCAGGGATTTCAAATCCAGCCCGGGAACCAAGGAACTTTCTATGGTCGCGTCGATATTTCTTTAGGTTTGCATCGTAGGATGATGAGGTTGTGGTGGTTGTCGTATCAGCAGGCTGCTGCTTTTTTGCTCTCAATTTTTGGTTGATGAGATCAGACCGTGGAGAATCTGAAGGCGACATGGTGGAATCAACAGAACTAGACTGACGCCTATCTGGATTGGTGCCATCATTCACAGATATCTCATTCAATGATAAATGCGGAACCTCTCCTTCAGAGTCATTTCTTGATTGTGGTACGGAATTCTCGTCGAACCAAGGCGATGGGGGTCTTCTCAGATGATTATTCAACTGAATGTCTTGGGTGAACAACGACAGAATGCTGAACAAGGACGATAACGGTGCACCTTCCGACACATTGTTCAATAGCTGATATCTCTCGCCGTTGAACTCTTCTGATAATTCTTCTGGAGCTTTAACAGCTATCGTGGGATCATCGTTGGTAACCGCTTTGGCGAACACTTCCACCGTGCCGTCTATGACAATTGAGAACCCATGCATATCTTTCAACTTGAACACTTCACCTTCTTCAAGTTTGATCGTTCTCATTTGCTTTGTGAGCTCATGGAACACCTTCTTATCCAAGTAGCCAAAGATTTTGATGGCATTCAAGAAGTCGTCTAAGTAGTTTGCTAGTCCTGACTTCCTAGCTTCTTCTCGACCGGACTCCACGAAGATGTCCATCTTTGGCTCTTGTCTGTACTTCTCTGGAGGCAATTTAGAGTAAATCGTCAGGTATTTATACCTAATGACCGTCCATGATATAGTGACAGTTATTCCTATGAGAATTAATAATGACGAGAAACTCAAGGTAAAGCTCACACGTTTATTCAGTAAACCAAGACTAGCAGAGATGATCTGACCCGGTAGATAGATCAACGCAAAGGAGATCAGTCTCATTATTAGGCTCGGTAGAAACCACAAAACCTTGCTAGACATGGATTGCAAAGGTACTACTGACTCAATTTCGATTCCAGGCTCATTATTTACATTATTTACCCATGTTGCTGATTCCAAATCTGCAATTGCCTCGGCTGCGGCTGCTGCCATTGATGTAAAACCAAAGTCGGTGGGGGACTCCGTTAAATCCGTCATATCTGCAAATATCCAAAGAAAACAAGCAAATAAACGCCGGTTTATGGCAGGCGGTGCAGAGCGATGCAATGCTGGTAAGCGAGCGCAAAATTGTTTCCAATTAAGGTCGGGTCTGTTGTTGGATAATGGCAGGTTCTAAACAAAATAACTTCCGCCGGCAAGTATATATATATGTATCGTTAAGTAAGTCGCCGGCGGTCTTTCTTTAATGATGAGCTTCGTTCGAGTTTTAGGCCTCCGAGCTTGGGTGATCAGCCGTGCGAGATCTCGAAAATGCGGCCGGGTAACGTTGTTTGACGGATTTTCACTTTTTCACTTGTAGTTTGGCCTTTTTGATCTTTCAGAATTTTCCAACCGACTCACTCAAACCAAACTACGAAAGTACCAAACAACTGGCTCTCATTCGGTTCGCTCTGAGTCTGCAATGCTTCGAAGTAACGCGAATATCCGAGGCTTGTGCAGTGGGATCAAGCGAGGCTTCCATACAACGGCCTGTATCAGTGCCCGGCAGAGACCAGAACTGAAGCTGAGGCCTCCTATTACACCTACGTTAAAGAACATCAAAGTACCAGATGATCATCCTCTATGGGGATTTTTTTCAGACAAGAAGTATATCCGATCTACGGAGGATTTGGAGAACATAGGTGAGCCGTGGACTATACCGCATCTGAGAAGAAAATCATTTGAAGATTTACATGCGTTATGGTATGTGTCTTTAAAAGAACGTAACCGATTACTGAGAGAATCAAGAATATATCAAGCACTGCCACATGCGAGTAAAGAAGAAGATCCTTATGTTAGAGTGTCGGAAAAGATCAAAGAGACCATGTGGAGGATCAGACATGTGCTGAGTGAACGTTATCATTCACATATCAGAGGTAACATGGAATTCCAACAGAGCCTCGACGAAGTAGTCGACGAGTTCTCGGAGCGTTATTTGACTGCAGATGCAGGCCAAGATTCTGAGATGGAAGCGCAGTTGGAACGGTTTCAGTATGCATTGTTCGGTATAAACCCATTATTAGAGGATAACATACCTACCCCTGATATCATCAAAGGCTTGAAGATTGTGTCGGACTTGAAGCTCAAGCGTTTCTATAGTTCGGAAGACCCTGAAGGAGAGTTTTCCAGCGTCAGAGACATCAACGAGGCGTTCATTGTGTTTACAGCAGAGCATACACCGGAGGGTATCAAAGATGCCGTGGCGAGTCTGACCGAATATCGAAGCTCTAGTGCACCTCTGGATCCTAACGAGGAATACGCAGTGCTAGCACGTCTTATCATGAACTTTGAAAACGAGCGGGCCAAGAGTCTTTCTACGGAGTCGACAGAGGCTTAGTGGGTTGTCCTAGTGGGTTGTTTGCTCATTGAAATTGTAGATATTTAGTTGTTCATTTGTATATAGAAGGCAATTCCCTCCCTGAAGTTCTAATGCAAAAGTTAAGATATGATAGAGATGTGATATATGCAATATAGGCTAGGTGAGGCCATGTCAGGTCAAGGCGACCTATGTTTCAAGTAATCCATACGGGCTTCTCGGCCACCTTGAGGAACAGGACCATATCGTGAAGGAGGGAACACGATCCTCGTCGCTTTGCCTACAACCAAACCAAGAGACACAGGTCCAAAGTCGTTGCTATCAACGGAATGGATATTGTCACCCTCCAGCCATAAATGATTCGCAGGTATGCTACATACAGATTTAGGATATGAAGACCCTGGCCTTGGAACGACCTCATCTCCCCCCATTCCCAAGATGCGTTTAACTAATATTCTTTCAGGGTCCAAAGGCGACCTTACTACAATAACATCGCCTACTTTCAAAGCACCGGGATTCCTTTGGCCTAATTTCCATAGCACTATCAGATCTTTCCAGCCGAGGTTGGAATCTGGGTTCAGAGCAGGCTTCATTGACGATCCCTCGACCCAAGTGACATAGGCTACTGTCTGGTTGACCGTGGCTACTACCGGCACCCAAGACAGGAATATAAAGCTCTTTCTCAGGATGTCTTTCAGCATGGCCGCTTATTTGTAGCCGAGGCTGGGTTGACTGGATAACTTGAACGGAGTGTAGATGTCGAAACTTCCTTGGAGAACCTTAGGATGAATGCAAGTCCGGGTAAGTCGATCTTGAAAAAAATTATGTAAACCGTCGGAAACTAAAAAAAGTTACCGGCAACTAAAAAGCTAAAAAAACAAAAAAACAAAAAAACAAGAAACAAAAACGGAAGATAAAGATAAAAAAATTTGTCTTATCCACAAGACATGACGTTATTCGTTTAAAATCGACAAAAAACAAAAAAAGGCCGAAAAACGATCGGCAGCCGTATGTGCGGAAATCAACACCCGCCTTTTAGGTTGAATCCAATAAAAGGCACACACACCCCTTTTAGATGCATCCTTGTGACTCTTTACAAATTTTTTCTTTGGATATTTGTCGAATTTGCATTCGAACGTAGTACTGGATCGTATTGTTATCCCTATTACTCGGTTGTTGGTTCCAGGATCATTCGGTCATTGTCATTGCATTGTGTGTTGTAGTACCGTACTACCACCATACGAAGACCAAAATCTTAAGAAAAGCGAGCGAATGCGCACGTATTTTTGACAAATACCAAATACCATGCTCCCGATGATCTCGCTGAAACAAGTAGTGCTGTTCATCCTCGGCAAATGGATGATCATAGGTATAGGCATAGCTATACTTTTGGCATATCTGTTCCCTAATGTAGCTCGAGACGAGGGCATCATCAAGGCTCAGTACTCAGTCAACTATGGATTTGTAGGACTGATCTTTCTTATCTCCGGGTTGAACATGCCTACAAAGGCACTCTATGAGAACGCGTCCAATTGGAGAGCACATATAATAGCACAGTCGTTGTCGTTTCTTGTGACTTCATCGATTATGTTTGGCATTGCCGAGGCTATTCGTATCGCCCACAACCCAAACATCAACGACCTTATTTTGGCAGGAATTGTCATATGTGGTGTGACACCCACTACTGTAGCATCTAACGTTGTCATGACTAAAGAAGCTCATGGTAATGATCATTTGGTACTAATTGAAGTCACTATAGGTAACTTGATCGGTGCGTTCTTGTCGCCGGCATTAGTACAAATGTACTTGTCTAATAGTACTGGGTTTTCTGCAGCGAACCCTGCTTCCGGTAGCTCAATCTCATCACTCTACGGCAGAGTAATGCAAAATTTAGGTTGTGCGGTATTCGCTCCGTTATTTGTAGGGCAAGTCATTCAAAATATCTTCCCTAAGCAAGTTAAATACCTTTTCACCAAGTTCAAGATCAGCAAAGTCGGTAGTTTCTGTCTGTTGATCTTGATCTGGAGTGCATTTTCTACCTCGTTCCACCAAAAAGCATTTGAAAGCATATCACATGCTTGTGTCATTATGGTCGTGTTTCTTAATGTCGGGTTCTATCTATTTTTCACCGTTCTTTCTGGCGTGTTGTCAAGAATCCCTTTCGACTTGGTCATTCCTCCTTTAACAGACGACTCTTCTAAAATACACAGATTTGCATACAAGTTCTTTGTTCCTTTTAAACAAAACAGGAAAAATACTGTGGGGTTAATGTTATGTGGAGCTGCCAAAACAGTCGCTTTAGG
The DNA here is from genome assembly GCA_003707925.3 of Daia ofunaensis. Taxonomy (NCBI): domain Eukaryota; kingdom Fungi; phylum Ascomycota; class Dipodascomycetes; order Dipodascales; family Trichomonascaceae; genus Daia; species Daia ofunaensis. Next base: position 473,017 of record PPMC03000007.1, on the reverse strand, counting down.
AATCCCCTTGATCAATTCACAGTATGGACAAGGTTCACCGTTGATAGGTACCGTGTCTCTACCACTGGTACTCTATCAAGGCGAGCAGATATTTATAGCCCAGATACTGATACCTCTATTCCGGAAGTGGATTGATAGCGAGGAGGAAGAATTGGCGGCCAAAAATAACGAAGTTAATGACGACGATTATGATGATGAAGACTTGAATAGCAGTACTGAACCACCACCTAAAGACAACCTGACAGATGGTTCAGCTCTCAAAAGCCAAGACATAGAAGAGACTGCTGTCAAGTATAACTAAATATAATGAGGTAAATAGAAGTAGAAACGTTACTGTTACGCTTGAGTGTTGGTTTCTTTGTCTTATATGTTATACATAAACAGTATGAAGTAATCTCATTACATTACCTAGTGCCTTCCCTTGCTTTTGCACCTCTCTATATTTCCCAGATAGACACAGGCCCGACAGCATTATACTCACGTCTGCTAATGACACCTCCGTCCAAAGACCCGGTAAACAGCTGCTTAGCTGCGATTTGAGCCCCGAGAAAGCCTGCGTTTTCCCAACCAATGCCCTTCCATTCAGGAAAGTACTCGACCATCTTCAACAGCCTTATAGATGCAGGAGACTGGCCGTGTCCTTGATTAGAGGCATTGTGAATCGCACTTGGAGCAGGAGAGTTGAAGCTCGAGTTGAAAGCAGATGCTTCAGGATAGGAGCTTGCACGGGACAAAATGTATCGTTCCTGTAAAGCAGTGATAAGAGCCTCTTTGAAACCTTTGATCTTGGATCCTTGGCCCACGATAATGACATTGTCCCACAGGTCCTGGCGCTTGTTGACCAAGTCCACACGTTTAGTAGCTTGGCCGACATTCAGGACAATCTTTTCGATTAGCTCCTCTGTTCCATGAAATCTCTCATTGCCGACTTCAATGACATTACCATCCTGGTCTTCAAACGAATTGAGCTCCCTCTCCATATTAGGCACCTCTTTAGCCTTGGCAGTGGTGCCCTCTTTGTTCTTCTGACGCTCACGTTCCTCCAAAATCTCTCGTGTTCTGCCACTAGTTACAATGGCCGCTACATCTACTACACCTTCATCCTCGACATCAGGTTCATTGGCTTGATTCAAAGCGAACCATGAGTTTTTGTGCTCGTCTTCAGTAAGAACTTCATAAATAGGAGACTTCTTCAAGGCTTCGATTTGAGAGTCTGATAACTTAGGTAACAGCTTCGCCATATTTTGGTTTATAAAAGAGCCTCCATATGGTATAGAAACTTGCGCAGTTTCGACGACAGAGAAATCTAATATAGGCGTGATATCGGTCTTATCTTTGCCGACATCTATCACCAATGCATCTTGAGCAGCATATGCAAAAGAAGCTACTAAACCACTGGACAGAGTGGTGAAAGCAGGGACCCCGACGTTTTCAAACACATAGTGGGTGATTTCCTCCACGTGAGGTCGCGTCCAGGAGCTGTGGTTTACCAGGAGCAGTGCAGGCTTGATAGTCGCACCTTGTTGCTTCATTGCAGATTTGTAAACGAGTTTTATCAAGTACTTGAAGGCAGCCAGATTAGTAATCTTGCCCTTCTCCAACGGGTAAATAGCGTTCTCTTCCGAGCCTGAGGACGCGAAATAATCCTTTCCTGGATGGTCTACATGTCGATAAACTTTGGAAGGAACTTGGATACTCGGTGGTGTCAAGCTCTCAGCCAGGCGTAGCTGTACCAGAGTAGTCTCTGATCCGGGGGATATAACCTAGGTGGGTTAGTTAGCTGGGTTCATCGGTTCGCATCTGTATGACGAAAGCATCTATCAATTATTGATTACTTACGATGATGTTTTCGTCCCTGAATATCACCATTGTTTTTTATATATTGGAATTAACAGAGAAAAGAGTAACTTGGTGAGTTAGAAAAGAGTGTGTATGTTGTGTTGAATAAATGTCGAGGGGAGGTGGGAAGAAGAAGAATATTTCAAGACACGATGTACTGCCGGGTAATCTGAGATGCCAATTTGGTACTAACTAGAGATCCTGCACAACTAGGAATATATTAATATATTAATATAGTAGCATAATAATATTAATTAATATCTGTCTAATCTGATTAAACAGAAATCTTTTTGACCAACGGAAGTGACTCCTCTACCAGTTCCGCTGCCGGTCGTTTGGTTCCTATCTCCTGCTTTTCTTCGTCCTCCTCCTTCTTGAACCCATTGTTCAAGTCCTTGAGATCAGCAGTAAACGCTACACTGTGAGCCCAACCGGCATAAGGCCCCCATAAATTCCTGAAAAAATCGCCAATTTGCGTGTAATTGATCTTGTTCAATGTCTTGAAGTTCCTGCCGAATTTGTAGTCGCGTTGTGCTATTTGCCAGACATGCGTATCTACAGGTACACAGTCGTGCTTATCGAGACTCATTAAGCAGACACAATCAGCTACTTTAGGACCCACTCCTGTATACTCCAACAACGCTTCATGAGCTTCTTCATAAGTTACATCTCTAAGCTTGTTCAGCCGTTCCTTACGACTAGGATCTGCCATAACAGCCTGCGCGGTTTTGTTGATATATTTGGCTCGGTATCCGAATCCTAAGTTTCTTAGTTGTGCTTCGATAGATGCATGAGCCAACGCTTCAGGCCCCGGGAAATCGTAATAATCAATGCCATCATAAGACGCTATAAACTCGCCGAAATGCGTGCACAAGTTCTCTACCATGGTGGCAATACGTTTGATATTGTTATTCGTGCTGCAAATGAAGCTGCACAGGTTTTCCCACGGGTCCTGTCGTAAGACTCTTATACCAGTGAAATCTCCTTGGCTTAGAATCTTGTTAAACTTAGGGTCTCTTTCTGACCAACTTCTGTACAAGTTTTGTAAGTTTATATCCAAGTTGAAATAGTCACGAATCACATCGTGATCGGATTCCACTGGTTTTGCCGTGGCATTTTTCGCCGCTATTGTGGTGTAATGAAGATATGATTCGTCTTGACGTAGTAATATGACCCTTGATTTATAGCCAATCGACCAAATATCACCGTTCTGTTTCCATCTGAACGTCTGGCCGCACCTCAAAACCGTAGAGAGCTTGATCTCAGCGATGTCTACAGGCAGTTTATTCCATTTAATAGGGCCTGACATTCTGTCTACAACTTTTCGTGTATAATTCAGTATAATAAGTCGAGGAGTAAAGTTTGTTCCAATTGGGAAATGTTAGTGGATTTTGGCGATTTGGCGCTTTTGGTGATAGGGTCCCTCCCATTAATCCCCTCTTAAGTGATCCACACGCGCTTCGCGTTTTAGCTTGTTAAATAATTATTACACAACAAACAACACTCTTTTATTAATTCTTTACACATCCACCAGGACAAATAAAAATACCAGCAAAACTGTTCTCTTGTCTCAATTCTTTAAAGGGCACATATTGGTTATTATTGAGTATCTTGTATTCTGAGTCGCTTGTCTTCTTAGCTCCTTAAGCAGCTGAGCACTCATATCCACACATTCGTAAGTTATATCATTCCATTTGAGGTGTCACCTCAACCTCTCTTTTTTTCTTTGGCGCAATTGACTAGCCTACTAACATCTATAGATTATACTGTATCTGTTCCTGGCGCGTAGAAGGCCGTCATCAAGTTCTCTCTCAACCGTAGGGCGGATCAGTCGGAGATTTGGATTTGTGGCGGCCAGTAATAGCTCTAACCGGATATCTGTATCTGTTCCAGCCTTACGGATGTCCTCTCAGAGCAAGAAAACCAATTACATGCTCAGAGAGTCTGAGAATGCATTAGTTGATGACCACAGTCATGTGGTGCTGAATTACAGCGACTTTTTCCCATCGAGCATGGAGCAGGAGTTCATACCTGATCCTGTGGTCGCTTCATCGCCAAGCCGTGGTAAATCTAATCAGGCAAATTCAGAGAGAAGCTCTGAGGTAGAATCGGATGCTAGGTTACAGGCTAAATCGCAAGCTAAATCACGAGCTAAATCAATCATCAAATCGGATGGACTGCATAAAAATGGCAAAGAAAACCTACAAGACTTGCGCTCTGTAGCCAACACTAACTACTACGACGATATATGTATAAGCTCGGCTGACTTGGTTTCTTCGTCGGACGAATACCAAGTGTCTCCTCAGAAAAAGACAAATGCCCACGAAGGCTCCTGCATATCCTCCAAGCCTATGCTGATTAACCATTTTGCACTGAAATCGGCTACACCAGATGTGTTTGTTGACAGTGAACCGGTCGTCACGTCGCCTTATTTCCAGAAATCCTCACAAAAGTCCTTGCAAAAGTCCTCTCTGCCGAAAAATGACGTAAAAATAGCATCCCCTCTTAAACCCGCAGCTGTTTCTCAGAATTCGAGGGTATCGACTTTATCAGCGTCCCAGGCTGTATCGTGGTCATCATCCCCGGATTATCATAAAAATGAAACTTTGACAAGCATCACGAAGCGAAATCAGAGTGAACTATCACCTTCGAAACCAGCTGTCGATGAGAACAAGAAGAAGCCTCGGTCGGCTGCCAGCTATTTACAGCCCGGCAGAAATGGACAAACCCATTTCCTACAGTTAAAGGATGCTCAGTATGTTAAGGAGTCCATAGCCAAGGATCAACCTAGTAATGATGCGGATGTCTCTAAAGTTCTCTCTAAGGACATGTCTAAGGACAGCTCGTATTTTAAAGAAAAAGATGGAGCATTGGCTCCTGTGTTTCTTAGTGCAGAACAAAAGAAGATCCTTGAAATGGTACTGCAAGGCCACAGCGTATTCTTTACTGGTGCTGCTGGTACCGGTAAATCTGTTCTTTTACGCAGAATCATTATGGATTTAGTCAAACAACATGGCTCGCGAAGGGTAGGCATAACAGCGTCCACTGGACTGGCTGCCTATAATATTGGTGGTGCCACGCTGCATAGTTTTACAGGCATTGGACTAGGTAAAGAAGATGTCGAATCATTGTACAAAAAGATCAGAAGACACCGTACCAAACTGAGTAGGTGGAAGAGCCTCAAAACTTTGATCATAGATGAGATCTCAATGGTTGATGGAGACCTCTTTGACAAGTTAGAGGAACTTGCTAGGAAAATTAGACGAAACCAAAGGCCATTCGGCGGTATTCAGTTAGTGATAACTGGTGACTTCTTTCAGTTGCCGCCAGTTTCCAAAAACGACGACATGAAGTTTGCATTTGAGTCCGAGAGCTGGAAATATTCGATACCTAATACACTTCTTCTAGAACAGGTATTCCGACAAAAGGATAATCGGTTTTCCAATATGTTGAATGAGATGAGAAGGGGTATAATGAGCCGTGAAACAGTCGCTACGTTCCAACAATTGACTAGAGAGATCCCGATACCAGAAGGAATTACAGCCACAGAAATATTTCCAAGAAGGTATGAAGTCGACAGAGCCAATTCCTTACAGCTCAATTCTTTATCCTCTCAGTCAGTTAATTTCGTCAGTGTCGATCATTATCAATCGAAAGAGGTCGAAAGCATGGGGTATCTTGATAACCTTATGGCGATGCCAGTTATCAAACTCAAAGTCGGTGCACAGGTCATGATGATCAAAAACATCGACGAAACCTTGGTAAACGGCTCTCTGGGTAAAGTCCTGGGTTTCATGAGTGAGTCCGCATACAGGTATGTTAAAAAAGCACCTAAAAACGTGCTGGACAGGCTTTTGGCGGCTGAACCAGAGTCAAGTGTTACAGATGAGATCATACAGAAAACCCCTGAAGCATATGTAGACTCGCAGCAACAACCTGAAGAGGAGGATTCCGAGGATGATGACTATTCTGTTTTCGCTATCCCTGAGAATTGGGAATCGTTGGAGGAGAATGGCAGCAATGTTAAGTGGAGAAGGAAGATTGACAGGTTGAAGCAATTATATGATAACTCTAGGGATAAGGGAGAGGTGTGGCCTCTTGTTCGATTTGTTCAAACAAATGGTACAACCAGAGATGTGTTGTGCCATCCAGAAACTTGGAAGTTTGAAGACCCAGTTGATGGCACTCTTTATGCATCTAGGACACAGATCCCTCTCATCCTGGCCTGGGCTATATCCATCCACAAGGCCCAAGGCCAGACATTGCCTTATCTTAAGGTGAATTTGAGCAAGGTGTTTGAAAAAGGGCAAGCCTACGTGGCTGTTTCTCGAGCTGTCAGTCTCGACGGACTACAAGTAACTGGATTCGATCCTCATAGAGTAATGGTGCATCCTAAAGTGCTCCGTTTTTACGACGAACTTTATAATGTCTTTCATCTTGTGGAGAAGAATAAGTCTTTAGAGACCAGAAACGCAGAGTCGGAGACGGAAAAACAAGAAAAACAAGAACAAGAACAAGATAATCAAATAGGCGTTGATGAAAAGGAGCTACCTAATGTGGGTATCGATGACTCTGGTCCTGTTGATGGTCTGTACTCGAACACACTTTTTGCAGATTTATCCGGTAAGAAGCCTGCTACTCCATTGGAATCTGATGTACCACCAATCAACAAAGGTCCGAAGCAGGTTTCGGGGCTAAGACGATCAAAAAGAAATACCCCCAGATTGAACTACCATGACCCTGCTTTTGCTGACTTGGAACTAGATCCTGATTATCGTGGGGATCAACATGCATTTATGTAAATAAAACTATATTAGTCTACTCTAATGAATAGGAGCCTATTTCATCTTTCCGTGGGTGGTGTAGCACCTAGTGCCCAGCCTAATCCACTGACCAATAAGTTCGATATTTGGTCTCGCTTTCTCTGTGGATGATTGTCTGATTCACGGCCGCCAGTTGATTCACTGCTATCAGTAGACACAATTGACGACGGAGTCTTTGAGTAGAATCTCTGAGCCTGTGGGGGATTCAAAGCGCTATCATATCCGGCTTCGTATCGAAGTCTCTCCAGTCTCTTCCAATTTTCCAAAACAGCGTGGATGTTTTCAGGTGGACAAATGTCAAGAAGCTGTGAAAGAATATTCATCTGTTGTGCCATGATGTAAGCAGGCGGAATATCTTCCCAGTAAGCAGAGACGTACTTGCCTACTTGGAAACACGCTGTCCAGGCAGAAAGACTGTTTCGCGTTTTTATTAAGTCCGATATGCAATAGTCGTAAGCCGTTTCCAGATCATTATTCACCAGAGCAGCATCAACGCACATAGCTTTGATCTTTATCTCGGGAGACTCGTCATCATCCGTTTCGTAATATATGCTTTTATCGGTTGCATGCATGAATTTTTTGGCTATTGCAACCAGCTTATTAACCTCTTTGTAGCTGTTAGAGTTGAGTTCCAAGATTTTCGTAATGACGTCGTAAGCATCCATCTGTCTGATCTCTTGAGGTTTTGCTGGAGTGCCTTGTTTGATAATAAACGTGTAGTGGGATATTTCATGAAGAGAGTCCAGAAGATCTTTGGCTTTTAATACAGACTCGTCGGCTTGGTAATCTTCCGACGTTAACAAAAGATCCAAGCAATCCGAGGCGTGCTTCATACTACCTCTATGCTTGTTGCCATTAGAAGCAGCGTCGAGGTATTTATAGAATTGGCTGATTACACTCGTTTCAAACGATTCTTCCTGTCTAAAAAGTTTCGCATACTCGAAATGTGCCGATGCTAAAGATGCCTGCATGACTCGCTCGGTTATCCAAGACTGTGAAACTTTGTCCAACATACCCTCCGACTTCAACAGTTTCAAATCATCATCCAGTACATAGAAAGAACCTTTGTTTTTGAGAATAAGTTGCTCTGTGAGAGATTTCTGGTCATCTTCGCTTCCGAACCTGATCTGGGCTAATTGCCTGATTGATATAGGAATTCTGGTCGATATCAGACCTCCAAGCTGTGATAGCTTGCCGAGAGTTTGAATAGCTTTGCTTGTATTTGTTGCAAGAAAAGAATCCTCCACGTTTCCATCAACTATTGAAGGTTTTTGTTCAGCATCGGCGACAGCCTGTGATTGTTGTAGGATCTCATAAATCTTGTTAAGAGTGTCCCATTCGTTTGTGCCCGTAGAATGTTTATAAATAGAAAAGAGTATGGATTCCGTCAGTTCAGGAAGGTATGCAAGATCCACGAAAAAGCTTAGGTCTGTACAATCCTTACACCATTGTTGAAAAGCGGACCATTCTCCTGTGTACTGAATGTAAGGTAACAATAGACCTTGTACATCTTTTGATATTGAATCAGGAGTGCTTCCTTTCAACAGAAGATTCGTATTGACTTCTGGGCTGTTAGAATCAAGTTGTTTCAGAGTAACCAACTCATTACTAGGCCTCAGCTGTCGGTAAGACGATAATACCTGTGCAATGCCTCGAAACCATGGTATATCCTCGAGAGTGCAGAAGTACTTCGTAGGCTCCAAACTTCCACAGCATTCGTCGATAGCATGGATCCGTATCCTTGACCAGTGTTGATATAAAGACTCGTTTTGCCGCCGGTCCGCTTGTGACCAGCCAGTTTCAAGGCAATGCTGTTCGATATGCTGCAACAGCATTTCATTACGCTTCACAAGGATATCGTTAGCTGGCAACAACAAAGAAGACTCCGACACGTCTTCAACTACTATTTCCGCAAAGCTTTTACCGGTACATATATCGTGGATCAATTGCATATAAGTACGTGGATCACAGGATTCCGGTAACAAAGCGAGGATCAGCGATAATGCATGATTCGATGAGTAAGGCGAGCCTGTTAAGAAAAGGTCCTTGTCGTTGAGAATCGCATGGCCTAACTTCGTAACGTCTCCAGAAGATGCATACTCAGCAGCAGTGAGTAGAGCGTGGTACTGCTGGGTCGCGTCCATTGTCCAAAACGTGATGTGTTAGAGAGGCGTACGTGTACTAAAAGAGAGAAAGTCAAACTTAAATCCAGCCAAAGTGAAAGATTTGGATTGTGTTTTTCGTTTTTTTGTTTTTTTGTTTTTCGGAATGGAACTTTTCATCTTCACTAACACCGCACCACCACAAATCACAAAAATGAACGAAGATGAGATAATCAAGGAGCGAGTAACGATCTCGGACGCTAACTACAAGCGTTTATTTAAGCTCGTGTCATCTGTTAAGGATACTTCCGCTGATACAGGAGACGATAAGATATGGGCATCCTTGGCAGTAGAGTTGGAATCATTCGAAGCCATGTTGATAAAACTACAGTTACAATTAGACACCAGTGCGAAAGAATTGGCTATTTATGAGAACCAGAAACAATTGGCAGAAAGTCAGATTTTGGAACTGAATTCCCGTACAGACGAGCTTCTTTCGGATCTGGCTGAGGCCGAGGTGGAACGCCAACAGAAGCAAGAGTGTAACCGTTTTATTGAAGACATGTTAAAGACCAAGAAAGTCGTGGTTAACCAAGTTCCTATAATAGCCAAACTGGACAGTTCTCGAGAGGATGATGTGAAACTATGTGCATCTTTAGAGGAGGATATCGAGGAATTGTTGGCGGAAAAAGCGAAACTAGAAGAGCAGTGGGCACTGCGTAGGGAAAAGTATGACGGGCTGAGAGATTATGTAGAAAACTTCCGGCGAGATGTGTTGAGCATTGCAAAAGCGCAAGTACCTGAAGATGAAGCTGAAATACAAGAGGAGGGCTCAGAGGAGTTGCAGGTCAAAACTGAGTCAGGGGAGGTTGATATGGAAGAAGTTCCTGTTGAGGATGAGGCAAGCAAAGACGGACAGGAGCAGGACAATGACAACAACGAGGATGATTCAGCTGTCAAAACGGAAAGTGTCGCCGATGATGTCGAGATGGCTATGGAATAGCTATTTCATATTTCATAATCAACATGCATTTTATTAATAAATACTAACGAGTGACTGGGATGAGTAAAATGGTTAGATAGAGGTTGATCTTTAGTTTGTTGGTGTTCGGGTTGGCTTTGGTCTTCATAGGCTCCTTCTCAAGAAAATAGTCTCTCAGATTGGGTTCGTGAGAGCCGGTTCCTAGACGAAGCAGCTACTGGTGTGGTCTCTACCTCAGATACCGGTGGAAACCTGAATGTCGAATGAAGCTCGGGCTCTGCGCTGTCATAAGAAAACGCTTTTTGAAGGCCAAACGACTGTGATTTGAATGCCGGTCTAGCAATGGCTCTGGACCCTGACTCATTGGTGTTTGTATTAGTATTAGGAGCAGGGCCAGGCATGGATCCAAACGTATAGCTTTGAGTTCTGGAAAATTTCATGCTTCTCTTGAACTTGTTCATTTCACGCTCACAGGCCTGACGATGAGACGAGTCATTCATCTCCACATATCGCTGAGGAAAGCACCGATTAGAGTAAGCTTGGAAAAAGCTGGAATATCCACCTTGTAGGATGACAATGTCAGGATAATGCAAAGCTGGGTAATGCGCCATGTTTAAGTGTCTGTCGCAGTTTCGCAGATGCATAGCCATTCGTGGACCTCGGTGTGCCGAGTACTCACAATGGAACACTAACAGAGTTCTACCAGGCTTGACATTGCCGAGCAAATAAGCTTCCAAATCATGCTTTGTGTTGATATTGACTGCTCCATCAATATGACCACCTTCGTATTCGTATTCAAACCGACAATCAATGATAATGTAGTCATCATAAAGATGCTTGTAGCTACCGTCAATGATGCCACACAGAGTGTCACGTTCGATACGTTTGAAAGGATCTTCTTTAACAGAAAAAGTCTTGAGATCACAGTCAGGTCTCGACAGTATGGATTGAGACTCCGAGAGCGCCATGGGAGACGACAAGTTAATGGCAGCGTCCAATGAGCTGCTGTCAGTGGAGCTGCATTCCTCGCCCTGGTCCATGACGTCTCTAGGCTTTTGGAACATTGAGTGGATTCGTCTGATCTTGGTACCAACCAAGCTGTTGCATTTTAAGCTAGAAATAGGGCTGTCAAAAGTGTCTCTGGTCATAAGTGCATTGTGGGAAGACCCGAGTCGTCCTGCGACAGGAGAAGGTTGGAAGAAGCCGTCTAGCGAAGGAGAGCCGCTGCCATTGTTGTGGCTATGATTGCCTAAACTTGCAGAGTCGATATCCATGCCATCGGACTTCTCCAAAGCCAATGATGAGGTCTGAGGAGACTTGGAACTCGGCCAGTCGGATTCACCAGAGAGACTATGAGACAATGCTGGTTTGTTTTTCAAGAGAAATGATGCGTTTGACAAGGACTTGACTCTGATACGTCCGCCACCTACGGATTTCGTAGGTAGAGGTTGCAAAGGAGGCCTTGATGAAAAGGTGATCGTATCGTCGTCCTCTGCGCCTCTTTCAGGCGAAGCAGAGCCATCCTCAGATTCAATGGATGTCAATGAGGACAATGATGATCTTGAGGACATGGAATCGAACGAGACTGTAGATGCGGATGCTAACGAAGAAGTCGAGGGCAGTTTGCGAGGGAACTGCGGCGAGTCTATGTCTGTTTCCATGAAGTAAGATGAGGAGTTTGCAGGGTTCAAGATTTTGGACGAGCTGCTGTGATGGTTTGAGAAAAGGTTTCGTCTTGGTGTAGGTACTGCCGGGGTCCTATCGATATGGAAGTTCTGCGACATGTCGGCGGCCAACGATGTTGTTGGGCTCATTAACGATGGAGCAGGGAACATGGTTTTGGATTTGATTGAAGGTATGACGAGAGTGGGCGTGGATTTCGGCCTCGTGGTGCCTTTTAGGCCTTGACCGTTGCTGTGGAGGCCTGTGGTGCTCGATACAGCTGTTCTACCAGCCGCTAAGCAGGGAGACAGGTCGTCATGATCAGCGACTGATCCATGCTTGAAGACGTTTTGTCGTGGAGTAGCCGAGATATTGACGCTTCGTTCTTGTAAAACGTTACGGGTACAGTCGGAGCCGCTCATGGAGTTGGCTATAGGTTGAAACATGTTGTGTTGCTGTGTGTTTGATCTGATACGGTTGATCGACTGCTATGATAGATCGACTAAAGCAACCTAACTAGAGCAAGTCAGTCAAGGAGAACAATACAACCGTTTTTTTTCTTGATCTTTGATCGTCAAACTCAGATTGAGATCAGAGGTAAGTAGTTTTCTTGAGGCTTGGATCTCTAATCCCTAAAACTGTGAAAGCAAGCAAGTAAGCAGCAGGTGCGAACTAAGCAACAATACAGATCAGAAAAGAATTCTAGAGCCAGCCACGAAATGGATGGATGTATATCAAATGTCCTTTAATACCAGCAGGAGTTTAATTTAATTAGGTCGGTTCGTTTCCAAATGCCGGATCCAAACGAACTCGAGTTGTTGTTTTTTTGCTGCCGGTTGGTTGGCTGGTCTTAAGAAAAAGATCAAGTAGTGTCCGTCCAGGTTTTTTTATATTTATGGATAGTGTTAGATCAGACCGAATCAGGTTATGGATAAACGGGACGGTCCACAGAAGCCAGTTCTGCAATCACCAAGGAACAAGTACAACGAGACAAGGAAATGCACAGAGATGCTCGGGAAACGGAAATCTCAACAGCGGCTAGAGTTAGTTGGAAGAGTCCTAGGTTTAAAAAGACGGAAAAGTTTTTTGAGGACCTTTCAGTTCGTTTGCGAGCTTTGCAATAGGCTGGTTTCAGGTCGTCCAAATAGTGCAACTAAGCAGAAAACCCTCAAAAAAAAGTAGCCCAACCCAACCAGAGCTAAACCGCAAATCAAGCACTAGTCAGTGTACTAAAATTATAGTGACTAAAGAAACGAATTTACTTGCCTATGAATGAATGGATACGATGTGAATATACCAACAAACAAACTGCTAGTCAAGCCAAGCCAGTCAAATGCAAAAGTTCTAGTGAAATAAAGTAGTTTGTAGGTAGATTGAATTGGTTCACACCAGCAGCAAGTCCAGGTGTTTTTAACGGGAAAAAATAATAAGAGTCGTCGGTCTGCATTTACCACCTGCTGCCCTATCCATGTCTCTATCGGTGATAAATTGTTTTGGAGTTGCCCAAAAAGTTTGGAACTTTGTACGTCCGCCTGCCGCAAAACGCTTGACTGCTCAAAACGGCAAAAATCAAATCAAGGCCAGGAAAAAGAAAGTGAAAATGAAAGGCAAAAAGCAAAAAGCAAAAAGCAACGGGGAAAAGAAAACGAAAAAGAGAGCCGGGGATAATACAATAGTGAAATCAACAAGAGGACTGAGGTGAGATTTTGAATTGTATTGACTGACTATTGACAATTGATTATTGAAAATATTTACTAACTAATATTTGCTAGTATTAAGTCTTGGTTGTTGCTTTACTTTACTGTCACTCTCCATTTATTAGGCGTTGCGGTGTCCTACTAGATTTAGACATGAGATCTAAAACCCAGCCAGATTTAGATTCTTCCACTCCACTCCACGCGACTCTCCGCTCAGCAACATGACGTGGTAGTACTAAACTCCCCGACAAAACTAAGGCGACGTCACAGATGTTGATCTCGCTTCTTGGCCTTGGTCTCCAGGCTTAATTAGGGCAAACTGTCGTACTGAGTCTAAATTCTTAATAATCCTTGGTATGATACCTCCCGGTCCTGGCGGCAGATCAACGTCGCCGAATTCGGTAGGCCAGTCGCCTCCAAAAAACACACACATGCATCTGTCCACGCCATGGCGCATTGTTTATTGTCCCTGAGTTTTTGTCCCAATGCGATTGTTTACACCCTGCATTCGGCAAGTGATCTCCGCTCAGCCCGCATGCGCGTCTTCATTGTCCGCCGACCTCTAAACCGCCTAAATGGCTCAAAGGATAGGCCTCAAAGGCTCAAAAAGGCTTGAAAAAGCCTGAAAAGCTTAAAAAAAGCCGTGGAGGGCAAGGCTGACAAGGGTGCCTTGCAACATAGCAGGAATGCAGGTGAATGGACAAACGACCAGATAGGAATGTCTTTGGTGTTCCTGCCTCCAAGCTTTTGGTACGATGACCTGGTGGGTCTTATCTGATAATTATGATTATGATTACGACTATGAACGAACATGACTAGTGACATCTGGTCGGCACCAGGTGCAAAGAATGACTCTAAAATAGATTCTGAGACTAGCTTCATAGGAGTCTTAGCTTCGGTATCAGCTTAGGCTGATGACTGAGACAACAAGCTACACTAGGCAGGTCTATCCCCTGCGTGCCGTTACCAGTCACTGTGCAGGATGGTGGTCCTGGTAGTGAATAGCACCATAGTCCATGGACATGGGGGACATGGCGCAGCGCAGGCCAATTGAGATTGCCAGCCCAAGCGAGTCACCGGTCGGCTGATTTAAGTTTTGCATTTCTCAAACTTTAATGACATTGTTTGTAATTTTGACATAGTCTTATTGCTACCTTGTAGCAATGTTATTGCAATCTCATGGAGACAGATCTCAATCTCTATTTCTGTGGAATGTACTGGATCGGTGCGCGCCCATACAATCCTTGCAAGGTTAAGCAGCAAGGTCATCAACCGACGCTAGGCAGGGCCCTGGACACGGTGCATCTGGTCAGTTTCCACGACTCGTTCTCGTTCCTACTGGCCTGCTGCAGCGAAAAGGCAAAGGCCAGCTGGCTGCTTCTAAATTTTCTTTTTGCTTCTGTTTTGTCCTTCGTGCAGCGTGCATATGCCCTCATTTTCTTTCTGCGGTGTCTCCTGGAAAAATAAAAATATCTGTTTTCGTCATGGCCATGTTTATTTTACCCAAACGAGAAACGCGAAAAACAGAATTCGGCATTCTGGCCTTGAGCCGAACCGTATGGTATGCATTACGTATGCCGCTATAGTAGATGGAATGGAATGTTCGCTGATTTGATAAAGACAAGAGTGAGAAAATAAAATACGGGCAGCCGACGAAAGGTATTAAGCATTAGCTACGTGTCGTATATTGTCGGTGTTCTGGGTTGCAGGTTCTGAGTTCTTTCTGTGTCGAACTCTTCGATGGCCTTAACTCTATTTATTCAGGTGTCTAAATAGCTATCTATTTTTGGGTTGTCGTCATAATGACGTCGTTTTCTTTGTTCTGTTGGATTTTTGTTGTTTTTTAGTTTTAGTTGTGATTTATTCTGTTGTTTGTTTATAATCAGCCATCCGGGTAGTCGGATATAGAAGATCTAATCTAAACTACGCCGTGAAGTGAAACATTGTGCAAGCAAGCAATCACCTGTTTTACCACCTGTTTCACCTGGTAATCTGCTTTTATTACGTAGTTCCGCTTATAGTTCGTAAAACATGATCTCAAGTTTATTTATATTTTATTTGTGGTCCACTTATCTCTCCTCGTTTCTAATCTCTTATGCCTGCTATTTAGGTTCCACAGTTTATATGCAAGATCGCACACTGTTGGACCCACTTCGAACCACCAACAACTGCATAGAACAAAATAAACAACTTCACCAAAGTACTCAAAAAAATAGCATACAACCAAATTGTAATCGTATAGTAATTGTACAATCATAAGTTGAGTTCATTACTGGATCAATAACTCTATCTAGCAACGTACAGCCTTAACATGTCGTCATAGTATAGCTCTAAATATAAATTCTACATCACACGACCATCTCACAAAGCTTGCATCTCCTTAACTGTGTAGTCCACAACATAACTGTCGTCCAGCAGCTCGAGAGTCCTTCGGTAATTTCGATTACTGTAAACTTGGATAGCATCAATCAGGTTTGTGATACCCGCAAGCTCAATAAGCTCAGGGTTATGGCCATGATACTTCAATATAACGTGTAGCACGGACTGCGCAATAACGCTGTTCCTCGCGCTCGTATTCCAGTCTCGCACTCGTTCCAATAACCGACCGATCCTCCTTATATCCAAGCTGCCAATGGCTTCGTCTACTTCTTCTAGCCCAGTGATTCCTTGCTGATTCTCTTTGACTTCCCTAAACAACTTCAAAAGCCTGAACGGATGATCCAACTCCAATGACAACTTCAAAGCTTTGATCCAGTCTTTTTTACGCACCAAGTTGTCCAGCTCCTGTTCTTGCTCCACGAGCTTTGAGTTCTCTTCTTCTTTCTGCTGCTTGATCTCCTCCGTGACGTCTTTCCAAACATTAATCACACCGTCCGCTCCTCCAGACACCAACAAGTCTTGCTCACTGACCGCCAAAGTCCAAACTCTATCTTCATGATTATCCAAAGTAGAAACACATTCTCCGGATGCCTTGTCCCATACTCTAACTAAGCCATCACCACCTGCACTAGCAATCTGTAGACCTTTGTTAATAAACACGGTTTTCAATACAGACCCTGAATGTCCTTCAAAGGTCCTGACACATGAATAGTCAGACAAGTTCCATAATTTCACAGTCTTGTCTCCGGACCCCGTAGCTATAAACTTCTCATACTGTGAGAAATTCACAGCCCACACTCCTCGTTTATGTCCTTTTAATAATGCAACTGTTTCTCCACTATCCACGTCCCAGATCTTTACCGTACGGTCCTGGCTCGCAGTAGCGAAATATCGATTATCTGGTGATACATCAATGGCATTAATGTCCTTGTCATGTGCCTTTCTTGTATAAACTGCAGACCCTGTCTTCGGATCCCATCTTTTAACAGTCAAGTCCTGTGATCCACTTATGATAAACTCAGGGGCTTTTTTGCCAGATATCGGGATTCGAGGAAGTGCTACTGCTCCTATAGACCCTGTATGGCCTTGGTAAATGGAATGCAACTCTTTTTTGTGCCATAACCGGATCTCATTATCTTTACCTGCACTGACGAGCCAGTCTCCTCCATACGTCACGTCTATGCAAATGACGATATCTCGGTGACCTGTTAAAACATCAAAGCTCAAAGGATCATCCAAAGATAACAGCCTAATCTCAGGCGAGTTCGTAGCGACTGCAAGTCTCTTGTCATCCAGGAACCTACAGTCAATCACTTCACCTTGATTACCGGCTAGTCTTCGCACAACACTCAAGTCAGGAACATTAAACTGGACGATAGTTTGGTCTGAATAAATGCCGTATACTGACGAAGAGTCTTGCGATACAATCACCTGGCTACATGATATTTCTTCTGTGGTTTTATATCGCTCCTCTTTCGCAATCAGCTTCTTGGTCACGGTGTCCCATAGTTTGACCTCACCATCCTCTCCTGCAGTATATATAGTTTTTGAGGATACACCACCAATGAATCCAGTGGCCTCAAGACTCTCCATAACAGGAAGTGTATCTTTGAGTTTATAATTGCTAGTAGACCAAACATTCACTACTTTGTCTCTACTACCACTGATCAAGACATCACCGTCACTGCTGAAATCAAGGCCTCTAATTACACTGACATGGCCATCTAGTACAGCCAAACACTTGCTTTTGGTCAAATCCCACAATCTTATTTTACAGTCGTCAGATCCACTGGCGAGTTTCCAGTCCGTGGTTCCTCTTTTACCCCAGAACTTCAATGCACTTATGATACCACCATGTCCTCTTAGGTTATGGGTCACATAACCACCTTCGATATCCCATACTTTGATCGCACCTTCTGCACCTCCTGTAGCTACTAAAGTAGACGTCGGATCAACAGCCATCACTATAACCGGTGATTCATGTGCTTTAACCCCGTGTACCTTTTCACCTTCAGGCAGCTTATAAGTTTGCATTTGAAGCGATCTCGAGCACGTGATCAAGTATTTGCCATCTGGAGTCACTTCCATAGTAGTTATAGGTTCTTCATCTCCGGGAATTGTCAACTGTCGTTCACCGGTGTGGATATCGGTGAAGATCACCTCGTCATCAAGAACGCTTACTAAGGTAGAGTCGTCGTTCATCAACCGTACATCTCCACCACTGTAGAACGGCTCTAAGGGCTGCGCTTCGAAAGCAGTCTTCAAAGAGGCCATATTGTGTCGTTTGCTGGTTGCTCTTGGAAGGTTCTGGTTAAGTGTCTTGTAATCGTTAGAATTTAAAGCTTCGAGATATTTTTTTTTCACTGCAGTGAAAAAAAAACGAAAAAAAATTAAGGCACGGCTGACATCAGGCTTCAATATTGGAAACAGGAAAATAAGGGACGATTATCGGAACTCAGAATCAAACGAGAATCATTAATTGACACCTACAAACAAAGTCAGTGTGCGCAATTGTCTATCTACTACTGTCTATCTACAGGTGTCCAAAACCACACAGAAATGATAACCAAAAGACTGCTCAGGTTTGCATTGGGGCCGTCGTTTTTGGAGCCCGATGATGAAGCGGAAAATGAAGCTGCGGTTGCTAATAAGAAGAGACGCGAACTACTAGGCATCGCGGAGTATAAGATTTTACAATCGTTGGTGCTACATCCTACACTTTCTCGCCTGGAAACAGGGAAGTACAGTGATGAGGCCAGTTTTATGTCGAACGAAGTTTCCGAAAGGATGAGGGAAGAAATACGGCGCCGAGGGAGTGCTGCTTTATATCGAGACGTTGAAGTAAATGAGGCCGTTGATCTTGGTCCTGAGTTTGATCTAAATATGCCTATCCCTGAAGAGGCTACTGTTGATGGTGGTGGAGGTGGATCTAGTGGTACTGATGCAAATGAAAACCCAGATCTAGAAGAGCTCTCCGGAGATTTGTACTTATTGATAGGTCTTTACACAGCAGGAATAGCCACGACTACCACTGTGAACTGGTTCTTATCAATGTTGACCATGAACGCTATGGTGTACAAGTATCCGAGCTATCGCCGCTTAGCGTCGTCGTGCGTGTCGCGACGACGGTTGCCATTTATGCTCAAGTCGTTTTCTTTGGAAGCATTCAATCGAATCGTAATGAACCCTGTTGTCAGCAGTTGTACCAACAGTTGGAGAACTAGCCAATGGTTTTATTATTCAAATCCAGGGTTCTTTATAGCGCCGTTGTTGACCTACCCATTACAGGAATATATCGATATTTCTTGCTTGGGCTTGAGCCCACCGTCACTAAAGTCGCTATATGCGTCGTATTTCCTTTCACCCGGATTTCTAGGAAGAATGTTGCTGTCGCTTAGTATCGACAAGCTTACGGACATTATCGCACTTGGTTTGAAATATTTCCGGCTGAAGACGAACGAGTTCGTTGCCAATTCTCCGGATAGCCATATGACTTCAGTCAGGGAATTGTTTGTCACGGCGGCTTCTGTTACTGCTGTCTCGGAGCTGTTGACTCTTCCTCTCAAGAGAGGACTGTATATCAGCTTGAGGAATACTTATGCATCAACATCGACATCTGGCACTATGAGGGAGGTCGGATGCAACGTCACGACGCTTCTTCTCTCAATTGCAGCCAACCAATGTGCCATATTCGCAATAAGCGCTATTTGTCATTTTGCCGATGGCTTGCTATTTATCTACAGGAACAAGACTTCTCCGAAAGAAGAGCAATGATTGAACGAATAAACGAGTACCGAGGACCACAAGCAACAATACCCCCATTCCTCGAGAAATCAAAATGCTGTACATTACATGTCGGACACAGATTTTGGTACACATCTGATAGCAGTACGACTCGTGACATCTAAAGTACTAAAGTACTTAATACTTTAGTGGACACCCCCTGATATCATCCCGTCAAATCTGATCCAAACTGCTCAAAACTGTCACGTCCCACCCCACCAAAAGACCAAATAAACATGTATATATTTGCAGAATCCAAATCTTCGGCCAAATGTCAAAATGCCAAAAAGCCAAAATGCCGAAATGTTGCTCCATCGAAACCCTGGAGTCTGCCTTCAGCGTGCTTATTTTCATGATGCCCCCTACCTCGCCAAGCTTGGACCTGAGGCTGAGTCCGAGCCGTGACTGAAATGTTTCTGATCGCGACCCAACTTTCGAAGTTACACACCACTTTACTTCAATAACTTGTAAAGACCAGCCAACTGAACAAAACCACATACTTGTTGTTGTTTGCCATTAACCATCCTTAAAAGTTCCTTAACGTTCCTGAAAAATTGTTTTGCAATGTTTCTTTTCAAGGCTGTTGCTTTCCTGATTCCCATCTATTACTTGTTGTCGTACATTAAGCTGAACATTCTGCCGGACAGATACCTCTTCGATCATAAACTGTTGCAAGAGATCAGCCAAAAAGCGCTCAAGGAAAACCCCGGGGCTACTTCTTCCGAGATTATCCAAGCAGTATACAAAGAGTTGAAAGCGGAATACGGCGACTACATCAACGATTTCGACCCTAATGAATGGGTGTTCAACAATGCTGGAAACGCCATGGGTACAATGCTAGTACTCCATGCTTCCATCACGGAATACCTTATTTTCTTCGGCACTGCTGTAGGAACTGAAGGTCACACAGGCACTCACTTCGCGGACGACTATTTCACTATTCTCCACGGTGAACAAACCGCTGCTTATCCTAACAGCACTGTCCCTGAGCGATATTTACCTGGAGATCAACACCATCTTCCCTCTGGTTACAACAAGCAATACAGAATGCCTGAAGACGCCTGGGCTCTTGAACTTGCCCAAGGTTACATTCCTTCTATGCTTCCTTTTGGAATGCTCGAAGCTTTAACCTCCACTATGGATTGGTTCTCTTTCGGCAAGACCGTTAGAATCAGTGCTGTGAACATTGTACAGAACCTTATGAAAGGTAAGATTTAAAGAGCAGCCAACCAACCCAAAAAAAGAAAGCAATTGGTAGTAAAGTAGTATTTCTAAGCATATATTCGAAAATTACCGTATAGGCACTCCTAAAATATGTATACACCTAGAATTGTGATCTTGTAAACTTATCTTATATGCTATTTTGTAGCATATCTTCTATCTATATTCGATTTGGGCCGGATTTTTCACTCACATAGTCAATCAAAGGTTTTCTCGGGATTTAGAACATCAACTTCTTTACAATTCACTAAACTGCAATGACAAGACGGATGTCTCTACACAACAGTCTCAACAGGGTGCCGAATATATCCAAGAGACTGTTTAGTAGCTTAAACAGTAATAGTAATCTACTGTTTGTGTCTTCAGTCGGTCCAAACTTGAGCTTAATAGCACATCCATTAGGCCAATCAAGAAGATCAAGGCGATCTTTTGCATCTTCACAAACAGAAACTGCTAAGGACGTATCGTCATCAAGTAATGGCTTAAAAGGCTTCTCTAATAATGAGAATAAGGATAACTCCGAGCAGCATTCCAGCTCTGTCAAGGTCAAGCTACACCCTGATAGTATCAACTCGTTCTCAGATCTCCCTCTGCAGCCGGTGATACTGAAATCGTTGAAGGACACCTTCCCCGAGGTAGAGTCTCCTACAACTATACAAAAGCGAATGCTATCATTATTAGCATCGGACTTCTCGGTCTCGGTGACATCGCCTCCGGGCTCAGGGAAATCGTTGGCTGTGGCTTTATACTTAGCTTCATATGCTAAAGATGACCTGATCCGTGAACCTCATACTACTAGTCTTTTGCTGGTACCGAACTCCGACGCTGCCAAAGATTACTACGAAGTGTTTCAAGAACTCTATAAGAATTCGCCGTTGAATATAAACCAGCTTGTTCAGGTGCTCTATCGCACAGGCCATGACGACCAAGAAGATATACGGCAACAGAATCTGCTTAGACAATACCCAGGGCCGCACATTCTGATCACTACACCAGCCAGAGCTTTAGATATCTTGTCTCTCAAATCCGAGCGGTATTTACTGCCTCTTTTCAATCTTTCTTGCATAGCATTAGACGAAATCGATCTGCCCAAAAGTATCGACAATGGTATTATTGGCAGAAAGTCTGCGAAACCAACACCATGTGAAACTCTTTTGACCCACTTATATTACTGGAGAAATGCATATGTCAAAGAGACACATAAGGACGAGGGATTTAAGCCTCTGAGGCTTATAATAGCTTCCTCTGTTCCTAGAGAAATCAGCGGTTACTTGAGAAACATCGAATGGACACAAGGCCGACCTATTTTACAAGTAGCATCGTCACTAGACCAGTATTCGGCTAGACCAGAGATCTATATGGTACAAGCAGACAGGAAGGCTGGAGAGCTCAGGAATATGGTTATAAGGGATGCAGATGAAGCTCACCATAACAGCAGCAACAATAGTACTACTTATCATGCATTAACAAACAAGACGAAGAAACGAGCTATCGAAGACTATGCATACGCTATAAGCAGACTACTACAACCTAAAGAGAAAGCTCTCGTCATTGTCTGCAGCTCTGTATCTTTGCCGCAGCTAGAGGCAACACTGTATAAAGAACACTCGATACTATCTGCTAGACCTATATCGGATCATTATTCATGCACCAGCCTTCTTTCTGAGGGGGAAACTGACAGGAAGGAAATAATAGAACCTGGGACGTTCTTCAAGACACCAGTGGCTGAAAACGCAGAGCAGCAGCCGAGGTTAATACTCACTCGAATGAAGAATATACTGGGAACCTCCAAGTTTGATGCTGCTCAAAAGGTGTTTTTGTTATGGCATGAAGGAGAAACAGGTACGTTAATGGATCTGCCCAAAGTGAGGTTCTCTTATGAAGCAGACACAAAGATGTACGCGATTTCAGTGGATGTCAGGAAGAGCAGTAATCTGCAAATCGACGATCCTCAAGTTAAAGCCATCTTTGATAAACTTGAGATCACCGTGAACCCATTGACCGAGGACCAACTGGCAGAATGATAATGATATAATGTAATAGATGCAATGTACATAGTTAACTCGCATGATCTAAGTAGCACGAACTAAGTAGGATGTCCTAAGTAGGATGAACTAAAGAAGGACCCCCTGTGTACGAAATATAACTGACATGAACTTAGTAATCAATTCTTGAGGAAATCGCCCGTCCTTGAGCCCTGTCTTTGACTGCGTGGGCTTTGTCCCTATCTCTGCTCCTGCTCCGACTCCAACTATCGTTTCTGCCTCGACTTCTGCTCCTACTTCTGCTCCAGCCTCTACTAGTACTCCTGCTCCTTCCTCTGCTTTCGCTTCGGTCTCGATATGACTCTTTCCCTCGTCCTGGGGACTCAGATCTGCTGCGGGATCGAGATCTCCGTGACCAGCGGCCATCTCGCTTGTAGTTGTCACTTTTACCCTTGAAAGGTTTACGCCGCTGCCATACACTCGCGGATACGGTTAACCGGTCCACCATTCCTCCGTTCATATGGAGTACAGCTTGCCGAGCTTCTTCAGGAGAGCTATATGTGACAAAACATGCTGAAACCTCTGGGTCGTTTCTATTCCGCTTACTTCGAGTAAATGCAATTCGCACAATGTTACCGTAGACACCGAATATCTCCCTTATATGACCATATGACACGTCAGCGGAGACATTGTCTACCAGTATTTCGGTTCCAGGTTCGTTGCGAAGCCTGCTTCTTGAACGAGAACGAGAACGAGATCGAGACCTTGAATAATCAGATGCAGACCGGGATATCGAACGGCTTCTCTCCCTGAAATTAGAATATCGGTCACGACGATCGGGAGACTGGGATCTCGACTGTGAATGTGCTCTCGAATATACATGTCCTCTATTACTAACAGCATGAGCATCGACTTTCTCTTCTGACCGTTTCCTCCAATGTTCCTTAGCTGGACGATGTGATTCTACTGGAGAATGGCTTCTTGATCTTAATCTTGATCTGGATCTAGATCTGCTCCTGCTTCTGGAGCGAGAAAAAGACCTCCCACGACCAGGCATAGCGATATTACTATCAAAGATTCGGTCAACTGCGTGTGCGTTATGTTATGTCATATGAAGTAGTACAAGATCACTCAACTATATTTGATTTGAAGGGATGGTGAGCCGCACTATACGGATACATCACGTGACAAAAACAAGCCCTCGTTCGGCAAACTAATAGCTATAACTACAACAAATGTGAATCAATTGAAAATCATATAGCCTAGCGATAAAATAAGACACTAAGACTATGGTAATGCTGAATTTAGGCGAAAACCGAGCCTCTATAAAGATATATTTATGTAAAAAATTTGGCGGGATTTTCAACGCCCCGGGTTCTTAAGTGGAGAAACTCGGTAGAATACCTTAGAAGCGATAGTAGTTTAGTGGTAAAATTCAGCGTTCCCATTGCTGAGCCTCCGGTTCGATTCCGGGCTATCGCATACTTTTTGCTATTTTTTGGACTCGCTGAACTACTGCGCACTTCGCAATATACCAGATATTCATCTCTTTAAAGAATTGGTTCGTCTTCCTCAAGCATTGAAGCCTTCCGGTCAGGACTTTTCACTCGCGTAGGTGGGTTCGCGCGTTGTGAACAGTACCAAGTAATTATAAAGGTTTGCCGCGAAGATCAATTCTGCATCAATAGACAATTTGAAATAGATTTTTTAAACGTAAATTATGGCGTTTTGCTTTAAAATTATCATATAATTGTCATTCTTTGAGGTCATCTTCTTTCTTCGCTATAGCGTGTCTTCTTCTCGACTTCAACAGCTTCGCTTCTGCCAGGCTGAGGAGCTCTGCTCTGCTACAGCCGTGCACCGCTTTGCCAATTTTTTTTTTTTTTTTTTTGAACATTAAAAATTTCCCAGATCAGCTTCACATTCATCAAACGACCTCTTGAACGAACATCCAAGATGCCTTCTGCTGAAGACGTTTCTATGACCGATGCCAAGGAGGACATTCGAGACCCTGAAAAGATCGTAGTGGTATGTATGGCTCGATATTACGACGACTTTGAACAGCAGCAGACAAGAAAAAAACTAACAATATAGCTTCCTGGAGCATCAGAAGACGGCACAGCAGTCTCATTTCAAGTTAAGCTAGAGGACCATACTCTCGGAAATGCATTAAGATACGTTATTATGAAAAAGTGAGTAATTCAAGAGTTTTTTTGTTGTTTAACCATAGATGAAGCTGACTAACTAATTCGTAGCCCTGACGTTGAATTCTGTGGTTACTCGATTCCACATCCCTCTGAAGCCAAAATGAACATCCGAATACAAACATATAGTGGAACTACAGCATACCAAGTATTAGAAAAGGGGCTCAAGGACCTCGTGGATCTGTGCGACGTTGTCGAGAACAAGTTCAGGGAAAAAGTCAAGGAAGGTGACTACTCTGTGGAAGAACTATAGTTCTGTGCCTGGGTCTGTTTATAGTGCTTATGAGATATTGGTGTAAAATATATTCAGCAGTTCGTTCACTCAACATACATTCTCGAAAGGATATTAAGCATTATA
Source organism: Daia ofunaensis (assembly GCA_003707925.3). Taxonomy (NCBI): domain Eukaryota; kingdom Fungi; phylum Ascomycota; class Dipodascomycetes; order Dipodascales; family Trichomonascaceae; genus Daia; species Daia ofunaensis. The sequence continues at coordinate 447,982 of PPMC03000007.1, read as the reverse complement.
AAAAGTTATAAAAATTAAGAATATCTAATATTACAAACGTGCAGATTCAAATCGACAACCATCTGCCTTTTATAGTGCCATATTTTGGGGACTCCTATAGATGTGCTAATAATTAACCTTTGTAGGCTTCGGCTTTGGCTTTGGGCTTCACTTACGCCCTGAACATTTTATTTCACTTCACTCGCTTAACATCGAATTTTGGTTTGTCTTAGCCATTCTACTACGCATCAACGTATCAACGTACACAACGCGCAACTGTACATATGGACTTTCTAGCACGGACCATAGGCACGCTTACAGGCACCAATTTGCCGGTGACTGTAGGTGAGAAAATAGAAGCGCACCCTGATTTACCCAGTATATGGGATGTTCATGAAGGTACTAGGCGAGTATGTATGAGTTTATGCTCCAGTTGTGTGTTCTCGCAATAATAATGCTAGTACAAAGGTAATCAAGGTAACACCTGATGTTATATTATATCAACTAACTCATTATTAGAGCGACGGATCCAAATGTACAGTGTTCATTTTCGAAAGCAAAAACTCCCGTATGAATGGAGCAATGGACCTGGCTAAGAATATGGCTAGTAAGCTGAAGAAGCTCAGGATCCCTGGAGTGCTACGTATTGTCGAATCCGTGGAGTCAGACACGTCTGTTGTTATTGCCACGGAACCAGCTACACCGCTATACCTGGCGGATTTAGACCAAATGAGCATCGAGTCTAAGCTTTGGGGTCTACATACAATACTCAAGACATTGTGTTTGATAAATAAGGAGGCCAAATGTGTCCATGGGAATGTCAATATGGGGTCAGTTTTCATCACAGAGTCGGGAGAATGGGCACTCGGAGGCTTAGAACTTTGCGTATCGCTAAGCACCCAAGACTCGCTAGAAAGAAGTGTATCTATGTCTGCAGAACTTCTTCCTGGTGCGAGATTGCGATTACCACCGGAAGCGCAGAACGGAGGAGGAAGCTCGTTCCATAAGCCATCGCCAGCCACGGACTCCTGGCAGTTCGGCAAACTGGTATTACAGATATTCAACGGCTTGAATACCATTCTCGAGCCTGGCATAGGGACCAGGGGTAAAGTGCCTGTGACGTTGTGGAACTTACTAAGAAAATGCATGCTGGTGGAATCACCTCAACAGAGGTTCCCGTTGACTAAAGTCGCAGCTAACCCGACGGCGTTGAGTGTATTCCAAACCGATATCGATAACATTTCAGAAGCACTGAAGTCGCTATCAATTGCTACAGATTACCAGTTCTCGGAATATCTCGAGACTATAGACCGAGTAGGTGACAAGATTTCTGATCAATATATGATGAACTCTGTGTTGCCCGAGCTCTGCAAGTGCATTTCCATGAACAAGGGAGGTATCAAAGGCGTATCTACGATAATCAAGCTCAGCGCGTCTGGTAAATTGACTGAAAAACAGTACCAGACCTATATTACTCCTTTGGTTGTACAACTTTATGCATCCCCTGACCGTGCCATTCGCATGGAGCTACTTACTCAGCTACCTCATTACATTGATAAGTTGGACGAGAAGACCGTGACAAAACAAATTTACCCTTCATTTGCGCAAGGTTTTTCCGACACGGAGCCTGCAATCAGGGAACAAACGTTGAAAAGTGTGGAGTTGATTTCTGCAAAGCTCTCTGAGAGAGTTATTAATGGCGAGCTCTTGAGACTATTGGCCAAAACGCAAAACGACAACCAGCCAGAGATCCGTGCCAATACAACTATACTCTTGGGAAAGATTGCGAACCGTTTCTCGGCATCTACACGATCAGGTGTTCTGGTCAGTGCCTTCTCGAAAGCACTCAAGGATCCATATGTCAACTCACGTATAGCTGCTTTAATGGCACTATCAGCCACTTCAGAGTACTTTACACCACAGGAATGTGCATCTAGATTGGTAGGCGCTCTGGCTCCCTCGCTTATGGACAAGGACAAGTCTGTCAGAGACCAAGCTCTTGTAACTATGGACATGTTTATGAATATTATCAAAAAAGAGGTCTACAGGATGGATGCTGCTGATAATGCTAATGGAGACAGGTCAGCAACTACTACCCCTTCAGCTTTTGGAAGCGACTGGACCAACAAACTATGGGGTACTATGTCGTCTAAACTGTCAGCAGATGCTGGCCAAATCCCAGAGAGAACATCATCTGTGCCTCTGAGTGTTGGAGTGAACTCTGATCGGTCCACTACACCTACCCCAGTTGTACCAGAACCAGAACCAGATTTCGACGACGCTTGGGGAGAAGAACTAGACGACGAGCTGGACGACTTTGGCTGGGGCGAAGAAGAAGAAGAAGAAGAAGAGGTCAAAGTTCCTACTACTGCGCCTAAGCTTGAGTCCAAGCCTAAGCCTCAGCCTAAACCAGTTCTTCAGAGCCGATCTCAGTCAGCCATGGTCAGTTCCAGTCGATCAAAAGAGACATCAGCAACTGTTAAAAAGACCGCCAAACCATTAAAACTCAGCAAACCGAAACCAAAAGTCGGTCTTGTGGAACCAGACACTATCGATGACTCTGCATGGGGCGCGTGGGATTAAGCGATAATAATATGTTACATGATGCACAAAGAAACGAAAAGCTAAATGTAATGTAATATGATAGATTTGTAATTATTTGAACTTTCTAGTTAACCAATGATAAAGCCATAGAAGCTATCTTGTGCTTCTTCCAATTTTGTTTTTTAATGCCGTCGTTGACTTAGAATCGTCGGCTGGTAATAGGAGCATTGTTGGAACCGCTTTGTCGGTAACCACCACCAAAGCCTCTTCCACCACCTCTTCCTCCATATCCACGGCCACCACCGCCATATCGGTTGTTTCCGTATCGTCCACCACCACCGCCATATCCTCCTCGGGGTCGACCCATCTCAGCAAGCTTGGGATCAATTTCCTGCTTGGCCTCAGACAAAACAGTAATAAGGTCTCGGGCCTGCTTAGCATTATCCTGAGTGAAGAAAGTAATAGCAGTACCTTTCTGACCGGCTCTACCAGTTCGTCCAATTCGATGAACGTAATCTTCGCTGTTGTTAGGATAATCCAAGTTGATTACATGAGTAACTCCCTTGACATCTAAAAAATAATGTTAGTAAAAAGAAAATCCGCCTGCCATTAAAAGCTGACATCATTCATAAAAATATAGGTCGGTCAAACAAGCCAAAATCTTAACAATTGCAGGACTATCGAGTAAGGATGACAATAATCACATAAAAACGAAAACCATGATTGAGCACGAGTATCAACAATAAGGGATATCATGCGTATGTTGCAAGTCATACAAGTAATCGGTTCAATCGGTAGTTCATAGGTTCATAAAACATTGGTCCATAAAACATAGGTCGGTAGGCCTGCTCTTTATAAATTCCAGACTGTCGTCTCATCCACATGAATCATGAATCATGCCATGGCATAATATGCGATGCCAAAATATGCCGTGTGCCTAGGCTAATACTTACCAATTCCACGAGAGGCAACATCGGTAGCGACCATAATAGCGGACTTTCCACTTCTAAACTCTCCTAGAACCCAGTCACGCTCGGATTGAGCCTTGTCACCATGAATTGCAAGAGCAGGCCAACCATCTTGACGCAGGTATTTAGTGATATCATCAGCAACTCGTTTAGTTCCTGCAAAGATTAAGATTTTGGATTGTTTGTCTTCCATAGCGGTTTCCAAATGTTTGATCAATTTGTCTCGCTTTTCATACTCATTGACTACTTCAACAATCTGTTTGATATTGTGTGAAGCAGACAATTCCAAAGAGCCAATGGTAACTTGAATGTAATCATGCAAGTAATCGTGGGCTAATCTCTGCACTTCTTTAGGCCAAGTTGCCGACCACATTAAAGTCTGTCTGTCGGGTCGAATCTGATCTACAATTTTACGGATTTGGGGCTCAAAACCCATATCAAGCATTCTGTCAGCTTCATCAAGAACTAAGTAAGTCACTCGCTTCAAATTTGTCTTACCAGACTCGAGCATATCAATCAATCTACCAGGAGTAGCGATACAAATCTCAACACCACGAGACAGGTCTCTAATCTGAGGGCCTCTAGCGACACCTCCATAAACACAAGTGTTTCTGATACGAGATGACCGACCAAACTTATTACATTCCTGCTGAATCTGAACAGCGAGCTCTCTGGTAGGCGCGAGAACAAGCACAATAGGACCGTCACCAGGACTCAGCAATGGTTGAGCATTGATATGTACAATCGAGGGTAAACAATAAGACAAAGTCTTACCGGAACCAGTGGATGCAATACCAATCATATCTCGACCAGAGAGGGCCATAGGCCAACCTTGGCATTGAATGGCAGTAGGACTATCAAAACCCGCTTGCTTGACTTCTTTCAAAACGTAGTTGGGGAACCCAGCTTCTTCAAAAGTTTCAATGGGTTTAGGAATATCCTTACCATGGACAGTCATACTATGCTTCTCTCGGAACGCCTTGATTTCTTCGTCAGATCTTTTAGCTACATCTTCATGTTCTTTGTAAAAGTTCTTCTCGAATTTAGGGAGTTTACTAAGGTCAGAAAAGTCAGGTACTTCAAGGGTAACAGATTCACCGTAACCAGAGTTACCGCCTCTGTTTCCTCCTCTGAAGCCACCTCCACGGCCACCGCCGCCACTATATCCACCACCGCCATATCCACCTCCATATCCACCTCCATTTCTATCTCTATATCCTCCTCTATCGTTGAAAGTCATTCTTGTTAGTTTTGTTTCTGTTCGTAACTGGTTTGCGTTGAAACTGGTTGCGTGTAGATAGGAAGAAAGGAGAAATAAAATTTCCGTTGAAAGCGCTGATAAAAAAATTTTCCAAATTTGCAAAATTTTTTTCAGCCGTACAATATTTTTTTTCTCAGTTACTAAGGGCAGACAGATATGGCAGCAGGCTTATCAAGGTGGGCACTTTTGAAGGCATGAGTTGATTTTATTGGTGCAAAAAGCTCAAAAAGCACAAAAATCAAGAATATGGAGGAGTAAAAGCAAGACAAAAAAGGTCGGAGCAATTCCAAGTTGGATACGTTGTCATTGTACAGTACAGTGCTTTTATGGATCTTGTGTGATCTGATTCAACGGTTGATCCCATCAGGAGGCCTTATAGCGTAGCAGTAAATAGGTTGGCTACTACAACTAATAATCTTATCTATTGATCTTATTGAAATGCTTTATTGAGATGCTTATTGAGATGCTTATTGAGAGCCTTATCGAGGAAGTTTGTTAAAATGCTTTATAATGTGATGGCTGAGCTTGCAATTAACACTATTGGTCTGGATCAGCGCCTCATGATCCACTGAACAATGGTCCACCGACCCAGATCTAGCATTAAAGTACTCAAAATAACATCGATATCGATATATGTGTAGACTATGGTATATGCAAGGAATAGTAAAGGAGGTATGCTAAGATGAGGAGGAGAACGTGGAACCACAGACGTACACACTACAAGCAAATCAACTACTAGAAAGATCAAGTCCGATATCATCGTCACTATCGGTATCACAATCCTCATCATAGTGGTCGTATTCGTCGTCATAGTCGTTGTCATAATCATTGTCATAATCATCCAGGTTGTCATCATCCTCCGCATCAGCTTCATCGTCGTCTGCAAACATGCAGTTTTTAGGGAACTTGTCGATGAAAGGAGACCTGATTACGGGCCGGTCCACTTGGACATTAGAGACCTCACGATCAGGTCGCGGGCATGCAAAAGTCAGGACTTTACTGTTAACATTGATACATTCACGAGGGAACGATTCCGTGTTTAAGAAAGACGGTCTTCTTCTCTTGGAACCAGAAAGACCAAGTCCCATAGTATTGGTATTGTCAGTGCTTTCCTTAGTGGCAGCAACATATTGATGGTTATTATCAGCTTCTACCGTGACTGTAGGCCCAATCGTAGTATTGGAACCTTGATGCTTGTGATGTTGATAGCCGCCAGGACCGTCCATTAATAGAGTCGTAGACGGGTCCAAGGCAAGAGCCAGGTCGTCAAAAGACGTGCTGCTTGTCAGGTATTGGTCGGACATGAGGCTTCGACAGCTGGAATCAGAAGTCAAGCCATTTTCCGACACGTTGTTGGATCTCGATTTCTTCGAATTTGCGTCAGAGCCTTTCTTGAATGTAGGCGAGTTCAACCGCATGAGCTTGGAAAGCCCAGAAGGTTTGCAGCCCGTCACCGGTTTGACGGGTTCCTGTACTTTGTTGAGATCAATACCCATATTTTCTAGATTAGGGGCCGTGACTGACGGGAGGAATATAATAATAATATAACAAGGGAGTTTCTGGTAGGTGAAGAACACAAAGAAATCAACAAAAGTTAGTGGGGAAAAAACACACAAACGCTTTTAATGAGGTTCAAAAACACCAATCAACTAATCGTATGTGTCAATGTTGAATTGAATTGACTTTTGGTGGGTGTTTTTCGAGTGGTTCCAGCAGACAGACTCCAGTAAGCCAATCAAACCTGAAATGGCTTGCGTTGGGTTGGCGAAGACAAGACAAATGTTAGAGATTTGTTTGTTTGACAAATGATTATACGGACACAGCAGCACAAGCAGACAGATCTAAAAAGCCATAATTAAACGGAATCAAATTAGAATCAAACAGGTCGCAGACAGTGTGTAGTCGAGATTAATCAGGTAAAAGTGTTATTTGGTTGTTTTTTTGCTGTGGGTATGTAGGCAAATGCTTATTGGCGAGTGCCCAGTTGAGTGTGATGTGACGTGACTTGAGTGAGTGCCTTTTGAGTGAGTGCCTAAAGTTACCAGCCAAAAAAAAAAGAAGCCCTAACTAAACAGACAGTCTTATAAGCTTGCAACAACAGCTTGTAACAGCTTATAAGAGCAAACGAAAAAGCACAAAGAAAACCGGTCTAGAAGTAACTTCTAGGTCTTTTACAACCTCTTGATTGGGGAATTGACGGCAGAATCTATAGGTGTTGTAACGAAAAAGCAGAATTCTGTTCGGTAGCAAGGAAACAGGCCAGGTTATTTATATAAGCTATTTTTATTTTTCCTGGGTTTCGGTTTGCCAAACTTGGACTGATGGATCGATGGGACAAAAAATTTTCTAGCTGCACCCAATGAAAGGAAACAAAACACCACCTGAACAGCTCGGCATCCACCGGCTGGTTAGGTAGGTTTTGGGTGGGAAGTAACAACTCCGTTGGGACTTTCCAGGGATGGAATGCGCCTTGGAAGGGCCGTTTGGGTGGATGGGTGAAAAAGCCTTGCAAAAAGCCTTGCAAAAACAGCCTTGGAGCAACCTAACCCAACTGACAGATCAGCCAAACAAAACGAGCGCTGCGCCAGCAGGAAAGGTAAAAACACCAGGTCGAAGGAGTTACACCAGCGGGTGGAGAAGAGGAGTTGCCCAATCTAGAGGGCTCCCTCCGCTGGGGACAACAAAGCACCAGACCGATCGAAGTGATCCATCCAATAAGGCTGCTGGACGCGAGGCGAGCGAAAAAATAAACTCAACCAAAACAACACAATCTTTTCCACAGGTCCAGGTCCCCGCAGCTTTGTGGTTGGTGTCTCATGTTCTGTGTCCGCATGTGCTCTTCTTTGCGTTGTGTCGTCCTCCAGCTGCCTGTTTGATACTCGTTTCATATTAACCACTCTGTATGTATGTTTTCTGGCTCTTCACCTCCCCAGCTGTCACAGAAACTGTCACAGAAATGATCTACAGGAACAGCCAAAAACAAATCAGCCAGACTTTTGGTTTCAGCTTACCTTAGATTGTTGTCACATGCTTAAAACCGTTTGAAATATATTTACCCCTTTGTTTGTTTCGCCTCATTGTTATTGTCTTTAGTGTTGTCTTTAGTGTTGTTGCAATAACCATCTCAGCAGAGCTCTCAGCAGCAGAGCTCTTAGTATGAGCTGCCGGTTTCCTTTCCTTGGGGCTTCGGCGGCGCCCTTTCGAATTTCGAAGTGAAAAGAAAAGTCTCCTGAGCAAAGCGGTAGTGCGGCTCAGCTCACCTTTGAAGTTTTTTTTGGTTTTTTTTTGGTTTTTTTTCTTCGCTCTTCAAAATTTGATTTGACCTAACTAAGGATTGATAGATTAACTGATTAACTCATTGATAGACTCAATGAGTTCCTCCCAAAAGATAGTAGAAAAACGAAACACAACCACCGAGAGAACAAACAAACTTCCACCACGAAAAAGAAAAAGTCTAAGCGAACCTCCGTGCAAAATTTACATTTTATTCACTGTACAGTGTGAACATAAAGCCCACACAAACACATACAACCACTCGGTGATCGCGAATCATGGCTCTTAAGGAACTACTAGTAGCCTCAGACAGCGAGCTCGACCAACTAGGCAGCGATAGCGGTGCTCAAGACGTAAACAGCGATCCTAATGGAGCTACAAGCACCGACGTCACCGAACCTGGTCTTTGTATAGAATGTGGAGATCAGCCGGCAGAACTCAGCTGTTTGAACTGCGAGGAGGACTTTTGCAGTGTCTGTTTCAATTACTTGCATCGAACAGGTAACAGGAAGTCGCATAATACGCGTCCATTCAAGCTGACGCCGACAGATGTTAATAACGATGTTAATGATGATGCTGTATCTGTTCACATGCGACTGGATAGCGATTCCGCTGAAAAAGATGACAACGAGGACGAAGATGAGGACGATGAAATGTCTAGTGATGACAGTTCTAGCGCGACTTCGAGCTCCGTTTCCAGGGAGGCAAAGGCCGACGAAGAACATGCAGATGCTCATGACAATGCCGCTACTGCTAGTGCTCTCAAGAACATATCTGTTACCCGAGGCGAAGGCATCACCACAAGCCATGATCTTCTAATAGCCATCAAGAACCACTCTAAATACATCCCTATGCGTCTAACGTATGAAGAACGGAAATTGCTACGTCTTTTAGAAGCTGCGCTTAACGTGTCAGAATACGTGGATAAGGTCGACGTCTTGAGATATAGCTCTCAAGCCAGACGTATGGTTGCTCAGCTCAAAGAAATGTGTTCCATTTTGGCAGGTTTGGTAGTAGCTACGAACATGCAAGCTGGGCAGACATTGTTTGAAGATAAGGATTTCGCTTCTAACGCGGAATGGTTCCAAAACGTGTTTGAAATCGGCAGACGTTACAAAATCATGAACCCTGAGAAAATGAGAGACAGTTTCGGCAAACTCATGTACATGATTATGGATTCGCGTCTGCCAGAAGTCAGAGAGGCCATGGAGTTTGATCTTTACAAGCCTGTAAAAACCGTATTTGGCTTCCTCAAAGCCAACGACGCTTTGGACATTTTGGATGATCCTCTGGTTTTACAAGCTACTCAAGAGATTATCCCTGATGGAAAGTCACGATCCGCTGTACAGATGGATATTAGGAGAAAGGAGCGAGCTATTGAGATCTTGGTGTCGAAGTATTCGAAGAATGGTAACGTCACTAAAGAAGATTTGCGACAGTCTCTTTACTCAATCTCCGATTATCACGCTTATTTGAGAGCTAACAGACAACCTGTGGAGGAATTAATGAAGCTCCTGGAGAAGAACTTCGACCCTAGTAATGGAAAAGGTGAGTTCTCACTGGGCATTTCTTATGGCAGAGGCGGCGCGCGTCTTTCTCACGACCATACCAAGCAGTTCCATTATGTCCGACAGTCGTTAACTCTGTGGTCGCAAATCATGCGAGACATGTTCATGTTATGGACATTAGCTGATGATGATTTACTGTCGACTTCCAACAGATATAGACTCAGTGATACCGGTCAAGGTCTCAATAGAATCAAACCTTGTCCGAGCGTTGCCAGAGCTATGCATAACATCATTCACAAGGCACAAACACGTACAGGTTCGTGGATAGGTTCCAGTGTCGTGCATTTAGGTGATCACGCGGTGCCTAATGCATTATTCTTTTTGGACAAGTATTTACAGGTACCTAGAATTTTGAACCCTGTATACTTGACCATTAAAGACATTGACCGAGTGGCCAAAGATCGTTATGTGCTAGATCAAATCAATGCACAGTTCGAGTCTGTAGAAACACTAAGAAAAGCTATTCTGTGTGATTTCTTTAGACATGCATTTGATGGCAGTGGTGCTGACAACTTCTATGACGCAGGTTCGTGTATCGATGGAAGACTCACATCCGCTTGGAACTGGACAAACACTATATCAAAAAAGGATTACTACAAAATCTTCCTTTTGACAGGTTTTACAGGCTTCAACGGATCAGATGGGTTTGTATAATAACGATAACGATATAAATAATAATATAATAATACTGAGTTCTTTTAACAGTATAGAATATATTGAAATAATAATCCCTATATATATACTATTGCCACTAACTTCAAGTGACAACAATCCTTTTCACTTTTACTAAAACAGAGAAACAAACACAGCAGCACGCTTCAACTCAAGCTATACAGCTTGTTTGTTTTCTGAAAAACAACAAAACAAAAACAAAGACAAAGACAAGACAGGACAAGACACAAAAGTGCAGTAAAAGGACATTTAAGCCTCACCACACTTCTGTTGAAGTCGACGAACTTCGCTTTCCAAAAACTCGTTTCTAGCAAGCAGTTCGGAAACTCGGTCTTCCAACTGAATCATTCGCTCCATCTTTCTGGCTCGAGATCTTCTGGCAGCCTCTGTATTCTTGGCTCGCTTGACTGCAGTCGAGTCACCGTCGTCTTCAACAATCACGGGCTGCAAAGGATTGGATCGCGGCTTTCGGTTGTAAGCTGTGATTCCCAGAGCATCCTTCTTGTACTCAGAGTCGGTTTCGGGACTCATGCTTCTCTTTCTCTTAACACTAGAAACAGAAGAAGATCGTCGCAAAACATCAGCAACAGGCTCGGACTTGATAACTGTGTCCTTAGACACCAAAGTGGGAGCATCCTTACCCATAATAACAGGGGAGGACACAACCTGCGCCTTGACAGTCTCCTTAGGAGCGTCAAACAAACTAGTCCAAGTGCTGGTAACTTCTGCACTAGTAAACAAGGGCGATTGCTCCAAGTCAGAGAAGTTGCTAATCACAGAAGATTCCGTGGACATCAAATCCGTGGGGGAAATAGTGACCGAAGACGGCTCACTAAACACATTGTCCAGAGGGTCCACATAAGAGGTTCTCTGGTCAAAGACCGACGCAAGTGAAAAAGCATCGCTGGCTTTTTCCAAAGGAGAGGCCGTGGCCGTGGCCTCCGTACTAACTGCAGCTGCATTTGCAGTCATAGATTCATTGTTCACGGTGACGGAGGCGGCGACTGTGGCATCGTCGGCATCAAAAAGACCAACGGACCAAATGTCCTGTACAGCCGCTTGAGCAGCGGAGTACTTTTCAAAGACAGATTCCAGTCCAGTATAACTCATTCTTTTGGTATTGGTAGACTTGATAGTAGTAGTGGTAGTAGGTTTGGTTAAGATAGGTTCAGTAGTAAACACCATATTGACAATCGATAATTGTGGTTCAATAATAATTTCTTGTGTGATCTTGATAAACTCTTGTAGGGGCTGTTTAAGTCCAATGATAATCTGGTTTTATAACAACATTTTTAACAGGTAGAGAGAAGGGGACATCGATGTAGATAATCCATGATAACTTTTTTTAGCTTGATATTATCATTTTTAATAATATAATTCTTGTTTTTCTTTCAAAAAAACAAACGTCTTTTTACTTTTAATAACTTGATTGATGATATTTCTTTAAGACGTGTTTTTTAGTATCCTTATTCGATGATAAAAAATTTAAAAGGCCATTTTGACTACTCGGTAATACGTTCTGCTCTTTTAAATTTCTGTTAGGTTTCTGATAAGGGTTGATGTTCAAGGGAAAAAAGAAAAATTTTTAGATCTTGGGAGGGGGATTCGTGGTCTTTATATACCTTTGGGAAAAGCATTTATTTTTGTGCGGGTAAAGACAAGCACTGAGTGTGTTTTACGGGTGGTGTGGGTGAATTGATTTTATGACTCATTTTTGTTGGTATCTTGGCGATTAAAGGGGAAGAAGCCAATTGGAATGAAGGATTAGCTGGATACCCAAAAGGGCAGGTCAATACATGCAGAATGCAGAACTCAGGACAAAAATTAACGGGATTTACGGAAGTAACGTAGATTTGATATTCTAGCTGTAGTTTGTTTGTTTTGAGTGGTGGCTCTCGTGTGTGACTGTCTTTTTCCTTGGCTGGTTCCTTTATGTGTGTGCGGTATCGATAACAGGCCGATATCGGCGAGGCCAGCCAAGTAGGCACCCCGGAGGAGGTGAGATTCGGAGTGAAAGATTTATAGAGGTCGTAATAGACAGTCGAAAAAAAGGAGAACAAGACTAATTGTCTCAATAGGTAATATTGTAGTTAAATATATTCAGACAGAAAAATAATGTGATTATAATGTTCATCGTTATTCATTTATACAAAGATAAGGTTGGAGCTAGAAGTTATTCTCGGGATCTAAGGTAGGCAAGCCGAACAGCAGCAGATCCCGGAATGGGACCCCACAAGGCCTTTTTGGTACAGTAAGATAGATGTAGATGAGTGTACAACCCTAGGGTTTTTGGATCAACCCTAATCAGATTTGTGCGATTTGGTTTTATAAGGAATCAAATAAAATCAGGTCAAATTGGTGGTGGAGTTGGCTGCATCAATGTTCAATAAAACTGGCTGAGGAAAGCACTGATATACTGAGATGTGATTTGATTTAGGTGTTTAGGTGGTTAAGAGTTAGGGAGCAGTTAAGGATGGCGAGAAACCACACAAGGTACGTGTTCAGAAGTCATAACTCGTGGATTTATTCGGGATTTAGCATAGAAACATTGTTTATGTAAAGATAACATGTCATATGGTATTTATATGATGCTATGTTGTGGATCAAGGGGTGCTGTGTCTCAGTAGCTAATGTCCAGCTATTTGGTACTGGTAATGTTTCTGTGTATATAATCTATCTACCTACCTACTTACCTACCTAGCCTCACCTCTTCCGTTAGAAAGTTGATATACCACAACGACAGGAACGATATGTAGGAAACTTAGAACTTTTAGTCACCAAATTTGGTTGCAGTTTTTATAGACTGTGTCCTTATTAAAATAACCCGCCTAGTTATCTCGTAATTTTTAGCAGTTGTAGATGTATCTCTATGCTTACAAATTCTCGAATTCTGAGTGGCCCACAGCGTTCAGGAGAAGAGGCTCTCGACTGGAGACAACATGCGATTCGTGCGCAGTCGTCATGTTGCGAGTGTTACTCGTGTTTTTAAGAGCTGATATCCACCAATAATGTATCTACGAATCTATCTGACCTTCAATAACCATCATTATCTATCCATAGTTCAATAGTTATACTTGGATACCATCTGTTTGATATTCCGCAAGATTGGGGCCCCTCTTTCCCTGATAGAGAACAAACAAACATAACAACCACAGAACAATTACCATCAACTAGCTAAAGCAACAATCTAAACAAACGTGTCTTAATTTCTTACATAATCATCGAATCTAATTAATTAATGCTCGGCACTCGCCTTTTTCAGTTGAATGTAGAAAAAACCTCCTGCGGCCACCAAAGCAGCTAATATCAAGTAGGTCAAAGGAGATTTTTCAGAGTCCACCTTGGCCTCAGAAGATTGGGTCGTGAACTTAGGAGGCTTTCCGTGAGATGTCTTGAGCTCCGCAGGGTTCACGTCTCCGATATATAAAGGCTTGAGTCTCTCGACGGCGTCATCAGAGTGGCCTACGTCTTCAAACTCAGTGGTAGCGTCTCTTCCACCGCAATCAGTGAGCACTTCTTCACCACCACTAGAGAGTCGGTTAATATATTAAAACTAGTTGAAAGACCGAATAAAATGTCGAGTTTGAATGGATCAGGACAGATCAGGATATAAGCTAGCTATTTTGCTTTGCTTCCTGTTTGTTTGATCGCTCTACCAAAGCTAGATACTTACGGGTGCTCATCCACAAAAGAGGTCACGTCGTAGACCTTGCCATCAATGACAAGCCAAAGATCATCGACGGTGTTATGCTTGGAAACTTCTTCGAGAGAGAAAATCTTGGACATTTTGCTGGCGTTTATGTGTTGCTTGGTTGTGTGTCGTGAGAAACAGAGTCAAGTCAAAGTCTAGTTGGACAGTTGATTAGTATAAGAAAACTGGGTCGCCTTGGTTTAGTCTGGGTGGGTTTTAAAAGAAATTGAATGTGAGGAAAAATGAAAAATTCAAGGAGGCAACTCAACACGGCCGAAGCGGAAAAAGAACACGAAAGAAAAAGATAAAATGGGTTTCAAGGAGGTCTGTCATTTGGTTTAGTATGATATATATTATTTTAACTATTACTGAAACTATTGGCGCGTAATAACTGATATTAGTTGCCTTACACAGAATCTGTCTATGTCCTACTCTCTCTCCCCAGTTGATTGATTTAAGATGAACATATAGACACATATCTATAGATGATTACAGTCAGTTTTTTTGAACATCTGAAAAATTTATTAGCATTTGCAACAACAAGGAATCACCTGATCCAAAACTAATTGCCCGACTTTTGATAGGACGAGCGACGGTTTAGCATCATTCGGTTGAAGCGACTTGGAGCGGATGATCCGTGCGTCGCCTATCTTAGAGTAGCAGATACAGCCGCACCTTCTTGAACATACGAAAAGAGTCCATTAAAGGTTGATCCTGGCTCATCGTAGTCGATTTTGGTAGATAGCGTGATGCCGTGCGGTATTTGGAGGTGTCAATTGAGTATGGAATATAGTGTCTATAATAGGGCAGTATCTTAGCATCCGTATCTCAGATCAGAGCAACCAGATCAACTCCAGAAAATGCCTCTGCTATACCATTCCACCATTCCTGTCTATTCTAGCCCAAGCAACACCCGCTCGTAGCTTAATAACTTAATGATTAATAAATTAATATATACAATGCAAATGCCACGTCTCTTGTCTCTAGTCTCTCCTTCCCTCATCTCGAAAGCTCAAATGCTCATGGCATAACATGGCATGACTTCACCATGCACTCTGAATATGCAACAAACTACCACTGCCCAGTAAACTGCTCAATCAAGATACACACTCAGCTGCTTGTCGGTCTTCTCCTGGATTTTTTCCACCGGTATACGGTCCTTTAATTGGCCCCGGAATGCAAACACCAACGACCGGAACGTCTCAGCATATAACATATCCTGCTCCACAGAGGCAGATGCTCCATCCGATTCCTGACTGATTCCTCGGATACGAAAGGCCGCCATAATGATCTGCTTGAACAGTTTGTAGTTGCGGTTTACTTCAGGGTCAGAATCAAAAACTAGCGATAGAGATTCACTACTACCGGTACTAGTACCACCACCAAAGCTTGTTATCCTTTCATGCTCGAGCTTTATTACCCCACGACTACTATTAATGTTCTTCCGAGGTTGCAGCCGGTAAATCTCACTATTGGACCTCGACAGCTTCACTGCTCGGTCAAACGGCGTCACGCTTCGTTTCCTTACGTGAGAATCCAGTTTATCGGTGGGTTTTGCTCGGGACACTTGGATATCACGAATCTTCTTCTGATATAATGTCTCTAGTTCTTGTAGCTTCTCTAACCGATGTTGATTGCTGCTATGCTCCTTGTCGGCGTCGTAGTTGGCTGCATTATCAGCCAGGAAATGAGGTGTGATTACACTGGCTACACTGCTAATAGTCTTAGCTGCATATGTAGACGAGTTCTTGAGGTTTGTATGCAAACTGTAAAGTGCTGACAGCTGTTTACCAACGTTGAGCAGATCAACATTGAACTTATAGTTTGTCCACACAGCATGAGGCTTAGGCAACCTCGACTGCTGATCGAATGCAAAATATATCAGCAAATCCCTGTTCGTTTTACGACAACGGATAGCGAGGCCTATACTCATCTGCTCATTGTTGTTATCCAATAACTTCTGGAAAAACGCGCAGGTAGCTTCAGAGTCCGAGTATACAGACATCACTTTGCTGACTATACACCATAACGGTATAGATTTGTAGTTGACATAGGCTATTGTCTCAAGATCAAGATCACCGAGATCCGATTTTGTGCTGGTATTGGTGTTTGTCGAGCTTGGTTTCCCGCTAGATCCTGTCGCTGTCAACTCGATCTGCAAATGCTCAACAGGGTTGTCAAGGAGCGGACACTCCAAGGAGCGACGATGCCGGATGCTGCCTTTCCAAACCGTCCACTCGCCATGCCTCATGACACTAAAAGGAACGGCGGTTCGAAGTTGTTTAGTTGGTTTGGTTTGCTTCTATGTTTGTGTTAAGTTGGTGTTGATTCGCGTACGCCTTGCCATACTTGGGATTTACGACTCTCACATTTTCGCGTCGAGCTTACCCGGAAGTACAACGCCGATCGACTCCATATAAACATATGAACCTTGAAATATATACCTAGTGATTGTTTTTGATGAATTTTTGGTGAATTTTTTGTGTAAAACTGTCATTTATATATGAATCGAGGGTAAAAAGATTTTATGGACTGGACTTTCCGGATTAAAAATAGCATTATATTTGTGGTTGTTGAACTCTGTCCTTTTCGCCCTTTCCACTCTCGTACTCTCATATAAACTTTGCACCACCCAAGAAAAGGAAAATTTCTTGGGTTTGACACTTAAACCTAGTACTACTTATTGCTTTCTAGTACTTATACCACCACAAAACAGCAGTTAGCGTTTAAGTACGCAACCAAAGGTGTCACTATACACATATATATACACATATATACATCATCATGAAGACATCAATTGCCAGGGTATACGCAGATTACAATGAGCGTATGCCCTCATCCTACTGGGACTACGAAAATGTCTCTGTTCTTTGGGGAAACTTGAGTAACTATGAGATTCTCAAGAAGATTGGACGTGGTAGATACTCTGAAGCATTCGAAGGTATCAGTCTCAACAATATGTCCAAATGTGTCATCAAAGTCTTGAAGCCTGTCAAGAAGAAGAAGATCAAGAGAGAAGTCAAGATTTTGCAGAATTTGGCCGGTGGAACCAATATTGTCATGTTATTAGATGTCGTCAGGGACCCATTGTCCAAGACGCCTTCACTTATTTTCGAATACGTGAATAATACCGATTTCCGTATTCTTTACCCGAAATTCAGCGACTACGATATCCGATATTATATGAATGAACTGCTCAAAGCGTTGGATTTCTGCCATTCTAAAGGTATTATGCATAGAGATGTCAAGCCTCATAATGTCATGATTGATCATGAAAAGCGCATTTTGAGGCTGATTGACTGGGGGCTCGCGGAATTCTATCATCCTGGCACGGAGTACAATGTCAGAGTAGCGTCCAGATGTTTCAAAGGTCCTGAATTGCTGGTCGATTGCCAAATGTACGACTATTCTCTTGATATGTGGTCTTTGGGTGCTATGTTAGCTTCAATAATCTTCAAGAAAGACCCGTTCTTCCATGGCAACTCAAACACTGACCAACTTGTCAAGATTGCCAAAGTATTAGGTACTGACGATTTGTATAAGTACCTTGAGAAGTATGAATTGACCTTGGACAGTCAGTATGACCAACTCCTGGGCAACTTCCCCAGGAAACCATGGAACCGATTCATCACAATCGAGAACGAGCATCTTCTATCTCCCGAAGCCATTGATTTCGTCGACCATCTACTTAGATATGACCATCAGGACAGATTCACAGCTCAAGAAGCCATGAACCATGCTTATTTTGCACCTCTGAAGAACAAGCAGTAGGACTGAACGAACGCGATAAACACAATAAATGAAAAGAAAAAAAATAAGAAGATCCTTACCTCCTGCATGGGCTCAATACAAGTCTGTCATGATTTTATAATTTTATAATCCTTTAGAAGAATCAAGTTTTTGTTAAAATAAAATAGTGGAAAGTATAGTAACGAATCGTCATTGGTTATTCAGTTAGTTAATTTAGTAAATCGTCATTAAATATATATATCGTTATAAATAAGGGAAACAAAGGATCATCCATACCATCAAGGCATGTCCTGCTTATACACATGTTTCGTTTTAGCTTTTTCTTCAAACTCCTTGGCAGCATCTTCTCGTCCTTCTGCCCGGAACGAGATCTGCTGTAGAAGCGTTATAATGTCTCCTAACTCAGACACAAACGCTTCACCGTTTTTATACTTGTCAGTCAGCGCCGCTGCAGTAACCCTGAGATATAACGATCCCACTGCATTTTCGATTCTCGTCACCAAGTGATCGAAAAACTGAATGTAATCATAATCCGTATTAGGCACGACTGAGCTGATATTCTTACTAGTCTTTCTGTTGTATTCATGAGACAAACCAAAAGACGGCTGATCAATGTCCTTCATACCAGATGACATGGACGAACAAACCTTGTCGAGCCTGTTAGAGATCCAACGCAACTGTGTCAGGTGATCAAGAGTTAAGTTGCCTATTCGCTGTGCTTTAGCACCCATTTCCTCACTCCTTCGAACCAGACGTGTACCATTTTCACCTTCAACAGGCGAATCTGCACAAGTAATACCTGCAGCTACAGCAGTACTAGTAGTGACACGATGGTTAGAGTTATCCAAAATACCATCTCGTCCATTCATCGGTGACTGTAACGTGTTGAGTACATTCTCTGAGGCACGTCTTTGTTCTTCTTGCCTATTCCTCTTATGGTAAGGAAGTCTATCTTTCAAATGGTTTGGATAAATGACATTTATCATCTCAGGATTCTCAAGACCTTTGAGTTTCAGCTCACCAAGTTCTTCAACGACGTAACCAATATTGTTCAGTAGTTTAATAGCTTGGTCAATTGATGCACCCAATGCCTGATCTCCATAGGCGTCAGCAAGCGAAGCTCCCTCCACATATTTGACATGCGCTTTTTGGAATCGATCAATTTCATTCAAAAAATCCTGACTGACAGTAATTTGTCCGCCATCGGCTACAGCACTGATTCTGGCAGTTCTGTTGACCATTGGTCCGAAGTAATCCATTCGCTTCGTAATCGGATCTGGCTCCGATACCGGCGAACCCCAGTGTATACCCATTCTTACTGAAAGACCTCGGAAGATCAACTCGCCTTTATCATTCGTAATAGGATAGCCCTCAGAAGATTCGACGATCTCGCCAGGCCATTCTGCATTGATAAGCTGTGTCTGGACACTAAAACACCACAACAGAGCAGCTGTAGGGGTAGAAAAGGATACAATAAACGCATCACCTTCTGTTTTCACTTCATAAGCTCTCGTGATACCAATATTTCGTCTCATTATAGAGTTGTGTACTTTGATAGCCGATCTCATAGCAACGGGATACGACTCCCACAACAATGTCGAGTTCTTGATATCGGTAAAAACCATGGCGACTTCTCCAGTAGGCGGTTGAACTTCAACACCCAACCTAGCCAATGCTGAATCTTCGGGAAGAATCTCTCGTCCTCGCTTTCTCCTTGCAAAGCTCGGCAGGAATTCCTCTTCAGCCGGGAACATCGAAGTACTATCGAGGTTTTCGTGACCACCCTTGTCATTGGATGCTACACCTCCTCTTCTCGTAGTTCGTCGACGGTGTTTACCAATACCGATAACCATAACCATTATCCTCTTGTTGCAACCATAAGCGATAGCGAAATCTCGGAGCATCTGCGCGGCTTTCATTGGATCCTGAACAAACGGTCTAGCAATATCAATAGCAACCTCATACGAGAGGTACTCCCACAGTTGCTTCGATGCAACAATCAAGAAGTCATCCATATCTCCAATATTATACTGTGAGATAGACGGAGCCGCTAAAGTTTGCGGAGCTAAGCCGTAGAAGCCTATAATACGAGAGACATCTAGCACACCGTCCAAAAGGCCATCATTGGACACTATTCCTGCGCCGCCTCGTATTCGCTCTAATTCCTCTGGGCTTGTTGGATCATGTCTTTTAGTGACAACGGTATAGTCTCCATCAATCTTTGCTAAAACAGCCATTGTATCACCCACATTAGCTGCATACATCTTGTCATGATCAAAGTAAATGATCGTGGCGCATGTACCACTCATAGCGTCTTCCTCAGTTAGATGAGAGGCTGTGGTACTTCGGTGTGTCATGGCATGTCCAGTCTCTTCGGAGGCTTGAACAATGGCATTACCAATTTCTCGATTAGTAGTCAAGAAAGCCCGTCGAAGCGCATCTTCTGTAGTATCATCTTCTCTAAGCTTGCTCAATTCGTCAGTAAGTATATTGCCAAAGATCTCCTGCATTAACTTTGCAAACTTATTACCACCAGGCACGTCTCCATTTCTACCGTCTAGTAAACCTATGATTGCTTCCTTTTCGTGTCCTCGGAATTTCTCAATCACCATGTCCATCATCGACAGGGAATCGCTGTCACCAAGAGTATCAGCCATACCAAAGTGCATGTCCAATACTTCAGAACCATAAGTACGAACTCGACAGTTTTCTGTCTGATCAGGTACCGAAGGAACCGGTAAAGTGACATCCATCAAACCGATTACTCTGATATCCTGAAGCACAGTGAAGTCAATCAGATGACTATGCTCGTCGTCACCTCGCAAAGGACCACCATGCTGACTCTTAATCTCCAGACGTTTATTACCTGAAAAGTTCAAGTATCTCAGTGCAAGATTCCAATGCCAATTCCAGTCATACCGCCAGTTTGTGACGTTATATTTCAAACCGTTTGATCCGATATCCAAAACTTGCAAATTCGTGACTTTACTGAGTTCTGAAGGTAGTGAATGGAGTTTGTTACCATTGGCGAAAATGATCTTTAAACTTTGCATAGACTCGAAATCATCGGCCGGTAAGATTTGCAGCGAGGTACCGGAAATGTAGAGCTCTCTCAGATGGCTTAGGCGACCAAGGCTTCCGTCAGAGATTTCTACAAGTTCATTGTGAGAAAGGTTCAGTACCTCCAACTCTGTTAACATAGAAATAGGACCAAGAATCTCATCAGAAAACTGATTATCTGCAGCTAGGAGTACCAGGAGACTTTGAGCCAGGGATTGCCTCAAAGAAAATTTGGTGAGGGAAGTAATACTGTCTTTATGACTAGCAGCAGTATCGAACTCATCAGTGAGGCCACCAGCAGTATTGGTAGGAATGGCAGATCCACGTCTAGACATGGACATGGCATCTTTTGGTGATAAAGCTGACGAAGATATCGAGAAAGTCGAAGGGCGCCTATCGCTTATAGATCTGAGTTCATAATCGTCCATATCTGCAGGACGAGAAATCGATCCTCTCGAAGTCAAGCCTCCATTACCACTGCTACCACTGCTTCCCAAATCACCACTGTTCTTATACAAAGCAGAATCGGTGCTAGTAAGACTGTTAATGTGCGCAACATAGTTAGGGAAGGAGACCAGGAGGTTTGAGGTGATATTAAGATATTTCAGAGAACCCAAGTTCCATATCTCCGAGGGCAATGCCTTGATATTGTTGCTGTGAAGATCGAGTCTCTCTAAGCGGGAGAGCATACCAATTTCAGGAGGCAGACCAACAAGAGCATTTCCAACAACGCTTAGGGACACCAATCTGGTCAACGACCCAATAGCAGGAGGGAGATTCATAAGCTGGTTCTTATCCAGTGTAAGTTCCTCCAGCATTGGTAAACGTTCAAGCAATTCGCCACTCAAAGTGGTTAACATGGCTTTTGATAAATTTAGCACAGTCAAGTTCACCTGCGAAACAGGGAATGCAATCTCCGTGATAGGATTTCTGTCCAACTGGAAATTTGTCAGCTTAGCAAAAGATTCCGTGAAACTGTAAATAGAATTCTTTGAGCACAAAAATACCTCCAAGTTCGGTAGAGTAGCCAAAGAGTTAATATATTGCAGCTGGTTAAAGCGCACATCAAGTTCTTTCAGACTAGTTAAATCAGAAAATGTAGCAGGCAATTCCTTGACCAGTCTGTTATTAGGCATAATGAGCCTTTCCAAATTTTTGAGTTTAGAAATGGACTCCGGTAAGCTGGTTAGCAAGTTGAAACCGATTTCAATGCTTTTGAGTGAGTCAAGTTCACATAAAGGAGAAAAATCAGTTATATTGTTGCTTGACAGATTGATGGACTCGAGTCCACGAAGCTTTGAAAATGAATCCGGAATGCTAGTAAGACGATTACCCTGCAAATTCAAATGCTTGAGATTCTTCAGAGCACTCAAGCCTTCAGTATCTATTTTGGATATGAGGTTGTTCGATAAGTCTAGTTCTTCCAAAGAATAGACCTGAGAGAAGTTCACAGGGATTGAGCGACAGAAATTACCAGCAAAAGAAAGCTTTTTCAGTTTCCCACAGGATTGGAGAAAGTCCAATGGAACTGTGATGGAGGGGTTCTCTGACACATTCAGCTCCTCGATTTCATAAGCATGTTGGTAGAGGGCGATTGGAATAGTTCTGAGAGACAAGTTTCTCAAATCCACAGACTTGTAGTCTTTGGATAAACCAGGTTCATCATGTGTAAAGGTTCTTAATGGCTGTTTAGACAGTTCGAAACGACACAGGTAACTTAAGTCATCGCGCCCAACGTCACTTAGGCGATCTCTGTCCGTGTATCCGACGTATTTCAGCAACATTCGTTGATACAAAAGTGGCTTGTCATTGTTATGCAAGATACGGACCATTTTCCCGGTTCTAATGCTCAAGTGATATCCACTAATCGAGTTCATGAAGAACTTTCGTTCAAGTATAGGAAGTAGCTCTTGAACTGTGATATCAATAGGGCAAGACAGCGTTCCAAAAGTTCCATCTTCTCTAAAAACTCTTAAGCAATGGTTACTAGGTTTATCGGAAGAAGAAGGATCCTTGTTCTTAATATCACCATAATCTGCATCATAATCATTAGCGATTCCAATATGATCCGCATGATCACTAAAACTGTCATCTGCATCAATAGGACTACTCGCTACACCCCAACTTTCAGGAGGAACCCAAGAAGTAGCAATACGAGACCCTGCACCACCAGACACAGAACTTCTGGAGAAATTCGGATCGTAATTGTCGCCGCCTTGGACAATACCATGCATTTTGTCCAAGTTTGTGTCTAGTACGATGATATTTCCAAGACGGTCAGAAGCTGAGACAGACTTACCTCGTCCGCTAGAGCGTGATACTTCAGTCAAAGACGAGTTTGACAACATCCCTTTTAATGAGGACGACGACTTTGTCTTGTTTTTAGATGACAAAGCACTTCC
The DNA here is from genome assembly GCA_003707925.3 of Daia ofunaensis. Lineage (NCBI taxonomy): Eukaryota > Fungi > Ascomycota > Dipodascomycetes > Dipodascales > Trichomonascaceae > Daia > Daia ofunaensis. Next base: position 424,814 of record PPMC03000007.1, on the reverse strand, counting down.
TATTTGAGACGAGATATGGCCGTGTCGTCTGTGTACTCCAGACTCAGGATCGTGATGGTAAAGTCCTGACACCAACTGTTGACCGACGTTTTGCACGCCTCCCAGAGACGATGTCGAAGAAGACGGCGTCAAAGCATTACCGATTGCTTTCAAAGTATAGCTATGGTGCGAATTAGAGTTCGAGTTATTCTGGTAAACCGTCGTCGATGTTTGGTTCGAACCAGGAGGGTAGAAACCTTGATACCTTGTCGAGCTGCTGCCAGTACCATGGCCTTTATCTTTAGAACCAGAGGAATGATGGTCTCTTCGCTGAGTCAACTTTCCAAATAAGGATTTCTTGGACCTCTTGGGTTTTTGCACGTCTCCTGTATAGTGAGTATGTTCCACGGGGTTGTGCTGTAGAGCTTTTGTTTTTTGAGATTTCTCAAGATACATGGATCGTGTATCCAAGACTTGTTCAGGGTCTGGATAAGACATTTTTGAGTTGAGAGCAGGAGGAGTAGAGGAATTGACATTATTGGTGATTAGCGGGAGTTCTGATGGGTCAAGAGTGGCAGGGAGGGTCATATAGGTCGGAGAGATGTTTGTAGAAACAGCAGTAGTACTAGCAGTATTGTTGCTATTTGTAGCGTTGCTTAGGGTGGTTGTCGTTGTTGTGGAGGATTTGTGCTGTGCTTTGAAGCCCGGCCCTGCAGTGATAATTAGAGGATCCTGCGCATCTTGAGAGTCAGAAGATCCAGACATTACAGAAGCATAAGAGGGACGTCTTTCCGAGGCGTCGAAAACACCAGAGTCCACGAAAGCGCTGGATCTCGGCGAAGACGAGGCCGAAGGGGTCCTGGACGGTTTCTGGTACTTTGAACCGGAACTGGCTGAGGCCATATCGTAGTTGAAACCGGATGACGATAATCCCACGCTCGCTAGACTGCTCCTGTGGCTATAACTTGGAGTAGCAGAAGGCTTTTGTAAGTTTGAGTTTGAGTTTCCACTTGTGAGGTCCACGGAGGACCTGCTTGGAGACGACAGTTGTACATGCGACAGTGCGTTCTTTAGTCTCGGCATGGCAGAATGTTTATGCTTCGAATTTGAACTTGAATGTGAATTTCCATTAGAACTCCCGTTTGAATTGGAATTCAAAGTCGAATCGGAGACAGTACGGGAAGAAGTGCCTACACTGGTATGCCGTTCTTGGTTAATACTGAAACGAGAGTTGGTTCCCGAGACGCTTCGGAAGCTTTTGGCTGCAGGGTCATCCATAAGAGGATCGACTTGGCTACTAGTGGACCCACCATGCTTATGAGAAAAGCTCTGTTGACAAGCCGGTTGCTGTTGCTGCTGCTGTAGTGGTTGTTGTGGGTCATCCATGCTACTGACATTAACCTCAGAACAACTGGAGATGCTTCCACGAGGAGAGCCTTTAGGAGAAGAAGGCCGCGACGATGATCCAAAAGGCATGGTAAATTCCGGACTAAAATGGTTAGTGATTCTGATGATTTTTGCTTGAGGCTGATGAGTGCTGTTGAAATGTAATTTCAAGTAATTTCGTGGTTTGATTTCATGATGTTTGAATTTTGAACTTTGATAGTAAAACTAAAAGCCAAAAGAGAGGTAGCAGCACACATGCACACACACGTATATATATACTCACAATTGTATTCTTCGGAAAACTCTGGATCTTGATGAGTGTATCTTTGAATTCGGGTCAGAGGACAGTGGACCGGATTTCGGGTCGTCTGAAGAGGTGGGCGAAAGGTGCCCGTCGTTCTCCATGATATATATATAAACCGATGAAGGAGCCGGCCGACTAAGAGGTGAAGTATCGCTAGACGGGGCTAAGTTTAGGACAACGTGCCAAACGACAGCTGCACGAAATCAAGCAAATCAAGTGAAGTCAAACGAAATGTCCCGATGGTAACTAGTTGTAGTTGTCTATTGAATTTGACAAAGTAGAAGCAACAGTACAAAAAGTTAGATATAGGCCAAACGCTATATGGGACGAGAGAAAGCGAAGCAATAGTAGTGGTACCAGAGAGGTCCTGTTCGCGAACGCTTTTGCTTTTAGAAGGGTTGGCCGGGGTGCAGGACTCGGTCGGTAGACAAGAGACAGGTCGTCGTAGTCGTCTGCTTTGCTTTTGTGTTGACTTGTTTGTTTGCAAAAGGGTAATGATCAAAAAGGTCGAAATGAATTGAGTTTTTGAATATTTGAGGGCTTTGAAGCTTTTTGGAGGTGAAAGGCGGACTACGGGTGTAGAAGTGCACGGCTGAGCTGATCACCACCAGAAATAGTATGGGATAGATAATTAGAGAGAGCCGACTCAAGAGGAGATATAAAAGGAAGAACAAGAAAAGGAGAGGAAATGCGGAATCTGAGAAAAAAAAAGGAATGTGGAGAGAGATGATTACGAAGTGGTTTGTTTGTTTGGGTTGGGTTGATTTAGTGGGGGTGGTGATGGACTGCGCTATTATTAGTAGTAATATTAGATATTAGTATATATGTAGATGAAGATGAAGATGATACGGCAAGTTGGTCTGCGGCGAAAATAAGCACTAGGTAGCTAGTTACAGTATGAATGTGATATGTGAAGTCGCTTCTGGCGGAGAGAGTTTGCAGGGGGCTACTGCAATAGTGAATAGTGAGAATTAGTTAATACAATGATAATGTACAGCAGGTTGGAGTACAATGAACTGATGTACAAAGGGATCAGTGCATAGGAGCAGGAGTGTAGAGTATTTGGAGGTTCATGAGAGAGTGCAGACATATAGCAGAGCCACATAGCAGAGCCACAAAGCAGAGCCACAAAGCCAGAAGAGAGAAGGACATGAAAATGCACTTAGCAGATCACTACGACAAGCACCAGCATGAACATCAACAACACCCGGAGAAATACGAGCCATTCTGCGAACGATCATAACCCGAGCCTGAACCTGAACCTGATGCCGAACCCGCACCACCAGATCCACCATATCCAGACCCGGAGCCCCCTGCGACCAGCTTGATAATGTTAGATGCCATGCCTCCGCGTTTGCGCCGTTGTACTGTGGCATCCCAGCGTGGAAGGTCTCCATATTGTACTCCACTGTCCATATCGTCAGGCTCAATCACTCCAAGCTGGACTTTGGTGATAATCATGCTAGCTAGTTTCATAAATGCTTCGTTGATCATGCTACCCGTAAGAGCGGACCCATAGATCAACGGTATGTCGCCATTGGCCATGCAGAACTCCATTGCCTCGCTCCTGGAGACAACGTTAGATGGGTCCAAGTCGTCGTCGTCTAAAGCGTCGTCAACCAAGTCTTCTTTATTCGCGAATACCACTATCGACACTGTCGACGATATCAACGCACGAATATCAGCTAAGAAGTAAGGCAGTTTTTCAAACGACGCTCGGTTCGTAGTATCAAACACCAGCAACACACCTGCAGAGCCGCGATAATAACCTCGTGTGAGCGACCGGAACCGTTCCTGGCCAGCCGTGTCCCACAACTGCAGCTTCATGTTACGCTGGTTTTCTCCTTGTCCGACTTTTACGATTTTCGACGAGAACTCCACGCCAATAGTTTGAGACCCCAATACGCGCCCTAGAAGTCATGGTTAGATGATGTTAAATAGTGATGACATCCAACTGGTGGACTGTATGAGGATACAGGGCCAATATGCCAAATAATATGGAAAATAATGCACCAAATCAGGGGGTAAATGGTGTGCAAAATCACTAAGAAACCCGGCATTATATCACTATGGTGATGCCAAAGTTCCGTCCTCCCATTTTGACTCTGAAATGATGCGATAATGTGGCTTGGTATGCCGTATAATTCATCCCATTTAGTAGCTTGTATAGTACAACAAATGTCCTTAAATTGATTGGTTTAGCCATTGGCTCGTACTTACATTCGCCTTTGATAAATCTCTGTAAGATGCATGATTTGCCCGTTCCACTGGGGCCTAATAAGATGATTTTGGCAAGATAATCATAAAGACTGGCCATTTCCTAGGGGGTTGTTAGTTACACTCTCCTAAAAACTAAAAACCAAAAAAGGGTCCAAAATGATATGATAGGACTTACCTGATAGTCCAGTACAGACTCGGTATTGGACCTCAAGGAGGCCACGGAAGGTGCACGTAGTCTCATGTTAAGTTTTTATGGGTAAGTTAAGATGAATGCAAGAGTGAATGCTAATAATAATGCAAAGTCAGCCGTTTGTTCGTTCTGTTGTTCGTTCTGTTTATCGGGTGGGTCATGTAGATAAAGTGTAGATACAAAGTTAAGTCGGGATCTGGATGCAGCCAGATTAGCTCAGTTTAAACTCCGCTTGGGTCCCAGCGACTTGATCTGGTGGATCCTTTAGGAGTGAATAAGGCAACGACAAACAACAAACCAACGAGAAGGTTTAGCTTTGAAATTGGTTGGAAGTTATTTGGGAGCTTTAATTAGAGAAACACAAGGTTTTTTGGTGATTATCATTGTTTGTATTTAGTTGAGTAGTTGAGTCCTGCAGTCCTATAGTATAGCCAGTTGAATGTCCAAGGCTCATGTTCAAGGCTTCCCTCTCCACTTCACCCTATGTCCTCCTTCTCCTTCGCCTTACTATTACTATATGGTTGAGAATTGACTAATCAAACTAACACCAAGCTCGTTTCACTTACTTGGGCTCTACTTTGGCCCCTACGGAAACGTCCTGGTACACATCGAACCGTCGCTGCGTGGAGATAGGAATCGACGACCGCACACTGTCGATGTTATCAGGCTCTAAAGTGGCATATACAATCTCTTCGCCTTCACCAGCCTCGTCGACGACTTTACCCCAAGGATCCACGACCATGCTATGGCCATAAGCTTGGTACGATGAGTCCGGGTCACGTGCAGGGCTCGCTACAATGACATACATTTGATTATCAACAGCTCGAGCCCTAGCGAGTAATTGCCAATGTAAAGGTCCCGTAGTAGTATTGAATGCACCAGGATAGATCATAGCAAACGCTCCCGGCTGCTTTCTTGCGGCAATGGCAGTGAGTTCCGGGAACCTGATGTCATAACAGATGCCTAAACCAACGCTACCGTAACCTTCGATATCAAACACAGTAGCTTTTGTACCAGCCGACAGAACTTCGCTCTCGACAAACCTGATTTTTCCAGGAACATCGATATCGAACAAATGCACCTTCCTGTGTTTGGCAATGAGTTTCCCATTAGGGTCAAACGAGATATTCGTGTTATAAATCTTGCCTTCGTCGCTTTCGGGTATAGATCCTCCAATAAGGAACGTACTTGTGGACTGAGCCAATTTCGACAAAAACTGGGTGGTTTCGCCGTCAGGAATTGATTCAGCGTATTTCGGGAACGCTGTCACTGCATAAGGAGAGTTGAAGCATTCGGGTAGCACAATCAGTTTGGCACCTTGAGAAGCTGCTTCAGTGACTTTGGCTTGGACTTTGTTGAAAATCAGCTTCTTGTCACTGCCTCCTTTAACTTGGATCAAGGCGACTTTGAGAGCTTTAGAAAGAACCATTGTGGGATTTTTGGGTTGTTTGCAGGTCTTTTATTGTTGTGAGTGAAACAAATAAGTGGAGTGGAGGAAGTTATATTTAAGTTTGGCTGAAGGATTGAGATGGAGATAGAGGTAGGTCCTGGGGAAGGAGATAGGATTGGAGTGGATGTGAAGAGAAGAGCATGATCCGGGAGATGGAACAACACAGACCAACAATGTGACAATGACAACGTGACAACCAAGAACTATAAGATGCTCTGGATGTTGCTTCTTGCTGTAATTGACTATACTATCTCAATTTAATTTAATTCAAGTAAATTCTAAGCTGTGTTTCTATTCCCAGCTCAACACATGTCCTAGATTACATCAATATCTTATCATATCTTATCATATTACCCCCGAAGGATATCTACGAAACATCTATAAACCATCTACAAATTACCTTAGAAAATGGCAAAAGGAGTAGGCCAGCTGGTGGGGTTGTTGAATCGCAGGTTGCTGTCCAAAGAGGAAATGGTCTTGATCTCCTCGTCCGTCAGTTCAAAGTCCAACAAAGCGAGATTCTGCTCCAAACGGTCCTGGCTAGACGCCTTGGGGATCACAGCAATGTTTCGCTGTAAAGCCCACTTCAACAGCACTTGAGCAGTGGATTTGCCGTGAGCCTTGGCCACGGTTTGGATAGTAGGGTTGACGAACAAAGGCTCCAAAGACTTGGCATGAGAATTGAACTCCACATAAGACTGGGGGCCAAAAGACGAGTAACCAGTGACGGCGATACCTTCGGACTGTACGAACTTGATCAAATCCTCTTGGACCAAGTAAGGGTGATGCTCAATCTGCAAAACAGCAGGTCTGATCTTGGCATAAGTCAGCAAGTCTCTGATGAGTCCAGCATTGAAGTTGGAAAGACCAATGTTCTTGACAAGACCTTCCTCGACACACTCTTCCAAAGCAGCCCAAGTCTCGCTGATAGGAGTGTTTTGTGAGTAGGCGACGTTCTTCTCGACATCAGTAACAACACCGGGAGGGTATCTCACAGCAGGGTCGACGTACTTCAAGGCAATGGGGAAATGGATCAAGAACAAGTCGAAGTATTCCAAACCCCAGTCGGCAAGAGATCGCTTGAGCAAAGCCTTGACATGTTCCTTAGCGTGGTAGGTGTTCCAAAGCTTGGAGGTGACAAACACATCTTCTCTCTTAACGATTCCCTCCTTAATGGCTCGAGCAAGACCTTCACCGCACTCCTTTTCGTTGCCGTAATCCTCAGCTCCGTCTAAAAGTCGGTAGCCGGTCTTGATGGCATTGTAGACAATGTCCGGGGCATCGGCCTGGGGCACTTTCCAGGTACCAAAGCCGATCAAAGGCATTTTCTGGCCAGAGGGTTTCAAAGTGATAGTAGCCATTTTAGTGGTGGTGGTTGTAGCGTAAGTACGAAAAGTTGGGGTTGTTGTAAAGAGACAACGACGACTAGCAGTAGCGAGTATGTTTTTGACAAACAGTTTTAGGGTCTTGTAGAATTGATCAACTAATTGGATTAATCAATTCAGAGAAAGTTTTTTTTTTGCTTTGTTTGGTCTTTCAAATCAAACTGTGGTGGAAGTAGACAAAAGTTTGCGCGGGGTGCTTGCGACTTTTATATCGGTTCCGGGAAAATTAAACGTAGCAAGTATGGACAGAATTGCCGGGGTAAAGTCCACGCACTGCGGCATTCACGTTAAAAATATAAAGAGTGGAGAGAGGAGGAGATCGGTCGCCTTAATTGTGGTAACTGACGTTTTCGGTGGGGACTGGATGTTTCCCCCGGGCTTCAAGTAGGTAGGTAACCTTAATGAGTGTGGATATATATTTGGCAAAAAAGATAGAGATATACAAATTATACAGATTTATGAGATATATATATATCTATATAGATATAGATATAGACATAGAAAACCCAATTAAACTGGATCATCCAACCAACTCACTTGTTCAGCTGGAACATTGCAGAATTTCCCAGAAGATGCCTGCATGTTTTTCCTAGTCCTAATAGGGACGGCCACGCAAGATCTCCAGCCTAAACCGACCAGGCTGGATAAATCCGGATAAAACGGTGGACTTAAGTAATGGAGAGATCTGAGAGCAGAAGGGAACCGCTTGTGGGGTTCAGAGAATATTGTCGGCTCGGTATATTGAGTGTTAGACGGCTATTTAGGAGTATTTAGGAGTATTTAGGAGTATTTAGTGGTTGAGAGTGTTGAAAACCGTTGTGTTCGACGTTGGCGTTGGTGTTTTTGTTGTAACGCTTGTTCCATTCATTTCTCTGGATCTGCAGGGGTGAATAGAGTTCAGTCCTCGAGGGAACTAGCTAACTAGCTTCAACTAGCTTTAACTTTAGCTTGATAGAATCATAGTAGTATCGTGGGGGGATTTCTATAAAGAACTACAGTGATGCATTATGTACATGTATATATTGGTATCTGATTGCGACGTCATATGGCTTGTGCTTCTTGCTATTCTTTGACCATCTGTAATGTTTTCCCTTCACTACAGTTACTCCGATCGCTACGTGGGGGACCGTTGCCTTGGGCGAACAACAACGGATAAATTGCCAGAAACTGGTGAAAGATCATCAACGACGGAAGTGAAGACTTACAGCCAGATCAATGCTACTCGTACAGAAAATACGCTTAATTAACTGACCTCGGCCGTCCTGTACACCAGGGGGGTAGCATGTCTGTATAACGGCTTGATCTAACAGACATCGGAGGACCTTTGATTCTGTTTTTATATTTTATATTTATATAGTTGGGCAATCCTCTAAGAGCTTCTCTCTCAGCTTCTCTCTCAGCTCCTCTCCAGCTGTTCATGTTCATACCAGAATGACGTCACAACAAGTCTGCTTATTTATCTCAGAAGCCCGGAGCACAGCAAGTAACTACAACAACCAGAACTGCGATACTTACACAAACATTATAGACAGCTTCGCTAAATAAGCTTAACCGTGGATTATAGATCAGTTGGACCTCTTATGGAACAGACCCCTTAAACAAAGACTTATGTTTCATTTGCCCTGGATCTGTTTGCCAATTTAAACACCACCAAACGACGGCACAAACCTCCAGAATTCATTTGTACAAGCACTAAAACACTGAAAAAGACCAATTCCAACATTTTATCCATTCTGTTACCCCAAAAATGTCCTACTGACTTTTGTTATTTGATTACATAACCGCTGACTAATGTGGCTTACAAATTTCGGTTCCCAAGCCAGAGAACAAACACGATGAATTTGATTTTGTTCTCTTGATTTTGTTCTCTTGACGCGTCTTGTTCTCCTGAGTTGACTTTCGACTTTCATCCACATCGCGTCGACCAACTAACCAATAATCAGTCAACATGCCCAGGTAAGTTTGTTCTAATTTCGTGGTTGCCATGAACTTCTATGCGGACTTTTCCAGTATCATTAGTTACGTGCCACAAACCGTCTCTATGATGATATCTATAATCTACTTTATATTATACCGTATCCAGCCCAGTCTATCTCCAATCTTACTAACCCACCTCAGAGAATTGATCTCCATTCAAGCAGGACAATGTGGAAACCAAATTGGCCATCAGTTCTGGCAACAAATGTGCCTTGAACATGGCATCCAGCAGGACGGACTGCTCTCTACAGACAGTATCACTGCTAATAAAGGAGGCGACCGTAAGAACGTGTTCTTCTACCAAAGCGACGACACTAGATACGTCCCTCGCGCAATCTTACTAGACACCGAGCCGCGAGTTATCAGCTCCATTTTGGAAGGCCCCTGTGCCAAACTGTTCAACCCGGAAAACATGTATGTCCATCCTACAGGAAGTGGTGCCGGTAATAACTGGGCCATAGGTTATGATCTCGGTGAAACAGACTCGGAAAACATATTGGAACTTTTGAACAGAGAAGCCGAGGGAAGTGACTCGTTGGAAGGTTTCATGTTGATGCACTCCGTGGCTGGAGGTACCGGTTCCGGTTTAGGCTCGTTCCTTTTAGAGCATATCAATGATCTATTCCCCAAGGCTTTAGTACAGACCTACTCTGTATTTTCTGGTAACAGCCATAATGATGTGGTTGTACAACCTTACAACTCTTTATTAGCATTGAAGCGTTTAGCATTGTATGCTGATAGTACCGTCGTCTTGGATAATACAGCATTAAACCGAATAGCATCTGATACGTTCAACTCGTCGCAAACCACCACTGCACAAATCAACCAGCTGGTATCTACTGTCATTTCCGCGAGCACGGCGACGCTTCGTTACCCAGGATATTTGCATAATGATCTTGCTAGTATCATGGCTTCGTTGATTCCTTATCCGTCGCTGCATTTCTTACAAGCTGCATATACGCCATTTACGAACGACACCGTGGACCATGCCAAAATAATAAGAAAGACCACTGTCCTGGACGTCATGCGACGGCTTTTACAGCCCAAGACACGCATGTTGAGTATAAATACCCCCGAGACTAGCAGATATATGGCGATACTCAACATAATACAAGGAGAAGTCGACCCCACAGACATCCACAAGTCTCTGCTGAGAATCCGCGAACGAGACTTGGCCAAGTTCCTGCCACAATTCCCTGCTTCATTACAGATATCGCTTGCCAGAAGGTCGCCTTATTTACAGCAATCACATAACCGAATATCTGGGTTGATGTTGGCGAACCATACTTCAATACGGCTGTTACTGGAAAAGATTGTCAGCCAGTTTGACAAGTTGATCAAACGAGAAGCATTCATGACTGAGTTCAAGAAGTACCCGAAGTTTTCCGATAGTCACGAAGAGTTTGACGAGTCGCGGCAGACCCTGGTGGATCTGATTCATGAGTATCGACGGCTGGAGCCGAGGGAGTAAGTACGACACTGCTGTGGCCCTGAGGTCGGCGTTTATCGAATATAAGTCAGTACTTCACTACATTCCGTAACATTCACTGTAATATTTCATGAGATCAATTTATTATGTCTTTCCGTTGTTCTGTTTATTCATAGTGTTGTATAGTATCATGTATAGTATTGAAACTTCGCGTCGCAGATCACATACGGCTGTAACCCATCAGCGAAACTTTAATTTTTTTTTTCCATTTCAGCACGACATGTGCAACTTTCCTGAGATCAGATTTGTTCTTCCTTCCTTACTAACTTGAGTGTCAAGAAACAACACAAAACAACCGATCATCCACAATTCGTGCGCTGAGTCAGTTATTGAAACACGTAGGATTTGGAAGACGAATAGCAATGGCCAACAAACTATCAAATACTTTCGACGAACCTGTATTACTCGCCGTTATTGGCGGAACAGGTCTCTATCAACTACAAGGATTGACTCCTGTAGCCCAACTACAGATTGAAACTCCTTGGGGTGCTCCGTCATCTCCTGTGACCATTTCCAAGACAGAAGATGGCTTCCCCGTGGCGTTTATTTCCAGACACGGGTTCCATCATCAGTTCACCCCTACTACAGTGCCTGCTCAAGCCAATATCGCTGCTTTGAAACATCTTGGAGTGAAAGCGATTGTGGCCTTCAGTGCCGTAGGATCTTTGCAAGAACATATCAAACCTAGAGACTTTGTTCTTCCTAATCAGATCATCGACCGAACTAAAGGCATCCGGCCGTCTACTTACTTTGGTACCGGGTTCGTTGGCCATGCTGCGTTCGGCGACCCGTTCGACAAAGGACTGTATGATATTATCAGCCAGTTTGGTCACGTGCTCAGTGGTGAAAAAGACAACGAGGAGATCATTCTACACACTACGAAAACGGAGAAGAATGACTTGACCTTGATTTGTATGGAGGGACCTGCATTCTCTACACGTGCCGAGTCCAAGCTTTACAAATCCTGGGGAGGATCCGTCATCAACATGTCCGCAGTACCTGAGTCTAAACTTGCCAAAGAGGCGGAAATTGCTTACCAAATGATCTGTATGTCTACGGACTACGATGCCTGGCGAGAAGATGAGGAGCCTGTTTCTGTAGAAACGGTAGTTGGTAATCTCAAGGCGAACTCTGCAAACGCCAACAAGTTGTTAGTAGCGATTCTGAAGAGCATTGAAGAAGGCATCAAGTCCGGAGTTGTAGCCAAAGGTCTCGCAGGGTCTATGAAATATGCCATTTCCACGCAGCCTGCTTCTCAGGACCCTGAGCTCAAGAAGAAACTGGAGTATCTTCATGCCGGCTATTGGTGAGGATAGGAAGAGAGTAGATAAGACGAAGTCGAGATAAGCCAATAATATAGCATAATAGAAATTGCTGACTTTTCGGAATGGTATCTATCTAAATATAGCCTTGATCATGTATATATAGTTATCCATCTATTATAAATGGGCATATAATACACGCTATCTATAACCTTACATTGTAGGGCATGTCGTCTAATTGCCGTTGATGATATCGGAACATATTGTGACTGCCGGACATGTCTAGATTCGAGGTCGGACTTGCTACCGTGGGAGTGCCGGGAAGACTCGGTCTGCCGCTAGAAGACTCCGTTAGCGAGCTCACCGAGCCGCGATTGCTGGCGATATACTTGAAGCGTCGTTTCGTGCTTTTCGTAGAGTCCCCAAGAGCGTCGGCATGTTTCTCGAGAACCTCTTCAATCATATTGGCTACACGGGCCCTCTCGCTCTCACTGACAGGGGCTACACGGGTCGTCTCGCTGGTATTGGAGTAGACAGAGGTGTTTGCAGCGGTAGGAGACGCATGAAGAGGAGAGGTATGATTAGGAGAATGGAGAGGAGCACTGAGTGGAGCACTGAGTGGAGCACTGAGTGGAGAGCGAAGAGGAGAATGACGGGGAGAATGAAGAGGAGCACTAAAAGGAGAGCGAAGAGCAGCAGATGCAGATGCAGGAGCAGTGACTGGAGGGGTATGTGTCGTTGAACCGGATGCGGGTTGTGTAGCTGGGGAGACAGTAGCTCGTGATTCCCCGGATACAGGAGTACCGGTAACAGGAGTACTCGTGGCGTTTGTGGGTCTGAGGTGACCAGAGACGATGCTACCGGTGGGGGAGGAGAAGGAGATATTGGCAGAGGCGGCTCCAGAGTTTGGTTTGGAAGTGGCTGGTTTTGCAGTAACTGGTGTTGATGGGGCTGAGGTTGAGTCCGCACTCAGCACAGAATCGAATACCTTTCTGTCAGCAAATAAGTTGGATATATCGAGCTTACGCGACGAAGTATCCGGGCTGGAAGGCAATTGAGGCGACCCGCCATCCCGTGCCAAAAACGAGCTGGTTCTGACCACAGAGCTAAGAGGACTGGATCCGTTGGATTTTGGGTATTGAGGAGGCGTATGCGTGCTTTTAGGAACCGCTTTGGGCGATGGAGGCAAGCCTAACAACCGTCGCTGTTCCTGGGTTAACGGGATATCTTCACATTTGTCCATGGGCTTTGCTAACTTATAGGTCGCTACGCCGACGTTCAACGCTATGAAACACAGCAAAATGCGCTTGATCCATACGGCCGTATTAATGGCTGTGAAAACGAACGGCTTGTCGTCGAAAATGTCCACCCAATCGAAACTTGCAAGAATCGTACGGACAGTCATCAGGATCAATAATCCACATATGTGATATATAATATGCCATACACACTGTTCTTTGTCTACACGTCTTGATAGTACCTCGTCCATAGCGGGATGGAACCACGCGCCTTTTGGTGGTTTTTCCGACTGTGAGGTAGTGTAAACATTAGGAGGAACACTCAACGGACTGCCGTTAGCCAACGTTGCATTCGCTGATATTCGACGTGAGCTTGCAAAACTGGAGTCTGCGAGCATGCTTGTTTGTGAATTGTTTGCGGAAGAGAAAGACGCAAGCATTTGTTTAGCTGGAGTATGTAAAGACGCACTAGAGTTTGGGCCAAGGTAGTCTTTCGTAGTATTAACACCTGTAGTATTAACACTTGACAGGTAGCTGCGCTCAGGATTAAACCATGAGCTATCAGCAGCCGCCGCAGATTGGTTGCCGCTCCTGTTTACAGAGGAGAAACTACTAGCATTACCACCGCTCGGACGACTGTAGTTCAGGTCTACAATGTTCGTACCGAGCTTTTTGGACGGTGTAGAGTCCATTAAGAACGAAGATATGTCACCTGACGTGTTGAATCGTCCTGAAGACCGTCTTCTAAGCGATTCTTTAAGCAGGGACGTGTTTGGTGATTGATATGAGCGCTGACCACCATTCGAAGGCGACCCTTTCTTGGGCGTGCCTGCCTCATAAAGCTGTTTGGCAAAAGGCGAATGTTCAAATGACATTGTGACGCCTATGCAAGTGTGAGGGATGTTGTAGAACCCACGTGGTGGAGGGTTTGTTGCTTGTTTATTATATCTAAGGTGAAGTTGAGGAAACTTACGAAAAGAAGAAAAGAAGAAAAGAAGGCAGGTTGTTTGGACGAAATATCAAAACACAAACAAAAAAATTCCCAGTGTAACCTGTCGTTAGTTACCACTAAAACAGCCGCAACAACTGGAAAGTTTACAATTACAATATACATTACATTATATTACAATGATTTATCATTATATATCAAGCCTGAAAAACTATGTAGGCTTTGAATCCAGTGGAGTTTACGGCTTAGCTGATCTCCGTTGGTGGAGTTGAGGTTTCTAAACAATGCAATGTGTCCAGCCGCACTACTGACAACTTCAAGCAAGATTTTCTTTCCTGGACGTGGAAAATGAAGAATGAAAAATTCCAGTCCAGAACAAATACGTCAGACTTTAGATTCCGACGCGTACAAGACAAATATAATCAGACTAACTTTCTTTGTTCGCTTCTCCCAAGAATGCCACAATTATGGGCAGGAACATCGAGCAAGTAGCTTACTGCGGTTATGTCTTCGACACGTGGGATGACTGCCCCGGTTACTTTGACCCTGAAAACAAACACCGGTCGCGTATAAAAGACCTGCCATCGCAGCTACTCAACAAGACCTTGACTTCCCCAGACAGAATTGCAACTGAACATCTCAACAAGATAGATCTTCTGCATGTTTGCCGCTACTGCTTTAAATATACCGTGGATCCTTTGGACTTGGTGAACCATGAAACTTACTTTTGTGACTTCCGCAAAACGCTTCCTGGGAAGCTCGTGTACAAATCCAATGATTATTGTATCTACCAAATCGACGGAAACTCAGAAAAGATGTTTTGCCAATGCTTATGCCTGTTTGGCAAGCTGTTTTTGGATAGCAAGTCAGTCATGTTCGCGGTCAACGGGTTTGATTTCTATGTCCTTACTGAGCGTAGTGGGGGTCATAATAACCACAACAACCACCATACTCAGCAGCAGCAGCATCCTCATAATAATAATACCCCTAAAATACTAGGCTTCTTTTCGAAAGAAAAAGTATCCTGGGACAACAACAACTTGGGTTGTCTGTTAGTGTTTCCTCCCTTCCAAAAACGAGGTCTTGGCCAGCTTCTTATTGCATATTCTTACCAGTTGTCTAAGCAAACCACACAGACTCCAGGCTCCCCTGAGAGACCGTTATCGGCCAATGGTAAGGCGAGTTACTATTATTACTGGCTCACCACCATAGCACAGACGTTGTCGGTTTGGAAACGGCCGTCTATAAGCATTGACGATATTAGTCGAAAGGCGTTTATAGAACAAGCCGATGTCGTCGAAGCGTTGCGGTCGATAGACGCGTTCACATGGACAGTAGACCCTCCTGTTTCGCAGAAATACTCACAGCAAATCTCCCTGACGAAGCTTTATGACTGGGCGAACTCTCATAACGTGTCCTTGGAACCGTTGATCGATAAAAAACACTGCATCTCGAATTAATTAGCTTGATATAGTTATAATACAGTCATTTTTCATGATGATTTCGTAACAGGGTTTCATAGCCTGGAGGCTTCCGTATCCAACACTTGCAGCATCGTAATAAGCTTAGAGCAATCGAACCGTGCAATATCATAAGCTTCTGCAGGTGGTAAGTCTGCCAAAAGAGACACGATTGTAGCAGGAATGGTGTCTCTAGGAGATGGAACAACACCACTACCAGAATCTGACGCAGACACCTCCTGAGAATCATTAGAGCTCTTCTTCTTCTTCTTGGCAGGCTGGGGCTCTTTGGCACGTTCGTCCGTATAGTCATCAAACTCAAATGACTGTTCCACAGGCTCTGCAAACCGTACTCGCACGTCTTTAGGCAGGCTTTGAAACCGTCTACCAAAGTCTACATCTTCAATAGGATCTACTTCGGCATCCTTTTGCTTCTGATTTTGAGGCACTGATTGTGTATATCTTGCGCGGAACGCAGTCAATGCGGGATGGTCTTCAGGGAACAGTTCTTTGAAACGATCCTCTAGTTTCTTTAAGCCGAGCATATCACCAAACTCCGACTCAAACTTGATATAGTGCAGAAACATGATTTTTTGTTGCTCCAGAGTCATTTTTAGAATGCTTTTCTCAAACAATGCTCGTGCATTCGGTTCCTCGTCAATGAGAATAAGGAAATCAAAGTATTTCTTAACATAGCGGGCATCTTCGCCATACCGCTTGATTCCGATTTCAAAAATCTTGCTAGCAATCCCGGACTCTTTGAAGCTGTAATATTCCATCATGGCAGACGCTTCATAAACTTTGTAGGTGATGTAAGGCAATTTCCTTGCCTCGCCAAAGATCTTACGTGCCTCTTTAACTCCAGACAGTCGCTTGACATTCTTCATGTACTCGGTATAGGCGTAGGTGATATCTTCGGCGTTGAATGCCAGAAGCTTTTCATCACGGGTTCTCAACACGTCCTCAACTGGCGGTATAGGAGCCGGAGCCTGAGCCGGGGTAGATGTAGGAGTAGGAGGCTCAGTAGAAGCAGCCGCTTTTTCATCTTCCGACTGGATGCCCAAACGCGACTCTAACGATTTCCTGACGGCTTTTAAGTGGTCGATAAACGCTTTATATGTAGCATGAAGCTCCTCGGAATTGTTCTCACGCTCGTAGATCTCTGCCAGTTTGAACGTCAGTAGAAAGCTGTCTGGGTTTGCGTGGACACCTTTCTTCAACACTTGAATGACTTCCTCTACAGGACTGTCAATATCTATCAAGTACTGTACAGCCTCGAACCAACATTCTGGAAAGAACAAAAGCGACATACAAGCTTGGTTATAGGCGTACTTGACACGTTCTTGGACCACGTCTGGAGTCGCATTCAAAGGGTTCTTGAGTTCCCAGCCAATCCATTTCTGCCAAATTTCGAGCTGGTTGCGTTCTTTGGCGGTCCATTTGCGTTTCTCAGGAAGAGTTGAGGTGTTGATACCTGTGATGATATTCCTGAGCTCCTTATTACACGACCTTGCATGCATATACGAGCTCGCTTTGTCGTCGATGAATTTCCGCGCATTTCTCTGGTTGATGGTAGACTCGAAATTGTTGTAACCCTTCCATATGTTCTCTATATTGTTCAAAGGGATACATAGAGCCTTGGTAAACGTAGCTCTCACAGAATCGGTCTTTTGTTGGCCTTCTGTAGGGTTGGACACTGGCTGTGATCTCATAAACTGGATATAATCCATCCAGATCTGGCCGCTGCTTCTGTCGCATCCGATACGTCCTAACGCAAACTCGTATGCGTTAATGATGATCTGATACGTGCTTTCTTCCTCATTATCTGCATCTTCAGTATCCTTCTTCTTCGGCTCATTGACCTTCTTGACATAACTTAGGTACTTGTTCCACAACGAGACTTTGTAGACCACAGGGAGGCACCTCGCAAAGAGCTTTTCCGCGTGGTCATAGTTGTCATGGTCTAATTCTATATCGATATAATCGGACCAGATCTCTGCACTGGACGAGTAATGGCTGAGGATATCCTCAAAAGCACTTCTTAGCCCTTCAACATCGTCCTGGGCTTTCAGGGTATTGACAATCCACTGCCAGGAAGATATGTCGTAAGGATCATCCTGAACTTTCTGGCGGTACCATGCAATATCCTTCTGCGAGAACGAGCCTCTCATGCGTTTGTTTTTGTTGTAGTTGTTGTTGCTAGTAGCAGTATTGGAACTAGCAGAAGAATCATAGACCTGAGTGGCTGGAGGTTGAGACATTGGTATTATTGGAATAAGCCGGACAATTAAACAACAGGGACTGAAACCGGATATATACCAACTCCTCTCTCTTCCTACGTAATACAGCACTGTTTTCCTAAGAAATTGGCGGTATGACAGTTCAGGGGTTGGAGTTGTAAAGTAATGGGAAATTTCACAAATTTCACACATGTTTTTGACATTTTCTTGGTGTTTTTGGCAGGACCTCAGCCGTGTGCCTGTTTTTATGTAACTCGATGTTCGGACTCGGGATTATTGATCTGACAACTTGCCAAAATAGCATATTAGACTGGTTCTACAGTCTTTCCAAGCACTCTGTGAATTCCAGAACTCTCTAAGAACATGGCTACTTTTGAGCTCAACGTCTGGGGCTCTCTGGATGAGGCCCAATCGTTTCTACCCGACTCTTTGGCTGCGATTTGGTACGTGACTCTGTCGGTTGGCTCTAATACTAATAACAATGTGCGGATCATCCAGTCTAGTAATCCTCGACTCGCCAGTAATGGCCAGCTTCCTGCATTAAAACACAAAAAAAAGACTTACGGAGGCTATCAGAACATTGTACGATACTTGGAAACTATTGGATTAGGCCTGGACATGAAATACACCCCTGAAACTCAGGCTAAACTCAAGGCTTTGGTAGCATATATCAAGTCAGCCATGGTGCCTATAACTTTATACACATTGTTTATAAACAAGGCCAATTATACAGGCAAAACGTCGCCTTTACTGGCTAACATGGTTCCTTTCCCTATGCAGTACAGCATGACGCATGAACAGAAGCAATACGCCGAGAGCATTTGTGCATCTGTAGGGCTTGTCAATGGAGATACCAAGTCTAGTGGTGGTACCGGCACTAACGCGGAATGGGGAGCTCTTACAGAATCCAGTAAAGATGATCCCACGATGAACAGGATCAGGAAACAACTGGAAATCAAGCATCAGACGGAGCAGGCTAGGAAGGCCAATCTCAAGTCTACGCGGGACACTTTCCGGTTGATCAATGTAGCCAACGACGTGCTTGAAGGCTTGTTAGAACTACGACAGCTGAAGGATCAAGAAAATGACTCAAATAACTCGAAGTGGCTGTTTGCTGATGGCCCGAACTCCGCAGACCTGTTTCTGTGCGCAAACCTCAAGATTCAGACCCTGCCGAGTCTCCCTGATCCCGTCGTGAAGCCTCTGTTGAGCCAAAAGTACCCGGATCTGCTTGAGTATGCCAGAATGGACCCAGTGGGTCGCCGGTTGGAGGTTGTAAAGGCTTCGGGAGACGACGAGTACAGTCTGTCTAGTCTTGTACGAGCATATATAGGGGTGAATACGGCGTGGGCGTAACTTACTGAGCGAAGCTAAGCGAATTATGTGTATTATGAACACGAAAAGCAAAACGTGAGAAATATGTAAATATGCAATAGGAGTGAATGCAGTCTGATGTTGCCTGCTTAGCCTGCGACAATGTAGATAGTGCTAATCTAATTTTTCCTGGGCTTCACTAGACCCTTAGCAGAGATATAATACATTACAGTGGAATCATTAGTGACCATGCCCATAATGACTCGAGGAATATCTGTTTGTTGGAGTTTTTCCAGCTGTTCAAACACAGCCGTCATTTTCCTTATCGACCATTTGCCCTCTGTCGGCACAGGAACTACGTACTCGTTGTTAAGCAGAGGATTAGGCTCGGGATCATCAGGATGGATCTTTTCTCGAGGCCTTCCTGAACACACCACGAAAGGGTCGTTATCTATGTATATGGTGATTTCCTTCACGTCTGACCACAGTTGGTGATGGTTAAGGTTCAGCGAGACTTGGTCGGCCAAAAGTTGGTTTATGGCTGTGGGCATGGTGGTGTGTTGAGGAATGGTATAGTTAAGTCTGTGGGCCAATTCTGGGCTGTTTTGGAGTTCCTGTGTTTTTCCACTCTGCTAGTTGACCCAGTTAAGCTTGATGAATAATTACAGTGAGAAATATCAACATCAAATCAACTACATCTCTTAACTTATCACTAATTCAATTACTATTTACATCTGTATCTAAATTTATATTTACACTTAGATTGCCTAAGCAGCAAACCACTTACACAGTAAAGCCGTAGCCCTTCATACAGGACTTGTACTGACCGACAATGTCCTGGCATTTTCCACTGTCCTGACCATTGATCAGAATACATTCGTCGCGAACTCTCTTTTCGTCCAGGCAGACGCAACAAGGTTTAGGTTCTGGTGTTAGATTGTGCATAAGAGGCTCGAAAAGCAGATCAGCCGCATATCAGATCTTATATATATATGGGTATTTCCATATTTCCATGACAGTCACTGTACAATCATTGTGGTAATTGCAACCAGCTCTGCAGTTTATACTTACTCGAAGGCTCGGAAGCAGCCGGTTTTACGGGGCCTAAAGTTAGTACCACGAACATTACAAAGACAAACTACAGTACTAACTATAGTACTAACTGCCAGGTACTAATCACTAGGAACTAAATACCAGACACTAGGCATATACACCACCAGTAATACTCACATTCAGACATTTTGGATCGTTTGTGAAACTTCAGGCAAAAGACGCTACGGACTGGTTGATGGTTGATGGCGTGAGTCCAACTTTGAGCCCTCGAGTCGAAACTGCACTTGAAATTTCCCATGTCACGTGCCGCACTGGCTCATCAATATTGCTCCCTCCTACCAAGAGAGGCAAGTTGAGCTCAACTTGACTTCCTCCACTCAACACCACATACTAAAAGCACCGGCCAACCGATACCAACTGACTTGTAAGCTGCCAAAGACATATTCTATATCCATATTTGAGTATAAAACTGGCTATTCTTCTGCTCTTCCTGTGTTGTTTCTGGCTTCTTTTATTACCCTGGTGATCCCTTATTACACAACACCACCCAAATTAAGTGATGATGTCCCTCAAAGTCAAAACTCCCTGGTCCTCCGAAGAGCCCAAATGCGAGCTGCTAGGAACGTTTGCCATAATGATCCAAGGACTCATGGGAATCATGGCAATCTTATCCTTGGTAATCAAGCGGCAGTATGAAAACCCGCAGAGACCCTGGTGGGTTTGGTTTTTCGATGTGTCCAAACAAGTGCTGGGTGCAGCTGGCTTGCATCTAATCAATGTGCTCGTATCCATGTTCTTTTCCAGTTCTGATGTTCCAGATATGGACGACAACCCCTGTAACTGGTATTTCATGAATATACTCATGGACACCACTGTAGGAGTACCAGTCCTGTGGTTTTATCTGTACTTGATACACACGGCGGCTTATCGTTTAGGCATCAAAGATATCATATCCGGGGAATACGGAGACCCTCCGAAATGGCAAGCGTTCTACAAACAGGCTAGTTTATACATGATGGGCATGATTTGCATGAAACTCAGCCTGGGAATTATTATGTGGGTCTTTGGAAGTATCTTGGACGATTTGGGCGAATTGCTGATTTCCTGGACAAACTTTGATGCTCGCGTACAAGTGGCGTTTGTCATGATGGTGTTCCCCCTGGTCATGAACTCGATCCAGTATTACTTGATAGACAACATTATCGAGTCGCCTGTTTATCACCACTCAGATCCTCTGATAGCCGCAGAGGACGGCGATGAGGAGGCCCGGCAGTTTGGCAGCGATTCTCGGTACGGATCAATGGCGAGTCTTCATGAAGACAGAGCCAAGTGAACAGCAACAAAACGTCACCTTTTTATTATTATTTATGCATCTCGTTCTTTTGCAACAGCTTTATTTATTTATTCGAAAGACACAATCAATATAATCCTTTGACAACCATTGTAAGCCTTTTAAACATTGGTAATATGTTACTAATCCATGGTTTCGATATAGTTTTAGCAGAGGAGTGCGGCTCACTATCTTATCTTATCTCACGGATAAACCTCTCACACCAACGGTTTAAGCTTATCGGCAGTATATACGCCGACGGCTGCTACAAGTTGGTCATAAGTCACAAAACTATGGTCTTCGTATTCAAAACCAGGCACAACTACTTCGCTTATAAGCAGACCGTCTGGATCGTTGGTGAAACTGGCCTTATAATGGCCTCCTTCTACGACCCATTGCATTCTCTCATTGTCGCCAAAACCCACTCGGAACTGCTCTAGTTGCTTCGTTATAGGATTCACTACTACATAACTACCGGAACCTTTTTGCAGAATATGAATGATCCGCGATTTATTAGTGTGGAACCGGCCAAACGGATGTTTATTACACAAGTAATAGAATATCAGAGTGCTGTAGTTTCTTGTAGACTTTTTGTCATCACTATCGCTGTATGGGTTTTTCATCTCCAGAGGACTACGATCAGTCTCTTTGAAGTAGCCTCCTTCTCGGTGCTCAATCAGACCTAGCCGGTGAATCAAGTCCTGACTGTACTGAGAATTGGCCTTCGGTACAGGAATGTCCAGCAACGGTTTTGACATTGTTTCTACCTAAAGCTAGTTGTCGTATTTGTTTGAGTTTAAAATTTAGAGCTGCTAGTTTAGTTGGTCTCGCCCAAAAGGGCAACCATAGCACGGCTGTACATGATGTCGCTTTATCAGCTCGTAAAATGATCATGACATCCATCCAACTTGCATATAACTTTGCATTCTATAAGTTTACTTGGGGCAGAAGACTTGAGATATTTGATTTCTTCGTATTTTTATATCTTGAATCAAAGTTACATACTGAATCCTTCCAAAGAAACAACTATTTCTCTCTATGAAAGCAGCGCTCTTGGTAATCGACCTCCAGGAGGACTTTCTGCCTCCTTCAGGGTCTCTGGCTGTCCCTGACGGGCGAACCATTATCCCTTATATTAATAAGCTCACAGACAAGTCGCAGTATCACTGGGACCTGGTTATCGCATCCAAAGACTGGCATCCGCAGAATCATTGTTCGTTTGCATCGAATCACCCCGGAGCGAAGCCGTTTGATATCATTGAGTTTACTAACCCGGAGAATCCACAGGAAACCAAAACTCAGGTGGTTTGGCCGGATCATTGTGTACAAGACACTTTTGGTTCGGAATACCCCCGTGAGTTTGAACCTGATCACGTGGACGTGCTTGTCAAGAAAGGTTATCTCGCTGATCGTGAATATTACTCTGCGTTTGCAGATGTGTGGGGTTTGCATCATACAGAGCTGAATGAAACGCTCAAGCAGCATGAAATCACTCATGTTTTCGTTACGGGACTCGCCTATGATTTCTGCGTGCTGCATACCTGCTTGGATGCTGTCAAGAATGGCTACTCTACTTATGTAATTTCCGACGCCTGTAGGCCTGTCAACCCTACAAAGTTGGACGAGATTATTAAAACATATACCAATGGACAGGTGCACGTGATCTCATACAGTGATCCTATCTTGGACACTGTGAGGGTTGAGCAGGAGTAAGTAACTGTGGCATGGAGGCCGAGGAGGATACGTTCCCGTAGTTGTCGTATTTCTGGCTCAGTAAATCTATTTATCACATCTCACCTTATCTTGTTTCGCCTCCTTTAGTTCACT
This sequence comes from Daia ofunaensis, assembly GCA_003707925.3. Lineage (NCBI taxonomy): Eukaryota > Fungi > Ascomycota > Dipodascomycetes > Dipodascales > Trichomonascaceae > Daia > Daia ofunaensis. The sequence continues at coordinate 401,761 of PPMC03000007.1, read as the reverse complement.
GGATCGAATTCAATCACGCTTCGCTCGGTTGATGTCTCATCATATGTATTCATATGGACCCCTTATATAATAATCTTTAGCTGACAAATAAAATAATAATAACACAAGACATTGAATCTTTTCGCGTCTCACACCAATGACCCACACTAGTGGTCTCATTTCCACCAGTGGTGTGCCTTACATGATCATCCACCACGACGCAGCTATCATGACCACCAGCACCACGGCCGTAATCACGCCCGCGCCAGCCTTGTCCTTGGTCGTGATGTCCAATGCCGGTACTATGGATCCCGACGTAGACGTCGAATTGCCTCCAGCAGCGCCGTTGGAAGTAGTCTTGGTGTCGTTGATTGTATAAGGAGGGTCTCTAGTATGGATCAACAGCGTGTTTAACAAGTCCAAAGCACTAATCTGTTCTCCAAGACCATAAACACCATCCCAGGCACCCAAGAACCAATTCTGTCCACATGTATGGCCATCAGTACCACCGGAGCAACTCAAAGCGGCTGCTTTCGCACTGGTCACGATATAAGGCTCCAGAACATCGTTCATGGGAGGAGCCATGAGCATCGTCAACCCTAAGAACCGCGAGTAGATACCTTTGAAACTTCGCTGATCGGTGTTACAGATGTTGTAAGGTTGGCACGCGGCTTCGTACATGATGTCATTCTTGAAAAACACTTTACCTCGGTTCCAGATGCTCTCGATTCGCTCAAGCCAAACATCGTCTTGCGTGTAATTGTAAAGATAAGCACAGCCGCTCATGAACAGACCGTAGTTATAAGTCCATTCACTCTTCTTGACTTCACTGCAGTTCTTTTCGATATATGCACCGTCGTAAACATACGTGATACTTGTCGACGACGTGTTATCAATGGCCAAGAAATTCACGTCGACCAACCAGTTGTAAGCACGTTCCGCCCAGTCTATATATGAGTCGTTGCCGGTAAATCTCGCCAATCTCGCAGCTAAATGGAACAAGCAGCCATTAGACACAGAGTTCTTGTAGTCGTAACCGGCATTCCAGGTGAAAATCTGCCACCTTAAACCACCGTTGCAGTTTGCAGAGTCCCATCTCCAGGCCATGGTATTGAATACGGCTTGCGCCAAGTAAATCCAGCTCGGCTGGCTGTCCAAAGGCGCAGAGAAGTTCTTTTCCGCAGCGGCCATGGCGGCGATACCCCAAAAAGCTTGATCATCGTTACCCTCTGTACTTGTCTGGTTCGTCGGCATGTAATCCCAGTCAGTGCCTGTCTGATACAACATACTGCTTTTGATCAAGTCTGTAAAAGTGTTGTTGTTTGTGTAATAAGTGTAATCGATCATGGTACCCCAGGCAGTGCCAGCTTCCCACCAATAATAACCGTATACAAACATACCAGGGGTTTCTCCTGTATCGTTTCCGTTGTAATAATCCATCAGACCTTTTGCTACAAGAGCCTGAGCTTTATAAATGCTGGATGTGTCTTCCACGTCGAGGTCCAAAGCCGCGACTCTGGGAAGAATTTGCACTAATGCGACTGTAAGCGCCGACACCAGCGTCGTCCAGTTAAAGTTAGCAAACATCTTGTCTGTTGCTTTTTTGCGCAGTTTTCCTTGTCACTGTGTGTCCAAACTTATTTCTGTAGCAAGTAAGAGTACCTAGCTAGTGTAAGCGCGTGTGTACTGAGTAAACTGGAGTACTCAAGTCGGCTTAAGGTAGTTAAGGCAGCCTGAAAAACCGAAAAGAAAATCCAAGTCAAAAAAAAAAGTTCCAGGCTGATCACTGAGTCACTCGCTTAGTTGGTAGGTTGTCGAACGAATGAAGTGCTTCTCTTCCACTGACAAGGCTTGTTGTATGAAAGCGTTGGTTGTGAAAGAAGCGTTATAAAAAAGTGAAGGGAAGGAGTGAAGGTGTCTTTTAGCTTTGGTTTTTTTTTTTGTTTGGTGGTGCGGGCGATCGTTGAGTACGAAGGTGAAGCGACAAGGATATAATGTGAAGGAGAGAACATAGAAGACAAGACAAAGGGGTTGAAGAGAGAATATATATATATATGTTTATATATATGTGTGGTTTATAGCTGACAGAGAATGATATTCTGCAGAACCTCGTTCTTGCTGGCTTTATTAACCGACATGGCTGAGCGGAGCCTTCGGAAATCTCAGATCTCATCTGCCTGCTGCCTTTGTTAGGCGTTCTTTGTTAAACTTTGTGTGAGCTTTGTGTGGAGGGGAGGCTTAGGCGAACAATCGTTTTCTTCAGGGGGTATATTTTTAGAGTGGATGAAAGAGTGAATGAAAGGAACAGGCAGCAGCGTATTCAGCAAAGAACAGTATATTTGTGGTGACGTTTGTAATACTGTATTATAGAAGAGATATGAAATATGGGATTTGTAATACATCTGTTGTTACACATGTTCTTACATCTGTTGCGTTGTTATTATATTTGCTATATCTCTGCTCCTCTATAGGAAATGCTAACTCCGCTTTCGAGGTCGGAATGAGCCAAGGCCAAGTCCGAGGTCATTAAGGTTTCGCACATGTCGACCCACGTATTTATTTATGTAATCATTTTTTAATTCATCGGAGTTTGAAGCCCGAGAATGCGAATTAGTCGATGTGATAATATGGTTTGTAAAGCGGTCGTATTTCTGTGGGGTTTCTCCGGAATTATTAGTTAGTCTGTCTAGTCTGATATGCCACGTATACGACACGATACGAGCTGAAATCAGAAGAGAAGATATTAGATGAGTAGCATCAGACAAGAACACGAGCACGATACAAGATAGCTGATCAACTATGACGTAGTGACACGACGAAAGGAAGTTTATTGTATTGTTAGTGTTATTGTTATTGTTATTTGTTATTCTTATGCTGGTCTGATGTGAGCTAATAATAGAAAACTGTAAAGACGTGATAATGATAATAATGAAAGATATACAACCACACATGTGATCTGAGCTCTGTAAGCGTGGACAGATGCGAGCCGATAGGCTAGAGCTCCAGCTAGTGAACCTGATATGTATTGTAAAGGACTTCTCGAGACTCGAGACTCATGGAGACGGTACACCTGTTATACAGTGGATATACAGTGGATATACAGTGGATATATAAATAGCCAGATATGTCTGTATATCCACGCTCAAAAGCCACCATATCAATATCGACATAAATATAAATATAGCATTTCTACCTGCTTTTCTACTCTTGCCTTATTTTCTTGTTCGTTTCAATGCAACATCCAGACTCCGGTGCCCATCACCAGCCCCAAAAATACTATGGTCGCAATCGCACTGCCTGCCTTGTCCTTTGTATAAATGGTTCTAGGGTTCGTGGTGGATCCGCTATCACTGCCGGTGTCCTTACCAGCAGCCGTACTACTGGTTCCTCCAGTACTGTTGGTCAAAGGCTTCTTAGCAGACTGGAATCGCGTGTTTTGAATCACTTCTAATGCACTCATCTGCTCTCCCAAGCCATAATAACCGTCGTAGGTGCCGTTCAGCCAGTTCATTCCACAAGTATGCCCGTCTGTGCCGCCAGAGCACGATGAAGCCGCCGCTACAGCAGATGCTTTCAGGTAAGTCAAAATCTTATCCGCCAAATCAGGCACAAGCTGGCCTGTCAAACCCAAAAACCGCGAGAAGATCGCTTTGAAACTTCGCTGGTCATTGTTACAGGTCTTGGCCGGCTGACATGCCGCTTCGTACATGATATCGTCCTGGAAAAACACAGATGCCGCCGAAAACAATCCTGACGCATGGGTAGACCAGTCACTGTTATTGGTGAAAGCGTACATATAAGCACAGCCGGACATAAATAGACCATAGTTATAAGTCCATTGTAACTTGGTAGGAGTCTCGCAATCACCGGAGATTTTGGCACCGTCATAGACCACATAACTGTCGCTGTTTACAAACTCCACTTCGGTGACCCACTTCCAAATCTTTTCCGCCCAGTCAGAGTAAGTCGTGTTGCCCGTATATCTGGCTAATCTCGCCGCCAAATTGAACATACAACCGTTCGAGACGGAGTTTTTGTAATCATAACCAGCATTCCAAGTATAAATCTGCCACCTGAGGCCACCTCCGCAATTGTCGGAATCCCATCGTTCGACCATATCTTCAAACACAGCCTGTGCCAAATACAACCATTGAGGGTCATTACTACTAGGATTCGAAAAGTTGCGCTCCGCCGCTTGCATTGCTGCTATACCCCAGAAACCCTGGTCATCGTTACCTTCTGTAGTGGTCTGGTTAGACGGCATGAAATCTTTTGTGGACCCTACTTGGTAGGTCAAAGCTTCTTTAATTGTATCGACATAAGTGTCATTTCCTGTGTAAAACCAATGGTCAATCATTGACCCCCAAGCAGCACCAGCTTCCCACCAATAATAAGGCGAGGTCATCATGCCTATAGTACCTCCGTATTTGTAACCTTCATAATAATCCATCAAACCATCTGCTATTAAGCTTAGCGCTGAGTTTGTGGATGTTTCGTCGTCCAAGTCTAAAGACAGGGCGTTTGCTGGTACTACTATTAAACTCGCCGCAGCTAATGCTGAGACCAGCATTTTTCTACAACTTCGAGTAGCCAGTACCATATTTTTTTTATTGTTCTGTTGTGGTGGTTTGTGGTTGGCTATTCTGTCGTGGATAAACAAACAGTAGGTTACCAAGTTAAGTTACCTTCGCTTGGTTGATTGCAATTGAACAAATGGACGCGCGTACCTGATCGGAGAAGCTGTGGTGTGGTGCTATTTATAGCTGGGGCAGGGCTGGGGACTTAGTTTGATTTAAGCTTAGCAAATGGAAACCGGAAAATGACAAACAGAAGGTCAATAAAAGGATGGGAAATGGAAGGTAAATGGATTGATTTGGGGTAAAGCGATAGGGACTCAAATTGAGGCCGCTAGCAATAGGAACTATTTTGTAGTGTTGTGCTCTGTTACTATACTAGGTGGTTCAGCTAAGCTTCTCCGCAATTAGTCCCTGATAAAGTTAGATTAGATTAACATAAGATGAAGAGAACAAAAGCCGTAGAATAACAGGAACAAAAACAACAACGAAAACCAAAATATTTAATGCATCAGAGTCTGAACAGCCGCATCAAATGCGCCATGCTGTTTGTATAAACGTTGACTGGCTTTGTACGCTTGTTGTCGTCCTCGCGGACCACCAGCATATTGTCTATCTCCACTATACGACGAGGATGATCTAAACTTGTTTCCACAGAAATAGCAACCGCCCGAAGCTGTTCCAGGTTCTTTTCTCGGTCTATATAAACCCCGTTGCACCCGGCATTGACCGCTCCTACAAGGTCCTTCTGCAGATCATCTCCTATATGCCAAACTGCCGAGGGATCAAGATCAAGTACCCCTGACATACTCCTGACGTAATCAAACGCCTGTTTGTCAGGCTTGCTGAACCCTGTAGTATAGCTCACAAAGATCCTAGAGTTGTTGATATACTTGTCGAGTCCAAGACTATGAATGACTGTTGTGACTGCCGGATCAGAGTTTGTGATCACAGCTAAAGGCAGTGAACCTTTCTCGGTTTGGGAAACTTGCTCGAGAAAGTCTAAAGCATCAGGAAACACCGTAAACGCGTGTTTAGTATGGAAATGTTCGTACAAATCCGTTAAGGTCACTGAGTCTAATTTCCGTGGTAGGAACGTTTCTATTAACACTTTGAACCACCAATCTTTAGGTGTCATGCTACAATGTTTGCCGTAATTCGGGAACTTGCGGTCCATCTCTTTATATGCTAATATGTCAAATTAGAAAAAGCTGCTTAGGTAATGGTTGTCTAATATAGTATAATTACTGTTACTATTGGCTAGTTTCTGTTCTTGGTCTTACCTTTTTTGAACCCAGTTGAGATCTCGTCCATGGACACTTGTACGCCATTGCGCGCAGCCACATCCACATATTGCTTCGCAACCGAGCCTCGTGGCTTATAAAGTGTACCAAACGCGTCTAAAGTAACTAAACGAGGCCTTGAGAACATGCTGATGTTGTAATCCGGTCTTGTTTGGTAGGAAAGATGTCGCGGAAATGCTCGACAGCGATCGATAAGCATATTCGCACACAGACATGATGCGGCTCAGGTCACGTGCACACTCGTTCATCTTCAATATATCAATTGATACGAGCGAAGTTTGAACAAACTAAACAACTGGTAGTGGTCTTCTTAGCCTTGTGTAATATCCAATATGTCTTTAACTGATTTTAAGACTGTTGTTAATCTTTTATCACGTATCTCTTGTTTCTGGTCTGTGAGTCTCATCAGCTAGTTTGGTCTCCATCATATATCAACCAATACATACTAAACATGTCATACTACTCCATTAATCAGCTTCTTAAGTATATACACTTCTAGGTAACTTTTTAGCCCAGGAACACCTCCCATCCCCACTCCTTCATCACCTGCGACCAATTGCAAGAGCTCTTGATGCCATGAACCGCGCTGTTCTCGAGCTCGTCCATTACATCATCATCAAACAAAGGTCCTCCATTATCCACATATTTGCTGCTACTAGTCTCCTCAGACACGTCTTTTCTTGCCCAAACCTCCTTGACCACTTCAACCGTGCAATCAATGTTGCCTACCCACATGAACCGTGAAAGCACGTCCCATCGTTGCTTGACCCATTCTCTCTCACGGGGTCCTCTGGCTTCACAGCCCGCTATCAATAGCGGGAAGATATGTACTACGCAAGTCCTGGATGTTTCAGGTATGGTTTCCAGCGTAAACATGATTTTCTTGGCCAGTCGTCGACCATTTAAGCTTATTTCCGGGACAGCTTGGTGCAAGTATAGCAGTGCAGCGAGTCTATAAGCCTCAGCAGTAGCAATACAACTAGCCAGGTCACAGGCAGGGTCTTCAAAAGTAGACATGAGAACGTTCACTTTAGGAGTCCATTCTTGTAGATGGTCGCAAAGAACTCGTGCATCCTTGATGATCGCGGGATCATTGCTAGAGTTATTGCGCACTTTAGACGCGATATGCGACACTTTGCCAATCAACGGGAACAATGTCTGCGCACAACCTAGTAATGGGTCGATGCTTTCTGATGCCGTGTCCTGTTCGTGGATAGCTCCGTCGGCTACGATTTCCTCTAAAACAGAATGTTCGTCTGCGACTTCACTAGTAAGTCGCGTACATACATCAAGGTACAACCACGAGTTGAACAGAAACTTGAGCCATGGAGGTACTTTAACTTTCTTGCTTTGCGGCAACAGTTCTTTCAGCATCAATGCTGCACCTCGGAGATGTGCAATGCCGGTGGATATGTGTGTATCCCAGGACTGCGCCCATGCTAATGCCAATGTAGATGCTAATGCTACGTCAGTAGGCAACGTCTTGTCGCTCATGCCTTTTGCTAGCAACGAAAACGCGCTTTTCATGTGGTCCAATGCTTTATACCTCAGACTTTGGTTACCCCTCGCGTTGTGGAAAAGGGTCATGGCTCCTATGGAATGATAAAGCGCGCCATGGTGTTGTGCAATAGGCCAAATCTGCGTTCTCCAAGGGTTTTCCGTAGGGCCATCTTTAACCGAGACGATTCCACATGTGCTATTATACAATTGGAACAGTTTAGTGCCTTCGTCCAGGAGATTGTATGTATATATAGGGAATTGGATGTCAAACCCCGCTGCTGCACCAACATTGTTAGCATTAGCATTCATATTCATGGGGTCACAGTCCACGATATTACCACCGGGGAATACAAGATCCACTAAATAGTTGTCTGTAGTAGAAGTGGTCACGATACTTGAACTGACGGTTGTAATGTTTTCGTCGCTATCATCATGGTAGATGGTTTCAGGAACAATATAGTCCGTTTCTACAGCGGACTCTTGAGAATGACTTCGAAGAGGTTTTGAGCTGTCAGGTCCTGAATCTTCAGAACCATTTCCAGAACTACTTGGCCGTATATTTTGTACACTTTGTACCGCCTGTAAGTGATAATGCACAGGTTTCATGACGACTGTTTCCACAGTGGACAGGAAGCTTTCTTGGGATAATATGCTGGATACGTTGGAAATAGAAGTCATTTCCGTCTGCGGATGATTTCTAGCAATTGTGATGGTGTCGGAGTGCACTATATTGGTTTCGGCATTAATGTCGGCATTAAATTTTTCACTATTGCCGACATCATTAGCAACGTCACTCGGCTGATTCGACACAACAGTCTTGGTCTCAGTACCAGCTTCAGTCACAATAACGTTCTTCACTTCGGTCACGGGTGCATTATCAGGCACAAACGTGACTTTGCCATTGTTTGTAGCCGTTTGTGGTTCTGCAAATGTCCACCATTTGAAGCTTTTGGCGTAACCTTCGCATTGGATACGCCGTTTAGAGCATTGCAAACAGCTAGGCTTGGTCTCATCGCATTTATATCGCCGCCTTTTGCATGTGATGCAACCGTTTCGCGACTTGGTAGCAGTGCGTTTCTTGTTGACTTTGGGTGGATCGGAGCTGTCATTGTTATTATTTTTTCTACTGCTTTTTGTCGAGTCCAGGGATCTCATCTTAGAGGGTCCGTCCCTGTATATCTCGTATCGAACAAAAATCGAAGATGTGTTAATCAATAAGCCAACTTAAGAAGCGAACTAAGAAACTGCCTTAGAGACCTCGTTGTTTCTAGGACACTTCTATCACTAGCCCAGCGTAAAACAATTTGTCAGAATGCAAAGTTAAACTCGGAGTCTCCTTGCTTCGGGTGGGTTGAGATTAATCGGTCTGCTATTGGCAGTTTGCCGGACATGATGAAAATCGGTGGGGGTGAAATGAGCTGAACCGCGGAATTTTGCGAACTCGGCTTATGTCAGCGCTGACTCAGCCGATATCGGCGAGATCGTCGGTTTTTTTTTGGTTTCGAAGAGTCATGAAACCGAAACTGAAAAATCCAAATCCCAGACGACTCTCCACTCCACTACAGATAGAACAGAAGAAGTAAGTCGTAAAATAGCACTAGAAGACCAAAAAAAAGCATGTCGTCTTCGTCTTCTCTCTCCGTGGACTATGTCAAGCAGTTTGGAGTACCGAAAGAATACCTCATGGAGGACGGCACTCCGGACTACCTCAAACTGATCCTGACGTCCAGGGTCTACGATATCTGTAAAGAGACCCCTATGACAGAGGCAGTCGGATTATCGACAAAATTCGGCAGGTCTGTGCTATTGAAACGTGAAGATTTGCAGCCTGTTTTCAGTTTCAAACTCAGAGGAGCTTACAACAAAATTGCGCATTTGACCAAACAGGAGAAGAGTAAAGGTGTTATCGCATGTTCTGCAGGTAACCATGCTCAAGGAGTAGCTTATTCCGCCAAACATCTCAACATTCCTGCTACCATTGTGATGCCTACGGCTACTCCGTCTATCAAATATTCCAGTGTAGATAGAATGGGCGCTAAAGTCGTGCTTTATGGTGACGATTTCGACTCTGCGAAGACGGAATGTACTAGGTTGACTGAACAGCAGGGTTTGACCAATATACCTCCGTTTGATGATCCTTATGTGATTGCAGGACAGGGAACTATCGGACTTGAGACTCTGCGACAAGTCGATACTAGCAAGCTCAAGGTGATTTTCTGTGCTATTGGAGGAGGTGGTTTGATTGCTGGTGTAGGTGCTTATATCAAGCGTATCGCTCCTCATGTGAAGATCATCGGTGTAGAGACGTTTGATGCCGACGCCATGTACCAAAGTTTCCAGAAACATGAACGTGTAGTGTTGAGTGATGTTGGTTTATTTGCCGATGGCGCGGCGGTGAAAACTACCGGTGAAGAAACGTTCCGGTTGGCAATGAAGTATGTCGATGAGATCATCCGAGTAACGACCGACGAGCTTTGCGCCGGTATCAAAGATGTTTTCAACGAGACAAGAGCTATAGTGGAGCCCACAGGAGCATTGTCAGTTGCGGGACTCAAGAAATACTTTGCTCGAGAAGGCCTGGACGTCAACGATGCCAATGGTGGTAGTGATGACGACGCATATGTCGCTGTTCTCAGCGGTGCCAATATGAACTTTAGCCGACTAGGGTTCGTGACAGAACGTGCGCAACTCGGCGAAGGAACAGAGGTGTTTTCCATTGTAAATATTCCTGAGCGGCCTGGTTCGTTTCTGGAGCTTGTTTCTGCAATCCAGCCCCGGGCTATCACTGAGTTTGTGTACAGGTATAGCAGCAACAGCAGCAGAAGCTCATCTGAACCTGATGAAGGAGCATTTGTTTACTTGTCGTTCTCTGTGTCTGATAGGAACAAGGAGATCGAGTCTATCAAGCAACAACTAGAGGCGAAGAAGTTCAAGTATTACGACATCTCCAACGACGAGTTTTCCAAGTCGCATGCGCGTTACTTGGTAGGAGGCAAGGTCGCGTGTCCTAACGAGCGGATCTTCAGCTTTGAGTTCCCTGAGCGGCCAGGTGCATTGTTCCGGTTTTTGGGTGGGCTCAAGAGCAACTGGAATATTACGCTGTTCCACTACAGAAACAACGGATCTGATATAGGCAAAGTGGTGACGGGAATAGCATGTCCTCCCGAAGACTCGGACAAGTTGCAGGAGTTTCTGCAGATGATCCAGTATCCATATAAGGAGGAGACGGACAATGTCGCATACAAGTTGTTTCTCAAGGCATAGAAGAATACTGGGGGTGTAGAGTGAGTGGTTGATCGAATATAATAGTGTTGTATTCTAACTGATTGAATATAATCATGCAATGATCTAATTGATTTGATCCAACTGGTCGTTTGGCTAATAGCTGATGACCCGAAGATCTAACCTGGTAGTCCGATAATCTCATATCCAATATGACCATCTAAGACGTGTCTACACACGCAATGTACCAACTATATCTAGAACTTCTATCCAGCAATTGTATTCAGTAATTGAATAATATTTTCACATTCAGTATACCTTCTAACATACTTCTGATGTAGTCGTAATCAATCGTGATGTATTCTATTGGTAACGTAATATATTCGTAATGCTATTTATAATGCTATTCATAATTCTATACAATGCAATGCAAGGCCATGCCATGTCTTGAACTCCCATCATATCTCAACGAGGCACTTTCGCCTTGGCTTTGGCCTTGGTCTCACTGAAGTCGGGCTTCGCAACGAGAGTATCGTCAAACGTGCCTTCCGGACGACTAAACAACTCCATGGCACCGAGGTCCTTCCAAGCAGGCTGCCTAGCCCTGGCATTCGCTTTCAAGACGCCAAACACCGCCTGAGGATCAGGAATCGCGCCGTCATCTGTTTCGTCGGGGTTAGGTGGCTCCAATTCCGGAGGCACCTCGATGTCGTCAAATTCCAGCATATGCTGCGCCCATTCCTCTTGGAAAAACGCCAAAGACGGCTTGTTTAAGTGCAGGTGCGACCGGTCCGAGTCTTTCATTAGGGGTTATCTGTACCGGAGCTAGAAATGCAAGCAATGCTCTATTGACAAAGAAACAGGTTTTTGATGTATATAGGAACAAACCATGTCAGTCAGCCATGTTGATACATACAATAATGGTCGTCACGGGCTCACTACCGGGTAACCGTGCGGCGCTATTCCGCTCTCACTCCACCGCAGCAGCACATCCAGCCAAGCCAAGATTTAACCTAATCTCACCTAACTTAACTTGAAACCTCGCAAGGCTTATAAATTGCACCACGATTAAGGAGACGACATTGTTAGACAGCTAGGTGGTCTATTGAAGAATAAAACAAACAACTTTTTGTCTCTTTTATTTGTTTCTCAGTGTATCATATACAATCTAAAAGAAACCGCCATATTATATTCCGGGGTTTGCGCTTTTCCATTAAGACAAGAACGAACCGAATAACTCTCACTAAATCAAAACCGGGCAGTGACTCCAGTTATTAGTTGCTTGGTCTGTCTTTCCACTGCAACTTTCACTTCACTTCAATTTCCGTTCTCCGGTTTTCCCTGAAGCCCGTTGTTCTTCGGGAGAGAAACACCGCACAAAGCCAACTCCCAGCCACCACCCAAAGAAGCTGCATTGCAGGCCTCGCTTTCTTTCCACTTCAATTTGAACATTAAACATAAAACCATTAGTTAACTTCACCACCGTAGATTGGATTGATCGGTTGCTTGACAACGACAACGACAACATCTGCTCAGAGTGAAATACTAGTAAACTACAGCAAACATGTCCAAATCCATTGTCCGTTCTATCAAGAACGTCACCAACGGCTATTCTTCGTCTCAAGTCAAGGTCCGAAATGCTACTAGCAATGACGCTTGGGGCCCTAGCACGGGGGAAATGGAAGACATTTGTAGACTGACTTATGGGTCAGCAGAGTTTTTTCAAATCATGGACATCTTGGACAAGCGAATGAACGACAAGGGCAAGAACTGGAGGCATGTGCTCAAGTCCCTTACGGTGTTTGAATATATTTTGTTTTCAGGCTCGGAATACGTTGTACAATGGGGCAAGCATAATCTTTACATCATCAAGACATTGAGAGAGTTCCAATACGTCGACGAAGAAGGAGTTGACCAAGGCGCCTCTATCCGGGCGAAAGCGAAGGAATTGACGGAGATTCTGCAGAATGATGAACGACTCCGAGAAGCCAGATCTAATGGCCGGAAACGTAGGTCTAGGAGACATGGGAATAGAGACCGAGAAAGAAACAGAGACCGCCGTGAAAGAGATGACAGACGAAGGCCTCAGCGTGGAGAAGATGGTTATGATAGTGACATTGAGAGGGCTTTAGAAGAGAGCCGAATGACTGCTGAGGAAGAAGAGCGCAGGAGACGGCAGACGGAAGGTTCTGATGAAGACTTACGCCGGGCTATTGCGCTGAGTAAAGAGGAAGAACGGCATAAACTTGACTCGAGTTTTAACAACGACTCGGATATATTCGGGCAGCCGAGTCTGATCGATACGGACTTCTCCGTCTCCGCGCAGCAATATGAGCAGATGCAGCAGCAGTATTATGCTCAGCAACAGCAGTTACAACAACAACAGCAGCAACAAACGGACATTTTCGGCAATCCTATCTATCAGCAGTCTCTTTCGACTGGTGTTTTGCAAAACGCATATGCCACTGGGGCTACGTACAACCCTGTTGGTTATCAGCAACAGCAGTCATTGTATTACCAGCCCACTGGTTATGACCAACAACAAGCCCTGTATTATCAGCAACAGCAACAGCAATTACAACTGCAGCAGCAGCAGCAGCCTCTTCAGCCACTTAAAACTGGGTCCAATAATCCGTTTGCGAAGCTCAACGACCAACCCACGAGCTCTGCTAGTCTAAACAGCGGTCCATCTCTCAGTCAAATACAGGCTGACCAACAACAACAACAACAACAACAACAGCAAAATAGCCTACGAAGGCGTCCGTCACGTGGAAATTTCGACGATCAGCATCTCGAGGAATTGAACAACCTTATACAAAACGGTACGGGAATGGATACGTTTGGTAACTACGGTGACCTGAGAATCCCTGCCCAGCATACAGTTGGTAACATGGTCAATTCTACCGGTATCAACTTGGCTGATAAGACCGGCGCAGATGCCCAGCACCGGGCCAATCCGTTTTTAACGCAGCAATACACAGGTATCGCGACCACGAATCAGATCCAGCCTGCTTATACAGGCTACGGGTTCGGCAATGCTGCGCAATCTCAGCAGACTTACCAGGGAAGCAACGGTTCAGGCAACAAGAACAGTCTGATAGATCTTTGACCTTTGATGTGGTGTTTGGCCGGTTGGATTGGGTGAGATGTTGACGTTAAACTTTTACATGATCACATGATCTTTACATGAGATGTTTCTTTACTTCTTTTTCTGTTTCATTTATATAGTCCGAATGTACTAGTGAAATTACTAAGTTATTGTGTTATTTACTGAGTTACTGAGTTGCTCGTACCGCTATTTGCTATTAGATGGCACTCAGAATGTGCAGACTAAGACGGGCTAACGGAAACAGTTTGCAACCAAGTACACGTCTATAGGTGCACATTAATTGATTGATATTAGATGGCAGTTTCCCTCAACCAATAATACTGTTATGCCATGTTATGTTATGTTATGTTATGCTGTTCTTGATGACTATTAATCATGCCTATTAATCATGCCTATCGGTCACAACTATTAGACCACTATATATATGGGTAAACCTACTTGGGCCTGTGAATCACCACACTCTGCTCAGACTGCAACGAACTGTCTGATCGCGACGCAGATGATCCTGCAATGTCTCCAAGGCCCATGTGGCTATGCAATGGTGAAAGGGTATGCACTGGGTACATACCATGCGAATAGATGTAGGAGTTGTTTCTCGAGATGCTCGGGCTTAATGAGTAACTGGCACTTCCCAGAGTGGACGGTCTCGAAAGCCCGTACTGTGAGGCGTAACCCGGCGGTAACGGTGCCTGTTGGTAATGTTGAGCCATCATTTTCAAGCGGTCGGCATTACTATGTCGTTGCGACTCTTTCAAGCTTTCGAGAAGACTCTCTTTCAAGGACTCATAAGAATCCGACTTCGTGAGGCCTGTATTATGGCGGCCTCCACTACCAGACCTGAGCTTGTAAATGTGGCCAGCATTGCTGTAGTTATTAAGGTTGCTGCTATTAGGATGACTGCTATGGCCATAAGGATCGTACGAAGAATACATCGAAGATGACCCAGACACAGACTGTGCTGCTACCGGCGTATGTATCGATGACAGGATCTTCATCAAGTCCTCCATCATGATGCTGAAATCCTCTTCTGAGATCGGTTTGCCTGAGAACCGGACTCGTTCATAAGTCTGAATCACTTCACTGACAAGGCTTTTAGGCATTTCCAGAATCTTGTAAGACTCCAGCATCAGCAAGTAATCTCTAAAAGACATGCCTACGGGTTTGGCGAACGCTTCATGCAAGATTTGGGTCTTATTAAGAACATGCTCTACTGCCGTGAGAATGATCTCTTCGTAAGGCGTAGACAGCGCACCGCTAGCTTCTTCATGAGCTAATTTCGGGTTCATCAAGCCTGGATGAGAGATTTTACCTTTGGGTTGAGTCTTTTCAACAATCTCTTTGCAACGTTGCCTTTCTTTAACAATCAAGGTTGAACATTCGCTAGGTATATCGTCAGCATGAAGCATATAACGTTTAGGGATATTGGACATGGATTGCCGCACGTTCAGGACCCTTTGCAAGTAGAAAAAGAACGCTATAATGGCCGCAATCACATAGGCGCATACAATGATGATGACATCCCAGAACTGGCCGCTGGCTCTTGACTGTCTGATTGTATCTATTGGAGTCACTACCAAGAGGGCTATACTTGCAATCAAGAGCAGGACGAAGAGAGTGTTGTAAACAAAGAGAAAGATTCCTCGAAACATGTTGCAACAACAGTAGAAGGAAATGGGGGTTCGGCTCGTTTACCGTTCCCTTAAAAGTGGCTATTAAATAGCTATAAATAGGTATAAATATCAAGTGGTAGTTGTTATGAGAAGACAAAGTTGGATGATAGATTGATTGATATTCAAGGAATAAACACTGTGTGGTGTGGTGTGGTGCACAGCCGTGCGAAGACCTGCCGGAGTTTCAAGATAGACAACCATTTGAGAGAATGAACATGAGGAAAAAATGTCTGGAGTAAATTCCAGGGGTTTGTTTGTTCGGTTTTAAGCCTAAATATCTTGTTATATAGTAATTTTATAGTGGTTGTCGTGGTTCTATCTGGTATAGTCAGTCGTATAGTCTTAATCTTATACTAATAGCTGGTAGCTAGAAACGGAGATAAGCAAAGTAGACAAGTACGGTGTATCTGGGGAAATTCCAAGGACCTAGTAATGGTCTGCAGGTCTTTTAAAATCATTCTATGTTACTTGATATGACATATTACTTTGTTTTGGTTCATTTCTATGTTGCCATTATTCAATGTTCACCAGGTTAGCCTTAGCTTATAAGGAAATCAAATAGCTCTCATAGTACGGAACATTATGATTTATACCATATACCACACTGAAAACCACCTGAATACTAATATAAGAAATAAACCCACTAAAAACACATAAATAGATATATAAAAATGTAAAACAAAGTATAAACAAACCCATCTACTTTTTCCTTCAATATATACCTCGGTTTTTCTGTCTACTACAGTTGACTATCTACTTACATGCCCCAGCCGTCACTTACATATACCAAACCTTAGTTCCACAAGGCCAAAGCTGTCCGACCCGTATCTGTCCTTTACCATACTGAACAACAGTAAAAGTCTTCAGAGACCGTTTCTAATCTAGGCCAGGTCCTTCGTGCATCTGCTACATGCAGACGAGAGAGAACCCTTGCCGACCATAGCCTTGGCTAAGAAAGTGTGATATAACTAACCCACAGATCAACCACAAACTCAGACAAGACATTCTATCTACTAACAAAACAAACAAAAACTCTGGGGAACTCTCCCCAGCTAAATTCTTCCTTAGATTGCATTGATTGCTACATCATATACATTTGCAATTAACATGACATGTAAAGTAATATTGTTGACTGAAGATTTTCTTTCTCTTCAGTTTGTTCATTTTTTTCAACGTTTCTTTCAATCCTACGATATCAAGCCAAAACAGAAACACACAGCAGCCAATCCAATCGCCAATGCTGAAGTAGACATCGGCATGATTTTGTTTGTTGGATTTGATTTTTTTGCACTGTTGTTGCTGTTGCTTACAATCGTCGACCTCGTCGACCACCCTTTCTTCTGGTAGAGTCAGAGGGCACAGGAGTGACGTCTTCGATTCGGCCAATCTTGAGACCAGATCGAGCTAAAGCTCGGATAGCGCTCTGAGCACCAGGACCAGGGGTCTTGGTACCAGTACCACCGGTGGCTCGGATCTTGAAATGCAAAGCGTTGATACCAACTTCCTTGCACTTGACAGCAACGTCCTGAGCAGCCAACATGGCAGCATAAGGGGATGACTCGTCGTGGTCAGCCTTAACCTTCATACCACCAGTGACTCGAGAAATGGTTTCTCGTCCAGAAAGATCAGTCACGTGGACAAATGTATCGTTGAAAGAAGCGAAGATTCGAGCAACGCCGAAGACGAGCTCACCTTCTCTAGCCTGGAGACCGAGGGTAACGTTTTCTATAAAGCAGTTAGTATCAAAGTAAACAGGGGTATATTAATCTCAGTCATCAGATGAGACCAAAAACCTTCTTCTCAAAGAGTTTTGCGAATGTTTTGCGTAGTTTTACATACCGTTCTTGGGGGCCATGATGTATGATATGTGTTATTAGGTGAAGATGGTTGAAAGAAATATTTTGAGTGGTGAAGGTTACGGAGTGGTGTGGGAGGTGTGGTGAAAAAGCAGTCACAGTTAGGGCTTAACCCTAGTTTCCCAATGGTCACGTGATACGCCAAGTCACGTGCATTATTCCAACATAGCTTCAACGAAGCCATTTACAATACAATTGTCCAAACAAACCAATATTGCTGTTTTTCCATATTCCAAAGAGTGAAATCAGCCGAAAATCCAATAAAATACTCGGAAATATCATCTAATATTTGTAGTTCTGTTCTACCCCGCTAACTACTAATGTTGTGTGTCATCTTACCCCGCCTTGATCTAGACTTGTTACGTTACACAATTGATATTAAAATTGAAAACTTATATTAATGACCTGTGTGTCGTTTATGTGGATGATTTTACACAGATAAAAACAGAGAGACAGGAGAAGATAAAATAGGATATTCGGGGTGTTATGGAGCAGAGTCATGATGCAGTCAATTATACAAGACAAGAGACATGATAAACATAGATGGAGACAACAGCACTACTGAAGTCAGTTGTCCTTACTAATCCATCCTTTAAAAGTCATAACTACCATGACATAAGACATGATGATGGCAGACACTCCGACATTGACGTTCAATGTGAACATGCCATCTAAGCCTCGGTACATCATTCCTTGCACAGTCTGATCGTTGGACTGCATGAATACCATGCCTCCACAAATCAAACAGAAGGAAGTGATGATTTCTGTGAATGGTCTGCTCGGAGATGTGGATGTAGGAGGAGATACAAACAACATCAAGTAGGTGAATGCACGGAAAATGGCCCCGACGACAAACATATAGCCCCATTGGGCATGGATGGTTGTAGACAAGGGCAGTTCTTGTTCATGCTGAGACATCAAAATACCGGTCCAGAATACAATGAATGCAGGAATAGGGTTGAAAGAGAAGCCGTTTCTCAAGTTATACTCATTCAAGTCTACGCCGGCGGCTCTTTTTGCGAACTTGGATTCTAACAGCAATCCGCATAAGCCACCGCCGAAATACATGAACGCAATAGAGACATGCTGTAAGTCCTTATGAGACCAAGCGGCGGAATCATGTCCAAGATGTTCCATAAACACATTGGTGGAGCCATAGAAGAAGATGAGGAACGACTCTACAAACTCCAGCGACGGGATCAAGTCACCGATTCTGCTGAAAAGCCTCACAGAATCGTCATCTGAACGACGCTGGGTGTAGTAAGAACGATGGGGGTCCATGAAATCGTCGTTGAGAACATCGTCGGCGGACTCTTCGTCATCGTGAGGATATCGCTTCGCTTTAGGGATGTTGTTATTGTTGCTCAGTTGTTCAGCGAATCCAGTATCGTACTTCGATCCAGGCTTGATATTCCAAGCAAAACCCTTCTTCTTGAAGGCTCCACAGAATCGTGCCAAAGTCAAGAAACCATAAACAGTGAAGATGGATCCTTTGATGAGGTGTGCAAGTAAGTTGAATACAGAGTGTCCCATGGCCATTCTAAAACCAGTGGTGATACCGGTGACATAATAAGTATAAGCATACAAGAACAACGGACGGTGCAAGAGAACAAATACCAAGTCTGCCACAAACTTGAACTTTGTGACGACGGTGACAGCATATTTGGACTTCATGACGGTTTGCAGCAGGCCATTCTGGAATCGCTCGATTCGCGATGAGCCGTAGCCGTGCACGGCGTTGCCATTATTCATATACGGCTGAGGTTGTCCGGACTGCAAGAGCTGATGATCATCATCACCATCAGCGTCCTCGCTCTCGGCGGAATCATGTGCAGATACAGAAAAATCGTCGTTGTAATCGTCGTATGGACTTTGATGCACGTCGTCGTTGTTACTGTCATTGTTGTCGCTGTTGTTATTGTCCGATGTGGGATAAGCATGGCTACTATCATACGAGGGACGTTGACCCTGATGCGCTGATCTAGTGGCTGCGGTTCTAGAGGAACTCATGTTAGCCAATACATATTCGGCACCATCTATAGGACCTGTACGACGCAAAGCGGACTTGGCAAGTTCCTTAATAACAACGGACAAGTAATGTGTCACGACCCAGAAAAACAATATAACCGACATTTTGCTGTAAGCATTGTTCGGGTAAAGATCACCGGGACAAGTCGCGCCGAACACCAACAAACAGAACAACGCAGCAAGAGCTACGCCTGTTTGCAGAGTCTGCGCCGCCAAGAAGTAGCGGTGATGCTCTACGCCCATCATGAGAGTGAAGGGGAAAATACCGACCCAAGCAATAGTAGTCAAGGCCATATGGCTGTAGAGCATAGCCCTATTAGGGATAGTGGCATTGGCGGAAAAGAAGTTTGTGGAATTATAGGCTTCCCAGTAAGCACGCTGCTGAGGCTCGAGGTTCGGGTCCGACAGAATGTTACCAGAATGATGATGATGACCGTGGGCACTCATGGACGCGGGAGAAGGAGTCATTGAGGCCATTGAGGCCATAGGACCATCGTGGCTTTCATGTTGGTGATCTTGATGTTGGTCTTCATGAACGGCCGCCGAGGCTGAAGCAGAAGCCGATGAATCCAGCACCACTGTAGCGGAAGGCACTACATCGGCAACAACAGACGAACTGAGTACAAGATCAGCATCATTCGACGCGGAATCGTCTGCTGATTCAGATCCATACAGTTCTTCCAACGGATCAATCGAGTCTGTAGCGTCGTGATGTTCTCCGTTGTGAGCTACCGGAAATGCCGGGACATTTCTTAGGCAGACGAGAAGACATATACTCGCGCTAAACCACTGAGAACAACGCATTTTTTTCTTTGGTTGTTCGGTTTATAACGCGGATGAAAACAATTAAAAAAAAAAAGAAGTTTACAAGGTTCTCTAACTATGAATCTAGACAGATCTATGCTGGAAGTACGAGGCAGATCAACCAATCCTAAGCGACTTAAGTTGAGTATTTAAGTAGTTGGAAACACACAGATCAGAAACTAAAAGTATAGTAAAAAGTAAAAGTCAATGGACCGCCGTTAAAACAAGGTTTTGTGTGTGGTGCGCGGGAGCGATTAAGTAAGCCGATATTTTTTTTTTTCTCTTTTTGTGGGTAAGTATTACGGATCCGAACGGAATATCGGCCAACGTCGGAGTTGCCCCATCGACCAGTAAGCGAGGGTGACAACAACCAAGCCAAAAAACCAAGACGACCAGTGGTCAAAGCTTAATAGATGACATGGCTGAGTAAATATATCAGACCAAGCATGGCTGTGTATGTATCCAGGTACCTAAATTTAGTGATTACTTCGCCTGGCCGTTGAATGGTCAATAATCTTTTTTCAATTAACTAGCGGGCTCAGGGTCGTCGGAGTTTTCTTGCTTCTTTTCCTTCGCTTTCTTTCTTTTGCTTTTGCTTTTTGTCGGAAAAAAAAAGGGGAACCTTCGGACTTAGAAATCCAAACAGCGCAAACGCAAACAAATGCAACAAAGGACAAACGCACCACCTGCACCGACTCATAATATTAGAATATAAGGATAATAATATGACACCACAAAACGGTGGGTAAGGTTTCAACGGTGTGAGACAGGTGCTGGAGTGCTGATAAGTCTCCATAGTTCGGCCCGGATACCCAATAGCCAATAGCCAATAATGCTACAACGTACAACAAACCTCCGCCAAGCAACTATTGAGTAGCATTTTTCAGTCCAGCTCAGTTTAGTCCACTTACATAAGTCCCGTCCAGTTGCCTGCTGAGCTGGCCGGTAGTAAACAGGGGTAGGTTAATGCCGATCACGCGAGATTAGTGTAGGGTGGAAAGCCACGCACGGCTCGGGTCCACAGGAAACACTCAAATCCGAGGGCACAAAACGACCAACGTAAAAATAGGTTAAACCAAAGTAGGTTGAAGCCTAAGCAGCAATGCCGATTCCGATTCTGATTCCTGCCCGTATGAGCCAGGCTGGGGACCTTAGGATCATGGCCATACCGATATGAATATGGAATGGGACATGGTAGACCCAGCCGTCCCAATTCCATAGCACTACAAACAGACTAGTTTGCTCGCTGCTCCATGTCCGTGGTTTTCCGACTGAGTCAGGAATTATTAAGCCACCACAAACAGTTCCTCTAAAAGGGGCTCCAAATAGATCTAAAGAGCATCTAAAAAAGCACTGAAGCACCACTAAAATACTGCTAAAAACGCGACCGGGCGATTGCACACAAAATGACTGCACGCATAATGACTACCATCCATCCCCTGAGGATGCATCCCACCAATATCAAGCATCTCATGTCCGCTAGCTAGTACTTAATACGACGATGTGGAGTGCTGATACGATACGACCATCCAGTATATAAAACATACGATGATAATGTCATAGATCTGCTCCCCGAAATCCACTCAATGATCATATCTGGCATTCTTTTTGGCTCCGACCATCGCTCACGCTATGATCGTTTCTCTAATAACTGCTAGTCAGAGCATCAGACTCCCGGTCACCGGCATCTAAAGACGTCATCTTGGTAGCAGAGGGCGCCCACGAGCCGTACCAAAACGACTGAAACATCGACAGCAGTATCGCTTGTACCTTGGCGTTCCACGAACCTTTGGGTTCGCCATTATTCGGCCTCAAGTTGTACTGTCGCACCAAAAGCCTGGCATATGAGAGCACCACGAGATTAAAGTACGCGCGAATCATGATCAGTGCTACAGGGATAACCATGGAAACAGCTGTTTCCGAGGAAAGACTCGCACTTTTGTCAAGAGTAGACGTTTTGGAGGAGCCTTGAGTAGCATTCGTGGCGTTCTCAGCACCAGTACTAAGAGCCAACAATGCTGAAGATGTCAATGTAGCAACCACGTTTTCAGCGTTGTTATTGTTATTGCCAGTAGATTTACCCGCCGCATGCGACTCACTGATACGGAACGCAGATGTAGTGAACCAACTGACGCTAAAATTGACCACAAACAGCACATTTGTTAAGGTGCTGAATGTATAGACATATGCAAACACCACAGTCAACAACGCGTCTCGGTTGATGACTGCTCGAAACCCTAGGATATAAATAGGCATCATTAATAGAGCCAACAGGTTCATGATCCATTCCATGGCCGACAACGGGTGCCCCGTGAACAAACTCAAGAACCCATAGAACCCACTGGCGAGATTAAACACTCCTAATGCACATATGATTTCGGCGCCTATTTGCAGAGGCAGCAAGCCCAGAAACGATTTGGGGAACAAAGAGATCATTTGTAAAGAGGAGCAACAGGAAGAGAGAGATATATAGCTCTCTTTCTGTTGATGAATATTAAATGATGCTGTGTTTTTTCCTGGTGGTGATTGATATCAAATCAAACAAGCAGTAGGGAAAATGTAGAAAGGTCTGTTATAATGCAGGTGTATAATGCAAAGAACGAGAGAGCACGATACTCAGGGATGCTCAAAAATACTCAGGAAACACAAAACAGTCTCCGTACAAGGTCTTAAATAGTATGCAACCAAAGATTCAACAAGATTCCAAATTGTTTTGGAAAATATTTCGTGTTTGTGTTTTTATAGAGACGCTCTTACTGGATGTGAGGAGGCCAAAAAAACTCTCCTCTCTGTTTCTTTCTTTCGTTGGGATTGCAGAATGCTCGGTCGTGCCAGTTTACGTGGGGGAATCCTCGAGAAACAACGAAATATATGGCGGGGAAATGAGAGGAAAAATACGTGAAGTTTGTCTTAGTAGCCGTAATTAGCCTTTAAACCTTGTTTCAAGTGGATAATACTGTTTTGACAGGTGTTTTGCGGTATATATATATAGACAGTTCAGCATTCGATGCTTATGTAAGTGCACGGCTGTGAACGCTATCAAAAAATATTTTTTTTTCTACAAAAAACAAAAAATAGAAAACCTGGAATCAACATTTTACGCTTCACTCAATCAGCTATATAATGGACGAACTGGATACACGATCCTCGGATATTGTCTATAACATATCCAATATTCGTCTGGATGACGATAGCTTTCAGTCTAAGGGTACTCGACACGCTAAAGTCACAGGAGGCCCATCCTCCGACAAAGCAGACCGGGCTACCAATGAACAGGTGCTCGATCCAAGAACAAGAATGATCTTGTTCAAAATGATCAATAAAGGAGTCATTTACGAAATGAACGGCTGCATTTCCACAGGAAAAGAAGCCAATGTGTATCATGCGATGACGGAGGACGGAGAGCATCGTGCTATCAAGATCTATAAGACCTCTATTCTCGTGTTCAAAGACCGAGATCGGTATGTAACTGGAGAGTTCCGGTTTAAACAAGGTTACTCGCGGCATAACCCGAGGAAAATGGTTAAAGTATGGGCTGAAAAGGAGACCCGTAACTTGAAGCGTATATTTCAGAGCGGGATACCTGTACCGAAACCATTGTTTCTGCATATGCATGTGTTAGTGATGGAGTTTCTAGGCAATGACGAAGGTTGGCCGTCTCCAAGACTGAAAGATGCCGATCATTTGATTGCCGACGACGCTTATCCGGGTTTATATCGGCAGCTATTGTCGTACATGAGAATCTTGTATCATAAATGCCGTTTGGTCCACGCAGACTTGAGTGAGTACAACATCTTGTACCATCAAGAGAAGCTGTATATTATAGATGTATCGCAATCGGTGGAACACGACCATCCGCACTCATTGGAGTTTCTGCGAATGGACATCAAAAACGTGAACGACTTTTTCCGCAAGAAGGACGTGACTACTTACTCGGAAAAGTTCACGTTCCAGTTCATTACAGGCAAAGACAATGGCTATTCCATGGACGTAGAAGGCATCTGCGCGAAATTAGAACAGACACCTCCTGCGGAGCTCAACGACGACGATATTCTGGATGACATTGTGTTTCGCTCTGTGTATATTCCACAGAACTTGGAGCAGGTTTACGATGTTGAGAGGGATACTGAGCTAGTGGAACTCGGCGAAGGCCAGGATCTGATTTATAAAGACCTTCTTGTTGGACAGCAACAAGAAAAAGACGAGGATGGTGAAGATTTAGATGAGTCTGACTCAGAGTCGGAGTCTGATTCGGAGTCTGATTCCGATGATGAATACGACGTATGGAAGGAGAAGCCCGTCAAGGAGCGTAAGTTCGAAGACCGGGAGACCAACAAGGAGCGCAAGAAGCAGCTGAAGGAGGAGGCTCGTGCCAAGCGGGAAAAGAAGCTCAAGAAGAATGTCAAGAAGAAGCTCATCAATGCATCGAGAAACAAGAAGAAGTGAGTGAATGAGTTTCCAGATGATATTTACATGACATCTATACATACATCTACATAGACTTTGCATAAACAGCTGCATTCTGATGCAATACCCATCACCATTATCCATTACCATTGGCACCTATTTATTTACACTATCCAACCCTTCTAAACAGACCCCCCAGACTGAGCTCCGGTATGCAATAAGCCCGCCATCTCTAAAAGTGCCCTCTCTTCTCTCAAATCACCACCATTGAGATTCACATGTCGTCGTCGCTGGGCCTCGTTCTCCTCCCATTGCCATTTGCGTTTCTGTTCCTCGAGGTCCTCTGTCCGTCCTACTCCCCATACTTCCACTTCTTCCACGGAGAAAAGCTCTTCGTATTCTTGAGAAGTGCTTCCAGGACGGTACGAGCCTCCTAAACCAGCATGGCGGAAAATGGCATACTCAAACGACTCATCTACAGTCAATGACAAGTTTCCCAGGCTGATTTGACGATATGGTACAGGGCTTCCGAACCCGATGCCTGGAAGTTTGCCAGAGTCGCAGAAGTAAGCATAGTCTTTATGTACGAGACTAGGCTTATAGACTTCATGCACAGGGCTCAATTGGAACAACAGGGCGTCACCACCGTCCTTGGAAAAGCACTCTTTGGATGAGTTTTTCCACGGACTCACGATATATGCGCCGAACGTCACTTTGTTGTGAGCTGCTCCTCCTGTTCGTTGCTTATGCAGTAAAGGCACCTGTTGGTCCAGGAACTTGGACCGGCCTTTTGCACCTGTAGTACCGGTTGTATAACGTTTACCGCTAATGAGAAACAGAGTAGGAGCGTTCCATTTGAACACTTTGGTTTCAAACGCGCGCATGGAGAAACCATGTGAGGATCCGCTATACAGCTTGATGAATTCGTTCGACGAGTCTAATTCCAGCGGCAAGAAGTTCATCATCTGGTTCTTGAGAGCCACGGAAAGAATCTTTGACTCGTCGATGAAGATATTGTTAGTTTCTGTGGTTGTCAGCTGTTTCAGCGAGTTTTTTCTTCGGGTCTTTTGGTCGAATAGCAGCTGGTCGTACAGCCTTCCTAATGGGCTGAGTATCTCTGGATAATGATCAAGTACGGCCTGACGGAATTCAGGATACCTGATCTTAGTACCAACCTGGAGATCGTAATGCATAGTTCTCAGCATGGCAGTGGCGCAAGTGCGGAAAAGTTTGATGTTTTCTGGAACAAAGTAATATGCTTGTGAGTCGAGGCTTTCAAATGGTTTGAACGTGAACACAGCCAACATCAGAGTGAAGATGGCTTGTAAATCCTGGGCAGAAATGTAGTAGTCGACTTCCGGCGAGTCCAGCTGGTCGAAATGGACAATGACTTCTAGTTCGTCGAGGTCATCCAGGGCACTGAGATCAAAGTCATCGTCGGCGGTTTCTATGTCCTCGGCTTTAGGATCATCGTTAGGATCTTCCAGAGAATCTCGAGACTTTTGTGCCTCTTTCGAATTCTCTATTACTGCAAACGAAAGAAATAAAA
The DNA here is from genome assembly GCA_003707925.3 of Daia ofunaensis. Classification (NCBI taxonomy): domain Eukaryota; kingdom Fungi; phylum Ascomycota; class Dipodascomycetes; order Dipodascales; family Trichomonascaceae; genus Daia; species Daia ofunaensis. The sequence goes on along the minus strand of PPMC03000007.1, from coordinate 375,759 downwards.
GCTTGAGTGAGTCGTATTCACTGCTGACTAAAGTCTTATACCGTCCGTTGTAGATGGCGACGACTTTGACCATGCTTTCTAATGTCAGCAAGGTGGGGCTCAGAGTCCTAAGCATAGGGAACGCACCTAGAAACGAATTGCTCTTGTACAATAAATCTCCTGCATGAGGAATAGTATCAGGTATCTGGAGAAACTTGACCAATGTGTCCTGTGTCCAGAAACTTTCGCCATCTTTCTGGTCACAAAGATCGGTAATGTTCTTTTTTAGAGTATAGAGCTCGATCCCAGAGAAAGTTTTGGCACAACGCTGAGCAAATTGCTCTGACAGCTGTGCAGGCGTAGCATGACTGCGGCTGGCAGTCGGCGAGCTTTGCTGCTGGCCCATTCTTTTTTCAAACAAAATTCAAAGGCGAGTTCAAAGGCTCTGAGGTGTTGTGTTGTATTGTTTGTGGTCGTGGAGGTCCGATAGCAAAAACAAGGTCAGGACATAAAGACACTTAAACGGACACTTGAGCGGCGATCTCGCACGGCGCTATACCCGCAGAAATGCAATAAAATCTCTATGCAGGACCATTTTGCACATGTGTCTCACTATCTAAGAAGCAAGTTAAGAACTTTAGAACAAGCAAGCAAAGTGCGCAAGCAGCGATTGCAATTGCGATTCCACGAGAACAGACGATAACAGACCTGTGTAATCGCTGAAACCTATCAGCCGTGGCCTGGAGCTTGTAGTCACCGGTATTAATAATTTTTCTTGTAAAAAAAGAACAACAAAAGCTCTTGTTTCATTGATATATTTCAACGAGCGGAAATAACCAACAAATAAACCCAAAACCAGCCAACCAGCCAACCTGCCAAGCTAAAGGCAATCGAAGACTCGCCAATATATATATACACGTGTATTGCTGTATATATATTGGTTGCCGTGCCACGTCCAACCAAGCTCCTCGCACGCCGCTCTGAGTGAACATTCTTGTGCTGTCCACATTAAAGAGTGTCCAGTTCCAGTTCCAGCTCTAGCTCCAAGCAGCCCCTTCGATTCTTGGATCCGCATTTACTGTCCTCACTTGCGTATCATTGTAGCCTAGCTTAGCATAGCGTTTGTTCTCGTGTCCGTTATCTTGGCCGTCCGCCCATCCAATCATCCGTCTATTCTTCAATATATCGTCTCAGGCGCTTTGCGGCTGTCCACTTTGTTCCCGAACCCGAACCAGTTGCCTCCACTAATAAGGTGAGAGAAAGGCGGGAGAAAGAAACACGAGAACCAAGCAAAACTTTTGAAAAGGAAAGGACGGCAGGTGAAGAATCATACTGCGGACCTCTCCAGTCAAACGGAAGCAGTCGGAACAGAAAAGGTGGCCGAGGTCGAGAAGCCGTCGTCACCCCAGTATTTTTGGCTCTTTTATTTCCATTTTCATTCTCTTTGAAGCTACAAGTTCAAAGTTCAAACGGACCGAATCGCAACCTGCAAACTCCAACGTGCAAACTCATCGTTGCCTACCTGTCAAGCCAAAACCCACTAGAATATCGGCTGGACATTTTAGGACTCAAATATTTATATCCACTACCGAACCGGAACGGATCATCACTAAAAGCCACCGGAAATCATTAGAACAACCACGGAAAAGCCATCACCACTAAAGAAAAAAACCAGGAAAAAAAACAAACATGTCCGGGTTTATTATCAAGTTATTGACCTGCTCTTGGTCCGATATAGACACAGCTCCTGCAGAAAAGGTCGGCTCGCATAGGTCTCAGCGTAGTGAGGTGGTGTCCATTTCCAACCATGATAATAGATCAGCAGCCTCCCTGAGAACGCAACCTAGAACTAGTAATCATGCCACGAACCGCTATTCGGAGCACAAGGATCACAACAGCAGTGGGCATCATATGATTGAGGGCATCTTCCATTACCGGCACCATTCCAAGAAACGCCATTCACGTACCAACTTGCCTCCTGCTCCTACTAGGGCCTCGGAAAACAACGACGTCCAGATGCTCGGGTTTGAGGATTACCGAATAGCCGATGACGACATTCGTACCGTGGCTAGTAACCAGACCTATGAGACGTGCCATGAGAACGCCGACCGGCTACCCCCAGTGATTGACCGGCCTGTGTATGTTGATAATGTCCTTGGCCCGGGTTTCAATTAGCGGATTAGATCAACCACCCGACTGTGACAGCAGGCATCTTTGCATTCGTTCTATCTATCCATCCATTCATTCATTCATTCTATTCTTAATGACCCTAATATTATGTAACTCATAGATGTAGCTCGTTCGGCGAGCATAATAAACAAAAACGGCATTTTGCTTGTGTTAAATCTATAGATTATGTGAGATCAGAGCAGAAACGAGATCAACTCAGATGAGATCCGTTGATCATCCACTCTTCGCTCTTCCAACTCTGGGAATATACAGTAATCCGGCTAAATAATACATGCCAATTCTAGTTCCATTCTCCAAATATAAAATCTGCAATCCTTCTTTCCTCTCATCCTCCTTTATATGGCTCTTCGTTATCTGTCTCTTGATGATCATCTTCTCTTCTATTCCGGAGCTGCGCCGTGCGTCCAGTCTCACAATTTAACGTGGATTATCCGTCCTCGAAACGTCTAATCGTGAATCATCATTACTAACATTATAACATATTGTAACATATAAACACCCGGATTCACCACCAACATATTGCCAAAAATCTTTTAATACACCCCACTGAGCGCAACCATAGAAACGACAATGTCGTTTTACGTCTACGACCTGCCTGATCCGCTCATACAAGCTATCAAAGCTTATACTGGCGAAGTAGAGTACCAACCAGACTTAGACAAATCTGACCTTATTAATACCTTGAAAACCTCGGAATGGACCCCTGGAGTGTGTTCCACCTGTGGGAAGTTTGAAGGAAGCACCAGGGATCACTATAAAACAGACTATCATCGCTACAATCTGAAAAGAAAAGTCAAGAACCTTGCTGTATTGTCGGAAAAACAGTTTGAGGATACTATAGGTGATCTCGACGAAAGCATATCAGGTAGCGGGTCTGATCTCAGTGATCTCAGCGATAGCGAAGAGACCAATAACGACAGCAGTGGCAATCCAAACTTGATCCATGATAAAGGCTCGCCTATGATTCTTTTCGACCTTGAAAATGACTCTCTTAACACAGTCAAGGAACTATTGAAGTCGTCCAAGCGTAACTCTAAGAATCATCATTCCGAAAACTCTACTGAGTCTCATCCACCAAACAGCCAGAAAGACTTAAACGAACTAAAAGATCAATGTCTTGCTATATATAAACCTATCCTGAATGACCTTGACAAACCTATAGAGTCGCTGCTTAAACTTAAGACGTTGAAGTCCAGTCATAGTGTCGTTATTATGATTGGTGGTGGCCACTTTTCCGGGGCTGTAATTGCTCATACTCCTACAAAACAACTAGACAACGCCACGAACCCTTATGCATCTATTAACATACTTGAACACAAGACATTTCACAGGTATACTACGCGTAGGAAACAAGGAGGTTCACAAGCGGCTTCTGATAGTGCCAAAGGCAAAGCTAACTCTGCTGGTAGTTCCCTAAGAAGGTACAACCAGTCCGCATTGGAACAAGAAGTCCGCGAATTGCTCGGAACCTGGAGACATTATATAGACTCGTGTGCGAACATCTTTATCAGGGCTACAGGAAATGAAAACAGGGCTGCATTGATGAACTATGAAAAAGCACCTATTGTGTCTACAGACCATAGAATCAAGACCATCCCATTCACCACTAAGCGTGCTACGGGGACCGAAATCAAGCGATGCTGGAAAGAACTGACTCGGGCACGGATAATGCCTCGGCCGGAAGTAGTACCAAATACCAGGCATACGGCCGCTGCTAAATCGTCAGGTTCTAGCTCGCGAAACTCTTCGCCTATGCCTTCGAAGAAATCTGCTACTCCAGTATCGACTTTGACTCCTGAAGAAAAACATACAAATGAGATCATATCCTTGATCAAAAAAGGCAAAGCCCCGAGATTAATTGCATACCTTAAAATGAACAAACTGCCTGTGGACTTTATGTTTGAACCTGCCAACTACACTACTCCTAATGCTCTTTTCTATGCGTCTGCCCACAACCACAAGCATATCGTAACCAGCTTACTAACAAACAAAGCGGACCCGACTTTGAAAAACCCTGCTAACAAAACTGCTTTTGAGCTAGCCACTGATCTTGATACTCGTGAAGCGTTCCAAGTGTTCCGTCACGAACATCCTGATATGTATGACTGGGATAAAGCCGCTAAAGTAGGACCGCCTATTTCTAAACAGGAACTAGAAACTAGACAGAGGTTGTCAAAGCTCGAACTTGAACAGGAACAGGCACAAAAGCTGGAGAAGCTGAAACAATCGTTCAAAGAAGAGACAGTATCGTCATCTACCAAGGGACGATTAACGACAAAGACACAAGAGTCCTCTGTACTAGGCCTTAGTGATGAAGCACGGATGAAGTTAGAGCGTGAACGAAGAGCACGGGCCGCAGAAGCTCGTTTACGAAAAGCCTAATTATTGTAATTTGAGTAGAGAGAGAGAGCGTAATATAATAATAAAAGTGCAATTGATTATATATAGCAAACAGACCTGGACTATAAATGGATATACAGTTCTGTTGATTGCTTGATGCAAGAATGTGATGATAATAAATGGTTGTCGTATATGACTAAGCAAGCTTAGCTTTAACCACAAACAGTAATAGTATAGTAGTTAACAGCTTAGCTAGACCCTCCTAGGCCTGCTGAGAGAGCCAAGTACCAAGTCAAACTGGCTCCATTGTCGAGCCAAGTAGACGAGAAGTTGTCTTGAGAAAAGAAGTTATATGCAGCAGTAGGGTTGATGAGTGCCTGGTTACTTCGCAGAATACCAAGCCAACCACTATCAACAGAGGATACAAGGCTTTCGAGTTTGGCACTCCATTCTTGTGACACAAATTCAGGTGATCGAGTTAAACCAGATGCAGGGGTGATGGGAATCATTTGAATACCTTGAATGTACTCTTCGTTTGTTCCAAAAAAGGTCGTGTGGTCTAGCTTATTTTCGTACGAGATACCAGCTACCTTGTTACCAATAAAGTTGGACGGCTGATTCTCGTTATCATCCTTCAGCAAAAAGTAAGCATCCAATGACCTGGCAAGAACAGACAGCATCAAGTCACCTCGAGCTTCCATAGCCTTGTCACCCACGACCTTACCCCATAGTTTCATACCGTAGGCAAAGTTGACGTCCTCAGAAGTGGACTCTTCGTTTTTACCATCAGAACTTTCAAACAAGCCAGCAGCCCATGAATGGCCATTGTACCAGTCAAAGCTTCGGAAAACGGGGAAGTAACTGTCACTTGACGATGGATTAGCCACGTCCCTGACCAAGGCATTGACCCAGTCTTTATGATCATTGACCCAAGTACCGTTGAAATAGGAGTCCACGTAACCGATGATGGCCGCTGTATGAACTAAATAACCATAATGAAAGTGATGGTCATTGTAGTAAGGTGAACCATAATCATCGTTGGGGTTTCCACCGTTCTGAGCAGCACTACTAGTGACACCTTTGAAAGTCGTATCATAAATGAACGGCGTTTGTTGAGTGTTATTCGTGAACAGTGAAAAAGCAGACTTCAGACGATTCAAAGCAGCCTCTGTAACAGCATCATCTTGCAAGATATCTTTAGCCACAAGAACAATGTAGGCAAATTTATCAAAAATCTTGCCGGATGTATATGTGGAGTCGGTGTCGGACAAGCTCGCGATATCCTGGTTCAATTCTGAGCTAGCCGCCGAAGCAATAGCACTGAGTGCAGTACTAGTGTAGCTGACTCCAGTGAATGATGCATTCGAGGACCATGGCAGGAATTGCAAACCTGTGTGCAAAGTTTCCGACATTATCAGCTTGTTAGTAAGATAACCAGTCATGGTGCCCTTTGTAGTGGATCTACAAGTGTAACTGGTGGCAGCACTAGACATATCCGAGGTGAAACTGTCGACTTGATGAGGCAATGCGTACAAAAATGGAGAACCAGATGTAGACTCACCCTCGGTGGAGTATTGAAGGGTGTAAGTAGCCACGTCAGATTTGACAGTGGCTTCAAGTTTAGCACCAGTGACGTACATACCAGCTGAGGTATCAATAGAATTGGAAACAGTGAGATCAGTGATTTCCGTGGGCAAAATACCAATCTGGATGATCACACCACTAGCAGTATCATTGGCAGTGATTTGGTAGTCGCTGTCAACAGTTAAGTTAAGATAAACACCTTGAGGCTGGCTGACATAAATGGCCCAATGAACTCCGTTGAACAAAGTACCGACGTACTTTTCAATGTTGTAAGAATTAGTAGTGATACCAGACTGCTTTGTAACCGTCTTAAATCCAAGTTGGCTAAAAATTCTAGGTGTCAAGCCGTTGTATTTGGCAGTTACCAAACCCATTCCCAAAGTAATAGGGAAGTCGATAGCACCATCGGTGTTGCTAAGAGAAGCAGTAACCGAGAAGGTGTCAAAGTCAGACGTGCTCAATTCCATGTTAGAAGCAGTGAATTCTTTGGCAGAAAACACAGCAGACATAAGGCCTACAGGGTTGATGTAGTATTCCACGGGATTAGCACTTGCGTCAGGCCCATATACCACTTGAGACTCTAACGTATAAGAAATGGCCATTCCGTAGTAGTCGGTGTTATTAGACCACCACAAACTATACGGCTGACTGTATATAGGAGCCTTCTGAGTACCAAGAATCAAGTTGTCATAGAACTTATTCGTATGAATAGGTTTACCGTTGTTATTGATACCAGTAGGGAGAGTGATATCAAGAGCTTCAGAAGAGAATACAGAAGGAGGAGCATCGGTAGCTATTGCGGTAATGATATCTCCATCTTCGTAATACTGATTGACAGGGGAAACCACAGTAGTTGCAGCGGCAGATGTCTCAACGGCTACAGCGTACAAAGTGGTCGTGAAGGAAAGCTGTCCAGAAGTTGTTGTAGCAGCACTTGACGTGGAGTTGGAAAACTCGTTAGCAGAGGCAGAGGACAAAACACTAATAGCCAAACTAGTAGCCAAACTAGTATTTGCACTGGTTGTTGCACTAGTCGAAGGAGCCGAACTGATGGGATACGTCGTTCCGTCTTCAATTACAAAAGTGGAAGTATAACAACTCACAGACCCAGATGCAGAGGCTGAGCCAGATACCGGTAGACTGTAGACCTTGGTGGTAGTGATTCGACCAGAATTACCGTGCGAAGAAGTAGCCGCGGAACTATCAGTTGCAGCCACAACTTCGACATTTGCACTGATAGTGCTGCTGATCACGACATTATAAGAAGTGGTCTGGGTCTCCACGGAACCTGTGATTGCAGGGATCGAAACAGCGGCTGTTGAGTAAGCTTCAGTGTCGATAGTAGCAGAAAGTGCCGTAGTAGGATACGAAGAAGCTTGTGTAACAGGAGCCTTCGTTTCAGTAACTATCGAAGTAACCACAGTTCCACTAGGCGTACTGGTAGGGGTGACTTTTGCTGTATAGATAGTGGCGACCTTGGTGATCATGTTCTTCTTTGTCTTGGTAACAGTATGCCTAGACTTAGATTTAGTAACAGTCACATAGACAGGATCAGGAGTCTTGGTGACCGTGTCCACTGTTTCCGTAAGGTAGTGCACAATGACGGCAGCATTGGCTATACCGAGGCATAGGAGGAAGATGAGTTTGGACAAGAGCATCTTCGCTTAAATAATTTTTGAAAGTATCTTGAAACTTTGTATCTAGCGACTTAGAAACTGTATTAACTGAAAACAGGTCAAGAAGACTTTAATTGCGGATTATACAAAGCGAGATGGAGAAAATAAGTATAGAAATACCAGGGGGACCGAGCGGTTTATATAGGCCCCCAGCCATGACATGGCTCATGTGGTGTTTAAATCTCAATTAGCGTGGTGGTGATTGCCTAATTGGGAAATTTCGGGGAAATCTTCACCTGCCACCTTATTTCTGAGGTGTCTGTCAAGGAAATGGTCCGAGCTTAAGTTTTTTTAGGCTTGAAATTAGTCAATTACCTGACAGAAGAGATAACAAACCTTAAAATAGAAGAACCGAGATTAGTGACTTATACGGTCTAGAACGGGTCAAAAGGTATAAAAAAGTAATCTAAACGAAAATTACTGAATTGCCAGGACATGCAAGTGATTTTTCTCCCGTTTCTTGTAGTGGGGACACAAAAAATAATGCAGGTCTCACTTCTGGTACTTAGAGTTTGCACAGTTCACAGCCCTTTTTCGATTACGCAAGGGTCTTTGAGTAGAAAACCACGGAATAGGCTAGTTGGCAATGACACACGTCATATTTCGCACTAATCTAGCCGGATTTGTATGCTTAATATTGGACCTGGCTGGTTAGCTGCGAAGGAACAGGCAAAAAATCGGAAGAACCAGCCATCTTGTAAGCATCTTGTCGGGAGATCTGCAGGACTACTTCCCCACTGGGTCGTGAAGAAAACGGATGGCTGGTAGAGAGGACTTTAACGGATGTTTGTGTGGGTGTGAAAAAAAGAAAACGGATTTGACAGGGAAAAAATTGAGAAAAAAAGTGAGTCAGAAGATGATATCGTCAGATGGCTCAAAAAATATGGAGTTAGTGGTTGTTTGTGGAATGATGCTATGTCTTGATTGAAAGCTTGGCTTCGGTCGCCCATGTTTTTATGTTTTTTTATGTACTATGAATACAATTAGAAAAAAGAATTATCTGATCAACAGTGAGGACCAGATCAGATCAGGACATAAACAGAACCCAGGGGGTCAATATATTAGTATCATTAATGCTTTAGTTTTCGGAGATAGTTTGTGCTTATTTTTGCTTATTTTTTCCTTTGCTTTGGCTTTGGCTTTCGCTTTGACTTGCGGTCTCTGGTTGTGATGGTGGTTCTGGAGAGGTTGATTCCTGTAACTGCGGTGAATGATAGAACGTTTGAGCATCCAACGATATAAGTTTCGGTCGGTTAGGAAAGATTTCCGGGATATACAGACGAGCATAGTCCTGTAACGCACGTTGGTATAGTAGTATGATGGTCGCGTCGCGGTTCACCATGTCTAAAGGAGGGTCTGATCTTGCTATAGTGTCTATCCAGGTCAGACCACTGATGATCATGAGCTGTATTATGCAATTAGGGTCGCTCAGCAAGAGTTCTGGGCTCATGTAGCACAGACTGGCGATTTTATGGTAGTCTGCGGGATTCAGCATGTTGACATGAAATACAGTACGATTAGTATACAGAGGTATACAAAAGAACAGAACGACTCTGTGGAATAACAGACAGACAGACAGACAGAAGATGTCTAGGAAGGCTTCTGTCGATATGCGCCCTTATATTGTAATTGTAATATTAAAGAGACTAACTGGAGAAATGAAAAATAGAAGGCGAAGTATTAAAAAAAGGGCCAGAAATAGAAATAGTAACAGAACCAGAACCGGAAACAAAGAGCAGGATAGTGGTTTCAGACAAACAAACAAACAATGGAGACGGGACAGGGATAGGGACAGGGACACACGAGGTGTCTAGCAGAAGGAAGAGGAATTGGCGGGCAGGGCGGTGAACGGCTAAAGAAATGAAACAACAACAGTAACGAGCGTAGCCGAGAAACCCTGAGCGACTAGTGAGTGTAAGATCAGTGACTGGGGTTTTAGGACTAAGGCAGCAGTGTACGACGAACAGATACACAAAACTGGAGAGATTTTTGGATATATATAGCACAGAATGGACCTCTAGAAACAAAGAAAATCAAGCGAACAAACAAACGAGTGAATGGTTAAAGTTAAGAGTCACAGAAGAAGACAAGAGAAGAGAGGAGAAAGCAAAATTGAAGGGTGTGTCACTCTGGGTTTTGAAGGTCTGAAGCTCGAGGTCGGTGAACTGGAGGCCTAGAGATCTGCAGGGATGTATACGTAGCGTACCAGGCGACTCACAGGCCAAAAAGAGGTTGTTCTAGAAACAAAAAAGATCGCTTCGGTCTCAAACAACTAAACAAACCAAACAACTACGTTGTTTTTAGGGTTATTTTGCGCGGAGCAGGGCCAAGCTAGGGCGAGTTTAGGGCGAACTAGGGCGAGGAACGTAACCCTATATCCAATTTCGCAGATGATCTCCGGATGTCAGAAGAAGCAAAAAAAGGAAGAAATAGAAGGACGACAAAAATAGAACAAACTACGTTGTATTTTTGAGCTTTGATTTTATTTATTTCGTGTGTTTGGTAGATGTATATATTGGTAGAACTGTTGACTGGCTGACTCTAATATATTTCACCGGCCGCACGCGGAGCCAAGATATGAGCGACCGTTGCTACTTAGCGTTTTTTAGCGTCTTTGTGTCCGGTAAAAGCAACGTGAGTGTTCTGTTCCGTTCGGGTAACTCATTCAGGTAATTTTTCAGGCAGGTAACTTTGGTGTAGGTCATGGGCTGCACCTGCTCGTATGCATGCATTGCCCAACAATTACCCGTAACAGCGAACCCATGCCAATCAATGTGAAACTAGATGCCGTCCGGACCGCTGCAGAAGGAAGGGCGTCGCTATTTCTGGGTTGCAGCCAACAACAAAAAAGAATCACAAAACTGCATTCAGAAATACGACTTTATGAAATTTTAAATCCCCAGCATGCGTCGTGGGATTAACTATCTGCATCTGGAAACAAGTTTGAGATCCAGCACCAGCAACAGTTAGAAAGACACCAAATTTGGCGACAGATCGAGCTTAGACTACGTTATTATTTGTTGTGCATTCCCGCGCTGCATTCCCACGTAAAACTTTATCTTATCTCATCTGTTTTTTCTTTTGTTTTTTCCCCTCTATTATTAATTCCGCACGCTCACAAAAACTTAAGTAAACTAATCCATGGATATACCAGCAAGTTAAAGCCAAGTACGTAACATGTAACTCCTGGAAAATTTTAGAGACGTTTTGGAATTCATATTTGCTCTGATTTTGGTAATGAAAAAAACAAAAAGAAAAAAGAAAATCAACTAACTGTAACATAAGAACAAATGTGTGTTCAGGGAACAATAACAATGGCCTCCTAGCCCTAACGAGCCGAAACGCTGGCCCGACTAACTCACATTGAACGAATAAACTGACCATCAAACAATGGAACAAACACCAGCCTAAAAACAGAAACGCGGAAAAGGTGAAACCGTCCGTGTGAAAATCGTCACAGTCAAAAATAGAAATTAAATATACACGATACGTTAGGGTACTTCACGAGGAAGCGATGTTGCCATAAAGTTGAATAGTTGTCGAAGAAGCTTGTTTTCTTTCAGGAGTTTGGCACCGTTATTTTTAGGCCTGTTTTTTTAGCGTCCTTAAACAGACGTACGTCAAAGTTTTCACCTACGTAGCAGTCCTTTTTTTGTTTTTTTTGTTTTGGCCGTTTTAGGCTGATCGCAGGTGAGCCTCGGGGCGTCGGACCAGGTTAGATCAGGCAAGGTCGGTCGCATCAGGCTGCAGACTGCAGAGTAAGGTCCAACTCGAGCACAGCTAAGTTTGGTACTCCTGCTCAGGGCCTCCCCCAATATATTCCCCCACCCTCTGAATGAAGCTCGACAACGCAGGCTGCTCGAAGAGGTTCGCTTCGTCGGATCTTGCAGTTTTTTCTGAAGAAGGGACCAAGTGTTCATGACCATGGTCACCTGCTGCAGAGCCAGAGTCCTCATAGTCTGTGACCGTCATGCGTGCCCGTTGCGATGTTCTGGTAGTTGTCTCGGATGAGTAACCATCGTTATTACCGCTTTCCATCGTCAGTAGCGGCTGAGGTTGTTGCCTATTATGGTTACTGATGTTACTAGCTTCACTGATTGGCTGCTGATCACCTTGGATTTGGACTTGAGCATGAACACCCGAAGAAGACGACGACGACGACGATGGAAGCCCCGTGGTATTTGCATTTTGACTCTGATCGCCTGAAGCAACAACGCCCGAAGCTGCAGCGGCGGCCGCGGCCCTATCCCGCTTTCTCTGCTTGAGCTTCTCAGCAGTGATCTGTCTAGATTTGATATCCCCCGTAACGTACTTAAAAACAGCGGGCAATGGTAATCCACACTTGATGAAAAATAGCTTGAGGTTTCGTGCTTTGTCTTTGAGTTGTACTTGTGTCCTGTCTTTGAGAATTTCCGATTCAGAGCCTCCTGGACCATGGATATCGAGAATCTGAGACCAAAATGGGCCTTTGACTTTGTCCAAGCCTTGTAAAAGAGCTTCTTCTTCTTCTTTGGTCCAAGGCTTACGGTTTAGGGGTGTAGACTGACCTGGAGTGCGTGTCTTCCCGCTGGAAAACCCTTGCATGGCTTCAAGATAAGCCACGGATGCTTTTTCATCAGTGAGAATAGGTTTCGGTTTCGAGCGCATTCGTTTACGCTGCGACTTTTCCTCAGAAGTATCTGACGATTCGTTTTCTCCTGTTGATAGAAGCCCACCGCTTAAAGCTGTTACTCCAGAGACTCCTGTACCCAGGGCTCCTTCTATAGCATTTGCAGAGCCAGGACCAGATTTTGTAGCAGAATTCAAATTCAAACTATTCGAGCCCTGCTTGGATGATGCAGACATACCTGTGGCATTTTGGTGGTGGTTGTGGTTGTGGTGGCTGGAACTGTGCTGCCCAGTCAGTATGCTATTGATGTTCTTATATAAATAATCATGGAGCTCACTCATGAATGACAACCATTGGTACTTCGACGCGAGCTCATCCAAACTTTCTGCGCTCTCGAGAGACTTTCTGCGTCGACTGCACCTAGTGATGAAGTCATGCTCGCCAGGTGTCAGGTTAGGCTTACTATTAGCGCCTGACAACAGCACTTCAGCCAAATTATCAGGGAACAAGACTTCCAGGATTTCTTCACGAGACTTTTCTAGTTGTCCCATAGCGGAAATAAACGCCTGTGTCTTGAGATCAAGATATAGAATCGCCTGAGACTTGAGCAGCTTGCCATGTCTACCGGCAAACACAGTGATGAACCACTCATTAAGGTCATAGAACCCTATTTGAAGCGAGCCAAACACCGCAGCAACAAATGTAGCCATATTAGCGCGCTGGATAACAGCATCTATATTACGATCACTTTTGGTGCCCTGTTCCTGGCCACTTTCGGCCAGCGATTTTGGTGATATAAAGCTTTCCGACGTATATAACGACTTGACGTGCCCAAATACATTCAAAAGGTCCACGTAAGCTTTACCTTGGTCGCTATCAGGCTGAGTAATCATGTTTAAAGTAGTCTGATAGTTCTGACGCCCGAGTATTTCCAGTAGTTGACAAGCGAGGTTGTTTAATGCCGGTAGACTGTTTAGTCTTAGGGAATGCGATGCTGGGGAGATAGTACCAACACCAGCACCCAAATACTGGTCAGTACCGGCATGCCCCGTTATATTTGAGTCATTTCTGACTTCTTCAGTGCTAGTCAAAACATCTCCACGTGACGATGACGACATGGTGGCTGTGGTTGTGGTTGTGGTGGACAGTTCATTCGTAGGTGACGACACCCCGAACCCGTGTTCCATGAGCTCTCTCGACAGAGCCTCGCTGAACAGCTCGTCATTATGCAAAGAGTTGTTCACACCATGGTTATCTGAAGCCTGCTTCTGGCTATTCAGATCCATATGATCATCGTTGTGGTGGTTATTGTCACTGGTTTTGGACTGTTGTTGATGATCATGTTGTGCGGTGTCTCGCGCAGTAACCGACTGATGGTTCTGATTCTCCTGCTGGATAATATTGATGAGCCGCGAGACCTCAAGCTCCTCCTCATTTACAGGGCTGGATTGCATCGGGTCCCGCAGGTCCTCTTCGATCCGACGTTGGTCGTCGTCGATTTCCATAGCTTTGCTTAGACAAAGATCTAAGGCTGGTCTGTCAAGAAAGGTTGGTTTTCTGATTTTTTTTGGATTTTTTTTTGAGTATTTTTTGGTGTTGTAAACAGAAAAACTTGTTTCGTCCCAACCTCACTCCCGGGTAATAAAAATGCTCGATTACAGTGCAATATGGCGACCATTAGTGAGAACTAACTGAGTTGACGTACGCCGCTTACTAGGAGGAGGAATATACAGATACATTTGTACCACTAACGAGGTCATTAAATCACTTCTCATCTGTGGCTACTACGGCTACAGTCCATAATTACTTGCATATCACAGTAGCATAATGAACGCTATCAAGAGAGCCATCTACGGGCCGGATCCCAACGAGCAGAAACGCAAATGTAACGCACTTATTCGGCAAAACCAACGAGAACTAGATAAGCAATTGACGAACTTGGCCCAGTTAGAAACCAAGACGAAAACCATGGTCAAAGGAGCAGCTCGTAGGAACGACATGAAGTCTGCAAGAGTGCTTGCGAAGGAGCTGTACAATGTCAAGAAACAGCGGTCACGGTTACATAAATCCAAAGCACAGTTGAACTCTATATCGTTACAAGTCAATGAAGCATTTGCATTGCGGAAACTCGAAGGTAGCATGAAGTCCAGTACGGGTTTGATGAAAGAAGTCAATGGTTTGGTCAGAATCCCGGAACTGATGGGAAGTATGTCCGCATTGGGTGCAGAATTGATGAAAAGTGGGATAATCGATGAAATGGTCACGGATACGCTGGACAATTTGGACGAAGAGCAGTTTCTTGACGATGAAGAGGCGGAAACAGAAGTTGACGGGATACTTAAAGAGATTCTCGGAGATGCAGCTGTGCAGAACAAGACTGCTGCCGAGGAGGTGCCTAGTGCAGCTCTGAAGATGCCGTCTATTCCCTCTAATGAGAAGGCAAATGCAGTGGAAGCTGATGCAGAGGATCTGGACTCTGAGGATGCGGAGATGCTTCATTCTATGCGGGAAAGACTAAAAGCGTTGCAAAATTAACCGCAAAATGGCGTTGGAATTATAGTGGAGCGTTGAGCGTGGGGTATCATCAGTCTACTTAACTGGGTTATATAACTGGGTTGTCTAACCGGCTATCTTGGCTCTTGCCTAGCCATTCACAAAGATACAGCAAATTCTGTAGAATTGTGTGATATGATGTACGGTAATATCCTGTGATTTACAGTGATACACACTGTTACAGCTACAGTCAACTCAACAGGCGAATCTAGACGTGCAAGTGTTCATATGCTATTTATATCAATGTAGATTGTTTTTAATTTATTATCCCCTTTACTACTCTCCTTTGCCGGCTTTATCTTTTCTTTGTATTTTCCTTGTATTTTAGTACTTTCACGCACCCTTACTTACCTTTATATGCCCTTTATATGCCTTTCCTTTTCACTCCAATATGGCACACCGTTAACGTGGAGAGGTCTTTATGATTTGGGAAAACGAAAGGATGCATCTTGATCTGATCTGATTTGATTGATCCCCATTTGCGGCTCAAAGAGGCACGGAAGAGGCACCTGAATGCGAACAAACCGAAATACAGGACAAGATGCAAAAAAAAAAAACATCTTGAGTTGTGCATGTATTTGTGCATCTACTACCTCCCCGTCCATAAATGCCGAGTGTGGCCTCAGTAGATCACTGCGACAACTTGTTTGGGATGCAAAGCATTCCTTCGCATTACGTGAAGAGTGGGTTCTCAAAGGGTAATAGTACTACTGACCAAGAAGGCTTTGTGGCAGGCACTGATGCAGCAGGGGCAGAAGTAGGCAATGCATTCGTGCACAGTAATAATCATGACATGCGCGTAAATGGAAATGGCCATGGTGATAGCAATGACAAAGGTACCGTTACTAACAATTACCACAATGGTAACGCAACTACCAATGCTATGATGGACTTTAACGCTCTGTTATCGCAAAGGGACCCGCAGATGCTACCTCCTACGTCCGTACGGCATGATATCAGCAATATCAACGGCATGCAAAAACCAGGGCTCAACACTACTACCAATACTACTATCAGTGGTACCCCTGGAAGCATTCCTCCTAGTACCAAGAGCGAAGTAGTAGCTCAGTTGCGTAAGGAACACAAGATTCTCATGGTCCACTTGCGACAGCTTCGAAGTGACCAGAAAGACACCACTTTGACCCGTGCTAGTCGACATGTTCACTTATTGGAACAGTGTAAATACAGCAACTCCAGAGTGTTCAAAGGGCATAATAACAGAGTCATTGACATGGAAGTCAGCGCCAAAAACGGCTTAATGGTCAGCTGTAGTTCCGACGGACACTCTATTTTATGGGAAACTGGTGGTGGTAACAAGGTGGACTTTATCAATCTTCATAGTCTTTGGACCATGTGTTGTGCTATGAGCGAAGATTCACGGCTCGTTGCGTTTGGTGGGCTGGAGAACTCTGTATCGGTATATGCGACATATAACGCATCTATGGATTATACTGGCAGCAGTAACAACAATAATAATATCAATGTGCAAAGAAGTAACTTGACGACTCGGAATACAAATAAGTATCATGCATTGTTGACTACGGCCGCTCAGAAGGGCAACTTCGATAGAGACCCATTAGTGAAGCTCAAAGGCCACAAGGCTTATGTAAGCGAGATGGAGTTTCTCGATAGACAGCAGTTACTATCTGCGTCTGGAGATTACTCCATTAAACTGTGGGACACTTTGCATCAGAAAATCGTGGCGAATTACACCGAGCATTGTGGGCAGGTTTCTAGCGTACAGTGTCATCCTAGGAACAGACTCATCTTCTTAACATCCTCCAGCGATGGTACCATCAAAATCTGGGACGCACGAATGAACAAAAGCGCAATGACTATACAGGCTCATCATGCTGATATTGTGTCTACACGGTTTGTCACGGAGCGTTGTGGTATTGCTAGTGCTGCAGAAGACGGTACTATCCGTATCTACGACCTGAGATCCGACAGCCCTGTGGAATCGTATAGTTGGTTGGTCCCTGGAAACAGCTTCAGTCATCAAACGCCGCTAGGAGAGTTCACGACCACGGATACTAATGATTTCACCGATGCAGTACTGGAACGGCAACCTTTAGGCTCGTTTTTGAGCGACTATCGCAGCAACTATGCCGACTACAAAAGACGGAAACAAACGAAGGAGATGGAGGACAGTATCCTCATGATGCAAGGAAGTACCAGAAGCACCGGCAACGCGTACGACTATAATAATGGAAATGACCATGTCCATGGTTTGAAGGAAAACTACTCCATTAGCAATAACAATCATAACGACCAACAACCAAAAGATTACGACTTTGGTGACTACAGAACAACAGGCCGCAGACACAGCTCAGTAGGTAGCGACAGTAGGGCCTATAACCAATCAGGGTCGGCCTCTGGTGCATCTCCACGAGCACCTCAACGTAGACGGTCTCGTCAAGCCGTGCCTGAGCTCGCGGTGTCGTTCATAGCCAATCCTTCTGTCAAGCATCTCACGGTATTAGCGTCCTCTTCAAGCCATCGTCTCTTGTTCTTAGGATACGATGACGGCACCATATGTGTCCTGGATATTCTTAAGGGCCAATGGATATCACAGTTCCAAGCCCACAGCGACCGGGTCTCACATCTCAGCGTGGCTGACAATATACTCTACTCATCTAGTTTCGACGGGACTATCAAGAACTGGGTTTTGGACAGACGTCTGAGATAAAGCAGTCTCTTTTTACTTTGAATCTACTAAATCTTTACGTTTATCTTTGTTTTATCTTTTTTTGTTTAATCATATTCTTAAGAAATGAATTCTCTTCAGAAATAACTATTTACATCTTGCACATGTAGAAGGAGTTACATTCTACTGCTTGCTAAGCAACACGGTGCTCACAACCTATTTACTCCTTGCCAATCTTAGCAAGTATTTCGGCATCCCGGAACAGAAGATAGTCCTGGTCATTGATCTTGATGGAGGATCCACCAAAAGGAGGGATCAAGACTCGGTCTCCGGGTTGCACGGAGGGAGTGATCTTGTTGCCGTTGTTATCAATGGCACCGGGACCGACAGCGAGGACCTCAGCTTCACTGAGTTTCTCGACGTTCTTCTCAGGGATGTAGATACCGGAAGCGGTCTTGGCTTCAGCTTTAGCTCGCTGTACAAGGACTCTGTCAAGCAGAGGGATGATGGCTTTGGCGGATTTGAGAGTAGTAGACTATAAGGGGAGGTTAGTATATCGGTTTTATAAGTACTAAAGCAGGTTGAATCATGTAATATTGCTGTATGACTGCTGTATTAACACGTTCAACCAAACCTAAACAAAAGTTACATACCATTTCCGGTTTGTTGGTTCGAAATTGCAATAATTTGAAAAGCTCGGAGTAGGTTGAAAGTTGGAGAAATGCTGTGGAACTTTCTGGAGTGAAAAATAGAAAACGCTCCTGTGGGAGTATAGTGGTGGGTGACCATCGGTTCGGTAAGCAGTCGGCAATCGGACAATATAAGATTAAAAAAAAAAGATACCACAGAACAAGAAAAGAAAGTTGGCAAAAAGGAATAAATGAATAAATGCATTAATAAATAAGATGCCTGTGTTTGAAAAGAATAAATACAGTTTTGGCATGATTCGTTTGTTCAATCCGCTTTGTAATTGGCACATAGGAACTTGATCTTCGCGACTATTTCTGCGCTGATAGCAGGACTGGGAGCCTCGAGATCATACCGTTTCGGACCCGAGGTCTTCATAATGACAATTTTGAAGTTCGCAGGGATCTTGGACGACTGCTTGCACTTTATGATCTGGCTGATATGAAAACTCGACGTCTTGGGCGAGTCCAACCAGGTCTTTTCCTCAGAAGGCATGATATGGATATACTCTCCATCAATGGCCAGAACACGTTCATGACGCGAGATGAACGACATAGGTTGACGTCTCCATACAGTGTACTTTTCATAGCCTGCTGCCAGAGCACCAGGGAGCATATCCTTGTTGACCAATACTGACAATCTCGAGGGTCCAATACCGCCCCCAGCACCTCCACTATTGATATCCGTATTAGAACCATTGAAGTTCCTTACTCCAAACGCAGAATACATATTAGTGGTACTGTTTCGTCTAGGCTTAGAAGACGCCAGGACACTAACACTATTACCAACCCCGGTACCACTAAAGGAAGATGATATAGGTGCAGTATTAGAAGTGCTGCTGGTGCTGATGTTCTTCGTACCAACATTGCCTGAAGCAAGCGCCGTAGCCGATCGCACTTTGGAAAGACCTTTACCACTGCCATCTGGTTTGACAAATCTGTCGGCAATGTTCTTCATGGCAAGGAAATCATCTGCAGAGTAGCCGTTTATCAAAGTGACCACACGTCTGGGTGTCAGCTCAAACATGGTGTTTTTGACTGTTCCTAAAGGAATGTCTGGTGATAATACCGACCTTGACCGAGTTTCCTTCAAGAAGTACTGTGTAGGATCCAATTTCCGTTCTTTACAGATCATTTCCAACAAAGCACCAATCGTAGTGGACACCGGGAGCTTGCTAGCAGAGAATATTTCATGAGATAACGTCTCGTTGAATGGAAACTGGTATATAGAGACTGATACAAACGGCTCCTGTGAAATTCTTCGGACTTCACTGGCCGATTTAGCAGCTGTTGCAGTCGAGGGTTTGGTCTCTGTTTTGGTCTCTGTCTTAGGTTTTGTCGGTTTCTTTGAGTTTGGAGTGATCCGCTCGTTCTCTTTGAACTGCGCAGGAGTCGCTTCTACAAGCGCAAACTCGTCAAAGGAATACGCCGAGATCATACGAGTTCGGTCCAACGCAGGGAAGTCTTCATCAGGCTCACCGTCATCTTCTACTATACGGAGATTCCATCGATTGGCATCACACAGTATGTCTTTCAATGGAGGTTCACGTTTAGCTTCCATATAACAGTACAACGCGAACCCAATAGCATTAGCTACATTGACGTCATGTCTGACGATCACCGTCCAAGGTTTCTTAGGCTCTGCACATGTCGGCATGTACATGTTGATTTTCAGGGGTCGGCGTTCGCTTCTGCCAGATGCCGAGATGTACTGTTCCAGAGGGTTATCGAACGATGCTTGCTTGATTTTGATCAGGTTACTGAGCTTTGAGACGGTAGATGACCCTGCAGATGATGTGACAGATGATCCGGCTGCGGTACTAGCACTGCCAATACTGATGGATTGACTGATTTGCTGACTAATTGGTGGCATTTCAGGGGCTTCAGGGATAACGAACCGCTCGGTTTTTTCTAGTAAGGACGGAGTTACGTCTACTAAGCTCGGAACGGTATCTCCGTTGTCGACAATGGCAGAGTTTCCTGTGCCTGTTACGGCATTCGTCGACGAGGAAGACCGTTTTTTGCCGTTACGCGACTGTAACGAGTCCAGAGTCTTGGTTCTTGGACGGTTAGGCGCGCTCATACGACGCTGTTGCGCGGCCGCACTGTCAGTCCCTACTGCGGAGTTCGTATCACTAGTAACAGTGTTTCTTCTTTGCGAAGGGCCTGCTATGACGTTATTTGATAAAGTAGACGAGTTGGAGGACCCTGTGATCGCTCGACGCTGCCGCGTAGGATGCACAGCCAACGATGTAGACACTGAAGAAGAGCTGTCTAGTGCATCGTTGGACTCCAGCTGCGCTTTGATCTGTTCTGTAGTGAATTTTAGGTCCTCTTCAATAGCGCTGTCGTCTTCTGCACTAGAAGCAGCCGCCAGATTGTTATCCTCATAGTCTGTGTACAATGAATCTGTATCTGAATCGGAAGAACTGAGACCGAGATCATCCGAATCGTCGTCTTCATCATCTTCAAATACAGACCCATCCAAATCAGAGTCCGCAGATCCCTCGTCTGTTTTGTCTAAACCGGGCTGTTGACCAGGCGGCCGACCTAATAAATCGTCTGTAGACCTTCCGCGTCTATTCAATAGTGATAAACGAGCGCCTGTATCGACATCTGCGTCTTTAGTCTGCGAATCCAGCAACTTGTTAGAGCTAGGGGGGCCCCCAGCGGTCTGTTCCTGTTCATTGATATTCGACAAGAACTCCTTGCCATTCTCTTCACCTTGTACCTCAGGAACAGTGGATTCGAGAAACAGCGGCAACGTCGCAGACCTACCTCGACGTCTGATTGTTATGTTCTTGCGCTGTGAGGTCTTTCTGGTGAGATTGGTTGCTCCCGTGTTGGCGTTTTTTGCACGTTGGAACTCCACGATCCGCTCATTGAAGCTATCGACCGGGATAGGCGGACTAGAAGGAGTAGCGAGCGACAACAAGCTCGAAGCCGCCCAATTCAGCTCCTTAGGGCCGGTCTTGGTGATGTATAAATGCGTGGGTTTTATGACTCGTTCGCCTATACCATCTTGATAGGACCTCAAGTATGCGTTTCTTAGGTGACTAATGACGTAGCTAGATAATATATGGTTAGTTATTTGCTCGATATAACAAGGAGTTTTGTGGAAAACACGGCTTGATAGTTCAAGAATGTTATAAGAATGTTGATAATGATAACTTGAAGCACTTTTATCAGAGTTGATACCATGGTGTGATAACAAAACTTGATAAATATCGATATACTTTATCGGATACATATCAGACAGCTGCGCAGTCAATACCTGTATAACCCAAGCCAAAGCATGAGGACTCATGATGGTTTGACCAAATGGACAACCACAAACGAGAAAAAGCCCAGGACCCTACTTCAATACGCCAGTAATGCATTGAAAACCTTGATTGACACTTCAAATACACCGTCCAGCCGTTGTGGTGATACTTACTCCTGCTCATGTAATAAGGACATGACGTTAGCCTGTTAGCCAATGAGAAGTCAAAATCCCAAATTTTCAGAGAAGCTCAAGTAAACTTGACCTCTTCACACAACGTACCAATTGACTTAAGACAATTAACACAACAAGAATAAACAGCAACAATGGTCAGAGGTTATACAATCGCCGGTAAATTTGTGCCCGCATGGCAGGTAAGTAGAATGATGATGGTGAAATGGAGATAATAAATGATTGGTTGTGCTGCCTAGTTGACTGGCTGTTTGGGTCCTTAGAGAGAGAGAATTGTATAGAGGTCTTTAATGAAAGACCTCTTAGCCGTTTTGCTCTGGATTTTGCAGTACACCTCATTATATAGCTATATATGTTACATAATCGCAGGAGATATCTTTTTTGTGTCTCTATGTTTCTATTTACCTCCATCCCTGTCTTTCATGTCCGTCCATTTATCATATCTAACTGTAGCTCTCCTTCGGTACTCTTTCTTTGGTAACTGCGTACGCCGTCTACGCTACTGCAGGATCCAAGAAGACTGCTGTCACTACTCCTCCTATCAATGCTTCTTCGCCCGAGGAAGAGAAGTTTGTTCTGGACTTTCTCAAGAACAACCTTGAGGAGACTGAAAAGAAGGCTCATTAGGGAGTTGAGCTAAAGAGCATGGCACTGTTAGTGCAGGTCAGGCTATTCCATATTAAAGTAGAATTCGTCGAAAAACATGTATATTTTTTTGAAGCATTGTCTATTTCTAACCAAAATATACGTACCTTTGTCTTTCATTCATATGTTATTGTCATTATCTTTTGCTGTCTCTACACTTCGGCCTCTACTTCTATTTGATCCATATATTTGATCCTTTCTTTCATCCTCCCGTTTACTCCTTTTGTTCCATTACTATCTTAGCATATTACATCTTATACCGGTACTCTTACATTAGCTTGTCTCTTTGAACAAGACGCCAGTAGCCAACGGATCCGCTTCCAACACATTCTCACGGATCTTGATACGACGCTGCACGGCTGCTTCTGCACGGCTTCTCGCCTTCTCGGCCTCTTTATTACGTAGCTGTGCTCGTACAAAGTTCGGCGACACATAATGTTTGTTCTCGTAGATGACAGGGCCTCCAAAGGAGCCTTCTAAGATAGTCACCGGAGTCATGACAAGCCTTGGTCCAATCTCTACCAACGACATCTCAGTGGTTTTTTTGGAGTCTCCGCTACTATTATCTTGAGTCTCGGAAATCTGATAGTTTCGTATCCAAATCTTGTTATCTACAATGCTGAAGGTAAGAACATGGTCCACAAATGGCTTAGACTTCCTAGCTCTAGGAGGTACGCCAAAAGTGTGTACAAGCATTTCTTTGATCAACTGGTAATGAGGAGCACTGTCAAACATGCTATCGAATGACAACACAGGCCTTGAGCCTTTCAAACAGTTGCCTGTGAAGTTCAGCTCGTCCATAGTATGCATATTTTGAATCAGAAACTTGATGGAAGGGCCATTAGGAGGCTTTGTGAGCCATAAATACAAATCAACATGCTTTCTTGCCTCGAAGTACATGATATTATTGCAGTTGTAAAGCTCTGCAATCTCATTCAGCTCAGTAGGCTTGGATTTATTGTCGAATTTGGCTTCTTTACGGCCATGAGGCATCATTGCAGCCAAATCATTGATCAAGTGTCGGTGTCTCGACACAACTCCTCTGGAAGAGATTACTAGTACTCGCTGTTTGTTTCGGAACTGAGGGCCCTGTTCCCTGGAGTCAATATCATTTTTCTTTGACCCCTCAGATAGAGCTTTATAAATGGCAGACATCTTGGGTCTACGGTCTGGTGGTTGTCGTCTGGTGGTGGTTAGTTGATAACGATAGTTGAATTCTTAAATTTTTCAGTTCGAAGATGAGAATAAAAATATTTTTTTTTCTGTGAGAGAGAGAGAAAAACATGCCTGAACGAACGGAACTCAAGAACCAAACTATACTGAGAGTAACAGCACGAACTTTCTGATAGATTATATAAAAACCCGGTAAATCAGTAATTATCAATCATGGAATTATATATATTTATCCATCTGATAGTAACAAACAGTGACTAATATGTCGAGTTACGTAATATCACTGTCTTTTAGATTTCCCTCCCTTCCTCTCTGTGCCTGGCCTGATCAAATCAGCCGTACGTCTTCTCTCGCACCGAAGCCGAAGCCAGTAACCACTCCATTCCTTCTGAAAAACTCACCAAATATACAAACTTTACATTCTATATTCACCCAATTTTCATGTCGAAGCGGGACATTGAATCCTTGTGGAAAGACCTCGACGCTGATAGGTTCTCTCAGGCCTCTGAAAAAGCCTTTGGGCTTCTTAAAAAGAGCCCTGACAATGCCATGCTTACGGCTTTGGCTGCGTTGAGCTGTTACAAGTTGAACAGAAAGGTAGAAGCATTGAACCTCGTGGAAAAGATCTATGCACCCCAAAAACTGAGTCTAGATGAATCTAATATCATCCAGGAGATCTTTTGCGGTTATGGAATGTTTTCCAAAGTCAACGAAATGAGGGAAATCATGTATAAACGGTTCATTACTCAAGGAGACAGAACCAAAGCCGTTGATCTACTCAATAGTTGGTACAGCTGCATGTTAGAAGTAGGCTATTATAAAGGCATACAAGCCGTTTCATCGGTGTTCCACAAGCTGCTTCCTCAGAATGAAGTTCTAACTCAGCGGTTGGTATTCAGCTACTATCTCTTGTGTACCAAGCTTGGTAGTACTAGTAAAGAACCACAGCTTTCCACAGCCGAACAGAAGCTATATCCAATGTTAGCTGCCAGAACTTTGGAGAAGGTGGCTATAAAAACTCCCCAGCAAGTTTATCTCAAAGCTCTGGTTCTTAGTATCCAAGATGAGTCCAAAAGTCAGGAATTGGTGGACTATCTGATGAAAGATGAACTCTGTCGGGCCAACTCCTTTCTGGAAACAAAATTGCTGAGATTAGAGACTCTCAAGAAACTAGAACTATGGGATATGCTTATCGAGGAAGCGAGACGGTATCTCACCGAGGAACTCGACAACTGGATTTACTGGGAAGCTCTTGTTGATGCATCCAAGAAGACGGACAAAGTACAAGAGACTTTAGACTTTATCGAGTCATACAAGTCTACTGCAAAAGTCAAGCATATTGATTACAGGAACCATCTGTTGGCCAAGGTTTATATGCTGAAAACCCCTGAACTGTTTGCGCAGTATTTCAATGCGTTTAGTGGGAAGAAGTCTACATATGAGGACTTGTATATGCTGACAGCGAATGGAAACCTGGACTGGTTGAAGGAAATCTCTATCGATATAACCAAAAAACTGGTTAATACTCAAGACTTAAACAAGACATTGAATTTCGTCAAGTTCAAACATACTGAACTCGACGTTGTGCAGTTAGCTAATCTTTACACCAATAGCATGCAATTATTGGACGGTAAAGACCCCAAAGATTATCATTCCGGAGACGACTTTCTCTTACTAGCAGCAGCAAAAGTCTTATCTGCTTCTGTAAGTTCTTCTGGGCATGCTTCTCCTAGTAATTCCGATATTCTGAAAGCTATTGTATTATTAGAGCGTGCTGCAAAGAACGATCCTCATCAGTTCTACGTAAGGCTATGGCTGATCAGTCTTTATCAAATGCTAGGAGCATTCAGTGCAAGTGCTGCACATTTCAAAACACTGTCTATAAAAAATATGCAGCTGGAATCATTGGCTCATTTGTTGTTAGGAAGGGTCAGCACTCAATTCCCTGTCGCATTCAATCACACAGCATGGCTCAAAGAATCCGACGCATTCTACTCGGAGATTTTCGACTTGGGTGACGGCTTTATGAGAGCATTCCAAGATGGAATATATACGAAAATCGGCAGCATGTTTGATTTATTAGACAATCTGAACTTTAGCTTTACCAAGACGCTTTTGAATCTGGAAAAGTGGAAATTGGAACGACAGAAATCCAACGTGCTGAAGGTTGTAGAAACAAAATTGGTACTAAACTTCGATACCGACACTCGGAGTCTAAAAGACCAGCGTGACGTGAAAACCATTGGTTTTTGTTTACCGAATGAGTTCAGAAGTTTGTATCAGAAGTTAGATCAACCGCATAATGTTTCTAGACTTTGGCTGGAGATACAACTTCTTTATGAAGACCTGATATTTGAAGGCCTGACACCATTTAACGGCATAGTCAAGGACGATATCAAGCTGAGAATCGAAGAAAAACTAGCTAAATTCAAGACGAAATTGGATGCAGGAGCAAGTGGTGGTGATCTCACAGCTATTGAACGCTGGGCTTGCGAGCTACTAATCGCCATGATCAACATGTCTGTATTCAAAGACAGCTCTAAAGACCTGCTTACACTGTTTTATGAGCATAAAAAATATGCTCCAGAGGCATCGGATGGTATTTATAACTGGAATTGGCCGCATTATGCGCTTACAGTGCTAGATACTGCGAAAATACTGAAGAAGGTGTCCAACAAGAACAAAGAGCCTATTGCGAAAGCCATGGAAGAGATCAAGTCCAAAGCAGGTTTGATAAAGAAGTCCAATACTTTCAATAAGGACTTGGTATCGGAACTGGAACAATGGGCTGTGAGTGTCGGGGTGAGCAAGTCTGATCTGGAACATGTAGTCGAGGGTCTTTTTGCAGCACAGAATGAGACTCTAAGTTCTATTCGAGCAGGCTGAAGAAGGTAACCATGTAAATATGTCAATGTACATGTACAGATACTAATACTGTTTATAACAATAACAATAACAGGCACTAGAGCTACTAGCTAATAATCATACTGTTTATGCAATACTGTTGTCATCGGTTCAACTCTACTAATCCCCATTAGAGAATGTTCAGGTACTTTGCCATATCATTGGCCTGCTTTGTGCCTATAGACACCAAATACCTGATCTTCTCCGGGTCTTCTACAGAATTGTTCTGCTCGAACTCAGCTCTAGCAAATGCAATGATCTCTTTTCGTTGAGCCCCATCAGGGATTCCTAGAGTGTTAGGTGTTGGCTAAAATGCTGAGCAATAAGAGGATAACCATAGTAAGATCTACTTACTGTATGCTGTCCGCACTACAAAACGCCATAAAGATCTTGCTTTTGCCGTTTCAACAAACTAAAGTTAATTTCAGAGCTATATTAACAGATATTTATAAGTAGGAGGGGCTCGGTTACTTACATAAGCTAGGCCTTTCATTGAGTTGAGTTGAGTCCCATGTTGTTGGAAGGAAATTTTTAGTGGAATCTAGTGGTGATGCGATTTTGTCACCAAGAAAGAAAATGCCGAAATGGCAGACAAAGAGCTACAAAATGAATACCAAGGTCAACCAAAACTGTAAAATCAAATTTATTCCATATCATGAAATAGCTGATTAAGCTGAGGCAGTCGATTTAATTGCATTTCTAAAGTTATAGTATATGTACAAAGGTTCCAGGGTGTATCTGTATCTGTATCTACATCTGCATAAGGTATAGCCATCGATATAGGCACTTAACGCTTGACCCAGGTATAGCTCTTTCTTGCCTTGGGCTTGCCGGGCTTCTTTCGCTCTTTGACTCTGGTATCACGCTGTAGACATCCTGCTCTAGAAAGTCGAGTCAGAAGTAATGGATTATGAACCACTATAGCTTGTGCAATACCGTGGGCTATGGCTCCTGCTTGTCCAGAAGTACCTCCACCTGTCACGGTTACAAACACGTTATAATCGCCTACACTAGACACGGCTTTCAGTGGGTATAACACTGTGTGTCTATCTTGCAAACGTGAAAAGTACATGTCCAAAGGTTTGTTGTTGATGAGCAACTGTCCTTGGACATTAGAGTTGTTTCTGACCATGGAGACTCGCGCGGAGGCCGCTTTTCTTCGTCCAATGCAAATGGCTTTCCCGTCTTCATCCAAGGTCTTGTATTTCCTCTCCTGAGAGTTCCCGAGAGCGGAAATGTCATCCTTTTTTTTGAAAACAGATAATAATGTCTTGACTTCTTCTGGCATAAGTTGACTATCTATCGCGTCTAGTCGGTTCAACAGCCTGACAAAAGTTTGATAGGCAGAAGGTTTGATGCTTTTGGACACACCAGTAAACGCCGTGTACTCTTGAATAGACATCCATGATGATTTTTTGTTTTGCGTTACAACCGGTAGATTGATGTTCCTGTACAACAGTGCATTGAGTCTCTTCATGATTTCCTCATGGGGAGGATTCGCCATATAGAAGGCACTATCCCGAGGAATTACTCTGTATTTCCTACTGAGATGCTCTGGGTCATTTATATCCGCAATAGCTCCTGTTTGTGTCTGGCCTGTAGAGGATGTAGTGCCGCTGTTGGACTTGGTAGCGCCTACAAACAGGTCAAACTCGAGCTTGGCTTTTTTCAAGTCCTCGTTCATTCGATGTGTCAGTTCACTTCTCCTGTTACGTAACATCGAGAAAGTATGCAATTGTCGGGACCCTTGAAGGCCCCATGACTTCCATGTTCGTGAAAACATCGAAACGTGAATGTGTTGTGTGAGTGAGAGTGTGAAGTGGGCTAAAAGATGAAATTTTTCAGTTAACACAAAATTAAGTCTGGGTCACGTGATAAACAGCGGTTGATGTACATTAAAAGTATTGTAATTCGTACATAATGAGAATATAAGAATCAAATTGTGGTTTATGACATTTTGAGGTATTATATAAAGGTATATTAGTAGATTTAGAATGCTTACAAGCGCCTGAATATTAGTTTATAGCAATTAACAGGTCACGTGATGTCGCATTTTACTAGGTAATAACTCTGGCTTGGTACAAAACAAATTTTGAGCAATACATATAAATTTCACTTTTCCAGTCTTTTGAAAAGTCAGGGGAAAAAAGCACAGACCTACTTAGTAAACATGTTGTATATTATTGAGCATATGGAAGAAGAGCTGTACGAATGGACTATATTAGAGTATAAAACCATTTGCAAGGACCTGGCAGCGAAAGGATCAGAACTGTTGCTGACATCTATCAACGAAAAGATTCTCACAGTACCAGAGGAATTAACATCGCAACCGAACCTCAAATGGACGTCGGAGAGCGTCGATGAGTATTTCAAGAAGCTTAGTGTTAGTGCGGATAAAGTGTGTTTATTAGACCCAGGTGCCACGGAGATGCTGAAACCTGAAGATCAGAAGCAATTTGAATACTTTTTATTTGGAGGAGTATTAGGAGATCATCCTCCTCGAGACCGTACAGGAGAACTGAGGAAGTTCGGTTATGTAGGACGAAACTTAGATAAGATGCAAATGACTACGGACACGGCGGTGCGAGTAACTCAGACTATATTGAAGGACCAAATTCCGTTTGAGAAGATTGACTTTGTGGATTTCCCGGAGTTGGTTTATTCAAAGCATGAAAAAGTCAATATGCCGTTCCGGTATGTCAAAAACAAAGACGGTGGCCCGCTAATGCCACCGGGGATGAAAGAGCTGATCAGATTGGACGAAGAGAGTACCTTGGATGATCTTTTTTAAGTTTGTTTGGTGGCTCTCTGTTGTGGAGACGAAAATATCAGATCAGTTTCATGTGCTCTATGATCTGGACACAATGGTGTGGACATAATTGGGCCTTATAGATTTTCTTTGTGGAGACACATTTAAGGTTCAGGCTTGATACATCTGAAACAAAAAGCTGGTAGCACTACAAAGTTTGTTGCAGATTATGTTCTTTGAGGCTGTAGATCCGGCTTGAGACGACTTGCAGAGCGATATAAGCATAAAACAAGACAAGATAGTTATATTGGATTGATTTTATCTGATTGCACGATGGTAGATCACGATGTGTAATTATAAGGTGTCAGTCTCCACAGTCCAGCCCCACTACAGCCTGGATGGGTATTATGGGCACATCATCACGTACTGAGTCTAGAATAAATATGGCATGGTTGGTTTCAGTTTCAACTTTCTTACGTATTTTGGGTTGAGTTGAGCTCATAAGACACGGTGCTAGTGAAACGTGTACAGGGTTCAATTGATCTAATGTCTGTAGCTGAGTGCCCACAGTGTGAAGTAAACATAAAAACACAATGAACAATGAACAACGATCGAGTTGAATAGTAGATCTCCTCTATGTGCATATAGTTACCTAGTATATCCAAACTCTAGCAGGTTTCCCTACCCAAGTTTTACCTCTTGCTACAGCATTTTCTAGCTTCACGTGTTTCTTGCTACTCATCTCGTTTTTTGTTTTTTTTCCTGGGTGGTGCCTTTAAAGTCTTTCCCTTTCCGGAAAGCTAATTGTGCAGATCAGACCATTGACCATGTGGACGATCTTCCTCGATACGATTGAAGGTGAGGGATAAATTACTGGATTGAGTTGGGGGTGTTTCAAACACGGAGAACCGCGATAATGATCTTCTTTCCTCGATATTGATTTATGAACTATTTGAGCTAATAATATGGTCTGGTGGTATTGGCTTTGGACCGCTAATTGTACTAATGAATTAATGAATGAACTAATGGACTCACTCAGAGAGCCCAGCCAGGGGCTGGCTGAGGAACAAGAAACATCATCTCTATGTATTACAGCCAAACCTGTAACTGGACTTGGTCTGTGAACTCTACTTTGTTTTGCTGCCTGGAGATGGCTCAAACAAAGAAAATCCAAAACAAAAAGCAAACGCAAAGGTAAAGAGGCACAAAAGTCAAAATAGCAAATGATATGCGATGGGACATGGAGGGGAAAGGATGCCCAAAATGAAACATGTCCCCAACCAACTGAGGGCCTAACTAGTTAACTCACTAAGCACTAGCCTGGTAAACTCAAACCCGCCTTGCGATGATTGGTTTACACATCGCCGTCTAACACATATGGGCATGGTGTGGTGAGAGAAAAGTTTTGTGGTCTGGTCTTTTCATGGCTTGTTTTTTAGTGCCTTGCTCGAACAGAGTCCCTTTTTGGAACCCATCAGACGAGCCCATGTTGATAGACACCGGAACAACTAGCAACAAACACACACCCGTGTCGCCTGATATATTTTCTTTTGCTATCTTTTATGTCCGTTCCGTGGCGCAGATCATGGAACACCGCCCACCGGCTCGGAGGACCATGAGTTGTGGCTTTGACCGAGTTACAGCTGTATATGACATGAGATGCCGAGATACCAATACCATAGAGATATATCATATCAGACATGGTTAAAAAGGGCTTACTAAGTTCTAAGTTACAGAGCTGATGTAAACCAACGCAGAGCACTACTCTTGCTTCAGTTTGTTATGTATCACATCATGTATCACCTAATGCACCAGTTAGTGTTTTTTTTGTTTTTTTGTTTTTTAGTTGTCTTTTCTTTTTCCAACCCTCATGATGATGCACGGATATATGCTTGCGGGTTGCAACTCTAATTAGTAAAAAACTTCCGGTCCAAACCTTGGTATCTGGACTAGGCAATATTGCAACAACTAATTGATATTGGCTCAAAGTAGTATATATTAAGGTAGTCAAGGTCTCCTGGAATGATGAAGCAGGGAAAACCGGTATCGTTTCTCGGTCTTGGTTTTGGTCTTTGTTTGTTCGATTTTGTTTGCATTTTCTGAGCGAGTCTCTATATTTATATTATATCGATCAATATATATATTAATACGCTCGAATTCAAAGACCCTGTTCAAGAGATATCACGGGGATACTCGATACACAGAGTATATTTTACAGAGTATTCTTACACGTATTTGAATACTGTTGAGTATCACCAGCTCAGCTCTTCTAAACTCAGCCAAGACACGCTATAATTAAAGTGACCATACCAGAACCGTCACTTATATGAATATTTACTCCACAATCACGCCCATAGATTCAAGGATCGCGGCCAGCGAAAAGACCAGAAATGAAACCATTGAGAATGTCAAACCGTCATTACATTTGAAGATGGACTTCTCTATTGGTCGCGACAGTTCTGATCTCCAGGGCTGTCTATCAGCAGAATCCATGGACTGTGGTTCTTTAGATGGCTCCACTGATGCCGGTGACACAACTATAACTACGGCAGGTTATCTCAGTAGTAAAGAAGACGAACTGCAGATTGTTACTCCGGAACAGTCCATTGGCAACTTGGACTATTTTGCCCAGACGTTGCCGCTTTGTATCAAGCTAGACGCGTTTCTCGCTGCTTTTGACTCGTTCATTCCTTTGATTGTTGATCCAAGTTCCAAATCTAAATCTAATCCTTTCTCAATCTCTGATAGACGACAATCAGCATTAAGAGTTGTTTGTGAGAATCCAACATGTTCAGCTTTACACAATATCGGGCTAGCGAGACTGCTCGAACATGCCAAGAACAGTCTCAAGATCAACATCATCAATGTATTGCCGCCCGTGAGCAACCGCATATCCAAGAAATCCAACCGAATGTCGCATCTTTTCGCTGCCATTCATGATCCTAGTATCACTTTGCCGGATGACAATCTTGACACTGTTTACCATACCAACAGATACTTTACCAGTATTAATCGGTGGAGGCAGGCACATCCTAGTCCTCAAATCAGTGAAACCGACAGTGATCCTTGGGAAGCGTTTGCCAACTCAAACACGAACTCTGACACAGTATCTGGAGGAAGCAGCAGTGTTATGAGTGATGGAGACATTGATGATGCGGAAAACATGACTCTTAACAACCATAATAACAATAATATCTCGGACAGTGACCTTATGAAGCTTATACAAAACCAGTCTCAGCTCACACCGAATCAATGGCACAGGTTACAGGAAATGGAAATCCCTGGCATTGTAAATATCACGTCTGAGCCATGTGAATCGGTTTCACCTGTGGTGGCACACTCGTCTGTGGACCTCAGCTTTTGCATGCAATTGATCCCTGTTCATCATGTGGAGAACGGGTTCCTGTCAAATTTACAGCTTCGTTATAACGAGTTGGCGGACGGTGGCATTCTATTTGTTTCACAGCCTTCATCATTGAAATTTTTCAACAAGACTGTTCTTCCATGTTTGGATCAAGCACTTTACAATATGCTAGCTTTGAACCTTGTGTCGTCAAGTTTCTGTGAAGACATGTCAAGTCCTCCAAATTACCATTCCGCGCTACCGTTCGAAGAACAATTGAAACTGGTTCAGACTTTGCCGAACTCGGAAGTTGTTTACATGAAGAACATAACTGATTTTGAATTTCCTACTTGGAGTAGTCAGTGGTTGTTTTACGAATCCGATTGGTTGAACAGCAAGTTGCGATACTATGGGGGAAGCTGTGTATCGACTTCCAGCGCACCGGATTCGCCTCTTCATAGTGGATACCAAGGCAGTATGATTCCTAAGTTGCTTCAAGGAATGTCGAGGAAAAAGGCATGGAAGCAACCAGGAGTCACTGATATTTCTATTTTTGTCATTCGCAAAAAAACAGCAACAGCAACACCTCATGCATAGATAATCTTTTTTCATAATTATAAGGTAATCCTCTCTTAATTCAAGTGACATTTTTTTTTTTTGGCTAATTTGGTGCTCAGTTTAGCGCGTCGTACCGTTAGGTTTCTTGGTAGACTCAGTATGTGACTTAGAGTCTGGCTTCAATATTCTTTGGATAAAGTCTGCTAAATCCTGGTCGTCGAAGTACGACATATGACTGGCTACTGCCGTGAACAGAGAGAAGTCCAGCATGCCTGTTTGTATTTCAAAGTCGACTCTTGATCTGCTAGGGTTTATCTCTCTGAGCTTGTCCTTAATAGCATCAATCTGTGCCTTTGTCAGAGTCGGTTTCTTAGCATCCTTTTCAGACTCACTTTTATTTTTTGATTCATCTAATTCCGGGTCATCCGAGTCTTTCTGGCCTTCAAGAAGCTCTTGATCCTGTTTTGAGTCCTGGAATCCTATTTTGGCCAAATTCGCAAGCAGATTGGTGGCATTATTGGAGAACTTTTGCCCAATCTCTGTAAACTGCTGCACTTGACTCAGGAACGAGCCTTGGACGAACGGCACAGGTTCCGGATCGATGTCAGCTGCCTCTTTGACAATAAGAGGCTCCATCCGATAACTAATAGGGTCAGTGGGATGGAAAATGTTGTACAAAGATTTGACGTTGTTTTTCAACTGGTCATTGACGATATATTTGCCTTGAATCAGTTGATAGAGGCCCAGTGGGCTTCCTAAACATATGAGGTTTTCCACGGGAAACTCTAATTGCGATTTCGAGGGTTGGATCTTGTTACTGAGGACAAAGCCTTTCTGTGACCGCGAAGATAACAAATCGTACGAGATAACAGATCCTAGAGAGTGACCAATAACCGAGACTGTAGGTGGTCGTTTCATGTTGTTGAGAGTCATGAACCGTCGAAGAAGCGTGTTAACCTGTAGAGTAATCGACGATAATATTTCTTGTTTGATTTTAGGCTCGTTGTAAAGCAAAACGTCTAAGACAACATCTCCAATAATGTTTCTTACGGAACTAATGCCTGATACAGTGATATCACGTAGACTTACAGGTAACGAGTTTTTGTCTTTGAGATTCAGCTGGTCTCTGGTCATTGCAAAGTCCACGTCGTGTCTCCATAGCACAGGCAGAACCTGTATGCCATTGTTGTTGTCAGGACCTTTGTATAGAGTTTTCAAGTGTGTTCTTAGAAGATTGACATCGTGAACAAAGCTCATGGATTCTAATCGTTGGCTAAGTTTCTGGCCAATTCCATGAACACATAGGACCAAATGGTCTACAGGTCTATTGTAGTTTTTGCCATCATCACCACTGGACGAACTGACGAAGTTCTCAGGATAGTCGTGTTCCATTTGATTCTCCAACTTACTCTTCTTGTCTTTAAGATTGAATATAGAAGACAGAAGATTGGTGACGGAGCCTGAACCACCGTCAGAGGATGCATTGGTAGCAGTAGTGTCGGATGCTTTTGTAGAATTTTCTGATTTGTCTGAAGACTTGTCGCTGGCTTCAGTTTTGGAATTCGAAGCTATCAGCTTTGTCAGTTTCTTCTCGTCAATGGAAGTGATACGTGTGAGTGACTTAGCGAGAGACAGTTTAGACCAAACATTAAGTAGAGAGTCTTCATCAGAGGAAGGCTTCAGAACCATTTTGGCATTGTCAGGGTCTCCAGGGAATAGAGTGAGCTCAATCAACATGTTGGAGTGATGAGGATGCGGAATTGACTTGGTGAGACCTTGGCTGTTCTTCACTGATAATGAATTTGTCATTTTGGCCATTTGCCTAAGCGACTCTAAGGCGTTTGCTATTTCAAACCCACAAGGACGCATTTCATCACTGAACCAAACACCTCGGCGTAACTCGTATTTCGGGCCTGACCAATATGTAGGGAATAAGGTGAACTTGGTTACATCGGCTGTGAACAGCCCGTCTTCTCTTACGAGCAATTCATGTTTCGACAAGCCGAACGGATCGGGATCTGGATGTGAGTCCGCGTCCCCGTCCGAAGATTTATCATGGACTTTCGGAGTGATTTTTGCAGACTTTTGTTCTTTGATACTCTCAAGATACTTCATCTCGACTCTTTTAGAGTCCTGTGGAGAAAGTACCATGAATTTTGTAGGTCCTTGGTTGTAAGATCCATATGCTACCAGTTTAGTACGCTCCTCGGGTTTCACCTTGAGAGGTAGATCTGTGGCATAGAACCACGGAATGGCTTTATCAGGGAATGCTGCGTTGCCGAAACGTCGTCGCTGAGTAATGTAGAGAACCGTACATTTACTTTTAGAGCATTGGATGTTTTTTTTCAGTATCTGGCGTGGCAGAAACATGGTGTTTGAAAAAAACAGTAGTGGAGGAAGTCAAAAATGGAGACGTGGATAAACGTCAAGTGAAATATCGCAGGGGAGATCCGATCTGCAGGCCAGCGATGTGAATCTGTCCTTTTTTCCGGTGGACACAATCAAACTGAAACCTTGTTAAAGCTGAGGCGAGGCGAACAAGGAGGAAGTAGATAGCTAAACAAAGGGATAAACAATCAAATTAGATAAAAGAAAATATAGGAGGACGGCTGACTGGCTTTGGCATCTAAAATAAATACTTTCATATTTCCTAGTAAAATATAAGCAAAGACATCAATCTACGTTTGAGACTTCAAGCCTGATATAATAAGCATTTTTGGCCTTTTTGGCCTGCATCAATTACATAAGTAACAGGGCCCAGATTATAGTATAGACATATCCGTTCCAGCACATACATGCTGACGAAAAGACGACCAAAATACTCTCGTTAAAACCAAGGAACAATAAAGGAATAAAATCAAATAAAAATGCATATGAACATCAAATCAAAAATCAAAACCACTACGAAAAACCCCACCTGATCCACGATGCTAGGCGTCTTTTGCCTCCTCCACAAGTTTTCCAATCAATAATCTTACCATATTAGTACCGATTAGAGTGGTAACGTAATGTAATTGCAGTTGTAACGACGACATCTACTCAATTAACGACTACTAGTCCCAGTCATCGCAGTTGTGGCCATCACAACCTTACATCTTCCCATCATCAGGCATGAACCTCAGTCTGTGACTAGTAGGTAACTTTGGCAGCACAGAGATGATGCAGAAACAGCAGTTGATGACAAAAAATGTCAGGTCGTAGTTTGTATAATGCGTAGAGATAAGAAACAAGCCCACAGGCACACCCAGAAGAAACTTCTTGGCAGGGGTGTACTGGTCGCCTCCGTCAATCTGTTCCCACATGGTCAATGTGTCGTATGCACCAGCATTGAACTCAAAAGGAATACCTTTGACATAATGAAACATGATATAAGTGCCAATGACATAAGTGGCGTTGGTCAAAGTCCAAGCAATCTGTCGCGATACACCTGGGACCAAGTCAAACAGCAACAAGAGCAGTAAGACAATGAAGATGTGTATAACCCAGGCACCTTTATAATTCACCCAAGTGGCGTTTAAGTTCGGTAGAGAGCTTTGGTCGGTTTCTTCCTCCAAAGTTTCTGGTTCTAAATGTCCAATCAAGGACGAAGATCGCCTTCGGCGCTCGGTAGTCTGACTCGGCGAGTTGACTGTCAGCTTGTTACCCGCAGAACTGGACGAGCTTGTGTGGTTGCTGTTGCTACTGCCTGCTCCAGATGGAGACACTGGCAGGCTGATGTTGACACTCATGTTGTTGTTGTTCGTCTTCGTTGTCGTGACCATGAGGTTTGTTTGTTTGTTGGTAATCAAAAAAGAGAAAAGAACAGGGCAGAAAAAAAGTTCAAATCCGAAGCTTGGCTTTTAAATTGCAGTTATACCAGGAAGCAAGATACAAAGCTTGATACTTGGTAGTGTGATATTGGTTCTGAACAGCGGTCTGAACAGATACAATTAAGTAGCGTGGCGTGGTGTGAATTACAAAAACTCGATGGTTGTTTGTATGTCCTAACGTAACGCAACGTAACGTGTGGATTCAAGGATGGGATTTGTTGTTATTTATACTATTTTTCTAGTGGTGTTTTTTGTGCTATGCTTTTTTAGGGCGAGGTCACGAGAAGGGCTGTGCTGGAAGAAAGAAGTCGGAATCAAGACATTGTGAAGGTGGGCAAAGTTGCTGGAAAAACATGAAAATAGACAGAAATGCGATAGAAGATCGCCAAATGCCTATTTTTTAGCTTCTTACTAAGTTTTAGCCGACTACAGTGAACTCTCGGTGGACTTCTTGCTAATGACCTCTGCTTGCTCTCGTATTCACCGAGATCATAGTTTGCTATGCCCGAAGATGATCATCACTGCAATGACTGATTAGTATTAGTTGGATTATTACAAGCCGAGGAATGGAGTAGGAATTGAGTTAGCGCAAACTTAATACGGAAATATCGATGGAATATTAGCGTGAATTCAACCTTATATAAGCTGATTATGCATAGCTTATTTCTACGCAGCTTAAGTTGATATATCCAATTTAACCAGGTAAATCCTTAACTGTCTTTAGCGGAAGTCTCTAAGCTAAAGTTTCTAAGGAGTGAATGGAGTTGAAACTGAAATGAGATCAGGAGATTCAGTCAACCAGCCAACCAACCGGTAGAAACACTTTTGACAATTGATATAAACACGTGACATCGTTGTCAGATAATTGCCAGGGACCAGTAATATATATTAAATCCGTTACGACTGGTCAATGTACCCTTGAAAGTATGCTTGCTACAGCCTTGCTTGCACCAAAAATACTGACTAAGTCATTACGTAAGCACTCCCAATAGTCTTACATAAACAAGCCACTTGACATGATTTGACCAAACGCGTGCAACTTAACCAATAACCTCCACCTAACTTCGGGAAACTCCACAAACACCTCTTCTGGCATGAGTCAAGTGCCTCTAAACGAGTACTCCCCTCTGGGGGACGACAATGATACCTTGTCCCAGCGACGCTACGAGGTTTTGTCGCCCGTGAAGCTGGACTTCAACGCGCGTGTCCAACTGAAATCCCCCAGTCCTGAATCATCAACATTGGACCCAGATCAATATAGGACACAGGAAACAGCCACAAGTTCTACCAGAACCGCTACTGCCGATACTTATAGAAATATTCATACAACTTCTCATACAAACTATGTCAATTACGACGATTTCGATGACGACGACGAGATCTTACGTCCAGAGCTGGACTCCCTGAATATGGAGACCCCTGTGCATCCCACCGCGTCTGCGTTTCAAGATACTCCTTCTTCTGCGAGTCCGCAGTTTGCATACAACCACTCGTTGCGTATGAAGTCCCTATTAAATTCTACTCGTGCTCGTGGTGATAATCGCGATCTTGGCTCGATGATAATGCCTAGAAATGAGCAGCGTGACTATCCAGAAGTCGACCGGGAAGGTAACGATGAGAGGGACAATGAGGGTGACAATTACAGTAACAATGACAATGATAATAACAGGGATAATGACAGATTCAATGATCAACCACGCAAGTATCTCCAGCCAGAACTCGTCGACGAAACCGAAATGACTGCATCTTCAGATGTCATTGAGATCGAGTCTCAGGAGTTCAAGCCGAACCCTGACAACTATATTGCATATGAACCTTCTACGAGGTTTCAGCCGAACAGGAACGTGAAAAACCTCAACCTCAACCTCAACGGGACCTCGAAGCCAGTATCCCCGTTGAAATCCAGTCTTGCATCGCCTTTCAAAGCACCCGGCTCAGCGAAACGCGTAGCATTCGGCGACGGTTCTAAAGAGCTGGTGGAGGTGCGGCAAATTTCGCCGGAACAATCCAGATCCTTATCCGGAGAAACTTCTGAGGAAACTTCCGGAGAAATTTATGGTGATATAACTAAAGAGATGACCAAAGAGATGGCTGATGATATGTCTGATGACATGGTTGGAGATACGACAGCGTTACCTGAACAAGATTCACCACTAAGTGATGAAGATGATGTCTATGATTATGATGTTAATGAGCCTGCCAGCGGTACTCGACGCGTTATAAATGGCTCTATGGCGAGTTCCTTTGCAAACAGAAATACAAGACAAAGCAGTAGCACTACAAAGCGTAGTGAGCCGATATCAATGGCCCGAACAAGACCGTCGCACTCTACCAGAACTGCTGGCCGTAGCCGTCCAAGAACAGTTTCCTTGCAGGAAAGCAAGCATGAACACCAAGAAATGCACATTATGAATCCATGGTCTTTGGACGAGTGGAATGCGATGCAAGATCGTATGGTGCGTCTTGCTCGGAAAGCCCCAGAGGAATTGTCTATAGACGATTATGTTCGAGGAGTCAAGCCATTATTCCGCAAAACCAACAATCTTGAACTGAAAGCCAGAATACGTGCATTGCTTGATAAATTCGATGGAAGAATATAGGCTGTAATGTCAGTCTCAGTCTGATAAGACCACAGACTTACTGGCATGTTTCTCTTGCATAGATGAGGCGAGTGGTGAGGTGCAATGATATTCCATAATATGTGATGTAATCTAATC
Source organism: Daia ofunaensis (assembly GCA_003707925.3). NCBI lineage: Eukaryota > Fungi > Ascomycota > Dipodascomycetes > Dipodascales > Trichomonascaceae > Daia > Daia ofunaensis. The sequence goes on along the minus strand of PPMC03000007.1, from coordinate 336,143 downwards.
GGATGATAGTAATGTGATGGCTATGAATATGTCAATGTAATGTAACTATAATGCAATCCTTAATCTTCCTGGACAGACAAATAAAGCATAGTAATGGTCGCAACTGTTCAATGGTATTTAGTTCTTTTTTTATTCAATTTTAGGTCATATATGTACTTATAGGTTTCTTTCTTATCATCTTTTCTGGCCAACCTACCCATCAAAAGAAACGCGGAATATACTTTGAAAAGTTGCCAATCATTTTCATTTCCTTTCTTTTGGACGAAGTAGGAGTGTCGTCACCAAGCGGAGGCGTAGGCGGCCTTCGCAGATGGTCCAACTCCGAAGATTCGCCATGAAGACCCTTCTGCTGCGCACGGGCTTTGCTTCGCGTAACCAACGGTTTGACTTCTGAAGGCATACGTCTATTGGTTTGAGCAGTCAATTGCGAGTTGTTTTGGGCAGTGACGGCTGCCGCTATGGTATCTGGAGATGTTTTTGAGTGAGATTTTGGTTGGTTCTCAGTAGATGCTTGATTTTGGTTTTGACCGTGTTTTTGGTTTTGTTTGTCTCCCGGACTTTGGTGGTGATTTTGATTGTGATTTGGTGGAGTAGACTCGCTGCCCTTGCGTTTCCGTTTCTTCTCGCTGGCTTCGTTTCTGGTCTTACTTGCCTGTAGCGCTGCAGCACGGATCTCGTCGACATTCAGGTTCAGCTTGCGGGCCTCGGCGAGAACCCGTTCAAACGTAGAAGCTTCATCCGTCAACTCAATCTCAGGCTCGACAAAGTCCTCCTCACCGTCGAATAAATATCCTTTATGTACACGTTCTGTGGCTTGAGCAACCAGTTGATCGATGTCCAATTGGATATCGTTGGTCTGCAGAAACCGAGCGAGGTTGGCAATCACGCTTGGTTTCTTTTGTTGTGGCTGTTGTTGGTCTTTCAAGCTTTTGGTGTTTGATTTAGTGGTATCAGTATTGGTATTGGTATTGTTGTTCGCGCCCCGCGGTCCAAATCCATTGGACACCTCTATTTCGGAGGCAAACTCCACATGCTTGACATGCGATAAGCTTGACGTTGGCGGAGGCGTGATAGACGAGTACGACCGTTGTCGGGTCAAGTTGTCACTGCCGCTGTTGGCATTTGTAGCCGGATCAGAGTCCAATTTGACACCACATTTTGCAGCTGCTGCGTCGTGAGAAGTAAATTCCAGCTCATGAGATATTCGACAGTGGTTGATGAACCCTTGAACGCTTCCAAAGTTGCTTCTGTGGCATTCTGGGCAAACCAACTTCACGACCGTGCCATCTGGGCGACGGTATAGACATCCTGTAGATACTGGCGTGGCAGCGGGAGGTGGTCTTAGTGACAAGCTAGACAGAGATGACCTTCGCGTGTGGTAGTATCCTGTACTGCTATTGCTGCTGGAACTGTAATGCAATTCGTCCAATCCCGCAGACATCGAGTAAGAAGACGAGGTCGTCGACTGGCTACCGCAAACACACTTGTTGAGAACAGGGGGTTTCAAAAACTTGGAATACTTGTGGACAAAGCTCTCGGGGTCGCCGGAGATGTGTTGTGATGGGTTTTCTGAGTGCTGGCGCAACTGCAGCATCATGACCTGGGTTTTGGCAAGCTCGTCTTCTATGGACCGGAGTTCGCGATGCTTGAGAAGAATCTCGAGGTCAAACTGCTGTGAGATGATGCTCTTGACCTTTTCCAAATGCTCCGCACTCAGTGTTGGTTTGGATTGTGTAAGCGTTGCTTCATCAACTTCTTCTTCGTCTTCCTCTATGTCGTGTGAACGAACCACTTCCTCTTCACAACTAGCATCTTCCGCTTCAGACAAGGACACAGAAGGTGTGGGAGTAGCCAGGTCGATAGAAGGTACTTCTTCCTCGTGCTTGATATGTGTAGGGATAGGAGCGTCGGAACTCCAGAACTCGTCGTCGTCCTCTTCTCCTTCCGCCGTGTAGACTGCCGCTTCATCGACGTCATCTATCTTGGAGGAGGACCTGCGTTTAGCGGCAGTCGCCTTTCCAACAACAGGAGGCTTTGAGTCTTTACAATTCTTGGCCATTTTAGACTCGTCATGGTCGCTACCAATGTTTTTCAATCGGTTAGACAACCTACGTCTCTTTGTACCTCTACCAGGGCTCATTACAGGGGTACCTGAACTAGAACCGGGACTACAAGCAGAGATGTCGCCATCTGGTGCAGGCGCGTGGCGCAACGACGACGGCCTGTGCCTCAGCACAAGTGAGCTCCTCTTACGTGCCGGCATTTTGCAACTACTGCTAGCATGAACCACTGACCAGACGTGAACAAAATAATTAACAAAAAAACAAACCTAGCCGAAACGTTTAAAGGTTGGCTAATTCCGTTGTTTTGGTGTCTAGTCCAATCCTAGTTTGCTAGAGGGGCAAGGCTAATGGCAGAAACTCCTGGGCGCAATGTCCCAACAAGAAACAAGAGGAAGCTCAATCCAATCAAGGGAGGGTGGAATGAGAGGGGGCCGAAGGTGATGTGAGGCTTGGGCTACGACGGATGATTGAGAAGCCGCGTAACAAGAGACAACAGAACGATTTTTGAACTGTTTTGTTGGGAGAGGGTAATTGAATTTGGCTGAATCTTGTAAAAGCTTTCTTACGTGATTTCAAAACGGTTGAAACGGTGCGTTTGTTGTGCAAACTAAGGTTTCCCTAACTTCGTGATGAAGACTGATGTTTCCCGAATAGGTTAAAACCATGCCCGCTGCGCGTAACTGACGGTCTGCGTAGTTGTCAGCATGGAAATTCCACGAGCTCCATAGTCGAACTCTCTAGTCGAAGGAAGGTCTTTTGGTGGTGAAGTTTATTCGACTCGAATGAATTTCTCCGTGATTTAGCTAGAACCGTTGCAACCTAATTCGGTTCGTCTGTAGATAGATTCTCGCACTTTTCGTCTGTCCATGTCGGTCATTGTTCGCCACGGTGACAATACCCAGTCCAAAGTACAGAAAGCCACCGACCTTTTGGCCGAGCATGGAGCTGTGTCCATCACTAATTATGAAGGTCATTCATGCCAGAAGGCTATTGCAGTCGTAGAGCAGGTGAAAGTGAAGGCTGGTGAACCCGTCAGGCAGGCCAATAAACTGTCTCGTTTCGATTCCGGCTCAGTCAAGCTTGAGGTTGTTTTGTCCAGCATTCAGAAAGATTAGTGTGGTTTGATCTTCGAGCTGCATCTTGGCTTTGTAGCTCGGCATTGTTTGAAAAACGGAACCTGCTCAATTCGCTTAAATATGGAATTGAATTGCAGAACATGTGAAATCCTTGATCTGCAATATATTTATACATATATATCCAGCCGACGTAGATTAGCATGTTCATGCTGCCCAATATCGCCGCATATGGAATATGGTAACATAGGATCAGATCAGATTAGATCAGATCAGATCGATGATTCAGTAAGCATATGTCGTCTGACTCGTCGGAAAAACTAGGAATCTCTTCATTCCTGGAGTCTGTTGATTTTGTGTTTTGAGGCTTAATGCGATGCTCAACAAACGGATCACTGTTGTTCTCGCTCTCGTGGTCTTTGCGTGGAGTAGACGTTGCTTTAGGGGCCACTTCTGAGCTGGTATTGGGGCTACTCAGCTCATAAAACTCTGTTTGCTTCGTTTTCTTTGTTTGCTTATCAAACCTGGATGTACCAACATGGACATTGAGGTTGCGGTCTTTTTCTTGCAAGATCGTGGCTTTAGCTTTTGTCGGTACACTGGCCTCGACTGTAGGCTTGGTCTTTGCAGACGATCCTATATTGTTAGTACGGACTACGGCTACGCTGAAACAACTACAGAAGAACAAATAAATGTCTATGGGTTCCTACGGGTCCTTCTATTTGCTTTTCCGTATACCTGAAATGGTTTTTGTCTTGCCATGTTGAGTTAATTTATGATGAGGTTCAGCGGCTAGTTGATCTGTGGTTATGGAGATAATCTAAGTACGCGAACGCCGATGTTGAGTGTGCGGGGATGTTATCTGAGGGGAGGTTTGTTAATTATAAACAGATTAATAAATGGTTGTAAAGACGTTAAGTATCAATTGCGTGCGATCTGGTCTTTTTATACTTGCATCTATTACATTGGTTCTGTGATGGTTCACTCATATAGTGATGCTCAAATAAGTACCGACCCTTAAATAGGTACCGATTAGGAAGCAACAGTAATAGACAGACCAATTAAAAGCAAACAAACAAACAAACAAACAAACAAACAAACAAACAATAACACAACATAATTACATTTTCCAATTACTCTAATTCATATCTACTAACAACCAAGTCGAATATTACTTTCTTCCCAGTCGGATTGAGCCCCTATTACTCGCCTTGATCAACGGCATTGCACTTAGCTGCCGGGTAACCCTCTCCGACTCTCGATATTTCACAACGATTGCATTGACGATATTTGATCAAAGCCAACGACAAAGCTACGCACAACACAAAACAGAACATTGGCCTCTTGTTGCATATAAAGCATAGTCCACGATGCCTGATATACCTATCGCCACGCCGTCGACACCTATTCTGCCGTCTTCTCAGGCTCCTTCAGGAATATTACGGACTCCATCATCTACGCTCGCTCATCCTAGTACTAAAGAACCTAATCCTCCTGCATTAGCTAGTGGAAACAGTAGTATGCCATCTGGCGGATCATCTGTTTCCACACGGCAACCTACGCCTGGCGGCTCGAGCTCCTCTTCGTCTTCAGTAGCGGCTCTTGCTGCTGCGAATGCTGCTATCAATGGCCCGAGTCCTATGGCCACGAGAACATTACGTCCCGCATTATCAGTGACATCTAATAGCCATATTCATAACAGTCATGGAGTCACCAAGTACGAAAAGAACTTAAACAGGAAGTCCGCTGACGTCAGCATCGACAGCTTTGCGTTTTTGTTTTCAGAGACTATCCAATACTTACAGAAACAAGCCACCGGTATCCAAGACTTGGAGAAACGATTGAACCTATTAGGTTATCATATGGGTCAACGAGTGCTGGAATTAGTGACGATACGTGAAGGCAAGAACGCTAAGCGAGAAACTAAAGTCATTGGCATCCTGCAGTTTGTTTATATCACGGTATGGAAGGCTGTGTTCGGCAAGTCTGCAGATGCGCTGGAAAAGTCCAATGAAAACGACAACGAGTATATGATTATCGATTTGAACCCGATGATTACACGGTTCATCTCTGTTCCTAAAGAAATGTCTCAGTTGAACTGCGCGGCTTTAGCAGCCGGAGTCATTGAAGGAGTGCTGGACGGGGCATTGTTCACGGCAGACGTCACTGCGCATACAGTAGAGACCCCTGAACATCCTAATCGTACCGTGTTCCTGATCAAGTTTGATCCCAAAGTCATTGAGCGAGAGAAGTCGTTTGCATAGTGGGTTGTGCGATATGAATTGATGAAGCATGTTAAGAACTAAGAACAGAGGACATAATATGAACTTACAACGGACTTATCAAGAACCTATAAAGAGCCTGGAGGTTCAGAAATCCAAGGTGAAAGGTATAAAGATGGACAGAGGTCAAAGGCACAGAAGTTCAAAAGTCCAGAAGTTCAAAATGTACAAAGTCCGCAGTTCATGGCTCAAAATACAGAAAAACCTGAAGGAGTTGCATTAGAACATATTAACCGGGGCTCCCATGCACCAACTCACCAACGCATCATGCCATTTGTTATTTGCCAATTCGTATTGTGTATTGATACAACATGGCATAGCGAGGAGCCATCCTACCAATATGAATACGTCACTAAGTCAGTCACCACCAAATAAGTTATAGCCACAACCTCTAAGATACAGTAACTACATCATAGTAACTAAGCTATTGTAACCATGTCACCCACTACTGATCTTGCAATATTACATTCATCACATTACATATAACGTATTTACACGTTCAACTACTCATGCAGATGCCTTGATATCCATGCTCTCGACGGGCTTGGAAATGTCCAGCAAATCGTCGTCGGAAACATCTTCGTCGTCGACCGTCAGCCCGATCTTACTCAAATCAGCCTCCATATTAAATGCGTCTTCACCGTCGGCATAATAACCTTTCTCTACGCTCTTGACGGTGAATCCTAAGCTGTCTCTATATAAATGCAAGGCCGCAGTATTGGACTCTCTAACATGCAACGACGACACCTGCGCACCATAAGTCTCTTTCATGGCTCGGAGGCTGATTTTCAGCAGTTTTTTGGCCAAGCCCATGCGTCGGTAAGTTCTCATGACGGATATACTGACGATATGAGCACATGAAGGCTTGAGTTTGTTTTCTTCTTCGTCGTCAATCTTGGCCAAAACATAGCCAATGATTTTCTCACCTCCGTCCTTGGTAGGAACAGTGGCTACAAATGAGCCATGAGGCCATGTCAATGCTTGGAAAATATAGTACTTGAGGGAGTAGTTTTCCGGGAGATTCGTGAGGTTGGCGTTTTGCATGCCCTGTAGGTCGTCCACGGTAGCTATTCGGATGTTCATTGTGGTGGCCGAGTTTTTGGGTGAAGTATGATACTTCAGCAGTTGATGTAAGGAAGTTGGGTTAAGTGGTTGATGTCAAGTGGTTGAGTATCTTGTCGTCAAGTATCGAAGTATAAGTATCCTAGTGGTTCAGAAAATGTCAGTCAGTCATTTGAGATTTTTCATTTTTTGTTTTTTCGTTTTTGGGAGGTGAGCCGCATGTTGCCTAATTGGGACATACTAGGTAGGTAAAGAAGTTGAGACAGGTCCACAGACGATCATTCAGCAGCTATGAATAAGCGGTTCCAGGAGTCTTTGATATTCTAATATGCCAATAAAGTGTTTACTGTAAGATTAGCTGTTTATATTGGTTGTGGCCTGGCGGTTGTGGACTCTGATGTTAGTTAAGCTGAGCTAAGCTGATGAGAGCTAGCTAAGCTTCTTATATTGATCCAATTGAGCGAGTGCATTTAGTCAATATGTCATCAATATAGCCCAATGCCAATAGAAGATGAGTAATGGCAACAGACCAATGGAATTAATGTTGTAGTGATGGAGCATCCGAATATCCAAATACTATTCTATAACATTCCATTACATTCCACTCCTCTTCATTCTTCTTCATTGCTGTTCTCTGTCTCTTCCTTTCGTTTTTTTCGTTTTTGTCAGTGGTTCCTGATCGTCCCACCATTGCATGTACACAGGAATGGACAATAAATGCAATATCCAACAACAATATCCAGCAACAGGCAGGTCCCACTGGCCAGCTGATTCCTCCTGATGGCTCCTGACGGTGTCTGGCCCGGTAGGGCACGAACTAAAGCCAAATATGCACTAAAACATACCCAAATATGCACTTGTTTCTCGCTCGCTACTGGGCCAAAACCTGTTCCGTTTTGGTGCAGTTGAGTCCCGTATTGGTACCTCACCTCACCATATTTACGTGCATAAACAACCAGCCATCCGCATAATGTAATCAATAAAGTGCAAAAAAGACCTTGGTCTGGAGAACAACTTAATAACCTAACGAGACATCTAGACTTTATTAGGACCCTGGAAATTGTTTCTAAATCATCAAGACCAAAAGAATAAAAGAGAATAAAAACAAATATTGCAAATATCTGTTTGTTTACGGATTTACCATCTGTGCCGTCCTTGTTCTCCTTGTTGTTGTTTTCTCATTTCCTTTCCCTGTCTTCTTTCCTTGTTCTCCAAAAAACCCCGGCTTTCTTTGCAGCTCACTCATCGTGTCCTCTTCACACCCACATTCTACGCGGATTTTAGCGTGGACTAGCAAAACAAACAACAAGGCCAGTTGCTTAGCTGGTTTCTTCGCCGGTTTACTAAATCTAGCCTCCTACTATTTTTTTATCCTTTTTACTTATTTGTATCTTATTTGTATTAGTGTTACAACTACAATTACAAATTAGTCGCAGACTGTCTCTTGTTGGTTATTGTTTGATCTCTCTAAACCTTATCCTCTGCTTACTTGAGCGGCCTGTCTTGTTTGGGAAGCTATTGTTAAGCTGTGAAACGTACATATCGAGAGCGGACGTTATAAATACTCGGCTCTACAACCGCAAGTACAAGTGCAACAACCACAGCACAACTGATCCACAGGCAAAAAAGCACACAGAAAAGCACCCAAAGATAGTTTGGTGCGTTGTTCGATCTGATATCGTCTATCTGGTCTGATCTCTGCGATTGAGACTGCGATCTGTGTTTGGTTTAGTTTGGTTGTCCTTATTGACTCCACCTTGAGTTCTCTTCTCCAGATAGAACTTCACTAACATCTCTTTGTTTGGCTTTGGCCTGCTTTTTTGGCTTTTTGGTGTTCCTTTCCCAGCCCGAAAACCTCACGTCACTTCACTGCGCATACCGTCCCCATCCTTTTAACTTTAGTGGTGCGGCCCCTTGTGAATTCCACACCTCCTGAAACTGAAAATAGCCGTGAAAAGGGGCTCTTCTTGCGTGTCAGCCCAAGCTAGGGAAATACCATATAAAGCAACAAGTTGGCCGACGAGGATCTCACCTTCATCGCACCGACTTATATAAGGGCTCTACGACGGTGAATTTTGACACTGTCGCGTTTTTTTACTATTCTGCTCTACAATTATCCCTAGTTCGTTTGTTCGTTCATTCATTCTAGTCAATTGTTAAGATTAGCCTATTCCCTTCACCTCAATTCACTTTTCACGCGTGGATCCATCCAAATACCTGATTCCGCACAACTTAGCATTTGTCCGCGTGCAAACCTTCGTGTATACCCGTGGACCCTCGTGCTCAAATAGAATTGTTTGACAATTCTACAATTTGGGTCAAGCTTCGCGTTCAAACTTGTGGACTTTGATTGATTTCTTGTCTTGACCCCTGGTCTGGGATCACTGGTCTGTTCTTTAATCACTGACCCTTGTCTTTGACCTTAAGTCAGACCGCAACGTCATTGAAGTTACTTACACATTCATTCATTCATTCATTCATTCATTCACAAACTTTATACCCTTTTTTTTTAACACGCATAATGTCCGCATCGATCGACTGGGAACCGTTGATCTCTGTCGAGGCACGTTTCGTGAGTTCTGGAATCACCAGCAACAGTTCGCGTTACTTCTCAGGACGTTTGGACCGGTTATACACCTGCCATGACGATGACTACGAGTTTGAGTCGGAATTCATGTCTACAGATGCTCTAAAATGTAATTACATTGATAAGCAAGACAAGGGCCTTTACAATGACATTCCTAGGCAGAAAAACATCGACATTAGCGACTCGGAGCTTTTGCTGTGGAGCGCATTCATTAGTGATTTCCGCCAAGTGGCTACCAAACTACCTGTCTACAGCAGCATGATGGTCGTTAATGGTATCCCGCCATGCTTAAGAGGCCTCGCTTGGCTTAGTATGGCTGAGGCACGGTCTCCTACTCTGGAGAGTTTGTATGACTCTCTAGCTGAAGAATGGACACCGTTTGTTAAGATTATTGGCAGAGACCTCAATAGAACATTTCCTGAGCTGACTTTATTCCAGGAAAAAGGTGGTAAAGGCCAGCTTATGCTCGGCAAGATACTCCGTGCTTATAGTGCTTATGATATCCAGGTAGGATATTGCCAAGGACTGACTTTCCTTACGGGACCTTTATTATTACACATGTCAGAAAAGGAGGCATTCTGCGTCTTGGTTCGACTCATGGAGAATTACGATCTCCGCTCCATGTTCACAGCTGATATGGCTGGTTTACCCCTGCGTATCTATCAGTTTGAGCACTTGTTCGCCGAGCACTTACCAGAGTTGTGGAAGCATTTCGAATCACTTGGTATCACTTCTGTCTACGCGTCGCAATGGTTTTTGTCTTTCTTTGCAGTCACCTGTCCATTAGATATCTTGGTCAGGGTTTATGACCTGCTCTTTGCAGAAGGCGCTATTCCAACAATGTTCAGAGTGGCTCTTAGTGTGCTTAAACGTAACCAAGCCATTCTGTTGGAGTTTGGAGATGAGGAACTCATTTTAGAACGACTGCTGGGCCCCTGTCTGTGGGATGTCTATGGTTATGATGCGGACAAACTTTGTGCAGACATTGCCGAGTTTGATTCACAAATGTTGAGCAGAATCGATGCGCTCCAGACGCAATACGTGTCTGAAGGTCGCAAAAAGCAGCGTGTTTCCAAACGCAGCAGTAGAAGCAACAATAGCGGTAACGCGACTAACAGAAAAGAGGGCCTCAGTGCGTCGCCATCAGGAATGTACCGACTCACCAGCTGGCTCTCGGCGAGCACCAGTACACTGATAAACGGCTCCACGTCTTCAATTAGCATTCCAGCGTCCATGGACTCGATAGATACCGCAAGTTTCATGGAGGAGAATTACGACGTGCAATCTTCAGCGGACTCGTCGTCTCTGAAAAGTGAAAGCACTCGCACCAGCACTAGCATGAACATGAGCATGATGAATAGAAAACACCCGCATAGAACTTCACAATTGGATTATTTAGAAAACCAGTTGGACATGACCAAGGTCGCATTGGAGTTAGAACGGCAAGAGCGACAGTGTGATGCTTCTGCTGTTCAAGAACTATTGGACCTGTTGGAGAAGGAATCGCTGTCTGAGGAAGCTAAGTATCAATGCTCTCAAATGAAGCAGAGGTTCAATCTACCTGTGGACGACGATAGTCAAGACGACCACGAAGACCAGGATGACACGCTGGTCCATATCAAGCAAACCAATGAACCACCCAAAAATGCATGTAAATCTTGTCATCGCTTGACTATGGAGTATGCCGTGTTGAAAGCCCGCGAGGCCTCGGCACGACAGGAAGTTGACTCGCTCACTGACAAGTTGGCACATCTCAGTGCTAACAACGGCCAAATCTCTCCGCCTGATTCCCCTGAAACGGAACCTACCCATGCATTGTCACGAAAGGGAAGCAGGATCTCGTCTATGAAGTTCGACATCAACAATCCGGCCATTAGTGGTAGTGGTAGTGGTAGTGGTAGTGGTATTAGTGCTAACACCAATGGCACAGGCACTACTAGGACATTACTTCAGCCTCTTCCGCAAAGACGGTGGAGTGTCATGAGAAAATGAAAAAGCAATTACGACTATCAAGAATAAAACCAATAGAGGTTAATATAATATTATTACACTACAACAATAACCATAAGGAAAAAGCAAAGCCACAATGATTTGAACAGACCAGTACTGTATTGATTAGGTTTTGATTTATATGCATTGACTAATTGTTAGTACAGGTTGCACAAATCAGATGCCTGGATCAAGGTGGCTTCAGACAAATTTATAAGGTAGCGTGGGTTTTTCCACATCGACAGAATGTCTCGAGCCAAATGCACTCTAGTCATCATTTGCACCTTGGATCCATATCTTGCAACCAGTCGTGTTGCGTTGCTTCTTTTGATGTTTTGTTACTTACGTTTGGTTCAAGTGTTGTGTAGGAAGAAACAAATTTTTCATGGAAAGAAAACTTATTAAGGAAGCCGAAAGTTAGAGTGAACTGGTTGGAGACAGAGATCCATATAGAGACAAAGACAATACCAATCGACAATACCAATCGAAAATCAGAACGTCTCCAGGAAATCAACAAAAAGCTCGGGATTCCAGTAGAACGGCTGCCAGATGTCATATTCGGTTGTTTCCTATGTTTCAGCTAGATAACAGCGGCCAATTTGCTTTGGTTTTGATGATCTCCATTGCTTATGCTGTCTGTTTCATCCCCTTTATAACTCTTATAAATACATATCTTGCAGTCGACAACAAATGGTCAGAAGCCCCGCAGATTACACTGAATCGTCTTCACGCTTCTATATGGATTTTACTGCTTCCTGTAACTCACTTTGTCCACTTTGACCTCACCGTTCAAGTAGCTATAGATATAAACCACACAAACGGAGCCTTGAACGTCCAACAAACAGAAACTAGGGACGGATTCCTGCGCGGATTCCGGGACCTCGTAATCAGGCCAGTATGTAGAAACCGCTCCAGTGGCACTGCCGGGGTTAATAAAAAACTTGCCTTCTAATTGATAAGCTTCTACTGTATGAGAGCCTCCTCCCCATATCAAGACATCAACGTCCAATTGCCGCGCTGTGATAAGAAGCGAATCAGGATCATTGTTCGGCAGAATAGAATGGCTGGCTACAATTCCGATTTTCAGTTGTCCGTGGGTCAATACTTTGTTCAACGGTAACTGTGGATCCATGTCATATTGGCCTTTGACTGCTTGATAATCCGACGCTATTCCTTGTAGGAATTTCAGTGTAGGATTATCTGTGACATTTCCTAAGCACAAAACTTGGGAGATTTTACCTGGTTGAAGCAGTTTTTTGAACTAAATTGATTAATATGTTAGTTTTGTGGTCGTGGTTGGTTGGTTGTATAAAGGTGGCTAATGCTGCTTACCTTTGCAGGCAAATCCTAATAGTTAGTAAGATATACATATAATATAACAAACGATATAACAAATGGTGCGTGGCTACCCGGCAATAGAGGATGATCTCATAGACCAGATTAGCAATATAAACTGTACGAGTACTTACAATAGCTCTGTCGGGAATAAATAAGTCTCCTATAGCAAGAACGAGCATGGTGGTGTTGGTGAGACAAAGTTCCTAGTGGGAGAGGGAGGTTCCAATATAGGAGCACATAGGCGGAGTATATATAGGCGGAAAGCAAAAGGGAACAAATCATAAACACAGACAGATCAATCCTAAGGTAGTCTTAAAACACACATATACCTTTGAAACAGTCCTACAACAGTCATATATTACCCTACGGAATCATATATATACTCACTAATAACAATTTTCAATTTTTTTCTTTTGGTTCAGTTGGTCACTCAAAGGCTCAAAGGTCAACAACTTATACAGGCAGAGGGAACTGCTTGGCCCATTGAGCAATCTCGTTTCTCAAAGCGACCAAGTTAGCATCCTTCTCACCTGCCTCGACGGCAGCAGCCTTAAAGTCCTTGAGTCGGTTGGCATCCTTAGGAAGAGAGTTCTGAAGAGCAATGGTGTACTTGACAGCCTTATCAATGTACTCCACAATCTTCTGGAAGTCCTCGGCACCAAGACCTCGAGTAGTCATGGCAGGGGCTCCGATTCGGATTCCTCCAGGAACAAGAGCAGACTTATCTCCAGGAATAGAGTTCTTGTTAAGAGCAATGTTGATCAACTCACAGATGGTCTCAACTCGAGCTCCATCGATACCTTTGTCTCGCAAGTTGACAAGGACCATATGGGAGTCGGTACCGTTGGATACCAAAGTGTAACCAAGCTGCTTGAACACATTCTCCAACACTTTAGCATTCTTCAATACTTGCTGTTGGTAAGCGACAAACTCTGGAGTATTGGCTTGTTTCAAAGCTACAGCAAGGGCGGTGATGGTGTGGTTGTGAGGACCTCCTTGGTGTCCAGGGAACACAGAGAAGTTGATAGGGTTCTCCAAATCATACAACACTTCCTTGCCGGTCTTGGGGTTGACGGATCGTACACCTCTTCGGAAGAAGATCATAGCACCTCGAGGACCTCGAAGAGACTTGTGTGTAGTAGTAGTGACAATGTCCGCATACTCAAAAGGACTAGGGATCACCTGGGCAGCAATCAATCCAGAAATATGGGCCATATCAACAACCAAATAAGCCCCGACCTTGTCGGCGATTTCTCGCATTCGCTTGTAGTCGATGAGTCGGCAGTAAGCAGAGGTACCAGCCACGAGTACTTTAGGTCGGTACAAGACAGCAGTCTTCTCAAGCATATCGTAATCGATAATACCAGTCTCCAAGTCCACACGGTAAGGCATGGTCTCGAAATAAGTAGATACAGCACTGATCTTTCGAGCATCAGTCTGATAACCATGGGACAAGTGTCCTCCGTGAGGCAAGTCCAGGCCCATAAGTCGATCATGAGGCTTCATGATGGCTTGGTAAACTTGCAAGTTAGCAGGAGATCCCGACAAACTTTGCACATTGACACCCCATTTGTCAGAGGTTACATGGAAAGCTTCCAAAGCTCTCTGCTGACAAAGAGTCTCGATTCGGTCGATATTCTGGTTACCACCGTAGTATCGAGCTCCAGGGTAACCCTCGGAGTATTTGTTGCACATAGGAGATCCTAAAGCGTCGAATACAGCCTTGGAGGTGAAATTTTCAGACGCAATGAGTACAATGGACTCCTGCTGTCGTCGGACTTCGTCCTGGACAATGCCGTAGACCTGGGGGTCCAAGGAGACCAGACGGTCCTCCAAGAGTTGCTTGTGGCTTTCAGAAAGAGCGTAACTCATGTTGTGGTTGTAGTTGAAAGAGAAAAGTTCGGTAAAGGGTTATGAGTCAAAGGGAAAGAAAAGATTGATTGATTGTCGGTGATTTTTTCAGTTTCTTTAAATTTTTTTTTGGCAAATCACGTGAAAAATTAGGGAACTGTGGGAGAGACACAGATCAGCCGGTAGGACAAAGAGAGAACGAGAACAACCAATAGAGTTACTTAGAACAATTTAGGAACCTAGAAATTTCAGAGTTTATCTGAGGAGTTTATTAGCATGGATTAATACCGGTGAAAGTGAAATGTGTTTTTGCGTACTTCTTCGAGCTCTTTTTCCGCTTGTTTATGGAGTACTAACAGATGTCATTTTTCAGATTGATCAACGACTCATTCGGACGGCCCGAAATGATTATCACGAGTTCAGGCGATTTGAAAACATCTTATATCCCTAGTTTACCTAATGGTCTATATATATTGCTGTGTTTCTGGCAACGTAATGCAATGTCATGTTCGTATACGATTTCGTGTTTCTGGGTTACCCTCTAGTAAACATCCTCTTCGGCCAGAGACGCAGATCTGTATCTTTTTAGGACATACAGGTTACTCCACGTAAAGTTCCCGTTGTCCGACGAATGTTTGTGTGGTGAGTTCACAGTTATCGGCAATCGGATGTTAAACTAAGGAATAAATGCCGATGTACAATGGTCAAATGAAGCGTCACGGGCCGGGTTGTAAGAGCGACATGTTGTGGCTTATCTCTACCCCACTAAATGGTATAGGGCACTGAGATGGCCGCTAAAATGGCAACTAAATTGTGGTCAAATAGTTTGGCCGCAGTACTATTCAGTGACGTCACAATTACACAATTACAGTCAATTCTGACAGAACTTTTCTAATAGAATTCATTCAGGGCCCGGAACCAATAATCATGTTGCTTTAGTAGTTCTTGGCTTTTGAGTGGCTTGATGATATAAAGGCCTTGTAACACTTAAAGCATGCAAACACAACTCCACAATGGCCTGTGACTCCAAAGCCCAAACTCCTTTTTTCTAAGCATATCCACATGACAAATCCCTTATTTTTTTGTATTTCTATGTTTCAAACACGTCTATCTTCCCCGGTCCTCCCACGCCCGACGCTCAATGTTTATGTGGAGTAACTCTCTCCGCCCCCACATGCATGCATTGAAAGGGTGGAGGAGTGTTTTAGGAGGATTTCGCGAAGAGAAGAGAAGAGCCACATCTCGTATCTGTCTCAATCAGGCAGAGCCATGCCAAGTACTTCAGTATATCTTGGCTTTTGACAAGCCATTTAGACTGGATCGTAATGTTGTTTCCAGTGCCCAAATAGAACCCTGGCTTATCTCCCTCTATCCCACCTGGATTATCATTCAAACACCGTTGTAATCATGACACCCCGTGCCACATTGATGCCACACACCCCTCGCTCGTTAGGTTTCCCCCGCTAAAACAGGCTTGCCCACTAAGAACAAGCAGTGAACTGGCGGTTCCCCGCATTTCCACTTGCAGCCTCCTGCTGCCAGTCGAAGCCCGTACCCCACGTTGGATCTCCATGGCATTTAGAAAAAAGTATAAAGAGTATAAGGATGAAGTTTATTTTATAGTTTAGAATTCATAATTCAGATTCTTTTGTTAATATCAATATCGAGGATTGACTCTAGCTATCTGAACGGAATTCAACTGAATCTTATAGTACATAGATATCTTATATCACAATGTCTGCTCAATATGTCGAGGACACAAGAAACCCTACTGATGTTTATGAAGTTGCAGAGAAGAAAGACGAGGTCTACCTAGACTCCAATTTCGAAGGTGCACGGGCAGCCGAACAGGATGAAAAGTCCATGAGCCTTGTGGAAGGCCTGAAACTGTATCCTAAGGCCGCTGCTTGGTCTGCTTCTATTAGTTTGGCTCTTTTAATGGGTGAGTATTCCTGCATATTAGTTGTGTTTATTGTATATATGTATATACGTGGTCAAACATTACAGCCATTTACTAACTAATAGTGTAAGTTCAAAAACTACAAAACCCATACCAGTAGAATGGCGGAAAAATACTGCTAAATTTTTCTGAATTTTTTCCAAAACCAAATACTAACTTTACAGCGGATATGATAACTCTATGTTATATAACTTTTATGCCTATCCCACGTTCAAGGAGAAATACGGCCACCTAAACGCCGACGGTACTTACTCCATTAGTGCACCTTGGCAATCCGGCTTATCTAATGCCGTTGCTTGTGGTGAAATTCTCGGTTTAGCATTCAATGGTTATCTGTCTGACCGGTTCGGTTACCGTAAGACAATGATAGGCACTTATATCTTGCTTATCGCTCTGATTTTCTTCCCCTTTTTCGCCCCGAATATCCAAACTCTGTTGGCTGGACAAATCTTTAACGGTATGGCGTGGGGTTGTTTCATTACCCTCACGACTACGTATGCTACAGAAGTGACTCCTATTGTGTTGCGATATTATCTCGCTTCTTGGGTCAACTTGTGCTGGATTTTCGGCGATTTGATCGCGGCAGGTGTTCTGCGTGGCTTATTGAACCGAACAGACCAATGGAGTTACAGAATCCCATTTGCTCTTGAATGGATCTTCCCTGTTCCTTTGATGATCATTGTGTTTTTCGCACCGGAATCTCCTTGGTGGCTGGTTAAGAAAAATAAGCTGGAAGACGCTGCACGATCTGTAGAGCGTCTGACCACAAAAGGTGTCGATGAAAACTTTGATGTAGACAACACGGTAGCTATGATGGCTCATACCGTGGCTTTGGAAACACGATTCTACAGTGAATCAAGCTACATGAACTGTTTCCGAGGTGTCGATCTACGACGAACAGAGACCGCGTGTATGGCATGGATTATCCAGGCCATGTGTGGTTCCGCTGTGTTAGGTTACGCGACTTATTTCTTTGAGTCTGCGGGCTTGAGTAATGAGTATGCGTTCGACATGGGAATTGGTAAGCAAGCTATCGGTCTTGTAGGTACCATGGTATCCTGGGTCGTCAGCAACTATATGGGCCGACGAACACTGTTCTTGTCTGGAATTGGCATTATGTTTGCGGTAATGATGATTATCGGAGGCTTAGGAATCGCTCCTAAATCGAATAGCAGCGTACAATGGGCATCTGGAGCGTTTCTTCTTATTGCGCACTTTGTTTACGAAATCACCATCGCATGTAGCACTTATGTCATTGTGCCTGAATTAGCATCTAGTAAGCTTCGAGCCAAGACCTTGGTCGTGGCCAGAAACTGCTACAACGTGGTTACCATTGCTCAGAATGTTTTAATTGCATATATGCTCAACGAGAAGGAATGGGGCTGGCGTGGCAAGTCCGGCTTCTTGTTTGCTGGCTTGAACGTCATCTGGTTCATCTACGTCTATTTCAGGCTGCCTGAGACCAAGGGCCGATCATATGCAGAGCTGGACGTATTGTTTGAGAAGGGAATCGCTGCCAGGAAGTTCAGTTCCACTCAAGTAGACCCGTTCGAGATCCATGTCGACGAGACTGCTGCGGAGCTGGAGCAGGCCTTGCGAAGCACCGTTTTGTAAAAGTTAAGGTGCTAGTGAGTGTAGTAAGTAATTATATAGTGATGTGAATTGTTTGGTTTATGATGTTTACTATTGATGGTGCTTTTTGCATCTTGTGTGAGTATTATATCTATAGATATCTGGCTATACATATCGGCATAGATAGCGATATTGATCTATTGTCTCAACCACACCTAGCTATGATGATTAAACCACTGGACAAAGTCGAAAAAGGCCTTTTCGTTAGCAAACTTCACGCGAGGATCGGAAAAGTCTCCTCGTGTACAGAACCCGTGTTTGACATGCGACGCAATGGTCATGAAGTACTCAGCACTGACCTTCTTCAAAACGTCCTCACTAAGACGTCTTAATTCTGGAGGAAACAAGCCGTCTTCCTCCGCAGCAGCAATAAATAACGGTCTCTTGAGCTTTTCGAGCATTTCCACGGTGACATGTGCAGGGTGAGCAAACGCCCCTGCTTTCACGCGAGGCTCACGGCCATCCAGAAGCTGTGCGACATAAGGAGCACCGAAACAATAACCCACGGTATAAATGTTCACGTTGTTTGGCGTATCTTTAAGTATTTTCTGCATAACCTTATCGACAAACGGCTGGGTAATTTCCGGCGTATGTCTCCCCCACCAACCTTCAGGGGAAAAAGTTACGTTTAATGGTTTGGCGTCGCCGTAAAACAGATCAGGCATTACTACCCAGAAGCCTTGTTCGGCAAACTGGTCCGCTTTCAATTGCGTATTAATGAACTTGTTGCCAAGAACATCGGTCAAGAATAGCAAAATACGTTTGTTTTTATGCTCGTCTCCAACCAAATAAGTCTCTATTCCGTCCCAGTCCTCATATCGTCCAACTGCAGTTCCTTCATGACGATAACCTTTGTTGCAACATTCTTGTACCGGTAACGAGGCCATTTTGTAGTCACTTTCTGTTAATTGGTCAAAAGAAAAATTTTTTGGATACGAACACGGGCTGTTTATATATACATATAAATACAAAAGTGAGTCCGGATGAATGGTCGACTCCTGCCCCACCTGTTGTGTGAATGTGGAAATTTGGAGATCAATGTGGAATTCTCAAATCGGGAGTTTCGCCCCCACGGGTGCCTTCCCAATCGGGCGCTGATCGACGCAGCGCGATTTTAGGTTTTATGCGGGGTAGCAGTAGTGGACGTCTATATAAATGTATGTATTAAGAGATGTATAGTCTCGATATCCACAAGGAATTTTAACCATTGAAATTAACCTTAAAAGTGACCACTAAAAATAAGATGCTCGACACTACTGAAATCAGGAACAAAATAGACTTACTAGTCAAAAACGTTTTAGAAGAACATGATACGACCGGCGAGTTCACGGAACCGACATCTGATGGTAGAACGATAGACACCAAGAAGTGGACTACCTGGGATTGGCAGCAGGGTGTTGGAATATACGGGCTGTGGACCCTGTATAAACGTACTGGTGACTCCAAGTATAAGGACCTCTTGGTGCAATGGTTTGAAGAGAATATTGATCATCCTCCCGCCAAAAACATCAACACAATGTGTCCTTTGCTTACATTGGCATTTCTATATGAAGAGACCAGGAACGAGAAATATCTTCCTGTGATCAAGGATTGGACGAATTTTGTCATGAACGATCTGCCACGAACACAGTTTGGATGTTTCCAGCACACCACTTCGTTGCACTTGAATGAAGAGCAGATTTGGGACGATACTCTGTTCATGACTGTATTGGCATTGGCCAAGATTGGCAAGATCTTCAATAAACAGGAGTATATTGATGAGGCCAAAAAACAGTTCCTCTTGATCTTCCAGTTTTTGTATGACCGTAAGACAGGCTTGTTCTATCACGGTTGGACTTTCAAGGAAATGACACACTTCGGTGCCGTTAAATGGGGTCGAGGCAACGCATGGATCACGGTGGCTATCCCTGAGCTTTATAATATCCTTGAAATAGACCCTACTGCGAATCCATATGACCCTGTTGTACACATCTTGAACTCTATGTTTGTAGCGCAGGTGGATGCTCTTGAAAAGTATCAGGATAAAGCTACCGGTTTGTACTATACCGTCATTGATGCACCTGAAGACAAAGACAACTATTTCGAGTCTAGTGCAACTGCAGGATTCTCTTGTGGTATATATAAAGGCATCAAGCTTGGTCTTTTGGATGAGAAAAAGTACAAACCTCTTGCAGATCGAGGAACACAGGCTGTGCTGAACAAAATCAGCAGTGACGGTGCGCTCCAAGATACGAGTTTTGGAACCCGTGTGGGAGACAACAAGGAGGCTTATTATGGCGTCAAGGTCACGGCGATGCCCTATGGCCAGTCCCTGGCAATTATGAATCTTGTGGAGGTTATTTGATCTGGAAAGATCCAGGAGTGGAACAAACAGGCGAGAATAGAAACAGTGGAGATGTGGAGACACAATATTGTCGACTTTTCGGAAATTCGCTGGAAATATTCTGGTAGATTTGGAATCCCATAGGAGTGTAGCTAGTTATATATAGTGATAGTTATATTAATTAAATATGAACTTCCGCAATATCAGATCTACCAACTAGACATATTTGGCTCTATAACTCCAGTAGACTTATTACTCGAACATCAGTAGAAATACATTCTATATTCTTGTTTATTTCTACCACTAAATTACAGTAGTACTATTACTAGCTATTCGCACAGCACTGGACACTGGCTACAACCACTTCAACAAAAACGCATAAGCTTGCACCTGGATGTCCATCTCAAACGTATGGCCGCCTTTAAATATTACCGTGGTTAACTTCTCAGAAGCTCCCTGCTTCTCATAGACCTCTTTTAGTCGTTCATTGATATGTTTCACTCCGTCAAGAGGAAACAGCCAGTCATCAGTACCACTAGACATGAACAATGGTCTAGGAGCGATATCCGTAAGCATACAATCGATATCACCGACTTGGAACATTCCTGGAACATAGAGGGCTTTGTTGTGCACGATATAATTGTCGACGATATCTTTAATCATGGACGCACCGCAGGAGCTAACTACAGCTTTCACACGGCTGTCATACCACGCGATCCAAGACGCCTCCTGGCCGCCTAGTGAATGACCAAGAGACGCGATTCGCGTACCGTCGATCTGCGTGCCAATCTCAGGGCTCGTCAATACGTCGATCGCTACTGACAAATCATGCAGGTACTTGAGCTGCAGGCATCTGCCCTGCAAAGAGTAACGCAAAGCCTCATAATGCTCGTATTTGTGGCCTTCTATATGGCCATCATGGCGTTGCCGAATCTCTGCACTAGGTCTACGGTCCTCAAAACCTAACATGTCAGGACAAAAAACTGCAAACCCTAAAGTACACAGTCGAGGTCCATAATAGTTGATTCTGGCACCTTCATTTCCAAACTCTTGCTCCTTACCGTCTGTCATACCGGCAGGCTCGCTCTTACCAATCTTGAATTGACCCCCATGTTGATGGATGGCAAGCACACAGGGCCATTTTTTGGGCACAATTGGTTTTCGATCAGTAGTAGGATCGGCATTTGAGTCGTATCCGTTATGGACCTCGAAATTTGTGTCTGAAGGTGACTTGGTGATTGTCTCAAGAGGTACCAACAACCACGCGGAAATACGCTCTCTAGGCTCCACATTGTAAGTCACCTTGTAAACTTCGTAACCAGAATACAATTTTTTATTAAGAGATTTCCCCAGTTCAATCAGTTCCGAGTCGATAGAGACAATATTTTGAAATACTTTGTGTTGTGATTCCACTTGTATATCCAAAGAAGACGGCTTATCAATACGCCGTCCTAAGCATTGTAATAGCTGATTTCTTCTGTTTTCGGACATGGATGGATATATTTGGAGATCACACACACACACACACAGCACACTAATTCGCAGAAAAGGGGAGACTGTGGGGGAAAGGAATTGAGAAACTGTTATTAGACGGAACTGGTTTCTATAGATCTGTTTTTCTGTTTTTTTTTTTTTTGTTATAGTTGGCCAATTGATTGATCAATTAGTTCAACTTTTCAGTCGTTTTTTTTCGTATTTTTAATATATCTGAAACCTTCTCCTGCTTTTCCTCCTGTCTTAAAGAATTTCTTAGCTTCGCCTGTTATATTTTTATTCAAAAAGCCTGCTTCTTTGTCTACGGCTCCAATCACGCTTTAAGTAGGGGAGATTGCGGGGTCCGTCTAGGATACGTGGGTGGGTGGGCCCCAAGTTACCCCACGCTGTTTTCCTAATCGGGCATTGGAGCAGAATCTCGGATATATAAATACGGGAGGAAAGGAAGGAAACAATAAATAAATAAATAGTCTCTTGAACCACTGATAAATCAAGTTCAAGTTAATAAAACCCAAATAACTACATAAAAAAACAATGGGTAAAACTAGATACGCGCTGATAGGCACCGGTGGAAGAGCTAAGTTCTTTTACGAGGCTCTCGTCCGAGATTTTAAGGATACTGCGGAATTAGTAGCCTTCTGCGACGTCAACCAAACTCGTATGGACTTTGCCAACCGAGAAATCGCTCCTTACGGAGTCGGTCCTTTGCCGACGTATAAGGCGGAGGACTTCGAGAAGATGATCAAGGAAGTCAAGCCTAATAAAATCATTGTCACCACTGTGGATCGAACTCATCACCGTTACATCATTAAAGCCTTGGAACTTGGCTTGGATGTCGTGAGTGAGAAACCCATGACTGTAGACGCAGACAAGTGCCAGGCCATTTTGGACGCTGCAAACAGTACTGGAGGTAATATCCGAGTCACTTTCAACTACCGATATGCTCCTCATAACACCAAAGTCAGGGAGTTGATTGCAGATGGCACCATCGGTAAAGTCACAGCCGTGCACTTTGAATGGTTGTTGAACACCCAGCACGGTGCTGATTACTTCCGACGATGGCACCGAGACAAGCGTAACAGTGGAGGTCTGCTTGTCCATAAGTCTACACATCATTTTGACTTGGTCAATTTCTGGCTTGGAACCAAGCCTAAAACCGTTTACGCGCAAGGTGGGCTCAAGTTCTACGGCAAGGAGAACGCCGAGGAACGAGGTGTCACGGAGTTTTATACGCGATCTTATGGCAGCGAAGTGGCCAAAAAGGACCATTTCGGCTTGGATTTGACCTCTTCTAAAGACTTGAAAGAGCTTTATTTGGATGCAGAGCATGAGGATCAGTATTACCGAGATCAGAGTGTGTTTGGAGACGGTATCTCTATCGAGGATACTTTGGCTCTCTTGGTTAACTATGAGGATGGTGCTTACTTGACTTATAGTCTCCATGCTTATGCTCCATGGGAAGGTTTCCGAGTCGCTTTCAACGGTACGAAAGGCCGAATTGAGCTGGATGTCGTGGAAAACTCCTACGTCAACTCTGGCTCTTCTGACAAGGCTGTTGAAGGTTCCGCTAAAGGTATCCATTTGAAGGTATTCCCACAATTAGACGAGCCCTACGAAGTTGAGCTTGTTCAAGAAGAAGGAGGACATGGAGGTGGAGACCCCAAGCTTCTTGCGGACGTGTTTGGGGAGCCTATCGACGATAAGTTCCACCGAGCTGCCAATCATATCGATGGAGCCATGTCTATCTTGACAGGGATCGCTGGTAACAAGTCATTGAACACTGGTTTGCCTGTCAATGTGAAGGACCTTGTGCACTTCTATTAGAAAGGTTTTCTTATGGTGGTGTAGCGGTTTTAGTTGATGTACCATGACGAGTCTTCTCGTCGTGTGTGAGCAATATGTAATAGTTTGGTGTGAAGGAATATAATCTTGTCTGTAAGCAGCAGAGTCTCAAGTTGAGAGTTCAAGCTTCTTCAGGTTTTTTTTTTCAGAATTTACTCTTTGTTTTAATTTTTGTGAATAGCTTAACATTATTGTGGTAACTTTATGTTAACGTTGAGCTAACTCTGTGTTAACTTTTAGTCGAATATCTGCTCATTGCGATATTGAGAATATGTTATTGGGAACGGTAATAACAATAAAACAGAGCACTGTATGAGCAAATCCCGTGAGCAAATCGTTTATCTTGTAGTGTTGCTGCGATGTACTATGGTGAAAGTATATATTTGTAGCTTCCGTTTACAGACGCGTTATGGTCTTTGTAAGAGCGGTGGTGTTCGCTTATATTTTTATGTATATATATACTGCACAAGTGGTCCGCTAAAGTCTATAAATACTCGTATCGAAAAATGCTACTTCCTCTCTCCACTACCTGTATTTCCACTCTTGTCTACAGCCTTGTTTTCCATGTTGCTAAAGCGGTTCCTGCCCCTACGAACCTCAGTCTGACTCAGCAATTGGAGCTTGCCAGTACTCAAGCAGAACGAATAGGTATTCTCGCTAGCCAAGGAGGAAACAAGTCTTTTGAGTTTGACTTCAATGTTAGGTCTTCGAATCCTAATGGAAGCGTAGTCACGGCTGTGGGCTCAAGCTTCCCTGCTTTGATTGGATTGGACTCTGCGATTTTCAAGTTCTTTTTGGGCCCATGTGGATTGATTGTACCTCATCTACACCCTAGGAGCGACGAGTTCATTGTAGTCACTGAAGGAACTCTTAGCACTCAGTTTATTGCTGAAGCAGGTACTGCTGTTTACACTGCGGATCAACTAACCAAGTACAAGAGTACTATATTCCCTAAAGGTTCGATTCACTATGAACACAATCCTACTTGTGAGCCTACCGTATTCCTGGGCAACTTCAACTCCAATGACCCAGGTACTACATTGGTAGGACCTGCTTTTTTCAGTCTTGACGAGTCTATTTTGCTTGCACAGTTGGATGGAGTCATTACTGGACCCCAGATCACTGCGGTTGAGCATGCTCTTCCTCCAGATATCGTCTGGTCCGTGAACAAGTGTCTTAGAAAATGCAAGCTGCCAAAGACCAATACCACAATCAAGCAGATTCATAGTCAGTTTATGGAAAGAACTGCTATCTAAACAAAACTGATTGATGTTAATAGTTATCAAGAGCTACATGTTGTAGATACTGATGCTAATAACTCATCACGGGGGGCCCAAACGTCTATACTTTCTTTCTTGAATATTTTACTACTTCTCTCCAGATACTGACATAATTTATATATGTTTGTTTATTTATTTACCAAATTTTTTATATTGTTTCATTTTTTTATAAATTTCAACTAACTCAAAGTCGTGTATATTTTTATATTTTTGGCGCGTTTTGTTTTTTGATCCTTCAATTTCACTCACCGAAGCGGAGCGCGCAAGCCCGACGAATTCTTGCCGACACCGCTGAAAATTCACCCCACAAACTTAACTCAACTACCTTCCTACCACTCTGCAGAAACTTACAACAAACTCGCTTAAAAACAGCCAATCAAAACATCCAACCTATTGAATCATGAGTTCCAGAGATTTACTACTTATTCCTGGTCCCATTGAATTCGACACCAAGGTCCTGGAAGCCATGGGTCATTACGCCGTGGGCCATACTGCTCCTGAATTTGTCAATGCCTTTTCAGACACTTTGAAGCAATTGAGAACGCTCTTTGTATCATCGGATGAATCCGCTCAACCGATTGTAATTTCCGGGTCAGGCACTTTAGGCTGGGATATAGCTGCTTCTAACTTGGTAGAAGCCGGTGAGAAAGTGTTGGTACTTAGTACAGGCTTTTTCAGCGACAATTTTGCTGATTGCTTAAAGACATATGGAGCCGAGGTTGACGTCATCAAAGCCGAGTCCGTGGCTCAATCAGTGGACCCTGAGAAGCTCAAAGCGAGCTTGAAACAGAACAAATACAAACTCGTGACCATCACTCAAGTGGATACAAGCTCCGGTGTGTTGGCAGACGTTAAAAGTCTGGCCAAGATCATCCGCGAAGTGTCTCCTGATTCGTTGATTGTCGTTGACGGTGTCTGTTCTATTGGCGTCGAAGAGTTCCGATTCGATGAGTGGGATATTGACTACGCTCTGACTGCTTCACAGAAAGGTCTGGGAGTGCCTCCTGGATTGTCTGTTTCGTTTATTTCCGGCAGAGCTCTCAAGGTTCTTGAGTCCCGAAAGACTCCTGTCAGTTCTTACTTTGCCAGTTTGAACCGGTGGTTGCCTATCATGAGGAATTACGAGCACAAGAAGGGCTCTTACTTTGCGACTCCTCCTGTACAGCTCATTTTTGCTCTACAGGAGTCGTTGAAACAGGTGGCTCCTAGCGTGGAGGCTTTAGAGCAACGTTGGAAGACTCACGAGCAGACGTCGACAAAGATCAAAACGTTTCTTACTGGTTTCGGCATCAAGCTTGTACCTGAACATGACGTATTGGCACATGGTTTGACCACGGCTTACTTGCCCGAAGGCACCAGTGCGGCGGACTTTATAGGCTTCTTCAAGTCCCAAGGAATCGTCATCGCTGCAGGTATCCATAAGGACATTGCGACCAAGTATTTCAGGATAGGACACATGGGAGTCACTGCTACGGACCCGTCTTTGGGCCATGTCGACAAGCTGCTCAAGGTCATTGAAGGAGCGGTGGAGAAATTCATTAAGCATTAGCGCTGATATATGCTCCGATATAAATACGTAGTAAAGGAAAGGAAAGTGAAGTAAACAAAATCTCATGTCATTCGTAAGCTCAATTCTTGCTCTTTTTTGTGGTTTTACTTTTACTTTTGGTTTTCTTCGGTTCTGACCCGTACTTCTGCTCCAGATTCGCAATCATGGAGTCGAACCGTGACTCGTGTTTCTTCCGAATCATAAGAGCAAGCTCGTCTTCTCCAGATGGCTGCTTGATCTTCAGCTCTTTGGCGAGTTCTTCTGCCTCTTGAGCTTCCTTCTCGGCATCACGTCTTCTCTTTTTCTTCTTGGAATCAGACTCTTTTTGGAACTTGGAATAAGCCTTGACTTCTCCCTTTTCTATGGCCTCTTCAATGATCTTTCTGACACGCGCTTCATCTTCAAGCACATCTGTATGCAGAACGTTTTCGAAAACGACGTCTAAATCTCCTTTACCCTCTTTGTAATATTTCAAAATATCGGCACGTTCTTCTCCGCCTTCACGGTACTCTTTTTTGTCCTGTTCAATCATCTCCTCTGTGATTTCTGTTTTGCAGAGCTCGGAAAACAGGTCCTGGAACGTGGTGTCATCTGACAAATCAGAGTCATCCAAACTACCGGTACGGTCGTATCTTTTACGCCTGTTCTCGTCGGAAAGTACTGAGTAAGCAAACGCGACTCTTTGGAACGCGCTATGGAACTCTACGCGTTCTTCATCTGTTTTAGCCTTGTCGGGATGCGTCTTGATGGCTGTTCTTCGATAAGCCTTCTTGATTTCGTCCTGAGTAGCGTCTTTATGAGTTCCAAGTACCTCATACGGGTCTATGGAATGTAAATCCAGTGTTTCACTAGTCATGTTTGTCACAGATCAGATTTTTGGTGGTACTTTGAAAGTAGTTACGTGTAAGAAGAAGAAAACGCGAGTCCAAGCGAAGCTGATCCACTGCTTAAATCGGAATTGAATTTTCGTGGGGTGTGTTCCGCCGCACCGTTTTCACCTTTTTTTGTTTTTCCTTTTTGTTTGTCAATTTATTTCATCCATCAGCCCATCAACCCTCCTTTAGGTGCCCAACAAACAAACAAACAACCTATAAATAAATAAACCAGACATTGAAAAACAAAACAGTATTGTGAAGAATAAACATGAAGAAAAGAGACACGTCGCTGGATAACAGGGTATACGGGATTCTGAGCGAATATCTCAATGGTATTGGTAAAGACCATGAAGAAGCATTGGTCCAAAGAGGTGCAGGCCATGAGAAGGCGGCTAGAATAGCACAAGATCTTCTCAAGGTTCTTAGGAAAATGCGGGTACAAGAAGCAGTAGACCTTTGTCAACGAAGTGATATCAAGTTGCAAAGGGTCAAGAAAGTCCTAATGACAGCAGCCGTTGAAAAAGCGATTGGAAACTTGCGTCGAGACGTGGAATCAAGATTGTCGGTTAGAGATGAAACCGGCGACGATGAGCCGTTTGACCGTATCAACGACGACGAAGCGGAGATCATGGAGGTCCATAACATGAACCAGCTCAACAAAAGTGTAGTCGATCTGTGGAATATCCAGCCGGCGACGTCTAATATTCCTTCTAGGGTGCCCTCCGGCTCAGCGACTCCTTTATATGGAGCTGGTCCTGGAGCTATTCCTCGCTTAGCCACGGCAGCTGCGGCTGTTGCTGCGGAAGAAGCTCAAGAAGCTCAGGATGCCCAGGAAGTACAAGAAAAGGCGTCGAAGACGAAATCAAAATCCAGAAAATCCAAGATCGAGACGAGACCGCAGAGCGAAGTCACGTTGGCTGATCTCGGTGGAATCGAGTCGATCATCAGCCAAGTTCTCGAAATCATCGCCATGCCATTATCACATCCGGAAATTTACACACAGATAGGCTCTAGTATCCCCCGAGGTGTGTTGCTTCATGGACCGCCAGGTTGCGGTAAGACGATGCTTGCAAACGCACTGGCCAACGAGCTCGGCGTGCCGTTTATCTCTGTATCTGCACCTTCTATTGTCAGCGGCATGTCTGGAGAATCCGAGAAAAAGTTACGTGACATATTCGAAGAAGCCAAAAGCGTGGCTCCTTGTTTGATATTTATTGATGAGATTGATGCCATCACACCGAAACGTGAATCTGCACAGAGAGAAATGGAGCGACGAATCGTGGCTCAGCTGCTCACTTGCATGGACGATGTTGCATTCGAGAAGACTAGTGGGAGACCTATCATGGTCATTGGAGCCACGAACCGACCGGATGCTATCGATGCGGCGTTGAGACGAGGTGGACGTTTCGACAGAGAAATCTGCATGAGTGTCCCTGACCAGGAATGCCGTGAACGTATCTTAAGGACTATCTCGCAGAAGCTGAAGTTGTCTGGTGATTTCGACTTCAAAGAGCTCGCGAGGTTGACTCCTGGATATGTAGGTGCTGATCTCAACGCATTAGTAGCCGCTGCAGGAGTGAACGCCATTAAACGTATATTCAGACAGTTGAACAATTTCCTCCCTGTTAAACCTGGTTCTGATGATAACAATCTTTCCGATGACGATCTTGAAGAGGATACATCCATGGTCGATACGGATCTTGTCAATGGCGGTAGTGATGAGCCCAAGTCTGAGATACGGCGGTTCTTGGATGCGCATCCTGATCCTCTCAATGACAAAGAACTTGAGCCATTGTCTATTGTGTTTGACGACTTTCTGCAAGCACTGCCTCAGGTCCAGCCGTCCAGCAAGCGTGAAGGTTTTGCTACAGTACCAGATGTAACCTGGAACGATGTTGGAGCTATGGGTGCTGTACGTGAAGAACTTGAGTACGCCATTGTTGAGCCTATTAAGAACCCTGATATATTCCAAACCGCCGGTATTACTGCTCCTAGTGGTGTTCTTCTTTGGGGCCCGCCTGGTTGTGGTAAGACTTTGTTAGCAAAAGCTGTAGCCAACGAGTCTCAAGCAAACTTCATTTCCGTTAGAGGCCCTGAACTGCTTAACAAGTATGTTGGTGAAAGTGAACGTGCTGTAAGACAAGTGTTCGTGCGAGCACGAGCGTCTGTGCCGTGCATTATATTCTTTGATGAGCTGGATGCACTTGTACCGCACAGAGACGACGCTAATTCGGAGGCCAGCTCTCGTGTCGTTAATACTCTACTCACGGAGTTGGATGGAGTAGGTGACAGAACTGGTGTTTATGTCATGGCTGCGACTAATAGGCCTGATATGATTGACTCTGCGATGCTGAGACCTGGCAGATTGGACAAGCAACTGTATGTAGATCTGCCTACTGCTGCTGATCGAGCAGAGATCTTGCGTACGGTAACCAGAAAGTCGCCATTGCTGCCTGAAGTAGACTTACATCAGATTGCAAGTGATGAGCGTTGCCGGAACTTTTCTGGTGCTGATCTTTCTGCTCTGGTCCGAGAAGCAGCCGTCGTAAGCATTAAAGAGCACCTGAAGGGCAAGCAGCCGGCTGGCCAGAAGGTATTTATCTCTGTGAAACACTTTGAAATTGCACTCGGCAAGGTCAAGCCCAGTGTTTCTGATTCTGAGCGCGAAAAATACACGTCATTGAACGAACAATGGGGGAAGTGAGTTGACGGATGTGCATAATAAAAAAGATTAATAGAGGGAAATGAAGCAATTTGTAGATAGATATGTTTGGATATCGATACATCAACAGTATATAATTAACAATGAAAAACTATACATTAATATGCAATATATTACAATGGTACAATGTTAATAAATAGTGTATACACCAGGAAAGAAAGTTCTCAGCGGACGTTCGTTGGTAGATAAGTAATATCATCATGCTATTCGTCGAATGTTTCTTCTGACTCGCCAATGCTGTGAACCGATCCCGCGGTGATCTAGGTAGCTTAGGAACGGTGCTTGATGGCTACCCACTAGTTTGGGGTTCCAAACTTCATATAGAGACAGTTGCAATCGCCCACGAACAAGTACCAGTCGTTTATCGTCTTGTGGTAAACAGCACTTGGGGATTATCAAGCGAATTTTCTGGGTTTCGATGTTGATGGATTGGACTATGGCTTGACACAAATAAGTGGAATTTTCTGGGTCCAAAACCACCGAGTCGTCGAGAAATCGCAGGCCATTTTTCTCCATGATTATTGTACCACTTGAAGGATCACTATTCAGACGCACCAAAGCTACAGGCGTGGCTGATAGTATGGTTTCTATGTCATCAGGTGATAAGCCTTCAGAAACTCCCCAGATACTAATTCCCACAAATAAAGAGAACGGTACTTCGTAAGGAGTCATTTCTGTATAATGCAGCCAGGACGGCGAGGTCGTTTTGGAGAAGGTGTTGAAGTAGCATACTTGGTTGATTGTACGGTAATCTGCAGAGTTGATGGTACGCGAAGACGGGCTTTTGATTGGCACAGGCTCCACAGAGTACAAGTTGAAATGAGAAAACTCTTCTGCGGGTCCCATAGATACAACAGTAAGTCCATCATGACCATCTGACACTAATGTAGACACCTGCTGTGCGATTTCACACAAAAGATTATATCCTAGACCTTTGATCCAGCCTGCGGTATTGACAACCAGCAATGCAGTTTCCCCGAGTTGCCTGTAACTTTGTAGAAGGTCCTTCACACATCGTCTGTACAACTCAGGGTTGTCTCTAGGCGAAGTTGCACCGAAGAATACCGACTTCAATGTCTGATAATGTTCGTCATGAGAATCCGTGCCAGTTCTGGCAAATGATTCGCCGAGAAGCGGTTTTTTCGGCAGTTTCAAGGATAATAGGCCGCTTAACCCATTCTCAGGTTGGCCAGGATCAAAGTCTAAATACGCTACGGAACCCGCCCCGTATTTCGCCAGCTGTTGGTTGACTAGATATCTCGTGAAACTAGTCTTACCGGAGGATCTCGGTCCTACAACGATGACCTGGGATGCACTTGAAGTCAGGGCGAACGTCTTCCAAGATTCCAAGGGTCTGATTAGGGGCTCCTCCTCTTCTGGTATTATAAAGTTCTGTGAATCAGCATTGGTTCTTACGAGCTCGTGGTCCGTCGTAGTAGTGACTACTTTTATGTTGTTGTCGTTGTCTTGAACCGGGAAAAGGTATCTTAAAGACGGAACAACCTCAGCGATTTCGCACCAATTTTTGTCCTCCGAGGAAACAGTCACAGTAATCCGGCAGGGCACTTTGAGTGCTTCTATCGCTTGTACTCCTCCGGCTACAAATACACAGTCCAAAGGTTCGGAGTCAGGACTCAACTTATAACCCCAGATCAAAGCTTCACCTTGATCTACGTGTAGCCGTACGGCGCCTCTAAACCCTACTGTTTCATTTGGAGAGTCCAAAATAAAAGCCAGTTTGGTGGTCGTTGACGTCTGTGAGTCTTTAGTTACAGACACAAGACATTTCTGGCGTCTTTTCTGCGCAATAGCAGCAGCAGACATGGTGTTAGTGATGTGTGTTGGTGAAATTTCTAAAATGTCAGTCTTGATTTTCATGTTGAAAAACGAAAAACAAAAAAACAAAAAAACAAAAAAACAAAAAAATCCCAAAATTTCTGCGTAACTCCCATCACCATTTGTCCAATCATAAGGTGATTTTTTGGGATTTGTTTTCTCTTCCTTCAACATCGAACGATTCACAATGGCCGACGAAGAAATTGTATTAAAGACAGGTAAGTGGGATTGAGAATGTTATGCGATTTGTCTTATGAAACGTTATTAGGGCTGGTATTAGGACACATATAAGAGGCAGATGTTAGGGGAGATGGCCCAGATGTTAGGAGACTTATGTGTGAGGTGAGGTGTTCCGGGCTTGGATTTGAGTCTGTTGACTGCTTAATATAATGTAATATACAGTGGCCAGCGTTAACATGTCATAATATGACAGGACATGCTAATTGATGTAATAATTGGTTGGCCAGCCAGTCTCGGGTTGCATCAGGTTTCAGGCTCTTTGATAGGCTCTTTGATAGGCTGTTAGCAGACTTCTGGATAGACCTACCCTCTTTGTTCCCTCAGCCAATCTTGTATCGTATTTTACGATTTATCACCATTCATTATATTACTCAGTCATCCTCAGCCATCCCCTATCATTTTCTCTCTGCAGAATATAAATAACTACCTGCTACGTCTTTATACTTCACTTTACTCTCAGACTTCATACTAACCAAAGCACCTGCTGACCCTCGATTCCCCAACCAGAACCAGACCAAATACTGCTGGCAATCCTATGTCGACTACTTCAAGTGTGTCAAGGCCAAGGGTGAGGACTTTGCTCCTTGCGAAGTGTTCAAGAACACCTACCAATCCATGTGCCCTACTGGTTGGGTCGAGAAGTGGGATGACCAGCGAGCCAACGGCAACTTTGCAGGACGAATCTAAATCTAAGTGAATTGTCGGCTTGATCAAGAGTTATCTCAAGCTCAAAAACTTGGACCTGTTTGACTGTTTATTTTTATGTGACCAGCCAGGTTCATGCCGTTAGCTAAGATATATATATAATACATTAGATGCTGCTTACATAATGGGAGAGAGTCAAGTGCTAAGTACTAATATTAAGTACTATTAAGTACCAACAGTAAAGTATGCAACTATCCAACTCTCATTAGATAGACTTATCAGATGGTCTCAGATAGTCTCAAGCCTTCCTACTATAGCGTTTTGTGTTATCTTTGGCTCACATAAAATCGTCCTCCCAGTCTTCGCTACGAAACTCATTGCTTGAATGCCGGACATTGTCCTCTGTAAACACATCGTCGTAGACATGGTCTCTCAGATGCGCGAGTTCCTTGCGTTGACGCTGCAGCTCCAGCTCCTCTTTCTGCTTCTGTCTCCAAGCGTCCTGGTCTCTACGTAACTTCTTTTTATCGAAATCTATGCGTTCTTGTTGTAAATCAGGATACTTTTCTTTCTTGGTCTTGTTCAACCGGTTGACAACGGCATTGATACGCTCCTTGACAAACACTTTTTTCACTTTCCGAGGATCATGGAACCCTACTTCGCCATCGACCATATCTCCGGTCTTGTGTAAGTTCTGCCAAGGTGTATAAATGATCGTCACATTATCCTGTTTGTTGCCTTTGATGCTATTAGCTTTGGTCAATTGTGCACACTCCTCGAGTATTTGAGTCGGCAAGTTATCCCATTTCAGTTCCGAATCCCACGGTATTCTTAAATATACGTGAGCGGAGCTGAGGTTGTCTACGTGGAACCAAAGGTCCGTGTCGAGTCCGTGTTTGATCAAGGCTTCGTTTTCGAACTTGTCTTTGCCCATATATATGGTGTAGACTTCATCGTCGTATGTGGTTGTGAAGTAATAGACCATTGTAGTTGTGGTTTTGGCATATAAGGTAAAGATGGATTGACTGGAGTTTATAGATTCAAATGATCTTGAATGATCTATGATTTTTGAAAAAGGTCCAGGTTCGCTTAAATAAATTAAACTTCTCGTTCTGCGTTTTACTGTTCTACTGTTCGCTTAGACAGAACTAATCAGATTACTGCGTGCTCTTTTCAGCTTTAGTTCTGTAATTTAGTCTGCAATTTAGGTCAGTAGTTTGGTTATTTGTTTGTTGTTTTTAGTAGCTATTTGGTAGGTTAAATGGTGATATACAAGAAGTTATGTTATATTGACTGGAAAATATAGGCAAAATATAGTGATGCGGTGATACGAGACGTCGAGACGTCGCTAGTCATGGCTATATATGTAGAAGGATTGTAGATCAGGCCGACAAACGGACACAAAGAACCCTTCGAAGAGTCCGGGGTTGGGTGAGTTTTTTTCGGGGCAAAACACCAGTTCTCAGCATCTGACAATAAACTGGTTGATGTATTTTGGAAGCCAATTCTCCTATTATGTTGTACTTTTTGTCCTCCGTTGGTTCCTTAGTTCGCTCACTATATACCCCCAAAACTATATTAGTCGATTATACCCATCTTATCGTTATCTCTTTTCCATCTACCAACGACCACTACTAGTACAATAGTATCAGCACCACTAACACCACCAAAACACCAACATGGGAGCAGGACAAAGCTCCATCAGCGCTCAAGATAAAGCCATATTAGACCTGAAACTGCAGAGAGACAAACTCAAGCAGTATCAGCGTCGAATCCAAGTGGTTTTGGACCGTGAGCAGACATTAGCTAAGCAATGTCTAGCTAAAGGCGATAAAAGAAGAGCATTATTGGCATTGAAGAAGCGGAAATACCAGCAACAGTTACTAGAGAAAACAGACGGGCAGCTGGATACGTTGGAAGAACTGACCTCGAGCATCGAGTTCTCGTTGGTGCAGAAAGACGTGCTTTCCGGCTTAGAACGCGGTAATAAAGTGTTGTCGCAGTTGAATGCAGAAATGTCGTTAGAAAGGGTCGAGAAAATCATGGACGATAGTGCAGAGGGTGTCGCATATCAAAAGGAGGTCAGCGACATGTTGGCGTCGAATATCTCGTATGAGGACGAGGAGGACGTGTTGGAGGAGCTACGCAAGCTCGAGGAAGAGCAAGGTCTTGTTCCGGAGGTTGATACCAAGACGAAGACAGGGGCAGAGGCAAAGACTTTGCCTGAGCTTCCGACAGTTCCTCAAGGATTGGCTCAGAAGGAGGAGGAGCAAAAGGAGGACAAAAAGAGGGTTTCTGCTGAGCCTATGCTTGCCTAGATCGTATGGTGAGGTCTTTTCGAGGTCTTTCTATGCTGACTGAGAAAGCTGGGGTACATTGGACGGTATTGGATTGCATATTGGACTGTATCGGTCATATACTGCTATATTTTGGGTCCCTAGATGACACAGAACGGTTTGCAATGTTACAGAATATAATGAAACTGTGTACATGATTGTGTTACGAGGACTGACGCCAGGATTATCGGAATATATGCTGTAATGAGGTACACGCAGGAACAGGACATTCAAAACATGGTCCCATGGCCTGTGTGTATTTTAAGGTTGTCTATTGGTTCTTATTGGTCTTCTGTCCTGTCCTGGAATGTCTAATCTGTCTGCATCTCTGTGTATATGTCTCGAGACTAACTCTCGCAGTCCTCTCATTCAGTATGATGCGATGAGACGCTTGTATCTGGTTACGGAGGCCTGGCAAAGTACTAGCAAACGGTATACGAACCATCTTACATTCTGGACTGTGAATATTGAACAACTCGCTGGCCATGTCATATTCAAGCTCAGGATCTAAACATTACACACAATATATAACTAGGTTACGATATGTTTTGTCGCCCGTGGGATCAGGAGACCATACCAATATCCAGAAATAGCAATGAAGGTATACCACATTATAGTCATTATGCCAAAGTAAATATAGCAAGACGAAATTCAAACTGATATTCAACTAATGATCAAAGAGCCAAACCGCATCACTAGCTTGGTCATTATACTCTGAGCCTATACGTCTCCAAATAAATGTTCAGACACTCAACACTCCTCATAAGCATTAAGTCACCTTATATTCACTCTATTTACATAGTTCTAACCACCTCTCTGGTCACGCAACTTCTGCTTATATCCTCCTGTCTCGGCAATATATACTCACTTTAAGCTCGCTTCGCTCTCTTGAAGTTCTACAACCTCTCTATAGCCACTCCAGAAACTCAGGAGTGAAATAACTAATTAACAAATGGGCTCCGGCTCTCAGGTTGCCGTACGCAGCCTCGAATGCTATTGTCTTCAAATCCACCACTCCCTTCTCAGCAGCTGCATGCAACATGGCAAACTCTCCAGACACTTGGTAAGTGATGATAGGGTAATCTTTGGCGATTTCCGCAGCATCACTGACAATGTCCAAGTAGAAAGTAGACGGCTTGACCAATATGGCGTCGGCACCTTCCGTGATATCTCTAGTTATAGCACGTCTACCGAGACCTCTACCGCCAGGAGGCAACTGGTAAGCTTTCCTGTCACCTTTGGATGGAGCAGAGCATGCTGCGTCTCTAAACGGACCGTATAAGCCTCCGGCGAACTTGGCTGAGTAAGAGACCAACATACACTGGTGAGCGAGGTCGTTTTCAATGAGCCCCAACTTGATTTCACGGATTCGTCCATCGATCATGTCACTAGGAGCGACGGCATGAGCACCTGCTTTAGCGTAGTTGACTGCTACGGCGGCTAGTCGCTGTACGCTTTTGTCTCCGATAATACTGCCGTCTTCTCGCAACACTCCACAATGGCCATGAGAAGTGTATTCGCACAGACATACATCGCACATGATGAATAAATCCGGGAAATTTGCTCTCAGGGCTTTAATAGCAGTGATAACGGGGCCTTGAGGATCGTCTGCGGCGGTACCTTCAGGGTCTTTAGTGCCTGGTTTCATAGGCACGCCGAACAGAATGACTGATTTCAAGCCCTTTTCCACAAGAGTCTTGACATACGGGATCAGCTTGTTGATACCTCGTCGTTTCTGGTTCGGCAGAGATTCTATGGCGTAATCTTCGTCAGGATCATCCGACACAAACAGTGGATAAATGAATAGATCCTTAGTAAGCTGCCGGTTATGTTGCCATAGCCGTTGCAAAGGGTGGAAGTAACCTCCAGACAAAATAGATGAGATCTCTGTAGTATGCTCAGGAAGGTATTCAGCGGGCATTTTGGGGTTCTGTTAAGCTTTTATTTTGTGTTTTAAGGGTCTGTAATGACCAGAGATCAGTTTGGTTGATCAGTTCGGAGAAAGCGACGTAAAAGGTCTGGGCCTGTTTATATATGACATTTCGGGGCCTGCTACAGCCGTGCCTGAGCCTGGTAGAAAATGAACAAGATTCTTCTGTCCGGCAATGTTTAACTGTTTTGAGCATAGTTCTGTTTTTTCAGAAAGATGACATTTTCAGGGATATCTGTGATATTATATGGTAATCAAATATTTATATATTCGTTAATTGTTGTTGGTTGGTTGATTCAGTAAGTTATGGCTTGTCTTATAGCATTGCAGTGTTGTAGTGAGAGAGCGGATCAATGAGATCATAAAAGTCATAACAATGGATACAATGACCATGTCTATATATCTCTGTATAATAATTATGCCTATTTGTGCTTATATTATGACCTAATGTCACATAGTAGTTATTAAAAAGAACATTCTCGTGGTCGTTGCTGGGATCTCGTTATTTATATTGATTGTCATTGCATATATGGCATGATTAATGAGCGGAATACGAATACGGGCAAGGCCAGGCACATGATCAACAAATAAGCACCAAAACTACTGCCACTGACGTGTTTTCTACTCAAGCTCATATTTATACTCTAACTATTCATTTCTACATGACATATCTTAATTGTGACCCCAAATGAGCCCCACCCTCAAAACTAATCATCTGTCAGTTGGTCACGTGACTTTCATATAGTACCACTACCATGCAATCTCTCAATATAGAGCAACTGAACATGAACAGGAACTAAACTGAAACTGAACAAGACTTAAAAGTCTAGCAACATTATCATATCACCATGAGTTGTCACGATGAGCATCACGACCATGATCATGGCCATGGCCATGACCACAGCCACGAGCCTCCTGCTGATACATATGCCAATCAGAGCTTGTATGAGTATATTGAAGTGGATGCGTTGACGACTTTGAACGAGCTCGAACCAGACATGGGGCGCAAGATCATTAAACCGTGGAACCGCCGATTGAATCAGACGGATTACCTTGAGTCCGATGTCGACGAGCAGCTGCTTATTTATATCCCTTTCACAGGAATGGTGCGTCTTCACAGCATCTTGATTCGGTCTGTAGCAGACGATAGTGCTCCAGATGTCATCAAAGTGTTTAAGAACAGAGACGATCTTGATTTCTCTTTGGCTTCCGATCTCAAGCCTAGTGCTGAGTTTCGGCACCCTGAAGGTATTGGTGGAGACATTTTAGAGTCTGGAGATGAACATGACGATACTGATAACATCGATGATCAAGCAAGAGCAGTGCCGGATTTGCAGGCTGAAGGGATCGCAGAGTATGCCGTCAATCGAGCGCTTTTTTCCAATCTGACGAGTCTTACGCTGTTTATCGAGTCTAATCATGGCAATGATACC
Source organism: Daia ofunaensis (assembly GCA_003707925.3). Taxonomy (NCBI): domain Eukaryota; kingdom Fungi; phylum Ascomycota; class Dipodascomycetes; order Dipodascales; family Trichomonascaceae; genus Daia; species Daia ofunaensis. The sequence goes on along the minus strand of PPMC03000007.1, from coordinate 297,801 downwards.
ACCAAGCTGCTTTATATAGGATTAAGGGGAGAATGGCTCAATGTCAAGCGCAATGCTCCTGTGATTACCTTGTACGAAGCATCGGCCAATCCCGCGGATCATAAAAACATTGTACCGGGAGAGAATCATGTGGGCCATAGTCTGTAGGGTGAACCTAGCTTGGAATAGCTTAATATAGCATAGCATTAGTATGTAACGTGAAATGAAGTGAAATAAATAGCATTACTAGGTGAACGAGGTTAAACGATGAGGTACATCAAATCAGAAGGATTGAATAAATGAGAGAACATGTCTGGTAATGGACAGAAAGTAGAGACCTCGTGAATTAGTGCCATTAACATTAGGTCGGGGGTCTCCGTTCATTAGTATGACATACCATTGGCATATTAGTAATGTGGCATAGCATAACATAACATCGTGGTAGAGTAACGAAGATTATAGACACTCTATAATAACGACTCTTCGAGATACTCTTCGCATATCCCGCTATTGCATGCGACAAATGTTGTTATATTGGTTCATAATGATTCTTGACATTAGTCTGTCACTGAATAATCGCCTCGACGTCGTTACGCTCTCGTAGTGCCTGTCCATGTCTCGCAAACCTGAGCATGGGAAATGACGCACGCATTCGCTGAGGCAACGAGGCTGTTGTTTCCTGTACAGCAGGATCATGTTCGTCGTTGGCAGCAACGGAGGAGGACGTTTGCCGTGAACCACGGTGGCCGTGTCCGATGCTTCCCGAGATCATGGCCATGGGGTTAACCGGTGTAATAATGCTGTGAGGATATATCATGGAGTATTCAGAAGACCTGGCACGGCTGTGGGGGTTGTGTCTATGTCCGCTGCCGCCTTCTGTGGATCTCGCAGAGTCCGGCTGTTCTATAGGGTCCGGACAATAGTCACGTTTACACAGAGGACAGCAGGCCTTTCTTGTAGTGAACCAAGGGGTGATGCATTCGTCGTGGAAAACATGGTTACAATCCAGCGCTCGGACGTCGTCGTCTGGTTCCAAAGTGTCGATGCATATGGCACAAGTGTCGCCTGGAGCATCTAGAGCTGAAGGAGGCACATAAGTCTCTTCGAGTTCGTCGGCTTCATCCTTGTCGTCTTCGTGATACTCTTCAGGGCTTTGCACTACACAAACGTGCTCGCTGTGTTTATTGTCGACGTGGTCGTTCAAGTCTGAGAGGTGCGAAACGTATTGCATGGGTTGTTTCTCATTAGACAACTCCTCGTTAGAGTCCATAGAAGTTTCATGTGAAGAGCTGTTGTAGCGCGAGGTTCCTGTATTGCTGCTGGTGTTATTACTGGAACTGTTGCGGTCGCTATTATCTGCAGCTGCAGACTGGCTTCCTCCTTCACTATCAACAGACATCAAAGGTTGGAGTCCCGTAGTGGCTGATGCGGAAATGCCTCCTTCTGAAGCCTTTCCAAGGCTCTCTTGTAATGATCCCCAAGTCTTGTACTTTTGCACGGGGAACTTCTCGTTGAGCAGTTCAATCTTCATGAGTCGTTTGACCTTCTTACGGCGAACACGAGCTCTCCTATTGGCTTCCGAATAAGGCAGGCCTAGGAAAATCGTGCCGGCTTCAGTGTCAAACGACCGTATTTCGCCATTGGGACCCGTGATAGTCATACTGTTTCCGTCACTGTCTAAGTAACCATCTCTACGGTGCCTTAAGCAATGCCTGATTCCTAGAAATACCCAGAAGTTCATGAATACAATGCCCAAACCAAGGGCAATAAAGTACAGATACGGGGTGCCTCCGGAACTATTATTCTCATCGTCTCTTTTGACCACAAGTAATCCAGTGTACATGCTTTTGATATGTTCTGACAAGCCAATAATGTCGTTCTGGTTGACGCTGAACCTGCGGAAAGCGGTTCCTTCCGCAAGGATCTGACGGATCTGCATATTATATTGGCTGGCGGCTCAGCAGATTGAAAGGAGTTGAAAGAAGAGCCGAAATCTCGCAGCAACAAAAGAGCAGCAGGCGAGATAAATAATAAATAAAATATACAAGTGAATAAACAGACTCGAGTATCGGAGTCTGAACAACACAAGTGTCCTTGCTGTAGTGTGTCGTGGTGTTTCGTGGCGTTTCTTGGTGGTAAGATGTCAAGTGATGGCCTCAGGAGAAAGAGAGGTTTATATATTTATAGAGAGATGCAAAGAGAGAAAGATTAGCAGAGCAGTCAAATAATTAGGGCAATCGGCGATTACGACTAATCACCGGAATCAAATCAGCAGACACAAAATGGTAAAATGGCAGGAAATATTAAATAGCACAAAATACTAAGCAATAGGACATTTAAGTGATAAAACAAGGCCGGATGTAAAATATCAAGAAACGAAGAGAAACTCTACGTTGAGTTGTTGTTCGTTAAGATGGCTGGGCTGGGCTGCTTAAATCCGATGAGCCAAAGCCGATTCGAATAAGCTAAGCTGAGCTGAGCTGAAGTGAAGGCAAAGAGAAGGAGAGAGAGAGGGTAAGTAGCGTAAGGACAAAGCGTCTGGACGAGTCAAATATATACAAATATGAATATAAATATAAATACAAGACGGAATCATTAAAGTTAGAGTTGCACTGCGTGTCGTGTCCTTGTAATATAATTGATTAAGCTTTGCTGCGTTGCTTTGGCTTTGGCCTGGGCTTTGGCTTTTGTATGTCCGCTTATTTATAGGAGCATTGTGCTCATGCAGCCAGCTGAAGCAGTCATGCCACTAAAAAGGGAAGGATGGGCAAATACGAGGCAAAACAAACGGAAAAAACGAAAAGACGACGTCAGTGAGACTAGAAGGACGGTACATATTAAGTGGGTTTGTTGAATGGACTGTTCTGGGCTAAATAGGGCTGTTATGTATATTCTTCACTTGGGTCGGCCGGCTGCTTATCAGTAAGACAATGCCTCTTTGGGATGGATACTTGGGGTGACACTTGGGGCGATAGTTTTGGCGTGAGCTCAGCCAATTAGACCGATAGAACGGCTGTGGGATTCCAGCAAGAGGATTTCAGCTTCACTTGGGATGACATTCGCAGTGATATAAGGGATTTGAAATATCTTCCTGTTTTCTGTTGTTTGTACATTTGTACAGTGTTGTTCGCTGTATACATGTCTTATCCTAGAAGGCTGAGCCCCGTACGCTGAACCCACTAGGAATCCACTAGGCTTCATACTGCCCCTTAGGCTTCATATGTATACTGGCACTTCTTCACTCATTTGTTCACCCTCCTTCCTCTCTCCGTCCTCACTCATATTCTCTTAATGTTAATGTATTCTTTCACGGCTATGTACCATATGACTAACAGCTAGTTGACTCTTCGTTTGATTTCGACCCAGCGAAAGGATCAATCAACTACTTAACAACTTGGCTGCACTCGCCTTGTTTATTTGGTCGTTCGCTCATTCACTCGCTTGGCTCGCTTAATGGCCTCCTGAGAATCGAGACACCTTGTCCAGAACAGTCTCATAAGCCACCTCGCTGAAATCAGTGCCTTGGATCTCAGTAGCCACGCCATTCAACGCCTTTCTAATGGCGTCTCGGGACGAGGCGTAAATCATCTTGGATCTCACGGGCGCAGTGTCAGGAGCCCAGGAGAAGAAGATGATTTTGGATCGCTTGCCTTCACCAGAAGGAGTGTCGTAGTCGAATCCATAAACGGCATAACGGCAGTCGTTTTCGGGCAGTGCCTCGACAAACTTGTCGTAGTCCTCTTCACTGCCTATTTTGGAGATGATAATCTCGGTTTTGGCGCTGTTGATTTCATAAATGATGAACTTGGATTTTTTGCCGAGCTTGAACTCGTTGAAAGCAGTCAATGCTTCGTCGCTTAGTGCTACTCTAGATTGTTAGTAACGGTATAGCACGATTACATGATTACATAATGTCACAATGGCCTGGTCGTATATTGGCACATTATAACTACTGCGCATAGTATAATATAATAATAATAACAGCAACTGATCTGTAGGAGTCCCAGATCAACTTATTTTATTCGCACATACCCTGATCTAGACTAGTTGATGTTAGTAACTGCTTAAAAATCGTTGTTGCTGAATATATACGTTTTGTTGGTGGGTTTGATGGCTTAAGCCAGTGATAGATAATGAATGATGCATGGACAGTTATATATAGAAAGAAAGCAATCACTAATAGCTATAATACATCATTCATCAATGCACATCCCGCAATCGCAATCCAAGTCATTCCGCTCTTCTCACCACAGCCAAATACAGCGTACACCTATGATGGCATTCTGTTTTCCTTAGTCTCACTTACCATTGTTTACAATTGGTGTTGTTTATTGTTTGAAGTTTGTTGTTGTTGTTTTAAGGTAAGATGTGAAAAAGTCATGGTGGCTTGAAAAAGTTGGGAGCCCAGCTGGCTTTTCCGCTTCTCCTGGCGGGCAGGAGCCGTTACCCGGAAGTCTCTGTAAGCCCATACCAACTTAGGTCGGTATTCTACTATATTGTACTGTATTATATTATACTAAAATGGCATGCGTGATTTAAGACATCCGTATGAAACCGTCATTCTGTTATAGGTCGGAGAAAGTACCCTGGTTTCCCTTGTAACTTCCCCATATTGTGTCGTTCCTTCTTGTCATCTATTGATCTATTAAACTAGATACCTAGCTATATAGCTATAGCTACATGGATCGGTTCAATCTCCACAATGATCTGACCTGTACTGACTTCAGCTAATAATAGACAAGTCGTATATATCAGGATAGGCATGTAAGCGATTTGTCAGCGATTCAATCCACTCACTAATAACCATTTTCAGCACTATCAAAGTTCAAACGTACTTAGGCAACTGCCTTCTTCAACTCAGTAGCAACTGCATCCAGGAACTCCTCCGTAGTCACGTACGCAGATCGGTCCGTCTTTCCACAGGCCAAAGCCAAGTCCTTGGTCATGATTCCGTGTTCTTGCACAGTGTCGATAGTAGCCTTCTCCAGAGTCTCTCCAAACTTGACCACCTCGGGAGTGTTGTCGAGCTTACCTCGCTGGATTAAGCCCCGGGTCCAAGCAAAAATAGATGCAATGGAGTTGGTAGACGTCTCTTTTCCCTGCTGGTGCTGTCTGTAATGTCGAGTGACGGTACCATGTGCAGCCTCGGACTCAAAAGTCTTGCCATCAGGAGTAATCAAAACAGAGGTCATCAGACCAAGACTACCAAATCCTTGTGCCACGATATCAGACTGCACATCACCGTCGTAGTTCTTCAGTGCCATGATATAACCTCCTTTGGATTTGATCATTTGCGCGACCATATCGTCAATTAATCGGTGCTCATACCAGATTCCAGCGGCCTCGAATTTAGCCTTGTACTGCTCATCATAAAGCTTCTGGAAAATGTCTTTGAATCGACCGTCATACTTCTTCAAAATGGTGTTTTTGGTCGATAAGAACAAGTTCAACTTCTTTTGTAAAGCGAGATTGAACGACGAGTGTGCGAAACCTTCAATGGATTCGTTGGTGTTATACATAGCCAACGCTACACCTCCGTCTTCTTTGTAGTCGAAAACTTTAACAGTAGTAGCCTCACTACCATCGGCGGGCTTGTAAACAAGTTCGAGCTTACCGGCACCTGGGACGACCAAGTCTTGGGCTTTATACTGGTCTCCATGAGCATGACGGCCAATGATAATGGGCTTTTCCCAGCCAGGCACTAATCGAGGTACTCTAGGAATGACAATGGGTTCTCTGAAAACAGTTCCTCCGAGAATGTTTCTGATGGTACCGTTAGGAGAAAGCCACATTTTCTTGAGATTGAACTCTTTGACTCGTGCTTCATCAGGGGTAATAGTAGCACATTTGACTCCGACTTGGTACTTCTTGATAGCGTTAGCGGCATCAACAGTGATCTGGTCATCAGTCTTGTCTCGGCTCTCAATGCCGAGGTCGTAATACTTGAGATCGATGTCGAGATAAGGATGGATTAACTTATCCTTGATATCCTTCCAGATGATTCTAGTCATTTCATCTCCGTCGAGTTCCACAATGGGGTTCTTGACTTTGATTTTGCTGGCTGTCATGTTAGATCTTGGATAAAAGAGACGGGGATTCAGAGTGATATACAGAGGGATACCCTAGCTGATATACAGACTGATGTACAGAAACAGTTGTTCAGGATGGCCGTTCAAGCGCACAACTGCGGAGCACAAAAGTCACAAAAGTATCGATATAAACCCAAAGCGCACCTCAATTGGCATTATATAGCACAAACGGAAGGCACAAACTTTAAAATAAAACCAATACAGTTCTGCTGATTGGCTAATTAAGGTTGCGTGGGGTTCTCCGCATGAATGGCGCCCATTAAGCTCCGTGAAAAACCCGTGGTCACGTGACGCATCGGGGGGTTTTCCGGTGCAATGGAATATCATATAAGATCAGTCTGGACTGGCAGTGAATTATTTCGAGTCTGGGGTGACTAAAATGACTTGGGACAATCAAATTGGAACAAGTATGAGAATTGGCTGGTTGGTTGATTGGCCAGTTGGCTGAGGATATGATGCCCGAGGTCAATCATGATGGTCATACTGTGAGTTACAGGAGCCGAGCCAGAAGTCTTCAAAACAACATAAAAATGACATGAAAATAGAAGATTAGAAGCATATAAATACGGAGACTGAATTTGCAAGTCAAATTGACAATTCAAATTCAACTTCCTGTTCCATCCCAGTGCCCATTTCCAGTGCCAAGTCCTGACTATGATACACCTAAAATATCGCACAAGCATTTGCCTAGTATACAGAGAACAGATCCAGCTCGTTCAGGCAAAGAAAGAAACAATCACTCTATCGTTCTTTGCAACATTCTTTCAGCTCTCTAGAAACTGAGAACAGAAAATCCAACCAGAAATCACTCTCTTTGGTGTTTCTTGGTTTGTTGGGTTGCCAGCCACTGAGTAGGGTATACTTATACTTATACTTACAATAAGATCGCATATAGCTAGTCATAGAGACTCTCGCGAGCTGCTTGGCGGAAACGCCGGCTGAGCAGATAATAGAAGACATTATATACACTGACAGGCAAATAGATACCGAACTTTAGAAGCAAAAGGTTTTAAACTCGGATCAAAAGAATTGCGATTGGCTGTGTGGGGTATGACTCTGACTCAAGCTTTTTAGATATTTTCCACTGTATTTTTAAGGGATTTTGTTGAAAAATGTTCGGATTTGGGGTTACCCGGTAGTGGAACGGGCCGTTATCGGACCTGATGCAAACGACATAAAATGGTGGATCGAACGACATAAGAGGGATCTGGAAGTGAAAGGAATGGCTTAGGAGAGCTGTGAGGGGTTTGGCAATCATCTGTTCCATACTCTAGTGATCATTTTACTGGTCATCTTAGCGAACATTCCATTGGCCTACCATGGCATATTAGAACGAGAGAGAGACCATAAGGCCACAACCGAAAGGTACCAAAAGTACTATCTTGATGAGACTATATTTATTACATGCTGTCTAAGTATAATCGACTTCAGAGGGACGTTGGAGTTGGAGTCTGAAGCGTAACTTTTGTCTTGTACCTTGTCCTGTACTTATACCTATAGTACTACCTAGTACTTTATTGAGAACGTGTCAAACGCTTACTCCAAAGTACCAGACTTCTTCAACTGGTAGTAGACAATCAAGAAAGGAGTAGACAATCCGAGAGCTAGGGTTAGTAAGCTGAATCAATATATAACTAAATATAGGTGCCCGGCGAAAAAATTAGAGACATAAAGAAACATGGAGGTCTATACTTCAACCCAAGGCCTGAACTCAAGGCTTATATACTTCAATAGCAACATTATAGATCATCCAAAGACTCAAAGAGCTCCGCTTCAATCATTCTACTTACTCAAGAATCCGAAATGAACAAAGACATAAGGAATCTTTCGGTTGTGCACCTTGAAAGGAAGGTTCGTGTAAGGTCCATGTGGGAAATGCATGGCATTAGAAGCAGTGGAACTGAATGCTCGCTTGGACACAAGGGACCTGGTGGCTTGTCGAGTGGCTTGAGAAAACATCTTTAGATCTTTGGACACGGGATGATTAATGCTTTAGGGGGTTGGCTATCCGCTTGTGTGCTGTTGTGTGATGTTAGATATAAATGTGTTTGGTTTGTGCGGAAAACTAACTAGAAACGAAAGAAAGCTCGTGGACTGATATTTTTGTGGTGTTTTTACACTGGCACTCTTTTTTTTTCGCTCGCTGTGATTGGCCAGAGAGGTGTGTTGGGCGAGGGAGCGAAAAGCGAAAAGCCAAAAGAAAAACGTATTAAGGAATCTTGACAACCTGACATCAATCCATATTGTGGCCAACTTGTTAAGCAGCTAAACCAAACTAAAAGAAAAACACCATGATTAAGCCTATTACTGGAACTCTGAAAAGAAAGATCATCACTGATATCTCGGTTGGATTTGGTCTTGGAGCCATTGCTTCGGCATACTGGTGGTACGGGTAAGTTTACTATTAGTAGAAGTGAAATTAGTAGGAAGAAGACAAGAGTAGGGTACAAAAAAGTATCTCGGTGAATGTTTATTGGTTATTAAAGGCTATTGGAGAAGATTGGGCTGGTTGAGATGACAAAATAAGCACAAAAGTTGGTAGACTTGGTGTCCGATTTGTAGTCCATATTAGTGGCATGATTATATGATAGTTTATAGGAGGTGACGGTGACGAAGATATGGCCTTGGATTTGGGACCACCATGGACCTTGTACCAGTCTACCATACTCAGGAAAGAAGTACTGCGATGTTTTCATTGACTGATAACTGCGGTATGTTGGTTGAAAGTATCGTTTGGTGCTTTTGTTCAGTATTTTGAGCTCAGCTATTGGCCGTTCCATATTCGTGGATATATACTGGTTCTCCTTTCTTCTCATATTTTGTCATCTTAACTCCACTCCAGCATCAACCAATCTTGTCAAAAACATCTTCATGTTTATAAACTCTTTATATTGAATTGTCCATACTAACCTCAGAATTCACAAGCCTCGTGTAGCTGTCCGAGACGCTTGGTACGTCGAATACGCTAAGACCAAGGGCGAAGACGCCGAGTGATCACCCGACTCGCGCCTGTTATCGCTCCGTATCGCATAGACTTAAACCGTATTATAATAAATCTACTGTAGTAGTAACTAACCGTTGGTGTTCATCTGGGTGTTCATGCTCATGTTGATATACCCGTTTTTTTGTGTCCTCGGGTTGCTTATATAATCGTCCTGTCTATGATTACGTAATCCATGTTCTCCAACTTTCAATCCCTTATAACTCGGGACAACGTTCATGTAAATTCCATCAAACTCGATTTCCTTCAATTCACATAGTCTCATTATACTTTGGTTGTCTTATCTCCTACTTTTCTCTTCTCAATGTTGTGTTGTATCGACTCTCTCCTATCCTCCTACTGCATATTGTAACTTTGTACTTCAGCCATCACCACGTCAAACCTCTTTGCACATATCACAATTACATGATACCCACGGAATCGTTCAAACAAGAGGCATTGGAGAGTCTGCTGGAGCTGATAGACTCAGTTGCCGGGCCGAAGCTGCTGGTGCTCGACAAAGACCTCTCCACAGCTGTGTCTGTCGTAGCCTCCTATTCTCTACTCAAAGAACATGGTATTGATCGCATCATATGGTTGACCAACAACCATACGAATACGCTGGTATCCAGTTTACAAGATTCCTCGGAAATTGCTGCAGTGATTTATCTTTGTATTCCTGAGCCTGAGAACATCCAATGCGTGGCATCTACAGCCAAACAACTGATTGTATCCTCTTCATCTTCGCATACTTCGAACAACGTTGACGTACATTTGATAACTGTCCCTGACACGCCTATGCTTGTAGGGTCGTTGTTAGAGAAGTATGGCATCTCTGGTGACGTCACTCTGAGAGCTTGGCGGACCACGTTTCTTCCTGTGCCTTTTATACGGCAAGTGGATCACCATACACTTCATGACGACTCTGGTTCTAGTACTGGTACAGGCACTAGCACTACGGAAGAAGCCCTTCATACTCCAGTTATATCGTTGCATATGCCCAATGGAGGGTTCAAAGAGTGTTATCTCGACGAGCTACCGACTACAGTTTACAAGTCTGCGTATGCTATTCAGGAGTTGCAGAAAAAGTACGGATTGGTGTCGAAAATCGTCGGCAAGGGCACTCAAGCGAGGTTGTTGGCGGATTTGTTACTACAGAATCGTAAATCCACCTCCTCAAAGCTCGCAGATGATGTCACAAATACTAAAGATGCTCAAAAACTCGACTCTGAACCGTTCGAACTCGCATATGGAGGTGCCTTTGTAGGTAGCTCCATTGATAGTCTCATCATTATTGATAGGAAGGCTGATCTCGTGACGCCGGTTTTGACCCAGCTGACGTATTTAGGACTCGTAAGCGAGTTTTACTCTGTTACTGATAGTGGTTCTGTGGAATTGCCGGCTAATATCGTGGTTCCTACTAGTGGTGCTGCAGGTAATACTGGCGCAACGAGCTCAGATCAGAGCCAACATTCAACTACAGAAACAAAGAAAGCCACTCTAAATGACTCGCTGTTCAGTGAAATCCAGGACCTGAACTTTTCAGTCGTAGGCCAAACTCTGAACAAAGTCGCTCGTAAACTCCAGGCAGACTACGAACAGCGCCATGAGGCGAACACTGTATCTGAGATAAAAAGCTTTGTATCCAAGCTAGGCGGCTTACAGAGCATTCATAAGAACCTAAGGTTCCATATCGCGCTAGCAGAAGACCTCATGTCCAAAGTCCAGGCGGACGAGTTCAATAAATGGCTAGAAATCCAACAGAACCTCGTGGCAGATTCATTAGACACTGCCACTATACATAATTTGTTGGGTGATCTTATATGCCAGTCGTCGAATTTGTCCATGATATTGCGGCTTTTGTGCTTGGAATGCTTGGTCAAAGGAGGTATCAGAGAGCGAGACTTGCTCTTCTTCAAGCAGGAGATTCTACAGACTTATGGTTACAAGCATATCGTGACATTCAACCGTCTGGAATCCGCAGGGCTGTTATACGCGCGGTCTGCACAGATTCCAAGGACTTTTGGTCACCTACGCAAAAGTTTGAATCTTGTTGTGGACCAGTCTACGGATGATTTCGTTACTGAGCCTACGGATATCTCCTATACTTATTCCGGGTATGCACCTCTGAGCGTCAGAATCGTACAATGCGTTATAGACAAGCCTAAGGTGCTGAAATCTTATAAGAAACGGCACCCAAAAGCATTGAGTGCGGGATGGGATGGCGCTGAGGATGTATTAAGGAACTTGGACGGGCCTACAGTGGACGAGTTACAGCAGAGTGAGACGTCTGCCCGTGAATCCAAACTCAGGAAGATTCTTACTCGAAACACTCCGGGAAATGACAAACTCACTAGCATTGTGTTTTATCTCGGAGGCATCACATATGCGGAAATAGCGGCGCTGCAGTTTCTGGCCAAGAACTCACAAACACATAATATCGTCATTGCTACCACGGGTATTATTAACGGTAACATGATCATAGATGTTGCCATATAGAGCACGCATAAGCTCGTAGTCCATGCATATATATATATATATATGTTTATGTATGTAGATGCATAAGTTATTGAAAATTACACCACTTCCCTTCACTTCACTCCCTACCGAAAGTGCAGAGCGACTCTCAGATTGAACAACAAGTTCGGGTCCGTCAAGGCTAGCTCCTCGCCGTCCTCGAGTCCCAGCTCTTCTAACGTGAGATCCAGGTTCTTACGTGTGTTCTCCTCCAGTTGTGGAGGCATGCGCATGTACAGAAGCTTTGTGCTTGACTGTAGCGATATATTCTTTGCATTGATCTCTGGGACTTGGCTCAGTTCATCGATAAGCTCGCCCAGAGTCTTGTTTGGTTTGGTTTGGAAGTGTATTGGCTTGCTTTCTGACCCACATACAGGGCAATCTGGCCGTTTCTGATGCTCAAATGTATATGTATACACAGACTCGTTGCCTGTGTACATCATGTAATTGTTCAAATAAGGGTTGCAAGAAGTGGCGATTTTGAACGCTTCATTGCAACATGCAGCGGCTATTATGGCATTCGTAGAGGCAATAGCGGGGATGATGTTCTTGACAATGCCCTGAGTCAGACTGTAGCTGACACCGGTGATATCAAACTCACTCGCACGGCTAGCGGCTTTGTCATACAGCCACTGGATATGCGCAGGATTGTCTGTATCCAAATTAACATCTGGTCGTTCTCTAGGCCAAGCTAAAACACTCGCCCATTCTATGCAATGTTCAGGTAATCGAGGAGTGTTGGCAATGGTACAAATAGGATAAGTGACCTGTTTCCCGAGCATGTCTAGTGAGCACTCGTAACATGACGTAACAGTAGGAAGAATCACACGGGCTTGGCCTTTAAAACCTTCTGTGCCTCCGTCAATAAGAGGTTTCAGAGACTCGGGGTTGCTAGAGTCTACAAGGTCAATGAGTTTAGCATTGATCCAACGCCGCGCCTCCACGCTATCCAGGCCACATATTACCATGCTGAATTGCATATAGAAATCGTCGTCATGGTCCTGGATTTTGTCGAAATAAGGTGTCACTTTAACACCGGTAATGCGCTTCATGATGAACTCTGCGGCTACCACTGCTTTTGGGCGGCCCACATCACGTTCACGGAACAAAAACTGTCGGTTCAAATTCGACAGGTCAATTGTGTCCATATCTATCACGTGGATATCTTTAAACCCTGACAATGCGAGATTTTTGAGCATTTCGCAGCCTAGACCGCCGGCTCCAATGACGAGCACTTTGACATTCTGAAGGAACTCGACAACCGAAATACCCGGCTGGAATTCCTTATAGCAAAACGGTCCTGAGTTTATTAGTACTGACTGATTAAGTTGACGCATCTTTTTCGTCTTTTGGTATATTACGTCGATACGTTGAGTAAGAAGAAGAAGATTAATGGCCTCAATGTCGGATTGATGGATGGATTTCATGTTCGACGGTCGCCCTGGGGCGGAGTGTCCAGCCGTGTTGGTCACGTGATTACATGGCTTTTCCTGAGTCGACAGTTTAGGTCATTTCAAAAGTGTAAATGACTTTTTTCAAGATGATATTTGTCTTAATATTTCTAACGTTTATATGTTACTTTTCGGCATCTTTTTGTTGTTCTAGTGGTGTAATGACGGTGCTTATTCACTGCTTATCCATTGCTTTTACGCTATAGCTCTAAAATAGTATACATACACGGCAGAAGTAGAGTTAACCAATAAAAGAGCAGAACTAGCCGGATTTCTCGTATAAATTACATTAATTGGATAATTTAGTGCTACTAATTAACTCCTGAGCAAAAATCTTGTAAAAATGCTATTTTCCCGTGTTTTTAATGTACCGTCCTCCTCTTCTGTGTCGCTACCGTCTTTGTCGTATTTCAGCGGGTTCGGGCTTTCCACCATCTTTTTTTTTTTTTTTGGTGACACAATCTTAACTTTGACCTTGACTTCGGACCTTGTGATTAACCAACCAACTTACTCCAACCAACTTACTCGAACCAGAGCAAGCTCTTCTATAGAAATTAGACATGAGTTCCTGGAATATCGCTGGAAAGACGTTGACATGTGCAAGCAGGGGTCCGCTGCTCTCACAGTTGTCCCTCAAGAGACTTACAAGAAGCACAGTAGTTTGTCCTTGTTCCTCTAATAGACATAGAACATATGCTAAGCTCACTGCGGAGTCTTATCCTGTGAAACGATTACCGTTCGGCACACTTGAACCCGCCGATGTTGAACATTTCAAAACCATTGTAGGAGAGTCTGGAGTAGTCCAAGAGGACTTGGAGACTTATAATGAGGACTGGATGGCTAAATACCGAGGTAGCTCCAAACTAGTCTTAAAACCCAAGACAGTGGGACAAGCTAGTGCTATTTTAAAGTATTGTAACAGCAAGAAACTCGCAGTAGTGCCTCAAGGAGGCAACACTGGCTTGGTAGGAGGTTCTGTGCCTGTTTTTGACGAAGTCATTGTATCCACTGCCAATATGAACAAGATCCGGTCGTTTGATCCCGTCAGTGGTATCTTCGTGGCAGATGCAGGTGTCATTTTGGAAACTGCAAACGATTATTTGCAGGAAAAAGGTTATATTTTCCCTCTGGATTTAGGAGCCAAAGGTTCCTGTCATATCGGAGGAAACGTAGCTACTAATGCTGGAGGACTGCGACTTCTTCGATACGGATCATTACACGGTACAGTATTAGGAGTAGAGGCTGTTCTCGCAGACGGCACAATCTTTAATGGATTGAGTAACTTGAGGAAAGACAATACCGGTTATGACTTGAAGCAGCTGTTTATAGGCTCAGAAGGTACTATAGGCTTGATCACAGCGATCAGTATACTGTGTCCTCCTAAACCTACGGCTGTAAACGTCACTTTCCTTGGCTTAGAATCGTTTGAAAAAGTACAAGAAACATTTGTGAAGGCTAAAAAAGAACTCGGCGAGATTCTGTCGGCGTTTGAATGCATGGACGCTGCTAGTCTGAAGCTTGTGGAGCAACACAGCAGTCTTTCTAAGCCATTATCCGATGACTATCCATTTTATGTGCTTATTGAGACCAGTGGATCTAATAAGGAACACGACGATGCCAAACTCGAGCTTTTCTTGGAAAATTCGCTGACGGAAGAAGTGGTTCTTGATGGTGTTGTTGCTATGGATGAGACGCAGCTTAAGAACCTTTGGCAATGGAGAGAGTTTATCGCTGAGGCTAGCGGTAAAGCTGGAGGGGTTTACAAATACGACGTGTCACTACCTTTGCCTATCATGTTTAATTTGATAGACGAGCTTAGAGTACGGTTAGACAATGCTGGTGTGGTCAGTGCTGATGACCCTACAAAACCCGTGGTTTCTGTCGTTGGCTATGGTCATATAGGGGACGGCAACTTGCACGTTAATGTAGCCATGCGAAATTACGACAAACGAGTAGAAGAATTGCTCGAACCGTTTGTGTTTGAGTTTGTTCAGAAACACGACGGGTCCATTTCTGCGGAACACGGTCTCGGATTCGCCAAAAGAAAGTTCATTGGATACAGCAAGAACGAGCAGGTTATTGGCATGATGCAGGAGATCAAGAAACACTACGATCCTAACGGAATATTGAACCCGTACAAGTATTTGTAGAACCTAAAACCTTTGTAGATATCCGGTAGACTGTTGTAAAAGAACAATCAGACTATGGAATAGATTACCTTTAGGACTTTTCAGAATGACTTAGAGAGCATCCAAACGTGATACACCCGCATGATACATATATACATTGCTATTTCCATAGCTACTTCTTCAGATACCCGCCTCTCAACAATGCTTGTTTGGCGCACTCGTGGATATCACGAAACCTGTCACCGCCGAGCTGTTTACCTCCGTACCAACGATTCACCAGGACCATGACGTTATTGGTATTTGTCTGTGTCAAAAAAGTCATTAGCCGTTCTCCCGCGGGCTTTTCTCCGTCGTCATCGTACTCCATCTCGGCAACAGAGTGTCCATCACTGGCAAGTATACGACAGGCCCATATACTATGTGAAGCTTTGGCGACTTTTTTGTCTTCATCTTTAAGCGCTGATAGCGCTTCTTTGGCTTCTTTAAGGCTTTTAACAGCCAGAGCTCGTCCTACAAACACGGATTTACGATCACGAAGAGTATCACTGACGACCCATTTATAGCTTTGCATCAGCAGTGAATGTATAGCATATAAGAAGCGACTGAGAGAATGAGAGGAGAATACACCTAATAAACAAGTACGGCTTATGTATATATATATATAGAAGAATAGACACCAGACACCGAACAGGAAATCAAACTTAATAAAGAACTTTTGAAGAACTTTTGGGCGCTCAGGTCTGTTTGTCCAATATGAGTTTTGTTTATGATTTGCCGATGGGTGGGAAAAGACAAGTTGGGATCATGTAAGTCTGACACAAGCCATCGCAGCTCTTGTATATCTACATATATATACAGCGATACAAATACACAAAAAATATAATTCTACAATTATATCTCGTCAATATACAGGGACGACTCGGCCTCGAGTTCACGCAGCAGAAAGTCTTCCAAAGTAGCCTTGACTCGATCCTGTACCTTGTCTGACAAGTGCAGATTGTCAAGATAATCCCGGAACTTTGTCACGACATGCTCGAAGCCAGTGGCGGTTGCTTCTTGAATATTGCACACTTGGGACAAGTCCGGCCGGGCCTTGCCTCTCTTGACGTAGACATCTGTCCAATGCACTGGTGGGTTCTCAAGAACAGACTCCGTGGCATCGAGTAGATCGTCCAGCGCGTCCATGATAAAAGCGATATCCCTTTGCACCATTCCATAAATGTCCTCTTCAAGGGATTGGCAAACCAGTGACGTCAAAGCCATCACTGCTGAGACCACCATCTCCGGCACTGGGATCATTTTGACTACGATTCGGTCAGTTGTACACCGGAATGGCACGCCAAGCGGACTAGCAAGAAACATCTCTGCTAAAATTCTAAACTCGAAGACCCACTTCCAGAATGATTTCACTATGTCGTTGATCTTGGATAAGAACCAGTTCTGCCTTCGCAGGACGTCATCCAAAGGGTTTTTTGGGGTCAACGGAGGCTCAGGTGCACGTGCTTCGGCTTTGGATGATAATGAAGACAATGATGATGATAATGTTGATCTACCGTGAAACTTGGATCTCAATCCGTGGTTATTTGTCTTGAAAATGTCGTCTTTATGCTTAATCCGAATAGTATGAGCAGTGGAAGAAGAAGAGCCCTTAAAGCCGAAATCATCGCTATAATCCATAGCCTCATCCATCTCACCATATGTAGGTGGGACAGGCTCAGGACGTTTCACCTTTCTAGGTTTGCCTAACGACGCACAAGTTTGGTCTATAACACTCAAACACTCGTCCATATACCTAGTCCATAGATTAAGCGTCTTCCTGGCATCTTTGGAGTATATGACATTTCTGCGCTCAGGGAAGTTCGTGGCTATGTGTAACAGCTCCTGGAACGCCGTGAGTCGTGTATATAAACTGTAACTCTTGTTATGTAGACCGTCCAACAGCGAATACTCAGGGCTGTTAGCACGGTCACTAACAAGCTTATGCCTGTGCAAAGGTCCTATACCCAAGTAAACGGAAAAGCTGTTGTTGACAAATTCCCATAGCCAAATAGCAATGGAACACGAGTAAGTGCTGGTCCATAGCACATTGAGTCCTGTAGGATAAGCTTTAGGATGGTCTAAGACGTTGATCTTGAACACAAAGCCAACAAACAACAAGGAAAACTCCCACAGAGTAGATCGGAAGAAAAAATAAATAAACGGGCTCATAGCCGTGACAAAAAGGCTGACTACCGTTGCCACCATGGCGATATTTCCTTGATTAGACATGATTCTCTCATAGGGAGTCATTGTAGATCGGCCTTTTAAAACGTTGACACGGAACGGAGGGAACGTCAATCGGTCGTAATCCAGTGCATAAATCATACAAGTATACACGACAGCCAACACATTCGGTACAAATGCAGTCAAGAACACGAGTTGTTCGTTCAAGTTCGGAGGTATATCGACCGATTCCTTACGAGGCAGGCGCAATGGTATATTCCAGGTGGAAAATTTCAAGGTCAAGAAAATCAAGTTCGCAGACACCACATAACCCATCAGCATTGTCCAGAATGATTGATCATTTATACACCTGATGAAACCTTTGAATGCATTCGGTGCCCAGTCGAAATCGACTCTGAGCCTCGATCGCCTGAGCACAAGAACTATGCCTAATGCCAGGACAACCGGGATCTGTCTTATGGGAATCACCCAGAGAATGTACCAGCCACTAGAAAACAGGCCGATAATCAGAAATAACAACCATATCACGATTATTATGAGTTTCGACAGCTGTCCAAACCTATGCTGGGTGACAGCTCGGAAAAGCTCATTGTAAGCAGTTGGGGTGACGGAAACAGGCCCTCCTACGTCCGTTTTTATCCCTGCCACAGACAACATCTATCTACTGATGATATCTATTGATGATATCCACTGAAGAGAACCGAGCCGAACCAATTCACTAAATAAAAACAGAAAAAGAACACGGCGGGGCGGTGTCTTTATAGTAAATAAAGATGGTGGATCGTTTTTGTGTGTGTTTTTTTCAAATGCAGTTGAAGAATCAAATTTCAACATCAAAATCAAAAACAAAAACAAAATAAACGATGGCGCTCCAGAGATGTCGTTTGGTTTGTTTGTTGGGTCTCCGCAGCCGGGTAACGCATTTTCATATATATAAGCTTGAGCAGAGCTTGATCAGCGAGAGAATAGGCAATTCAGGGGGTTGTAATAAGATGAAATAAGATGCAATAAGACTATACAATTATATTTATAGCCTCGAAAGAATATATTCCATGTGTATCTGTGTTTTTGTGATTTTCGTGACTCTTATTCAGCCAGCTAGACTTCGAGGAACCCATAATACTTAAGACTTGTTCACACATTTTTTCAGCCGCGTCTTTTTGACGCGCACTTTGGCGTCCATATCGCGTCTCGAAACTTTGCCTCTTGCCAACCACAGTGATATTCGCAACTCGATCACTGTTTCCTGTGCCGCTATTATAGTAACTGAGCTACACAAAACAAAACAAACAAGCATACAATGTCTGGAGAGAAAAGACCTTGGACCCCTGAAGAAGAGGACCAGATCAACACTCTGCTGACCAAAAAACTCGGGCCTGAATATGTGTCGAGAAGGCAGGCCGGCGGCGGCGTATCGGTGCCTTATATCGAGGCTTGGAAAGCTATAGGCCTAGCAAACGATATCTTCAAGTTCAATGGCTGGTCTTCAGAGGTGCGAAGCATTAATGTTGAATATATCGACTGTCAAGAGGGAAAATACTCGATTGGAGTGTCGGCTTTGGTCCGTGTTACTCTCAAAGATGGATCATTCCGAGAAGACTGTGGCTTTGGCAGCATTGAAAATGTCCGTCATAAGAGCATGGGTTTAGATAAGTGTCGCAAGGAAGCATGTACAGATGCATTGAAGCGTACGCTGAGGCTGTTTGGAAATGCTCTGGGTAACTGTCTTTATGATACCGTTTATATCCGCAAAGTCGGCGGCGTAAGCAGGGCCATGCTGCCTTTCGACGAGGCAAACTTGGTTAGACCGGGCAAACTGTTTGAGGAGCGTGATATACAAGCACTGTCGAATGCTGAAAAATCTGCAGAGTCTAAAAACAAGGTTACCACGGGTACAAGTGCTAGTACTTCTCCAAGTACAGATGCCCCTGCTATCACCTCAAACAGCGCTATCAAAACAACCACAAATGCAGGCCCAACAGAACGTATAAGACCTCCTCCTTCCAACGCTCCGGTAGATCATTTTGAACCTGATGTACATGCGGAAGGCATCTCTGCTCTGATATTCTCACAAGACCTGCTTAGTGACGAAATCCAAACGGCAGATCTCGAGGATTATCCTGGTGTAGGTGATCAAAGCGAAACAAACGTGATCCTAGGGTCGATGTCTGTAATTGAGATGACCGAGATGTCTGAGCCTGAAAACCCGCAAACAGCATCAGCATCAGTGCCCAAAAATACCGAGACCGAAACGGATCAATCCAAAGATTCCACCACCTCCATAGTGACGCCTAGCCCTGCTCCTGCTCCTGCTCCTGCCGCTCCTAATGCTCTTGTTGGGTTCGTTAGTGCTCGTGGAGCAGAGTCTCTGCTTAACAACAAACCTTTGGCTTCTGAAGATCTGTTTGATCCGAACTTCCAAAGCCCTAATATTGCTCGTACTTTGGACCATAATAAGTCTGTTCCTGTCCAGCGACCCAAGAGCGCAAATGCCAATACCACTACTCCGGTTGCCCCTAGAATGACCAGGTCTATGGGAACTGCCAGTACTGCGACCCCTGTTAGGACTCCTCTAAGCGAAAAAACTCCAAATGAAAATGTCCAAAGACCAGAGAAACGAGCCAAGCTTGTATAAGTTATTGTTGACATACTGAATCTGGGTTGTTTCTTTTTGGTTTCTTGGTGTTTTTTTGTTTTGTTTTGTTTCGGTTGTCTTGTTTTCGATAGTTCATCTAGTTATTGGTTGTTTGTTTGCTTACACTCGTTTATTCATACACAATTCACTTCATCATTCATTCTTTATTTAGAAAGTTATCATGTACTTTGAATAGCATACTTGAATATAACGGCTCCTCATGCTTTGTAGTCCAGTAATGCTAGCTTCTTAAACGGCTCCAACACAGGCCTGACTATCTCAGGGACTATATAGACTTCTCCATCTTCGTCTACACGTTCTCTGTCTTTCTCACTAGAGGACGCAAAAACTTCATCCATTACAGCTTGCATATCTTCAATCACCGCGCTGTATTGGGCTTGTAGTTGATACGCGTGGTCTCTTAGTGACCGTCTGAAAAGACCCTCGAGCAAGTTTCGTGCATCTACTTGTGTCTCGTTCAGTCGTTCAACGAGCCTAGCCAGAGACTTGATGAGATACTCCTCTTCGTAAACGCTTCCTTTCTTTCCACGTGCTTTTTTTCTTTCTTCTCGACGCCTGTTTTTAGCAGTTCTCCTTGAGGCTCCTGTTTGAGCAGTACCTCCAGTCTTACCTGTGTAACGCGTGAAGATAGAACCACCAGTAGACTCTGTTCCTGCCAAAGACACGTTATCTATAGCATCGGTATCATCGTTACCGTCGCCATAAAATGCAAACGGGTTCTCCTGTTTCTTTGTTCGCAACTCACGGAGACGGTTGGTTTGTGATTTGATTTGTGCCTTGCAATCTACAACTAGTTCCGTGATGGTTCCATACAACTCCAGTAACTTCGAATCAATAACTGATTTCAGAATGTCTTGGTCTCCATCAGCAATCCTAATGGCATCATGTACGGCGTAACCTTGACAAAACATCTCTGCAGCGTCCCGCTTGAGATGGAGATATTCCGCATAGATAACCGCACAGTCCTTATAATGATGCTGTACAGTAAGTACATCAATAAGGTGACGCGATAGCTCCTCTTGCTTCTCTTTAGGAGCAATAGTAAGCGCCTGGCGCCATTGCCCACCGATGACATAAGCATCCATGGCTTTTTCTACTTGGCCCAACGACTCATAGCACATAGCAGCTTCGACGTAGTTGGTATTGCCATAAAGGTACTCTGCATATTCAGCCAGAATGACATTGTGAATCTCCGGATTATATCGACTTAGAGTCTGTGCACGGCTATACAGCTCATGTCTCTTGATATAGTCCAGTAATTCGTCAGTGTCGCCGCTATCAGTGGCCATTTGGTAAAGACTATCCAGAGCCTTTTCATAGTTCTTTAGATAATCATCAATGACAAACTTTCTTCGCAGTTCATCATGTTTTTGAAGGTTCTTAAGGAAAGTGAGGTACTCTTTAGGGTCTTTTTGAGATTGTTGAGCAACCAGTAACGTCATGTTCAAGTTGTACATAGACAATGCAGTACGATAAAGCAGCTCAACATCTTGAAGAAAGCACAGATACTGAATAGCTGATTGCTGTTTATCTGCATTGGACTCAGCTTCAACAGCTTTGAGAGCGGTCTCAAGATCTGGAGGTGTCTTGCATGCATATGCCGTGAGTTTACTGTGATCAGGCAAGTAGGGTAATAACGCATCGCATATCCTGTTCACTTTGGTCGAATCCGATACTGGTTTGGTTCCGATATTATTTTCGGCCACACCTCCACCAATAGTATTCTTGTACATTGTTTGTGATACGTCCTCCGCTTTGAGTCCAGACAGAAACAAGTCTAAGTACTCGGTGGTTTTCAATTGTTTGACAAATAGCTTTAAGTTATCAAGAAGTTGCTCAGGGGCAAAGTCATGCAAGATATTGAGATCGATTCGGTGCACCCTACACAGAGAAAAGGCAAGATCGTATCGTTTCTCCGTAATGTTTCGGCGCACCTCGGTCAAAACCAAGATTCTAGGATAAATGGTCTCGAGATTACCACGCGGGGCTTGAAGAACCAATGCATTTTTGGAAGGAATAACCGCCACAATAAGTGATCCTCGTTCTATAGCTCTTAAGCGCTCGTCATCACTACTAGAGTCCTGTGGAACCGAGATTGTATCTGTGTTTAAATGGCATATTTTCAGATAATGCTGTGCAGTTGTGAACAGTATATGCTTTTGAGTCAAGGTGAAGGATGTCACAGATGATGACACCAAAGTTTCACCTTTATATAATTTCCCAGCTTCTGTCAACCCGTAAACGGAACCATCACTACCGACACCGAAAGAACTGCATCTTGTCGGTAACTTATCCAGTAGGGTAGGTTCATGAGAGTCTGCGACGTCCGTGAGACTGTAAATGCGGCCTGACACAGTCTCTGCCACTACTGCGTTGTGGTCGACATTGTATTTAAGGATATAGGCCGCGATATCGAATTGGTTGACAAAGTCACCTTGCTCGTTGAACTGGACCACTTCCCGGGAAAGAGCTATATACACCATGCCATTACAGTATGCGACTTGCTTAATACCCCTTCCAAGATTATGCTCCCAGTTGAATGCAATTTCAGAGTCTGCTTGGTCTTTGTAGATGATGACATTGGTTTCTGTAAGCACGCAGATGGCGTTAAGTTCGTTCAATGTGACATGGACAGGGGCCGCTGCAGTTGCAGTAGTAACATCAGCACCACCCAGAAATTTTTGAAGCTCTAGCTCCCTGAGTGCCATAGGAGGAGGCATGTTTGCGGTTTTGAACGGTGTCACTTTTAAAATGTTACCATCAATGACGAGAGTTTTTCCCAGATCAGCAGATGTCAGTGATACTGGGCCTGATATGATGTCCCATACAAACGAATGGGTCTCTATTGAACTACCATCATTCAAACCCAGAAATAATGAATAAGGCTTTTCAGGGTGCCATTTCATCCACATAACGTCGTCTCTAATGATGCTTTGCTTTAAATACCAGTGATAGTTTTTCATGGTCCACAAGAGTATTCTATCTTTGAGTTGAACAGCCAGGATTTCGGAGTCGGAATTCCAGGCAATATCAACTACTTGGGAATCTTTCGATACACCAAGAGGGAAGCTATATCTCTTGAGGCCATTACGTTCAAAGAAAATGACATTTCGGAGACCAGATTCAGGTTCCTGTTGAACAGTCGCAATCACTTCACCAGACGGTTTCCAGGCTACATGGGGCTCTAGTCCATCTACGGGCTCGGAAACACCGTCCAAGGTACCGTCACGGGCGTATATTCGGACTACTCTCCTGAATATTTGTTGCTGTCGTTCATCAGCTTTAGAAGATTCAAGAGTATCCAAACTGGATACCGCCAAGTATTGGCCATCTCCTCTCCAGCTCAACCTCATACGACCATCATCACTACTCAGGGCAATGCCACTATCGACTTTTACAGGCATAGTAGGGTCCCTTAGCGCCTTAGCACCTTTACCTTCAAACTGTGTCTCTTTTTTACCCCAACCTACCGAGACATGCTTGGATAACTTCAGATCTGACTCTTGTAGAGTAGGCTCCGCTATCAAGTCGATATCTCTGGTGAGAAGCAGGACGCTACGGGTATCTCCGGCAGCTAGTGCAATGATTTCTTCGTCAGGTGACCACTGGGCGAAGTCTATACGTCCTTCAATAGCTCCTTGGATACTTTGATCTGCCGTGGCTTCATCGTGATTCCCGTCATCAGTGTAGATCACAGAGTAATCTCCATTGGCAAAGAACAATGCCATTGAGGAGCGATCCGCAAAGTACTTCATATCCCTGATTATTACAGTAGTCTGATTCTTGTCTTGATCCTGGTTTTCAGCAGATAAGAACGGTAAAGAAAACGCTGTTTCACTAGTACCGTTTTTCAGAGCCTTTTTGATCTCCACCATGCCGAAACTGCTGTCAAAAGCACAGAACATGGAGTCGGTCACGGGATCAAACGTAGCGCAAACGATGCTCGTGGGTTTGCCCTCGTCATTCAGGCTTCCCTGTAGAGCCACAGTGCCTACGTGGGTCCGGATCAAGTTCCTCATAGTTAGGCAGTTAGTTGGTTACTTGGGCTTGGCTAGATGGAGCTCAAATTTTTGATATCAAGGAACAAAAAAAAAATTCTGGCGGAGTGTTCAGCCGTGCGTTTGTTAGGAAAAATCGACATCGCTTGAGATCTCAGGAGATGCCAAATAAAATAATGACATACTTTGAACCGAGTATTGGGTTAACCTAACAATTAATTACCTGGGTCGTTTCTTTTCATTTTGCCAATGTGGCAGTGCAATACGCAGCTACGTATCCGGATCCACGAACGCGTCACACCGGCATGGACATCTCCGGTTCTATGTTCTGTCGAATGTTCCTCTATGTTGATCACTTTTTCGCTTTTTCGTTTTTTCGTTTTTTCTAGGCTTTTGCTCTAAGCACGGCATCAACCTTCTGGAAATATACCAGTATGAAGCAGTGCAAAAAGCAGTGAGAACAAACTAAAAATATCAATGAAATTTTTACCAAGGTGAAAAAGTCTATTCTAGTAGAGCAAACAAAGATAAAGGTAAGGCCAGTTGACCCTGACTACGATCCCCTTCCATGGACGCACCGATGTATTAAGGAGTTATGGTGCTGCGTTACAGCTCAGGCCAGATTTGGCTGCAAAACACTAAGATTTGGAGCCGTGCCATACGAATTGACTGACCACAACAACAACGCTAATAGATTTTTTGTTTTTTAGGCTACGTGGCGAATCTAGGGACAAATGGATTTTACGGGTAAAAGTTTTTTCGTAAAATTTTTTCTGGAAGGATCTACAATGGCATTGCATTACAGTAGTCAAGTCGATTCTTGTGATGATCAGTGTGAACAAATTTTGCCCGGGTCTCGTCGGTTATGGAACCAAAGCCGAGCATAGCCATAGCCATGTATGCCGGAGTGCAAAGAGCTGGGCCTAAAAGGGTACCGTGTTACCTGAACGGGAAGATCAACGGTAAAAAGAAACGACGAGATGGCTCCAGCAAGGCCACCTTTGCGAAAAGTATAAATATGGCACTAAAGTCCGTATGTGGAGGTTTCTTTTGCTTTTCCCTATCTCATCTTTATACTCTGATATTATAAAACATCATAATGGCTATTGAAACTCGAACCCCCGACAAAACCAACACACCTGGCGTCGTCTACGACAGTGCCTACCAACCGGACCTTGCCACTGTCAAGTCTGCTGGCTCCGTTAAGTTGGATCAAGACGACAAGAAGTTGTTGAAGAAGATCACTGGTCTTTTCAAGGGAGGCAACAAGGACAAGCCTGAGTCCAAGTAAAGTAACGGAAATGCACCAGCAGACGACATACTTCTATATTTCTCAACGGACCCTGCATTCGTCTGTTTTTGTTGGTTTATTTCGACATCGACGCTAACGAGAAACTACGAGGACTTTTGTCCCGAAACAAGATGAAACGACTTACTACACACTATTTAAGAGCTGAAAAGAGTCTGACTGGCTGCCGTCTGCTTTTATTCTAATTACTACTACCACCAATAATAATATTTATATGATAGCTAATAATATTTTCTTAGACTTTCTTGTTTCTTCTTAATTCTTTCTGGAGCAACAACTGCTTCGTTTTGTTGCAAGGTTGGTGCCGTACGATATTGGTGTTTGAAGCCGTGCCGTGCTGTCTTATCTTGATAAGGACAGGAGCTTAAACTGCTGGACATAAAGAGCGGATCGTACGGACCGCAGCACGCACGCAATTGCGTTACCGAGACACACAAGAAATACTTTTTACTGGGCTATCAATATGGCTAGATTTTTAAAATGATATTTAAACTGATTTTTGGGATTTTATCTTGGATTTTCTCCTTTCTCACATTCGCGTTGTAGACTAGCTAGGCGAGCTGAGCCAAAAGGCCAATATCTCCAATAATAATTAATAATTATATACTTTCAAAATGGACTCTGGAATACAACAATTTCTCGTATAAACATACAAAAGGACCTTTTCCAGGCTTTTTAATGAAATTTCTTGATTTTTATATTTTATTTTTGACTCGATATTACAGCCACAAGTTGTTCTACTAGTGTTGTGTGTGTCACTATATTAAAATGCGATATATTATGGGGATAATTTATCACTAGGCTTTAAGCATCAAAAACTCATGCATAATCTTAGACTCTGCATTTACTTATCTTGTTCACCTCAAAGATTCTGAAAGGTTCATTAAGGTTCTTAATCGTCATGGAATCTGCAATCGTAGGCTTGAATAGCCTGCTAAGAACCGTATATTCGTTCGTCAGCAAAACTTTAGGTTCTGATGATACTGCAGATTTTGTTAATTACCAACCGTTGACGTCTGATCCCTGCGTGTTTTATGTCCGTAGGGATCGTAAGTATCCTTTCACTTTGGTCAATGTGTTTGATGGTAACGGTCGTAAACGATGGCTACTACAGAGGTACTCTATCTTCGACACTGTTTGGGGGATGTACGAAGTGCCGTCACTCAAGGAAATAGCCACGGTCAATGCAGGGTTGTTTCAGCAATCTATGGACTTTCATTTCAAAAAAGACCTCCAGCATCGTTCATTTATTTCTCATGTCGGTTTTGGTAAAAATAAAGCTCCCTCGAGGTTCTATCTTGCTGATGGCGCTGCTTATGAGTGGCATCTGACCTCCATGTATCTGGAGCGAATCATCAATATAGGCGGAGGCTTGGACGAGACCAGACAGCGCTTAGCACGTGTGCGTCTGATGAGACAGTTTCGATTCGACTGGGAGGTCCTTGTAGATAAAGCATTGATCGATATGGAGGTAGCTATTGCCTCTGCGTTTATCACAATGCTGACTCAGTGGAATCTAGGGCATTTCACCAAGACCACGGGTCCTACGAATATCACTGCTACAAAGTCGCTACAACCTTCGAATACTTTTTCTTCATACGGTTATCCAAAATCCTGGTTGGACAAAGATAATAATAATCTTGACCAGCCTCGTCGTCAGCTTGAAAATGTCTCATCATCTGCTGATGCTCAAGAGTCTGGTACCAATCAGCTAGTATACTTACCACATGTGATATTCCGTACACAGGAGCAGTCGCAACCTCAGACACTTGCTATTCAACAACAAGACGTTGATCAAAAAGAGACTGTAGATATTGAGGGAAACGAAGAAACTGAGAATCGGATCTTTCTGGTTATTGAAAACCCGCAGGGCTCAAGTGAGTAAGAAGATATGACATGACATTGTGATCTCAAACCATAACTAACAATGCATAGAACTCTATCCTATAGAAACTTATACTGCTGTGTCTCACAATGACGAATCAGCTGCTATTGAGGTTGATACTCCTAAACCTGGCAACAATCCACCCCAGGACCCTGTGAAACGCATATCCAGTGCTCCTTGTCAGTGGGCTAGCCAGTATTATGACCGCATGGTCGAGCAGGAGGACACTAGGTCAGATATAGTGTAAGGAAAATAACAAAGAAAAGGCGGAGCTAAATATATTATATCAATTGAGCACTTTATACTTTTTTATGTATTTATTTATTTATTTCGTTGTCTGTGCAGTCGCTGTTGTCTGACAATTCTCTATATTGGTTTCCGGCAATCGGCAAATCCTGCTTACGTGATCATCCTTAAGGATTATCTGATAGTGCTTTTTTTCCGAGAACGGAATTTCTCTTTTGTCATACACCACTAGAACGCTAGAAGTATCCCAGAGGTAACAGGCTTTGCTGCAACAAAAGACCAAACCAGAGACAGGGTTGGTTTTTATTTGGCTTGTTTGATTTCATACCCTTGTCAAATCTCTTTGGTTTGTGATGCTTCTTTGGACACGGCAGCCCGTTGCTCGGAAGCTCGACTTCCTCACCACGAGGATTTGCAGGAACAATTTTACCAACATAGCTGGTCGAGGAACTTCGATTCGGAAAAATCCAATTCGGGGCCAATTTTGGAATCAGAATAAAAAATGTACTCTGAAAAGCACTCCGCAGCAGCAGCTACAGAACAAGTTGTTTTTTAGTACGTCTTCGCCAGTATGGAAGTCACGTGAGCTAGTCAACGAAGTCCGTAAACGAGAACGTGACTTAGAAAGAAACATCTTGAAAGGAATGCTCAAGTATCTATGGCCCAAAGGTAATACCAAGGCCAAAGTCAGAGTCGTGGTAGCTCTGAGTTTACTTGTAGGCTCAAAGTTGTTGAACATCCAAGTGCCCTTCTACTTCAAGAAAATCGTGGATGACATGAATATAGACTGGGCTCAAGAAGTCGGCACGGTTGCTACGGTGATGGGTGCTACCATACTCGCATACGGACTTACAAGATTTGGCTCGGTGCTTTTTGGAGAACTGAGAAACGCTATTTTCGCTTCCGTGGCCCAGAAAGCTATCAGACAAGTCGCCAACAACACGTTCAAGCATCTTCTGAACTTGGATCTCGGGTTCCATTTGTCTAGGCAGACTGGTGGTCTCACTAGAGCTATAGAAAGAGGTACCAAAGGTATCAGTTTTGTTCTGACTTCAATGGTCTTCCACATCATTCCTTTGACGCTAGAAATAGGTCTTGTATGTGGAGTCCTTACTTACAATTACGGTATAAACTTTGCCGGCTTGACGTTACTGACAATGGCGACTTATGCTGCATTTACAATCAAGACTACTGCTTGGAGGTCGAAATTCCGACGGGAAGCTAATAACGCCGATAACAAGGCTGCTAATGTCGCTTTGGATAGTTTAATCAACTACGAATCCGTCAAATATTTCAATAATGAAGGCTTTCAAGCACAGAAATATGATGCTGCTCTACAGGAGTACGAGAAATCGTCTATACGAATTGCTACTTCGTTGGCGTTTCTTAACTCTGGACAAAACTTGATTTTCACTAGTGCTCTTACTGCTATGATGTATATGGCATGTTCTGGCGTATCGACTGGTTCTTTGTCTGTGGGCGATTTAGTTTTCATCAATCAGATTGTCTTCCAACTGTCCGTGCCTTTAAACTTCCTTGGGTCTGTATATAGAGATTTGAAGCAGGCGCTTTTGGATATGGAGACGTTGTTTAAATTGAATGATGTGAATGTCAATATCAGAGACTCCCCTGACGCCAAGCCTTATCAGTTCAAGACTGGAGAAATCAAGTTCGAGAATGTCACTTTTGGATATCATCCGGATAGGCCGATTCTCAAGAATGCTACATTTACGATACCAGGTGGTGCTAAAACTGCGATTGTCGGTACCAGTGGATCAGGGAAATCGACTATATTACGACTGATTTTCCGTTTTTACGATATCGAACAAGGTAGGATTTTATTAGATGGCCAAGATATTAAGCATTTGACCTTGGAGTCTATTAGGAAATCTATTGGAGTTGTTCCTCAGGATACTCCACTATTTAATGATACAATCAGGCATAATATCAAGTACGGAAGAGTGGATGCTACAGATCAAGAAGTAGAAGAAGTGGCTGCGAAAGCGGAATTATCTAAGACAATTGCCGCATTACCAGATGGATTCGAGACACAAGTGGGAGAGCGAGGTCTTATGATATCTGGGGGTGAAAAGCAACGTCTAGCATTGTCCAGAGTTTTGTTGAAGAAATCGCCCATCATATTCTTAGACGAGGCTACTTCTGCTTTAGACACAGAAACAGAACAATCACTTCTTAGAAGCGTCCGAGGAATTCTTAAAGACGCCCAGGCTACTTCTGTGTTTATTGCGCATCGTCTGAAAACAGTGGCTGATTCCGACAAGATTATCGTTCTCAGAGAAGGTAGTGTGGCTGAAGAAGGCCGACACTCCGATCTGTTAGCTGACAGCAATTCGCTTTACTATCAGATGTGGACTGCTCAAGAAGTCCATGATGAAGTAGAGGAAATTGAGAAACAGGTGGACAGCCAACTTGAGGCCAGAAATTGAATAGTGGAAATTGCCTCATTTCATGATGATTTTGGGCCTGGAATGGCGCGTTTCAGGTGATGATCCCGATGCTCATACGATGACAGCCCCATAAAACATGTTCTCAACTATACCGAAACCAACCACAGAAAAAAAGTGTTTATAAATACAATGAAAACCCTTTTCTAAGTTTTTATTCTGTTGTATCTACTTTGCTGTGATTTTTTTACTGTATCGTTGTTTATAATCTCTCTCTCTGCCCCTGATTTTTGTTGATTCTTATTCATTCGTATTTATTCGTCCCCCCCTGATATGAGGTTCAAGCTATCAAAAAGACTGAAAATAGATAACATCCAGAAATATTATCCAGAAGTGAAATTACCAGCTTTTCTGGACTGGAGAAGTTCAGAAAGTGATCTTATGCGTGAACAAAGGAATTTAAGCGATTTTTTTGAGAAATTTAAACTGTCGCAGCTGCATTTACCGCAAGCAGGACGTCGTCGCCGATTGACCCCATATATCGGCTTGTGGGCTCGCTTATCGCAGATCTGGGCTAATAAAATAACATTGGCTCTAATAATATTCTCAATGAAAATATACTTGTTCGAACATGCGTTAAAGAACTCGTTACAGGACTCTCAGCAATATGGACTAGAGTTATGTGACCAGTTGCAGTCGTCTGCAGATAAAACGGCATTGGTTCCACAATATGTGACAAATGTCGCGAATAATTTGGTGGAAATGTCTATCGATGAATCTGTAAAGATGGTCATAGATGGTCTGATGCTTGTAATAACGGTCGTGGAGGAACTGATGTTATTTATGGTGGAGATGACTATCGGTACTTATGAATGTCTGACAGTATCTCTCATCGATGGGTCTGTGGATGTCGCAGTAAATGCTACAGAAAGCATTATAAGCTTCACAAATAACTCCATGTCTGATATCACTCACGCTATTGATGCTAGTTTGGGTGCATTGACGGAAGCCTTTGATCATCTAGAATCACTAGTGACC
Source organism: Daia ofunaensis (assembly GCA_003707925.3). NCBI lineage: Eukaryota > Fungi > Ascomycota > Dipodascomycetes > Dipodascales > Trichomonascaceae > Daia > Daia ofunaensis. The sequence continues at coordinate 266,896 of PPMC03000007.1, read as the reverse complement.
GTAGTCGAGGACTTCTTTTCCGGTAGCGACAATGAAATCACTATGGTCAATAAAACTGTATCGGTACAACTTGGATCGTTTTACATTCCTTCTTCAATAAACGCTGATCTTGAGTCTTTGAAGAATAACGTTCCAACTTATGCAGAAGTAAAAAATGCCACGGAAAAGACAATCAAGTCGCCATTTGAGCTGCTGAAGTCGAAGTTGTCCGGCGCAAAGTCGAACACTAGTTTCTTTGACAAGTCTTTAATGTACTATCCAGATTCAGAAGCTATGAGCTCGTCTTCAGTCCCTACTTTTTGCTCAGATGCCAGTTTAGAAGAAGTGTACCATGGTTTATACAAAACTCTCCACATCACCGTACTGGTTATGTTTGCTATACTGGGGTTTCTTATACTCTTAAGCATCTTATATTCTGGATATAAAGAGTATGTGAACTGGAAATGGCTTGAAACATGTGTCCAAGACGCTGATACCTATAAAGATCCCATGGTATCTGTAATCAATTCGCAGTCTCGTTTTAGAGTCAAAGTCCAGGATGTAGTATCAGGGCCATTCGAGAAAAGAAATTCTTCGGTTTATTTATTACTGAGGTGGCTATTATCATTTCTTACGACCTCTACAGCCTCTACGTTACTAGTACTTGGAGTCCTCGGGTTTTTGTTGGTAGCACTACAAACAATCATGCTCAATGTGGTTGAAAACAAGCTTCCAGGTCTTAAGAGTTCTTTGCATACATACACGGTAGACTTTGATGAGCTGCTGAGTAAAGAGGCGGAATCATGGCAGAATGGTGCCAATGCTGCCATAAACTCTACGGAATACAAGATTAACCATGACATGCTTGGGTGGGTACAAACAGGTACTGAAGCTATTAATGGCAGCTTAACAACGTTTATGGATCATATGGACTCTGCGATTTCCTCTGCTTTCTCCGGTACTCCGTTGTATTCTCCAGTATCATCTGTGGTGGGCTGTGTCATAGGCAATAAGGTCGCAGAAGTAGAGAAAGCTATAACCTGGGTCCATGATCGTACCCAAGTTTCATTTTCTAGGGTCAATGCGAGTATGTTAACAACTTTAACGAGCTTAAGTAGTGACTCGAGTAACTCCTGTAACACTTCTGTAACATCCACTCAGAAACGTTCGCAGAAAACTGTTTCAGTGCTGGGTTCAACTAATGAAGATTTGCCCACACGTGTTGTCCTCTATATTAGAAAGGCATTGGAATATTACCGCAAGTCCGTTCGAGTAGAGCTTTATGTATCGACGGCTATTTTCTCCGCTTGGCTGGTCTTCCTAATTTCTGGAGTTATGTACTGTGTTTACATATTTTGTCATTCGAGGCAACACTTTAAGCCCACTATCAGCAACCCTACTCTACAGGACCCTGAAAGGGTCTACTTGGATATTCCTCGAGAGCTTTCATCACAAGTACCTGCAGTAGATAATCGAGAGGGCAAATTTGCATATACAGAATATTGGAATAACAACAACTCGTTGCGGACTCCAAGGCATTTCCACCGTTCTTATCATTCAGAGCCAACAACACCAACCTCTTTAATTGAAAATGGCTGGTTATCATCACAGACACAGCTTCCACCTTTTCTCGGAAATGATCCATTTGCATCTGCGCTGCCATCTAGTGGAGGCACGACGCCTAATGCAGTCATAACTGAGTTTCCTAAGACTCCTATAGAATTGAGACCACAGAGAGCTCATATGATCAACATTACCGTACCTAAGCCCCGAAAAAGCGCCTGTGCACATATAGCCCATCATACTGTCAGTTGTACTGGTAGCCGGATATGATATGTGCATAGTTTTCTAGTTCTTTGGAGTACTTAGATAGATGTTACTTCGAAGCTTATCAACTCGTCCTATATAATTCACACATATCACGAATTTTGTGTTGTAAGACACAACAACGTTCACGCTTACTATAGTTTAATGAACACTCAGCTTATATTATATATATTAGATTTGTTTCTTTGTAGTTTATTCTTCAGTATACATCAACTGCAGAAAGTGCAAAAAAAATCTGCCATTTCCTGGAATCGAACCAGGGTCGCATCGGCCACAACGATGTATACTAACCACTATACTAAAATGGCTTCTTGCTGTGCAACCTATTTTTTTCTTGGCTTAAGTAATAGCAAAGTCACGTGCCTTTTAAAAACGAAAAACGTCGCCAATACCCCTTAAATTGATAGGGAATAGAAATAAGACACAAAGTCAGCCTTGAATACAAGACACGAGGTAACAGGAATATTAACATATGAATGAAACCAAGTAGTTACGTGAACATGACTCTAACAAAGATTGCTGAACTGAACGTTAAAAACAAAAAATTAAAAATAAACATTGGGAATATCCAAGTGTCAAAGTAACGAAACATAGACATAGACATAAACTATGTCAAAAATGCAAAGCAGAACCCCTGTAATTCCTGGAGAATACGCCCATAAAATGTGCGATTGATTTTCTTCAGTCAGAAAATTTCCTGTAAGCGTAAAAGAGAGATTAAATATAACACTATATTTGATTAACTAACTATGAATTCATATATTCAGATATTTATGGTGCTTTGAACCTTTAGACAGACGACATTCAGTTCTTAGCTGACTGAAAGACAAGTTCAGGCAAGGAAGTAATACCGAAGTCTCGTAAAAGATACGTATAGGTCCATAAATCGCCCTCCGACCGATAAGCTCGTCCATTACACCACAGAACCTTGTTGTCGTAATGTAAATGGCCAAACGTGTTGAACCGATTTCCGTACAAAGTCAGCGATAATATCTTTGTTTTGGAGATATCACCGAGATCTATTTCGAATGGTTTGAATCCAAGCAAACCTTTACGAACATTGTCGAGATCCACTCTGATGACCGGTCCGTCGAACTTACGGATTCTCAGCTTGGCATTGACATGTTTCGGCAAGGAAAGCTTATCAAGTGCAATGTTATAAGTAATGCTTCCTGCATAAAATGGTAATCGCGCATTGGTAAGGCTTCCATATCCGATTTCCTCAGGGAATGGCACAAGCTTTGTTTTAGCTCCAAGAACTTCTACTCCGAATCGGCCCAAAAGATAGACGTATTCCACTGGAACTTGGTCACTATAAGGGAAACTAACAGTGATTGTATGTCTACCTTTAGTAAAAGAAGGCAACTTGACTTTGTGGATATCAATATCAGTAAAGTGGCCTGTTTTTTGCACAGTAACAGCTTTATCATCGAATAATAAAGAGACGTTATCAGAGTCTTCAACCCCAAGCTCGGGATCTTCAACATCTACTTCAGACAGGATCTCAAACCGCAGATGCAAAGTATGCTCAGGGATAATCTTCTCTAGAGCCCAAGGTTGTGCAGCTTGATCACCAGCCTGTCTCCATCCTAATCTTGTACGAAGGTACTTGTCAATACGCAACAACTCTTCTTTAGACTCCCATGGTCCATTGTCGAGTTTGTATTCTGCGGTATCGAGTAGGAGCAAATTCGGTTCTTCTAGCTGGAAGCTAGAAGGGTTAGGGAGATCAGTTCGGCCGATGTCTACCATTGAAAGAGGTTGACTTGGTACCAAAGTATCTACCGTGCTGATAGCTTTACTACTGAAAAGGCTGGTACTTGGAGAAGTCTGGGAAAGTCTGAGCAATAACGATCCATCTGGAGGGAAGGACCATGTGAACGTGGTTCGATCGCCATCCAAGCTAGAGTTGATCTTTGCAATGGATCCATTCATAGTATCAAGAATCTCCAGATTCCATCGTCCTTTGATAGCAAAAACTGCATCATCACGAGCTTGCTTTTTGGATGTGTTGCAGATAAAAAGGTAGCGGTAGGCGCCGTCTTCACGCAATTGGTACATGAGAGTCTCTGGGTATCTCAGATACTTTCTAGTTGCAGGATCATATGGTTGCTTAAGCTCGTACGCAAGTTCTTGGTAAGGTTCTAAAGCTTGACAGATGTCTCTTTTTGCGAATTTGACCACTTGACATTTGTTGGAGAACACCTGAGGCTCATCACTAGCTACCACGTCGACGTAAGCCGGAATCTCTCCTGCAAAAATGACTTTACCTCCACGGTTGTGGAACTTGACGAGCTTTTCCAAGGTGCTTCTCCTGATAGTTTTGAGACCAGGTACCAAGATAACGTCGTATTCAGCATGGCCCACTTTGAACTTGGAAATGGAGTCTTCATAAAGATTTTCCAACATGGACTCTGAAACGTAATCGAAATCTAGCATACCGAAAAGCAACCATCGGATAAGATTGTCGAAATCTTCCTGTCGTTGGTGTCGTTCGGCCTTTGTGTTTCTCCAAGGCCCGAAACTGAGCCAATAACTCTCAATAGGATGGATGACACCGATTCTGACTACGGGTTTTCCACGAGTAAGTACGCTGTTGATTCTTGCGAAATAATCCTCGACATAGCTGTACTCTTTATACCAAGGTGACTGATAACCGATACATGCTGGGTAATCACGCTTAGCCTCGCCTTTCATACTCACCCAAGTGAGATGATGGACTCGTGTAGTGATTCCAAGAGCAGCGAGCCAGTTGCCTTGGTTCTTATGCCCAGAAAAGTCGAAATCCCAGTTTGTGACTCCGTAGATCTCACACATTACTCCAGGTCGTCCATATTGATGTGATACAGACTGCGCCTGCTTAGCAGTGGTGTACTCGGCACGGTCTTGTAGGATATCGATACCTGGCAAGTTCAAAGATCTATAGCAACGCATGACCTCTCCAAGAGCCTCTGTTTGCGTCTGTAACGTCTCCTCGTGCATCATGTGACCAGTGAGGTTGATTCCATGCTCTGTGCACCACTGACCAATGATGTCAGGATGACTAGACACAAATCTCTCGCATACGTGGTCATGGAAATGATATCTTGCTAAAGACGGCGTATCGCTGGGTAGCTGCCAGAAAACTTCTGGTAGCCTAGCGAGAAGATCATAGCCATACGACTCTTGGAAAGTCTGTGCGAAGTCAGTCGTCCAAGGAATATAGCACTGCTGGGCCCATGTGCCGTCTTCAAGAGCATGTTTGTGAACAAATTGAGGTTCATCTGTGAATATAGCAGGCACTGATTTGCCAAACTCGTCTCCTACGGATTTGTAATAGACTTCATGGGTCGTTTCTAAGAACTTTCGCATGGCATCTTTGTTCAACGTATCGACGTAAGTTTGGTCATTATACCAAGGAGAGGGCCGTTGATACTCTTGATAAGCGTACCAAATGCATCCCTTTTGGCCTTCTTTGAGCTTGTAATCTTCGTCTACTCGTTTGTAAGTGACCAATCTGCCTTCTTCGTCAACTATTACATGATATACAGCTACTAAGAATCCGTTCTCGTTTCTGGTGGGTGCGGCTGCTTGGTGAGGAGGATTAGGATCTTCTGGTACAGTATCACCGTACTTGGTGGTAGTCCATAGCAGGTGTTTAGCTCTGAAATCAGGGTTTGATTTGGTTACAAGACCGCCAGCTGCTCCAGAGGGCCATCTGTCCTCGTCATAAAGCCAAGTTAGTAGTCCTAACTCCTTGCCTCTGTTGATACACTTTCTTACAAGCTCCATGAACTCAGGGCCCAAATACTTGATGCCGAGTCCTACCCTGGAATGGATATGGTAACCACCAAGACCCATGTCCTTGAAATACTGGATCTGGTCCATGACTTGTTTTTCTGGTAGACTGTTGTTCCACGACCATAACGGAGCTCCACGGTAGTGTGCTGATGGGTTTTGGAACCTGTCTATGTCGAAAGGCTTGTGTCTGTCAGGGTACAGTTCAGACATCTTAGTAGCGTTTCGTGAACTGTACGATAGTTTCTTGATTCCTTAGTCTATTGTAACTGGGAAACAGGATTGTATTGCGGAGGCGTCAGTTTATATTTGAAAGGCCTTTGCGTTATATATGGTGAACTTTGAGGTTTTTTGGTGGGGGTACTTAATCAGGTACCAATTCGGATCGGAAAAAGGATCAAAAAAATGGAACAAAAAAACACCGAGACCACAAGGGTCAGGTGGGATAGGCTAAATTAGGACGGACTTATTTATCCGGAACAGTGAAAAAGAGCTTCGTAATAGCAATTTTGGCGGGGTTTCAAGGCTCGTACGTAGCCTTCCGCATACGGTAATGTGGGGATCGTGGGGTAAAATAGACCCCTCAATTGCACATGGAGTTTCGATGTGGTGCCTGCCCGTCCAAAATCGGAAAGGGCTAAGAGATCCCAACCGCATTAGATCAAGCGAGATTCAAAGAAATACGAGCCAAAATAAGAACCAAATTAGATTTCGGACTCAAATTCAGAATTACGAGTGAAATTCGTAATGTGGGGGAAATAAAAAAGGGACATGGAAAAAGAAGATATGCTGTATTAACTTCAGTGTCTGGAATTAATGAATGAATGATTAGGCTTGGATCATTCCTATGATTACATGACATCATCATCTTAAGGCACTGACAACGGGCTTACCTGATGATCCTTAACAATTCATTGTTAACTACAAACTACAAATTACAAATATTAGGCTACAAACATTGGATCTAGCTCAGGCATTTTCTACGTGCTCAGCCTGAGTCTCAGCCTTGACTTCGTATTGATATGCCTCTTCGGCCCTAACTTGGGCAGAGGTAATATATCCTTTGAATTTTCGGGCAGGTACCTTGGCAGCAAACAGCTCATCCAACTCCTCGTAGGTTCTGTGTGCGATTTCAGGGACGTATAGGACCACCAGTACTAAGCAAATGGCCAGTAATCCGAAAAAGATGAAACCTACTTTGGCTCCTACATTACCTTCGTCGGGATTGATGATGAACGGAAGCACAAAAGTCCACATGGTGTTGAACGATTGATATGTGCTGATAGCGATAGCCACGGTCTTTGTTCTGAGAAGTGAGGTAGGCACTTCCGAAGCAAGTGTATAAGCAATGGCACCGATACCACCATTATAGAAGAAGTTGAACATGGTCAAAAACCCTACACAAGCAAGACGTGCGTGAGGATTTTGCGTAGGGATACCTGTAGATGCAGCAAGAAGCATTAGAATCATAAGACATGAGACACCTCCGATAAGAAGAGGACGTCTGCCGAATCTGTCTACAATAAAGAATGACGTTATAGTACCAGTGATGGATAACACTTGAGCTCCCACAGAGATTCGGAAACTTTCTGCGTCTTTGATGCCGATGATTTGATACATTAAAGCACCATAGGATGAAATGAAACTGACTCCTGACATGGGATGAGTAATGAAAGCCAGCTGTGCAATCAACGTACGTCTGAGATTTGTGCCTTTAAAACAGTCGAGATAACTGGAGGATGAAACAACGACCCGTGCTTCTTCAAGAGTTACTCGCAGTACTTCTAAGTGGTTCTCGGCCTCTTCAGGAGTACTGTAGAGTCTCATTAATGACTTGAGAGCTTTTTCGTCTCTGCCAGTCTTTAGATAATACCAAGGAGACTCGGGCATAAAAGGTTGAATCAAGATAGCAACTGCTCCGAAACCCCATTGAGCAGCCAATAACGATCTATAAGCCCATCTGGTATCCCATTGAGAAACATATCGTGCCATGATGGACCCGATAAACGGTCCCAAAGTTTGTGCTAAGTTACAGCATCCAGTAGCGATACCTCTAATGGACAAAGGAGAGATTTCCGCGACATAAGATACACACAGACCATTAAATACACCGAGTGCAATACCGTTGAGCATTTTACCGGTGAAGAAGACTTCGATACGTGTAGCAGCGAACTCTATACCGATAGCTCCAATAGAGAGCATCAAAGCAGCAGTCAACACAATACGTTTACCGACTCTGTCGGCAACCCAACTTCCTAGTAAGATTCCTGCTACGTTCATTGCAATAGGGCCTCCAGAAAGAGCACTTTGCCATTTGGCTTCAAGAAGGTATTTGCCATTAAAGAGATGTCCAAAGTCCTCTTTGAACTTTCGAATAGAGATGACGGTACCACCGGCCTGGTTATCGAAACCCACGATAACAAGAATCCAAACCATCATGGCGCACCATCCTACGATTTTCTTATGGCTTTTTGCAGTTTCCCACTTTGTGGACATGTGTTCTTGCTGCTGCGTGACATGCGCAGCTTGTTTATGAGGTGTTGGCGTTGGTGTCGTCATGTTTGCAAGAGAGTATTACAACAAGAGAGTTACAAAGGTATGTTATTTTTCTTTTGTTTTTACTCACGATGATTATATATCATCTGGAGGTCTCAGGCGTCTCGTTTTATGCTCTCTACCCCGCATACGTAAGCGGTATACGCATATATGTGGGGAAGATCAGCGTCATCAGCGTCCCGCGTATTGTACCCCACCAAGCTCGGGCTCGGGGTCTAAAAGGTCCGTCTGCGAGTAAACTCCGGACACCCGTGTTGTGAGCAATTTAACCGGAAGAACTTGAACCCGTGAATGAGCTAGTGGTTCTTTGTTTAGCTCTGTATTCTTGTTCTGTGCTCTCGTTCTGTTCGTCTCTTTTACTGTTCCTTGTCCCTCATTCTTTACAGCTCAAGGCACTAAAAGTACTGGACACGAGGCCCAATTCACAGGAGGCTTTGGAGGCGCAGTGTACCTTCCTTGTTATCTTGTGTAATGTTCGCTCGGTTATCTATTAAGGGAAGGAGGTGTATGTGCGATTCTCATGACTATACAACTGATCATCCGGGTTTAATTATCCCTGTGACTAACTTTAGCACTTGTTTGTGGTCCGTTCCGACATGGTCCCGCATCGTTGGTTCCTATTTTCCTCATATTTTTCCAGGTTTTCATTTCCCTCCAGTTGTTTATGCTCGGTTTGAAACCGCAGCGTACCTCAATTCCTTTTAGGACATGCCCCATTTTTTACCCCGCCAACTTACCCCACGCACAATACGAAAACAGAGAATTGTCGGTTTCCGGAAATAGAACACGGAACCTGCTGGATCTGACAGTCTGGTCCAAGAGCGGAAATATAGTTCCTAGAAATAGTTTTTTTTTTGGCAACGCTACTAAGCAATGTGGGGTCATGAGGACAAACAGGGTTCTTTGTACTCTTTCAGTAGTGTTTTCTGAACTGGGTGGTTGCGGGGTAAGAACACTCTCTAGGACTATATGGTAATATGGTCTGGAAATATGGTCTTGCTTCGGAGATTCTCCCATATTATTCCGTTGAGTACTAATTAACTATTTTCTGATAAACTAGAGTCTTTTCTTTGTTCATTTGCATTAGGTAACGTGATTATTGACATGCTCTGTATGCTCTATATTATACGGTGTCCCTCGTATTTCCATGTACAAATAATACAATGTGCATACTACAGAACATAGTTGCCATACTCTAGTAACTATGACGACGTCCTCTTTGAGATTTTATTTACTTAATCGTAAATTCTGTGAATATTTTTATTAAAATTTATTTTTATTAAAAATTCTGGCTTAAATGATGCGCTCATAGAAAAGAGATATTGTAAGGTCCCTCCCGCCGTACAAATCTCATCTTATCTGATGCTTATGCTTATCTTTGTACCCACTCAATCTCTAGATCTCCCTAGCGAGACCTGCACACTTAAACTTAAACACTCCTTCCCGACCAACCTCTTATTGGCAATTCGCACACTTCCTGTGTATTCAATTCCTTCAATGTCTTCGCTTGCATCTAAAAGAATCGGCCTTATTGGTCTCGGTGCCATGGGTTTACCACTCGGCCACCATTGGCAGAAATTTCTGTCGGCTAAAAATGCTTCCCCTTTGATCTATTGGAACAGAACTGCGTCTAAAGGTGACGAGCTCAAGAAATTAGGAGCGATTGCCGCAGAATCGCCTGCCAAACTCGTCCAAGATTGTGATGTCGTGTTCTTTTCATTATCTGGTGATCAAGTCATGAAAGATCTTCTTGACACTATCAAACCCGCTGTTTCCGGGAAGCTCTTGTGTGATTTATCTACTGTACACCCTGAGACTAGTAAATACGCTGATGAATTTGCTAGGGCAAATGGTGCACGTTTCATTGCTTGTCCTATGTTTGGTGCTTCTGTTGTTGCTTGGAAAGCTGCTCTAGTACTGGTTCCTTCTGGTAGCAAATCAGACGTGGATTCCATTTCGGAGTATCTCGGAGCAGTCAGTAAAGCCGTAATGTACCTTGGCGAAGACGTCACCAAGTCATCTGTCATGAAGATTACAGGAAATGTCTTTATTACAGGTTTAATGGAATTGGTAGCGGAAGTCCAAGCTTTTGGCGATGCCAATGGTGTTCCTGCTGCTAAGATGACGGAATGGGCAGACACTTTATGGGGGCCTATGCTAGGCTTCTACTTCCATAAGAACAGTGATGGTATTTATTGTCCTGGTAAAAACGCATCTGATCCAGTGTTTTCCATTGCCAATGCAGCTAAAGATATGGGTTATGCTCGTCAGCTGGCTGCTGAAAAGAAGTTCAACTTACCCATTACAGATATCATGACTAATAACCTCCAGGAAGTCCGCGAACATCTGGACCACTTAAAAGACACTGAAATCGATGCGTCCTCAGTTTACGGTATTGCTAGGACCCATGCTGGATTAGATTTTGAAACCGATACTGTTAAGGAACGAGACTCTTCTTAGGAGTCGTTCGAGATCATATCATATAGCTGCATCTGGGTCTGCCTAGATATATATTTCTTTACTTTTGGGTAGTAACTCTGCCGGGTTCATATCATTTTGGTGATTGACATTGACAAATAGCCTTCCTAGTAAATTTATGGAAAGTCCTATAGAAAATTCAATAGATAGATATCCGTTGGTCTCACTTTACTTCATCTTTTGAATCTGATCCGAAATCTCGGATCTCGGTTCATCACAATAAGCGAGAAACTTTCAACACCTCTTCGTTTATAAAATGTAGGCTTTAAAAGCCGTTCACAGCTTCGCATTAAGTTCAAACTTTATAAGTTCGCGTGTCTGCGTAGAAAACCTGTGTTAGCAGCCGTTCATATTCTACCCTATTTTTCGTTTTTCGTTTTTTTCCGTTTTTAGCCTTCCTTAATCTGTCAACGTCATACTACTCTAGTAAAATGCCTGCAATGTAATGATGAGTCTTATAACTAGTAGGAATAGTGTAGTAAATAAAAATATCTCTGACTCTCAGAAAATTAACTTAATAAAGAAGGTTTATGTTTCAATGGTGTTGCTACGATCCTAAAAAGTATCAATTATATACTGACTTTAACTATATGCTATGTATTTTGCTATGATATAACTGTCAAATCATTGAGATTACTAGTACAAATAAGATAACCCATTGATACCCCTCTCTCTATTTATTTGGGATACACTTTAAAAACAAATTTATCCTTAAAAATCAATATATTCTTTCTTGATATTAAATTGATATTACTAGTGCTATTGGCAAAAAATTTATGAGTCTTAAAAAAAATATTGACAACTGTGGGATTCGAACCCACGCCTCTTTCGAGATTCGAAATCACGCTTGTTTGAAGCGCAAGCTTTTAGCTTGAGTCGAACGCCATAGACCGCTCGGCCAAGTTGCCTGATTGTTGAAGTTTGATAATTTTTTGGGACTTTATAGGGGTGTGTATTACGTAAGAATTACATAAGACATCACCAAGTAGTTACGTAAACATGACTCTAATAAAGATTGCTGAACTGAAATAATGACATAAATACTGGATCAAAAACTGAAAAAATGAAATGTTTTTGAGTGGGCAGGCAGGGGGAGACTATGACTGAACGTGATTTATACAGTATGTTAAGGTAATTGTTCAAGAATGGATGCCAACTGTGATGTGTTATATATGTCTATATGATTTCTAGAGTTTCAGCTGAAAAAGCAGAAGAATTAATTAATCAATATAATAATACTGAGAAGACGTAATTATGGTATAAATCATTAGTCGAATAACCTGACACTTTCTCGCTGTCAATAATGTATGTACAAGACTTCTTGCTTCTAACTTGAAAGAAAGCCAGAACTAAAGACGATCAAACAAGTTTCTCGAGTTCATAAGCAGCTTCCTCCAGATAGATCATTCGGTCAGCGTCAAACTCTTCGCCGACCAAGGCCTTCACAATAAGGAGTATCTCATCGATTCGCATGTAGATCATGTGTGCGAAAACAATAGCGATGATCGACAGTGCTCCGTCTTTACTTACAATGCTGTGCGGGTCTCGACCTTCATCGTAGTTGCCCTTCTCTTGCAAAATATTGGCCCTCTTGGTTAACTGCTCGGATATATTCTTCAATACGTTGACGTTGGTAACACCCCACTTGTTGCGTAATAGATCCATATGTCTAATAGCTGTGTGTGCAGGAGAAACACGAGGTAGAGGAGTACCGGCCTCCAAGGACCCAGAGGCCATGAATACAACAGAAAATAAGTCCGAAGTTAGAGACGGGTTGGACCATCCGACCCTGTTTGTGATTCTAAAAGCCCAATAATCTGGGTTATCGAGCTGATCAAAAACATGATACATGCCGTAATAAAGAGTCAACAATTCGAGATGGATCTCTACTAATCTCACGTATTTTGCGCGAGGGTAGACGCCTGTCAAAGGAGGCTCAAATTTCATAGAAGCGAGTAGTGACTGAGTAGACGCTAGTTTCGCTAAAATGGCACGGAAATGGTTTTCAATGGCATCATGTCGACCGGAAATGTGAACATTCTTGTCTTCAGCTCTCTTAACAGCAAACTTGCCAATATCACAATGAAGATTGCCAGCTTCCCAAAGAGACCTACTAAGAATCTTTCTGATGGCGAACTTACTAGTATAAGGCCTAGGTAAAAGACTGATCAAAGTTCCAATGGTTACACCTATAATAACCGTGACAAATCTGACCCAAGCAACATTGAAACCTTCACCTAGAGCACTCGTGGTAGCCGACCCTGCTGGAGTCACATGAGTTTGCCAACTGGATCCCATAACCAGTGTCATAGTTGCACAGAAGACGATTCCTGGAGCTGGCAGGATGTGTGTAGAGAAATGTCTGTATAATGTCATAAATGCGGAAAGCACAAAAAATACTGCCCCAAAACCGATATGATTACCACGGCAGATATACCAGCCGACCATACCCATTACACAAGCAATAAACGTGTAAGCGATTTTGACAACAAACAAGTAAACTGTATCTCCTGTGAACTCTGTCAACGTGAATAGAACCATAATTGTTATCCAAATCAGCCGATGAGAATAATACCACCAACATGTTGTTCGACAATACAACGGAATTAAAGTAGCCACAGCAGCAACGGCAATCTTGATGTCGAAAAGAAAGTGTTTATTTGTCAGTAGCTTCAGCAGCCGAACAACTCTAATACCAATCAAATGTAATACCGTTCGAGGAGGTGAAGCGTCTGGATTTCTAGGTTGGACGTTTCTCGACTCCCTGAAATCTGTCACACTTCCATCACCAAATGCAAAGTCGTCTTCCTTATCCAGGTTATTAGCCATTTTGGCAGAATCTCTAGATGACTTGGTAAAAGGCGTGATAATAGTAGGGGTAGGACGGAACTCATCGATGCTGAGCAAGGTTTTGGCAACAGTCTTAACAGCAGTGACATTCTCACTTACCAGGAAACCGTAAAGGCATCCTAGTGCAACACCTCCTAGTTCAGAAGTCGTAGGTTCACTTATTTTCGACAAAAACTCAACTCGGTTTGCTGTTTGTTTGTCATAAGCTTCCAAGAGGTTTTGGTGAGCCGCTTGAAGTTGAGCAGACGCCTGTTTCTGCGCTTCAATGTGCTTCTTTCTATTGAACAAAGACTTGACTCTAAACTCATTAACTCTATCCATCCAGTTGATAACAGCATCAACTACATGTTCCAAGGCTATCATGCTAGGCTTGTAGTACTCGTTTAATAAGTCCAACGTTCTGTCAAGATTCTCTGATGATAAACTTAGGTTGAAGTCTTCATTACTGGCAAGCTCTTTGAGGTGCTTAATCTGCTCATCTTTCTCAAAAATACCCACAGGCTTGTAAGATTCATGAAGCATCATGGAAATTTTGGATTTGCCATGCGCGCTTACAAAGCTAGAATTGCGTCTCTCCAAACCAGTGTTCACTCCTGAGTTGAATGCCTTGATTGCTTGTCTCCTTTCGTCTACAAGTGCATAAAACAGATCGTAACCCATAGATGTTTGGGCAAGTCGTAGCAACGCCGAACGAATCTCACCAATATCACCTGAATCAGCCCTACCAAAAGATACTTCTAGCTTGACTAAAGCAGAATGTAAATCAAGCATAGTCAAAGCTCTAATTGTTGTTTTCCTAGCAGTATTGATTTCCTTGTATTTCTGGAACTCATCCTCAGGAGTAGATGCTCGAATCGTTTCTAAGAGAGTGATCTCCAAGCCCATAGTTTTCTTAATACCTTTCAAAGTACCTGAAACTCCTTTAAAATACGAAAAATTCGATGACACAGGAAATATCACATAGCTTGATACAAGGATAAGAGCTAATGAAACACCACAAGGTTTCAAGATGGTATAACCAATGCTCTTCGGCACGAAAAAGGGGAACAGTGCACTATAAGAAGCATTGATAGATAAAGAGATCATGCCGATAATATAGCAAAAAGTCAAGATCCTGTTGTATCTTCTGACGAATCCTAAAAGCACAGCTCCAATAATCACAGAGAACATAAACACTACAGAGCAACGGGTGGTTAAAAAACGCCCATGTAAGATTTCAGACTGTACACATAGAGCCAAGCTGGCATCGTTCTGACAAATACCTTGTTGTACTAGTTCAATTGTTATCGATTTAGCCGTAGGATAACCACGTATTCTCCAAGCAATGGCTTCAGCTACAATAGCAATTGCCCAACCACAAAGAAGCATAACAAATGATAGAATACTAAGAAGACTCGCTAATGGCATTGTCATTCCTCCAGGCGCAATGATATAACTGATAATTGTTACCATGTAAAAAGCCGATCCTAACCATGACCGCGTATTATTGACAGTCATTAAGACAATTCCTACGCAAGCCACGACCCAAGTTCTAAAAAAAACCTTAAACGACTCATAATCTAGGTGGTCTAACAAGTAAGCAGGACGAACAGCTACCCAAATTTTCTGCAATTTAGGCTCTCTACTCTGCTCTTCCTCCATTTGTCGCTCGGCCTCTTCCACTTGCTTAGCATCTTCCATCTCCATATCTGTCAACACTCGACGGAGCTTTGTATAACGTTTGGCTCCATCTCCTTCATAATTCTCCTCATCTAACAGTCGTATACTCTCGCCTTCATACATTTGAGATCCAGAATCATCATCATCATCCACAATTACTTTAGAATCAACGTCCGAGTCATGTTGTTGTTCTTTTTGATTGTTGGACATGGCTGCTAGTGGTATTACTCTTTTAGGTATATTCTATTGTTTAGATAGCAGAGAAGACGTCAGACTAGAAAAAGATAAATCAACACACAGACAGTGTTTCAGAAACTTTGTATCATTAATCTCTCGAGAAGCCAAAATAGTGTATTCTTCTCCTGTATCTGAAAGAAACGAACTAGCAAAGGTATCTTCACTGAATTATCAGGCAACTGCCGAGAGTTATGTATAGGAAAAAACAACGGGTCGGATGTTTATATATATATATAAGGCGGTGCAGCCAGCAGCCGCATGAAGTCAAAAAAAAATGTCAAAAAACAAAAAAACAAAACCGTTAACCCCGCTGGAAAATGGAAACATGAAAATGAAAAATTAGCCGCATCATCGCTAGGAACAGAAGCTAACTTTAAACGGATCAAACAGATCAACTCGCTGAAACCAAACAATCATCACGATTTATCATTAGCAATAGAGAAATTTGCAATAATATAATGCTTTTTACTTTAACA
Source organism: Daia ofunaensis (assembly GCA_003707925.3). Classification (NCBI taxonomy): domain Eukaryota; kingdom Fungi; phylum Ascomycota; class Dipodascomycetes; order Dipodascales; family Trichomonascaceae; genus Daia; species Daia ofunaensis. The sequence continues at coordinate 251,057 of PPMC03000007.1, read as the reverse complement.
CACATAATACAATTAATAAATATAAATATACACTAAATTATTCAAATATAACACACGTATTCTCTCACTCCTTCACACTCAGCTTAGCTAAGGGGTAGGTTCTTCAGTTTCCTTAGATTACCGATGCCTCTTTGTAAACGCTTTGCTGTAGATATTCAGTAGCAATTTCATCGTCATAAAAAGCCGCATTTGCCATTAGGTGCTTGACAACAGCCATTCTCACGGGATCGTACTTATCAAGATCACCTGTTGCTCTAGGATCCTCGAGAATATTGGGCTCAAAGACCTGTGAAATCAATGTAAACGGCGGAAGATGCACAGATGCTATCTCTGGGTGAGACATTAACATGATAGCTAACTCTCGCTGACTCACGGCATCACCTTCTTTAACACCTATTTTCCATAGTAGCGCACAGTCGTTCAGGCCGTAAGATGACACAAACTCCAATTCTTCGCTATCAAGGTTCGTAATCATACCCGTATTGTACTGGAAAATCTCAGATGCGGAATTTACAATCGCTGACAAGGCTTCTGATTTCAACGATAGTGCAGCCAAACTGACATCCCAGAAAGCTTTCCCCATATCCGTTAGATCAAGAACCTGAGGCGGAACAAACGATGCAATAAATTGCAAATCACGGAACAGCGTATGCGACTTTATGTCCGAACTCTTCAGAACCCGACGAAGCTCCTCGGCAATCATGTCAGTATTAGGACCCAACACTCTTTGATGGTTACTATAGGCAGTTCCCGCTGCAGAGGAAGTTCGTTTAGCGTCAGTACTGGTTGATGTGATGATGGGAAACAACTCCGTTAGCGAGGACAACCCCGCAGCGCCTTTATTTCTCACTTCACTTAAGCTACCGCATGATCGATGGCTTGCTGCAAATAAATCAGACCCTAGAGATGTTTTACTTGCTCTATGCCTATTACTTATAGAGCTAACAGACCCAGGGGTACCAGCTACAGCGTTAGTAGTAGTGATTGTGGAGGACAGAGATGAAACTACCAAAAGCTCCAACTCGTGTAGCGCATTCAACTTCCCCATAGGCGACGTAGTTACAGAGAAACGCTGAAGGATTCTCCTATAAGCGTCATCAAAATGAAACGACATTGAAGGAGATGATTCCAATGCTGGTTCCATAACATCTGAACATTGAACTGGATTTGAATGTCCCGGGTTTTGAAGGCTATTGACTGGGGAACTTGTGACAGTATTGCCAGTTAATCCAGTAGCTGTAACACTTGCACCCGGCTGGCTCACCAGTGTAGTACCAGGGACCGTACATATTGATGAAGCGTCATCCGTAGCCGAGCTACTTCCCAATGTGTCTCTATTATGTTTAATATACTCCATTCTACCACTTGGAGGATCGTTCAGCATAAGAGGTGGCATTTCCGAGATTGCAGAAGATAACTTGTTATGTAGTCTTTCTCTTATTTCCATACTTTGACGCACGATCGGTAAGTTCAGCCATTTGTCTGTCTCTGATCCTTCATACCAACAGTAAACTCCAATATCGGTATATATGAAACTGATCAGTCGCATCTGAATATTGGAAATCATCTCTTCAATGTGTTCTCGTTTCGCATTCAACTCAGGTGTCAACACATCTTCTTCTTCCTGTACAAACGACTGATCAGCTGGAATTTCAAACACCTCGCTCACTTCACTCAAACTCTTATTCCGTCGGTGTCCGTGGTGATCCATGACGCTGATACTAGCACCACTGTCTGCTATTCCACTACTACCCCAATTTGTATTTTCAAAAGCCAGATTTTCTTGAAACTCTTTAGGCAGCCTCAAGGACTCGGCAGCTGCCAGATTCCCATCAGCTACATTAGAAGTCGAATTACCTCTACGTCGAGAAAATGCTCCTTCTGTGGATTTTCTGCGAGGGGATGTTTCAGTTTCCATTTCTGTAGAACCAAAGAGAGTTGATGATTGCACAAACATGGAACTCCTTTTGTTATGATTATTGTTGATTCCACCATAACCAGTACTGCGAGCTGTCTGATATGTCATGTTCGGGGTACTCGTACGATAGGCTCCATCAACCTCCAAAATCAATTTCCAGAGATCATTACGGAACAGAGGGCTAGATGATAAAAGAGAATGTCCTTTGTTCCTACGACTAGTAAGTGTGTCACCCATGACTCTTTTTACAAGGTCATCCACTTCACAACAGAATCGATGTATCCTTTCTTCTCCGGAACAGAAATTCTGGATTTGCTGCCCGTTTAACCATTTCATTGTATTTTCCGATTCCTTGTCAGAAAGCTTTAATTCACCACCTAATTCCTTAGGTGCAAACATGCCGTTGGATGTCGGTTGGACATTTATAACAGACTGTCGTCTTTGATGCATATCCCGCCTAGATGAGAAGGAAGCAAACCGTCTGAAACTAAATCCGCCTGTTTTTGACTCAGGATTTCGCGTAGTTTGTTTATCAAGAGTGTTATTACGTCCAATACTAGCACCATTGTGAGAAGCCGTTCCAGCGGAGCTGATAGAGCTACCACTATTGTTTCTTCGCAGCAAACTATTGTACACAGAAACAGGGTTACCAGAACCGAACACTTGAGAAGCCTCTTTGGACAAAGAAGTATAAGGGTATGTGAGCATCATGGCAACATCACGAGCCCTAGTCCACAGAGCACTTGTACGTATTTCCATCCTGTACCACATCTTCACCTTGTAGTCATTCAGTTTGGCCATGGTAGCTTCGCATCTTTTCAGGGCACTGTCGATATGAATTTTGTAAGGAACCATTTGTTTGTCTGATCTCATCAACTTCTCCTCTATGCGCTTAAGAGCCCTTTCCTTCTCATTTGCAAGCGAGCTAATGACACAATTATTGACATAATATTGCGTCTGATCATAAATCAGCATAGCACTAGGGTTTGTCTCATCCTTGGCAGGCATCAAACTTTCAAGACACTGCAATGCTTTAGAATAGTCGTTACTATCCAAGAACTGGCCTTTAGCAACACTTTTAGCCAGAGCATCATTTAACAAAGTATAGAGGTATCTTGGCGAAGGGGTGGTCTCTTGGATGTATCCCTGAGAAACGGATGAAGCATAGGGTGAAGACGAAATTTCAGATACCACTTTCTCAACTGCTTTTTGAATGATCTCAAACAACTGACGGTTTGTTGCCGGTAAGTTGCTATTAGAAGAGCTATCTATGTCACTTGATGTGATATTAATCGAGTCTAATGAATCAAATAGTACGCTGTCCAGAATGTTGGTCTCATAAACATCGGTGACATTGTTGGTGCTTGCATTTATTCGAAACACCTGCCATTTCTCAATAAAAGGATGTGGAACACGGAACTGTGAAATCTTGTTAGGCCTCAAAGAGTAAAGATAATGCGATTTGTCCTTAAACTTCAGATATGGGAACCGGTTGATCAATTCTGAAATCGCAGGCTCAACGTCCCGCTTAATACAATCTAAATCATAACCAACATCTTCAGTAGGCCCAAAGACAGGAGTGGAAAAATTGAATCTGTCATCAGTCTGCAAAAACTCCTCAGGACCAGACCCAGAGAGCCCCGCAATGTCATCACGTGGGTGATCAATATGCACAGTTGAGGTGCTTACATAGCTAGTTGCAACGCATGATTCTAGAGGAGAAGGAGAGTAGCCGATGCCAGAGAACTTAGGCTGTGACGATCCAGGAGAAAACCCAGAAGTCAGCGTATAGTTTGTACTGTTACGGCGTTCCATGACCGTTTCAATAGTTCGCGGACTTGAAGATGTGACGGGACTAGGAGTAACCACACTTGTACTAAGCTGAGGTCTTCTAGAGGAGGGGAAAAAGGCTTGGAATAAAAACACCACATCTGAAGGAGATAAAACAATAAGAGAGTCCGAGAGATTTGTATTTTCTTTATCATGAGGTTGTTTTAAAGAATATCCTTGATTGTTGCTATTGTCACTGCTGTTCCCGTTGCCAGAGAGTCTGCTCATGATTGCATCCAAGTGAAGCTTGACTTTGTCAATACCGACCTGCTCGTCACTCTGGTCGTAATAGTAAGCAGCCGACACGATTAGCTTATACATTTTGTCAAACACGGCGCCAAGAATCTTCTGCCTCTGATCTTCGTCAATATAATAATCTTTGAGTATACCCAACTGTTCGGGACTAGTCAACAGTTTATGCAGATATCTGTTGAATATATACTTGACCACAATGAACAACAATGCCTCATCCCTGTTTTCTGGCGAGACTTTTTCTAGGATAGATTGTACAAATGTCATGAATGTCTTCGGAATGGACTCCACAGAGTTGTTGTCAAAGTAATTGAGTAGCATGTTTATACTTTTCTGAAGAAACTCTGAGACTCGTTTCTCGACAGTCTCGTCCAGCGACGATGCAAGAGAGATTGAGGACGATTTCGCTGAAGGTTTCAAATGTCTCATGTCATAGACAGTAGTTACATGCTTCATAACAGGAGTGTTACTACCATTCGACGAGCCAGAGTTGGTTGTAGTATTAGATCCAAAAGATGATTGGTGACTGGCAGGTTCAGGAGTACGGTGTGGGCTACTAGAATTACCTTCGCAATTGATCATACACAGGAAAGTACCTTCCTGTAATAACGTCAAAAGTATATCTTCTAATGCAGAGGCGGACGGGTAACCAGATTGCTCCATGAATTTGTCAAATAATGCAAATGACAACTGCTCAAAACGCTTATGCTCAATCAACGTCGCACAAATCTGTGAAAAATAGTTGATTTTTTGCGAAATAGGCGCATTTGGAGGGAACATGGAGTGGAAAAGAATATCCAAAGGTTTGGTGCGATTCAAAGCCGCTAGATCTTCAAATGGTTCAGGTGAATTACCCAGAATGATATGATCGATATCTTGGCTGGACAACGTGAAGAGCACCGAGGAGATGAAACAAGGATCTCTAACAATTCCAAGAAAGGAGTTGATCATGTCTCTATGAGAAGGTCTGAGGGTGAGAAAAAACGGGCTGCCACGTTGATAAGCATGCATAAATGTCGTGGTAGAAGAGGTAGTAGATGTCTGGTGCTGGTGATGGTGGTCGTCCCTTGAAGCACCTTTCAATATAGAGTTATACAGATCTTGAGCTTGATGATAAGCATGTGTGAATTTCTGCGGCTCCATTCGAGATTTTAAAACGAGAGAGTCATAGAAAGTGTTCAATGAGCCATGCAATCTATCAATCATGTTGTGTAGCACGACCGTGTCCAATAAACGTGCCGAAGCCGAGACCTCGCTGCTTGAGGCCGTGGCATATGCAATGTCGGTTTGCACCAACGGATCCACTGTCAATGAGTAGCTGAACAAGTTTGAAGTAGGAGCTTCATTACTACTAGATTCATTTGTAATATTTGCATTTTGAGTAGTAGATTCAGGAGCAACAGACACAGGTTGAGTTCTTTGTGGAACTGCTTGTACTTGTGGTGGTTTCGTCGTCTGAGCCCCGACTAAGGGGACTGCAGCAGCAGTCGTCGTTGCATCATGGCTGATAGGCCCCATGGCCGACAAGTCCTGGGTAAGCTCATTAAGACTGTTCAGAGACGACAGCGAGGACGCCGAAGATAGAAGATTGCCAGTGGTATTTGGGTCATCCAAACGGATCTCCTTAGGGATATCTGGAAACTGGAAAGTCGATAACTGGATGTGGTTAGTTAGGTCCAACAAAAGATAGGGCAGATACGGCGGATCAGAGTGAATATCAACATCAACAACAACAAAAGCGACGCAAGTTTGATTGGCTAATGTTTTCAAAACTTACCATATCTTAGTAACACTGAGATGAAAAAGACTTTTAGTAACCAGGACCTAGGCGACGACTCATGACAATGCTAGTAAAAGGAGTGTTTCGGCAGTGCGTCGTGTGAAGAAGGCAAGATGAGACAGACACAAAGAATGTAACCAAATGTAAACACACACAAATACTTAAAACAAACTTGACGGTTAAGGGGTGGGTCTAGAAAACCAAAAACAGCAGGAACACGGCTGCATGCCAAAAAATTATATACACATAGATATACATATTGAGACAATTAATTCACTCAATAGCTGAGCTGATCTAAAAATCCCGTGTTTTCGATATAAAAAGCCTTGGTTGAACGAAACGCTAATTGTTTTTTCAAGCATTGTATTCACATTATGCGGATTTAAAGTTTAAGATCGATGATCGGCGAGATGTTGCCTGATCAGGGCTAAGATGCGGCGCGTCGTGCATATACGCGAAAAAGGCTCTTGGAGTGAAATATAAGCACGAGATTTACGGCTGTTCTAGACGACTGGTACAGATATCCAGAGTCATTCCAAGGTGGATAAATGTATAAAGAAGGTATAAATAGTGCTTCCTTGTTGGTTGTTATCCTACATACTTACTGTTCTATGCTAGACTAAGCTCTCTACCAGTTACAGTGTGAGCTAGTATAACGGTCTCTAACAACACTATAAAACACCAAAAATTAGTAACAATTGAACATAAAGTCCCCATATTACAAGCTCTAGTCAACTTTTTAATATTTCCAATTCCAAAAAAATTATTTTTGTTTTCGTCTGTTCTCACTGCAATCATCCTTACCCCCCCTGATACTTTTTTTCGTCTTTTTTGTCCTTTTGTCACGTCCTCCCATTCTCCCATATCCCCAGAAATCACAACTTTTCCCGTTCTGAAAAATTTTGCCATTTCTTTCACCACTCAACTTCATATACTTCACTAAGTGCTCACTCCAGCAACAGAACCACCAGAAGAAACACCACATTCATCATCATGGCTCCTGCTGCTCGACCAGAGAACGTGCTGAAGGTAAGTATTTTATTAGCGAAATATCCTATTGTTGCTCCTTATTCCACTGTGGTGTACAACTACCTCTTTACACAGTACCATACAGTACTACTATACTCTATATCACTATATCACTTGCAACTCTTGTACTAACGTATTCCTCAGCGTGCTGAAGAACTCATTGCCGTAGACCAGGCGCCTGCTGCGCTGGAGTTTCTGTATGAGACCATCTCGTCCAAACGGTCGCGAAATGCCAGCCCTATTAATCTCGAGCCTGTCATGCTTCGTCTAGTGGAGCTTTGCGTAGAGCTTCGAAAGGGCAAGGTTGTTAAAGACAGCTTCCATCAATACCGACGTTCCGTACAAGCCACGAACATCGAATCTCTTGAAGTCGTTGTCAAGCGGTTCTTGGAGTTATCCCAGGAAAAAGTCGCCGATGCGCAAGCCCAGGCCGACAAAATTACTTTGGATGCTGATGAGGACCTTGAAGCTGGAGACTCCCCCGAAGACATTTTGATGTCTGCGGTATCCTCTAAAGAGCGTACCGACAGAGAAGTGTTGACTCCCTGGTTGAAGTTTGTTTGGGAGGCTTACCGAACTACATTAGACATTTTGCGAAACAACTCCAAGCTCGAGGTTGTTTACAAATATGTCGTTGAACAAGCGTTTTCCTTTTGCTTGAAACATTCTAGAAAGACTGAGTTCCGAAGGCTTTGTGAAATCCTCAAGAGTCATTTGCAAACAGTGGCCACTCAGTCGCGATATCAGAATGCTGCTACTCAGAATCAGCAGAATCCTGTAGACCTCTCGAACCCTGATACCATGCAACGATTCTTGGACATTCGTTTTGAACAGTTGAACGTCGCTGTTAAACTCGAGTTATGGCAAGAAGCGTTCAGGTCCGTAGAGGACGTCCACACGTTGCTTACTGCGTCTAAACGGCCCGCTAAGCTTGTTAGTATGGCTAACTATTACCAGAACTTGGCTAGGATTTTCATTGTCAGTGGTAACCAATTGTTCCATGCTGCTGCTTGGTCTAGATACTACAGCTTGGTCTTACAAGCACGAAGTGTTCCAGAGTCTGAACTCACTAGAATTGCGTCTTTTTTCATGTTATCTGTATTGGCGATTCCTCCAAGTCCTAAAGGAGACAATTCCGGAGTCATCCTCGGTAACGAAGACACTGACGAACAGAAGTACAGAAACAACAGATTGTCTGGTTTATTAAACTTGGCCAAGCCTCCTACACGAGAAGCATTGTTGAAGAGTGCACTGTCTAAAAATGTTCTCGCTTATGCTCGTCCTGAGATTAGCGAGCTTTACCAAATCTTGGAGGTGGATTTCCATCCTTTGAGTATCAAGGAACGAATCTCTCCTGTAATTGAGAAGATCGGAGTAGACTCGTCTTATGCTGTGTACCTTGATTCCTTGTATCAAGTGATTCTTACGAGGTTGTTCCAGCAACTCAGCCAAGTTTACAAGACTGTTCAGTTGGACTTTGTCATTTCTTTGGCTAGTTTCCCTGGTTCCTTCAGCGTCAGCCCTGTAGAAATTGAGCGATTCATTGTCAGAGGCTGTCAGAAGCGAGAATTCGGAATCAAAATCGACCATGTTTCCAAGTCTATTACTTTTAGAGATGATATTTATCAAACAGTCAACATTACTAGTGGAGAAGTGTCATCTTTACAAAAGACTCCTGCGGAAATCGTGCAATGCCAGTTGTCTGACCTTGCTCGAGCACTTCATAAGGCTGTACAGACGGTGGATCCTGTTTATCAAGTACAAGTCGAAACACAGAGAAACCTCGCTATCGAGAGAGCTAGAGCTAGCATCGAGAAGGAAAATGAAGAGGTTGTTGCTAGGAAGATGTTGATTGAAGAACGACAGAAGCAAGTCGAACTTGAGAAGATGCGAAAGGAAGAAGCTGAAGCTGAAGCCAGAGCTGCTAGAATTCAGCAAGAACAGATTGCTGAGCAACTCCGACTTGCGGAAGACAAGAAACGTCGAGAAGAGGATCTGCGAAGACAGGAACGAGAGGCGATCCAACAGAGTGAAAAGAGGAAGCTCGCCGAGGAAATCAACAGCAAAGGTATCATTCATATTGATGTGGAGAATCTCGACGACATGGATACCACAAAGTTGAGAAAGATGCAGATTGATCAGTTGGAGAAGGAGAACAAGGATCTCAGCGACCAGATGCGAGTAACTATCCGACGAATCGACCATTTGACCAGAGCTTATCGACTTGAGGAGATTCCTTACTGGCAGAAGGATGCCGAAGTGCAACAAGAGCAGGACAAGAAGTTGTACGAAACCAGAAAGCAAGCACTTCTTATCAAGTCCAAGCAGCAATACCAAGAGGCTGTGGAAATTAAGTCTCGATTGGAGCGATTGGTGCCTGACTACAAGGAGTTCCGTGCTAAGGTCGAGGCAAAGAAGCAGAAGGAGTTTGAAGCACGGCGCAAGGAGAATGAGCGACTGCTTTTGGAGGAGAAGAGAAAGAGAATTATTCAAGTACGAGCTCAGATCGAGAAAGAAAAGGCCCAGGCTGAGGAGAAGGCGCGTCTGGAGGAAGAACGAAAAGCCCGAGAGGCCAAGGAAGCAGAAGAGGCCGCCAAAAGGCCCGCACGTTATGTTCCTGGAACGTTGCGAGCAAGACGAGCGGCTGATACAACAAGCCCTGCCGCTTCCGCAAGCCCGGAGGCAAGTGCAGCTCCTTCACCTGCCAGGGAACCTCCTGCTACTCTGGCATCTGCACCACGAGCCGCTTCCAATCCCTTCGGTGCGGCTAGGCCTAAAAACATTGATCCCTTTGGTGCTGCCAAGCCTAAAGACATTGATCCTTTCGGCGCTGCTAAACCTAAAGACATTGATTCTATCAGTGCTGCTAAACCCAAGCCTAGTGTGGATCCTTTCGGGGGTGCTAAGCCCAAGCCTATTATTGATCCTTTCGGAGGTGCCAAACCTAAGGCTACCATTGATCCTTTCGGAGCAGCTAAAGGCAAGCCTGCTACGGGAGGAGACCGAGGCTCAGCGTCGCCATCTGCTTCACCAGCTGCTTCACCAGCTGCTGCGCCAGCTGCGACTCTTGCTCCTACTAAAGGAAAGTACGTGCCTCCTAGTCTTCGAAAGAAGATGCAAAATTAAACGAGGTTGTAGGGTACAGTCAAGCTCAAGTTTGATGTTGCTCTCATGACACTTTGATATATATGAATAAAATGGATATATTCTGATGTGACTGTGTATACTAGAGATATATGAGTAGTATGTGGGTATATGACTAGATGGCTAGATGATCATATGATCATAAGATTATGCGAACAATGGTGACACAGACATACTAAGTCGCTGGTCTAGGAAGTCAGGTATTGGGCAGATAAATGTCCCCACAAAACATATATGATACTTCGATAAAGTCCAGTAAACTCCCCTTAAAACTCCTCTGATATTTAATATCCCATCAAATGTCATTTTCCCTCCTCCTCGCTTCTTTTCGCTGTTTCGTTCGTTTTTGTCCACTCGCCAGCCGCATCGGTGTCCACTTACAATTGCAATTCCAATTTCGCACAATTTCTACCCGTCTCGAGTACGTGTTTATTCCAACTTGACTTTATTCAATCATCTAAATCTACATCTAATCAAACAAACAAACAAAACAACCCATCTCAGAACCAATCCTAGATCACACATTCTCAGTTCATAATGACATTTTTCGACGACATCAAGCGGGACTTCAAAGACGTGACTATTTCTGCGGACGACGCTATCAACACGTCCGAGTTCCTCGAGGCCTCTGAATCTCTAGTGACACTTTTCGGTACGTATACATATATAACACACGACTAAAGGAATCAATATCAACACAGACAAGAACAAGACAGCAATGCCGTTTTCTTTGTTTTTGTTTTCAGCTAATATTCATTTCACCATTACTAACGACTAGATTTGTTTGGCAACTCTGCTTTCAGCGTGGTTCAGAATGATATGAATGGCAATATCAAGAAGATCCGTACTGCTTTGCTGGCGGATCCTGTCAAAAACGAAACCCTTCAAGGCGTCGTGTTGTCAGAGGTGGGTGCTAAAAAAAAGGACGCTACTCAAGGTCTGCTGTGGTTGACTCGAGGCTTAGAATTCACGGCTGTAGCCATGCGTAAAAACGTTAGTGACCCTAATGAAGAAGTCGCTAAGTCGTTTACAGACTCTTATAACGAGACGTTGACGAAGCATCACAATATGCTTATTCGTCCTGTGTTCAAGCTCGCCATGAAAGCCTGTCCTTATCGAAAGGATCTCTATGAGAAGCTGGGAACTCCTTTGGAAAAAGTACTAGAACAGCTGAAAGCTTGGCTCAACGCTTTAGAGAAGATCGTCAAGATCATCCAGGACTTTTTGGCCAGCAAAAACTATGCCAAGGGTTTGTAACCTGGAAGTCATACTGAGCTGTGAGTTCTGAGCAGCTGATCTGACCAAAAAGGGGCTCTTCTCTTTTGTCGTTGTTCGTGTTCGAGTGATAATTATCTCTTCTGGGTCACGTGACCAAAGCAGTTCTTGGATCAACGGTTCTCACGACATATATGACGTTTATATAGCCACACTACATCTCTATAAATATCTCCTCACTCTTAGCCTTTTTATTTTTTATTCTTAGGGTTTTTGGTACTTTATCCTTCTCTATCATATCAATTGACTGACTTTTGGCATTGGCTTTGGCTTTTGTCGAACTCGCTTTATACTTTACTGGGCTCTCTCGAAAACCAAATCAAATTCTCTCCATTAAGTCGACACAAGTTCGAGCAACGCTTGCAATCCATTCACTTTGATCTGACCCGAATTACCCAGTCTGACCAATCACCCAGTGGAATGCCAGCCAAGTACGACCCTACAGACCGGCAGAGGTACCCGAATCCTAGTCTAGGTCTTGCTATTTGGGGGCCTTTGATCCCTGCCAACGATTGTAAAGCATGTCTTTATACGTTGAGCGGGTTACAGATCATCGGAGGACTGTATTTATTCTGGAAACCCGGAAGAAAGCCCGGTAGAAACGTCTGGCTGAACCGTGGTATGCGTTTAGGAGGCATTGTTGGAGGTAGCTATCTCATGTTATTTGCTGGTGTGGAGTTAGCTCGAGCGCAATTGCGGTCTGATGCTTGGGTAGAAGACGCCAAAATGGCTCGACGCAAAGCTATAGAAGCAGGAAAACAACCATCATTGTGGTTCGGACCAGAAGGTTATCAAGCGATATCCTTGAATGAGTGGAAAAAACGGTTAGAAGGTTCCATCAAGCGTGCTGAAGCCGTGGGGACTCAGATGGATATTGTGACCAATGCTTATGAAGAGATCAGAGAGAGGAACCGTGAAGTGGCACGAGAGGTGTTGAATATGTTGCATACAGAGGCTCTGGACAAGCTAGAGAAGGAGGATGAAGAAGAGTATCTGAAAATAGAACCCAAATCTGAGTTACCTGACGTTGAGCAGCCGAAAGTCGAGCCCAGTGAAGAGCCTCCTCGGTCCAAGGTCTTGTCGCTGACGAGAAGCATACTGGAGTACTTCAACCTGGTGGAAAAGCCAGAGGGTAATGCTGACGAGCCTCTGGAGTGGAATGTCCTCGAGCCATGGGACAGATTGAGCTACGAGACGGACGTGATTATTCGGTTCCTGCCTCATTCTGGACTGTCATCGGAGGATACAGAGACCGAACCTTCTGACGAGTGATGACCATGGTCCAAATGGTTCAGAATTGGTCCATATGATCACTTAATCACAAAGTCATCAAAATAGCCATTTAAATGGTCGCATATAATTGCATAAACAATTGCATAGGGCTTAGCAATATAAAAGTACGGCATGGCAATGGCCATGGCCCATGGTCCTTGTCTTGTATCCAAAACGAACCATGTAGATTCCAGTACATTATAATAATGTACACTACAAAAGTACACTACAGCAACAGAGTTTGTATACGGTCCGATCAAAGATACACCGCTGATCTCGAGGTTCGGTGGTTCTTCGACGACCAACGGCCCATACTGTAACTCCTGCCTTATGCAAAAGCTCGAATTCAAAATCAAAATCAAATCAAATAAGAAGATATTTTCCGTAAAAATATTATTTCAACTTCCTGTTATGTCCATTCTCCTATTGACGTAATCCTTCTAATCCGTTCAATTCTCACCTCCGTTGATCTCTCCTCCCATTTTCATTTTCCATTTTCAGTCTCCATATTTGAACTTTGAACTAAACTCTCCAGTTACCCATTTCCACCTCACAGAACTACACTACACTACCGAGATGTACTTGACGCATCTACTCCTAGCGCTGGCAACGTGCTTTTATACTGCAGCTGGAGTCTTTGTAGATGAGGCTTACACTGTGGACTGGCTGATAGAACGAATTGGCTCTGTGAATGCCGTCGTCACTAGCTCAGATCTAACAGTATTAGCTGGAGAAGTTTTCATTACAGCTTTAAATCCAGCCACTGGCAAGGTCAGCTGGAGAGTGCCCGTGCAACCTGGACAACCGGCAACAATCGTGAAATCCACTTCTGTATCTGGAGTGGACTCATTTATTGTCTGTGACGGTGCAAATGTCATGTCTTTCAGCGCAGAAGGTGCGTTACTATGGCAACTAAGGCTCCCTGAACAGGTTACCGCAAGAGCAGTGACAACAATGTTCGAAAATAATCGTAATGATCTGCTTGTTGCGAGGTCTGATGACCAGGTTTCGAAAGTAGAGCCGTTGTTTGGTACCATTGCTTGGTCTAAGAGAGTAGCAGGGGTATCCCACGCCGTCAATGGCTTAAGTTCAGGGTTCATTGTACAAGAACCTGAATCAGGTCTGTTGAAAACTGTGGTGTTTTCGGACTCAGAAACACCCAAAGAACATGTCTTAGCCAAGAAAAACGCCAAATATTTGGATACTTTTGGTAGTAATCAAGTTGTGTGGCGAACCAGTGATGGTTCTGTTATGGTAGACAGTGAACATACCGGTCTGACGACCGACAATTACTTGGTGATTGACCATACTAGTGAATCGTTGCTTCAGCGTTTAGATGGAAAAGTGAGCTCGTGGCAATCACCGTCTAAAAAGACCCAAGACTTATTCGTACTTGACGATGATGTCACTTCCACTACTCGAGTGTTCCCTGTTGATGTTAATAATGATGGCTCCTCCTCCTCCTCCAACAACAACAACAACAGGTTGAGCCTGATTATTAGAGGATCTGGAGATGCATATCAAACCATTGAACTCAGTACCAGTTCCAGTGGTAGCAACAGCAAAAGCTCACGTGACGTAAAATGGATTAGACGCGACATCAAAGTGGACAATGTTCTTTTCCTCGACAGGGAAGACCTCGAAGTCGAAGCAGAGCTGCTGTTTGAAGAGAATGCCGGCGTGTTAAGCGGGTTTGTCGACAGAGTCCGACGCCATGCCACGACGTTTCCTAATGCTCTGGCTTCATTAGTCAAGAACGTGGTCACTTTCAAATCGTTCACTAGTAACACAGATCATCTCGCTGACTTTTTCTATAAAGTCATTGTGTTGGTAAATGAGCAGCAAAAGTCCTTCTATGCTCTAGATAACAATGCGCAACTGCTGTGGAAAGTCGAGCATTTGGCCGACAATGGCCCTTTTACAGTCGGTTCAAACAACAAGATCATTGGCAAATCGCATAGCATTGATTTCCAAGGCTCTGTAGAAGCGGATATTTTCAGAACCAGCGACAGTAATACACCACTGGGAAATGGCTATTCCGTGGATTACAACGATGACCATGTGTTTGGAGTATCACAGTCAGTAGAAACGTGGAGTTACTCGCTAGACGGATATCAAGTCGTGGCAATTGCACGAAGAGACCCTGATGATACTACAGTATCGATTGGAAACGTGTTACCTGACCGAAGAGTGCGATACAAATATTTGCATGCCGGTACCGTCGCAGCGGCCTTGCTCAACCCTGAAACCAACCAGCTGAGATTAGTACTATTGGACGTCGTTACTGGTAAGGTGCTTCATAGTAAAGAACATTCAGGTGTCACGGGGTCCGAGGCAGGCGGTATTCATTTAGCATTTGGTGAGTACTGGATTGTCTATTCATATGTCTCAGGTAACGGTGGTGGGTCTCAGCTAGCCATGTGGACTCTATATGAAAGCGATCTGCCTAACGACAAAACGCTGAGTGCGAATCAAAATTACAGTTCCTTTGACAACTTCCCTCTGCCTGTTGTAGAGGCCAAGACTGTGTTCATTCCATCTGTAGTGTCTGGTCTCAGCGTCTCGAAAACAAGGTTTGGCATCACTACGCGAGATATCATAGTATCGTTTGCCAACGGCGTGATTCTTGCGCTTCCTCCAGCTGTAATCAATCAGCCGGATATATCTGTGCTGGCGATAGATGCTAATGCTGTCATAAGTCATGAGAGACAGGTGTTTGTGAAGCAGATTAAGACTACAGGATGTCTATTTGAAAGTACGTCTCTGGTCGTGGGTTACAAGCCGGACATTTTTTTCACGCGAATCACACCATCTCAGCCTTTCGACATGTTGACTGCGAGTTTCTCGAAAACGAGTCTTGTAAATACAGTGGTGATTCTGCTGGTTGTTATAGGCTTATTGCGTGGGCCTGTACGACAGAGGGCTCTAGACATGAAGTGGTATTAGGAGTAGATATATAAACTTCTTAATGAAATATAAATACATGAATACATGAATTGCTAGTGGCATATAATTTTAACGCACTTTCAGGGATATTTTTCAATAACTGGCCTTGGTATATTCTGATCTTTAAATTTCGTAACTTTGAACGTTGCGGATTTCGTTGATCTCTCAAACTTCCAATATTTCACACACTCGATTACTCCCCCTCTACACTTCTTGACATTTACTCTCCACAACACCCACTTCACTTTACCTCACTTCACCATGAAATTCTCAACCATCTTCATCACTGTGATATTAGCTCTAGGCCTGACTTCGGCTGCCGAAGACTCTGAGGAAAAGCTGCGAATTGGAATCCTTAAAAAAGTCGAAAACTGTCAGAGAAAAGCCCGCCGTGGAGATATCGTTAAGGTGCATTACACAGGAACACTGGCTGATGGCACCAAGTTCGACTCCTCGTTAGATCGTGACTCTCCTATCGAGTTCCCTCTAGGAGTCGGCAGCGTGATTAAAGGATGGGACCAAGGAATCGTTGGAATGTGTGTCGGAGAGAAGCGTAAGCTGACCATTCCTCCTCATTTGGCTTACGGGGACCGAGCCACTGGTCCTATTCCTGCTGGTTCGACACTGATTTTCACTACAGAATTGGTGGAGATCACTACTACTGAGGAAAAGACTCGTAAACAGGAGGCTTTATTGAAAGAGCGAGAGGCCGCCGCCGCGGCTAAAGAGGATCTTTAATTGGGTTTCTCAGGTATTTAATATCCTTATAATTATCTTTAAAATAATGATATTTCCTTCTTTGTTATATACTATTGTATTTGCTGAACGAGTTGTAGTTCGTTCTACTTTAGCTTTAGTGAGCTTAAGTGAACTCATATTAAATGTATTTTGGAAAAAAATCCGAAAGTCCAGCCTGAACTCATCTTCCATCCAAACAGTTGTGATCCGAGAAAGGATACTATTGATTCACCTTAGAAACTCCCCCCCAATTGACTTGGTTCCTCGAATAACTTGCAAATATCTTATCGCAACCTTTGTTCAACCTTGACTGGTCATTACTCTCATGAATATCTCTTCATTTCTCAGCAGTTCTAATAGACTCCAGGTGTTTGACCATTTAGGGGCCACCGTGATCAATGCTCATAAGCCACCTCTTAAAAATGATCTCAATGATTCCAACATTAATTCTAAACAACCTTTAATAGTATTAGACTCTTCGTATAATCCTCCTACGAGGGCCCATGAGTATCTTGCGAATTTCGGTCGCGAGCATTATAACGGCCATATGATGTTCATGTTATCTGTGCTTAATGCCGATAAACCTGTAGATTCCGCTACGAATCTACAACATCGCGTTAATATGATCTCTAAACTGCTTAAACCTGGAGACCTGATTTGTTTTATCAAAGCTCCGAGGTTCGTTGACAAGCTTGAGATTCTCTGTTCAGACTTCTCTACTTTGGATCACTATCAAGAACTGCCTGTCTTCATCATGGGATCAGACACTCTTATACGAGTCATTGACCACAAATACTACCAGGATCCTGTAACCACACTCAATTGGTTTTTTAACAACTGTAGGGTTGCAAATATTGATAGACCTGGACATTTTTGGCCCTCTGAAGTAACAAAACCTGCATATAATGTGGAGTACTTCCATGAAGACGTCCCGGCAATCAGTTCTACTTTAGCTAGAACTCAGATCTCACAGACTGGCACCACAGATTGCGTCAATGCTGATATAATGTCATATATTACAAGTCATGGACTATACAGGTGATTATGGTCACACTAAACTATACATCTTCTCAAGGAAATCGTCATAGGATGCATACTTCGAAATGTCTGGCATTTGGAACGCGGAGTCAGAGTCATCCATTCCGTAACCCGTCACCAATTTGGCCATGGGTCTACCGGAGTTCTTATCTGATGATGGTAATCTGTGGTCGGATCCAGATGCAACGCTCTCATGTAACTCTACCATACGGTTTTGGCTTCGGCTTTGTACTGCCGGTGCTAAGGGCACATGCTGTGACTGGCCTGGTTGTGCTTCTAATGACTGGCTACGTATATAAGCATACTCCATGCCGTTATTTATTGTTTCTGCTGGTGCTGGTGTTGCTCTCTGGATGGTTGTCTGGAACTGTCCCTGCCGTTGTTCCATAGTACTGGAAGTAGTATTGGTGGTAGAGGTAGTACCAGGATATAAGTTGAAGGTATCAAGCTTGATATTCTTACTGCTTTCAACCACAGACTTGATGATTTCGGCAATCGAGTGCGTTATATCTCGCGTCTTCGGCCCGATATGCGAAATGTACCAGTAAACTTTGCTCAGTAGAGCCAGGTTTTCTACTTTGCGCTCTTTGACGCTGTCACACAGAGTGATACATGAATAGACAAGTATACAGAGAGGGTAGTTGGGCATGGCCTCGATAATTTCCGGGGGAAGATCAAGAAATATCGATATTATGGACTTGCAGTATTCGGCGATGTTGCTTGACCGGTCGGGTCCATAGGGAGACTCTTTTGGTAGTCCTGTTGCTGATGCTAATGCTAACGCAGGTGTTGGTACTGGGGTAAACGGTAAATCAACACTCGAGGAGGCATCATTACCCATCCCATTGATTCCATTCATGGGCTCGGGCTTTATATATGGATCACCATAGTGGTCTCTGGCGTGTCTGTAAGTATCTCTATGCGTATCCTTATGTGCGTCCAGTGCCCCTGTCTCCATAAGCAACAGAGCATAATAATGCGAGACCGCCAGACATTTGCACATGTCCAACGAATAAAGAGGAAGCGAATTATGGTACCATTCGTTGATGTTATATTTCAAAGGTCGTTGTGCGACATCTGGGTTGACTCCTGCTAGTATCGATAGTAGTTCAATGTCGCTGACTACTACACCATCAAAAGGACAACTTCCCTCTAAGAGCACAATTTTGCGGCATTCATTGAGGTAATCTAAAGGCACCATGACAGGCCTGCCACAAGCTATTGAATATTGTAAATGGCAGTGACACAGGCTGTTCCAAAGCCGGAACAAGTACAAGTCATGTTCTGCGGTGTGTTTCAAAGGAGATTTCGCACGATCAACCATGTCAGCAAACGAAACCGACATTATATAAAGCTTGATAGCGTCCCCTGTAAGTAACCACGAATCATAAATGGGCTGTAACGGTTTCCTGGCGACGTTGAAGTGCGATATATACATTAACGCTTCGATATCGTCATGCCTCAGTGGAGTGGTCATCAATGCTAACGTTAGGACACCTCGGACTATATCAAACAGCTCCTTCTGTAAATCATCATGTGTGCTTTCGGTATCCAAGCGCATCCCTTGTAAAGTCATGACACCTAATAATAAAGGAGAACATACTCCAACGGACTTTCTAATAACGTAAAGCCTGCACTTCTGTAGGAATATAACAGCCATTTGGTGACAAAACTCGGGTCGCTGCTTGATCCATGCAGACAAAGGCTTGCTTGCTTCTTCCATATGATCATAAGAGGAGTTTCTACTGAACAGTTTGTAATCGATATTACGAATTACTGTCATCATAGCATTCTTATTGCGTGAGTCTAAGTCGCGACTATACCGTGTAGATACACCGGAAGTACCCGTACCAGTCCGTGAACCGAATGAAGAGGAGGATGGGAAGCTGCTCTGTGATTGGGCCACCATGTTCTTTATTTCCACCAAAGTATCTTCAATATTCCTTATTCTAATATCCAGACCGCTTGACGCTTCGTCTATATCTCCGATACTGTCCCTACTAGTGACATCTTCTCTACTCTTATCTAAAGTGAGAGAACAGTCCAGCCGTAGCACATGACATCGATGGCACTTCTTATACAAAGAATTATAATCACACCGAGTCTTAAGACGTCTACATGTAGCACAGGATAGTGCACGTCGGGTTCGTTTTTTATCCATGAGACGCGAAGTGAGAAGGTTTCTTCTTCTCTATTCTATTGTATTAGTCTTGTGAATGAATATAAGAAACCACCAAAAAGTGCGGCTTAAATCTATTTAAATGTTTCGTTATTTTACGTGCTACATTACACCACAAACGATAACGATAACGATAATGGGAGATTTTCACACGAAGCACAAAGACATTAAACACAAGTAATTATTATAATTATCCAATACTTTATTAACGGCTATACTATACTAAACGAATATCAATGAACACTACAGTATTAGCAACAGCAGAAACACGCGAGACCAGCTGCGGGGCAGGATTTTACATAAAGGTGGTTGCACACTGGTTCTCGGGCATTTTCTTTGAGGAGGGTAAGAGTTTAAGATGGGTTAAAAGAAAAGCGTTTAAAGAAACACAGGGTTGTGAGTGTGGTGTATGGTGTGGAAACTTGAAAAAAGATGGGGAAAGTAAGGAAGGATTTGAAAAGCCAGCTTTTGTTGGTTTGTTTAAACCAATTGGAAAATAAAAGCGGCCAAGACACCAACGAATCCAGTAAGCTCGAAAGAAGCAACAGGAGCAGCAGCACCGTTCTTGCTCTTGCTAGAAGAAGTAGTGGAAGCAGCAGCACTGGTTCCAGTAGAGCTGCTGTCAGAAGTAGCAGTGGAAGAACCAGAGAGAGAGACACTAGTAGAAGAACTAGCAGCCTTGCACTCATAGGAGTCACCTTGAATGTCACCGTCACTGTGGAGACTGTTCCAAGAAGAACAGTTGAACTTGGAAGAAGAGGATTCAACTTCGACACCTCCCTTGACCAAAGTCAAAGAGGGCAAGTTAGCAGTGGTAAAGTTACCGACAATCTCAATGGCACCACTGACAGTCTTCAACTTGGGGAAACCAAGAACAGAAGTCAAAGCAGTGTTGTTGGCAATCTGCAAACCACCTCCAATGCTGGTCAATTTAGGACAAGACACATTGGACATCTTGCTGTTGGAAACAAGAGCAAAAGATCCTCCAACAGCAGTCAACTGAGGGAGACTGACACCGGGGATGGTGTTGTTGATATAACCAATAGAAGAGTTGACGTTAGTAATGTTAGGAAGAGAAGCAGAAGAAACATCTCGGAAAGTGACGTTGTTAGCCCACTTCAAGTAAGGGAAGCTGACTTCAGCGTCGGCAGAGTTGGAGGAAATCTCCAAAGCCTCAGATACAGTCTGCAAACCAACGTCAATCTCAGTCAAGTATCGGTTGTTGTTGATGTTAAAAGTCTTGACATCAATAATCTCAATACCAGTCAAAGAAGTCAAACCAGTGTCGGAAATGATAACAGAGTCAGCAGAGGTAATAGCCTTGGTCAAAGTCAAACCACTAATGGCAGGCAAAGTGACCCAGTTGATAGAGCCTACAGAGGTCAACTCAGGCAAAGTCAAAGCAGACAATTCCAAAGCAGACTGGATCTCGAAAGCACCAGTAATGTTAGCCAAAGATGAAGCACTGAAAGAGGTCAAGCTAGTAGCATTGTTGATGATCAAAGCACCCTTGAGGGACTCGACACCGTTCAAAGTCAAGCCACCAGACACAGTACCGTTGATGGTGATGTCACCCTTGTAAGTGGAACAAGAGGAAATATCGTCAAGATCGGACTGGCTGGAAACAGCAAGGTCACCAGAACAGCTGGCTAGAATATTAGTATTTGTTCTTTCTTTTTTTTGGTTATTGCATTTTTGGTGATTGTAGTGGTTTTTTGCTTTTTTTGTTTGGTTTTGGTTTTAAGGTTGCACTTGTGGAATTAAGAATAAGGTTTTTAAACTTTGGTCTTCGTAGCTCCTCGGTGTTCATGAAACAGCTTGGTGATGGACTCTATTAAACAGATCAGCAAACCATATTGATTCATTGACAGCGTCAACATTACATCTGATAGTCCTCTTCTGAATGCTCTTTGAAAACATTTTGAAAACGCTTCTCAGGGGTGTAATGCGCACGCGCAGTAGCAAGTTAAGGCATCATTTGGTTTCCGCTGATCAAACATAGCTGGTGCCCAGGCCTCCAGTTTGGGAAGATCCCAACTTTTTTGGCTAGTTGGCCTGCCAATGAGGCAGCGAGGCTGTGTGTAGAGACATACACTCAAAATTTCACCTTCACCAATAAGGTGAATCGGGCCAATCGAACGACGCTATGCGCGCCAATCGCAGCATATTCATATCCCACCAACCAACCTCGGAATCCACATTGTCGCTTTTCGTGGTGGAAATCCATGGAAAGCAAAAAAGTTTTTCCGTGCGTGCAGCTGCAGAAAAAAAGCTCGACTATTAATAACCAATACCAACAACAATAAACAAAATGCTGTAAACAATTAATTATTGTCGTACGTTTGCTTTTCTCTTTGCTCTGTTTTTAGATACAGTTGCGTTGGTTTGGCCTATAGTCTTGAAACTTTTTTCAGAAGCCCCAAAAAAATGCTAATTATAGTAAGCACCTAATTGGGCAAAATGTCAACCCCCAAAGCCGTAAATCAAATCTCTAGCGACTTCACGAGAGCCTGACAAAAAAAGATCCTTCACAAGAACGGGCACAGCCTTCATTATGGGGGAAATTTTTGACACCATAAGCAAATAAACAGGCAAACAGGTAAGAAACGTGAGAAACTGTACAACAAACAGTAAACTAGCTTCCGCAAATGTTATGTATCTAATGAATTCAATACAACGAAGTTTGTTGAGAAACACCAGATGTAAACACTGCTAAGAAAAGGCCACCACCACCTCGCAATGGCTGAGCCCACACCAACTCACAAAGTTCCACCGTGTCACCAAATAACCAAATAGCTAAAAATCAAAAATATACAATCAAAGATAACAATCCAGAAGATTGTCATCCTTTCATTGATTGTATGTTACTACTTCAAACATCCCTGTTATCATGTATTTAACAGGTGTTGCATTCGTTTTACTTACCTCCATAAGCCTTGGCCAAACTAGCCGCCAAAAAGAGAACGCTGGAATATTGCATTATTGGAGTGAAAATAAAAAGGTAGGTAGTAATACAAGCAAAAGCAAAAAGGAACTATTCTTCGCAAAGTCAGATCTTATTTAAAGCCCGTTGCTTGTTAATTCAAAAGGAATTGGACAAGTGTTGTGGTTTTTAAATATGAAATGGTTTTCAGCTGTGAAGGTGAAGAAAGAAAGTAGAAATAGAAAGCCAAAAGACAAAAGTAAGGAAAAAGGGGGGCTCAAATATTATGCCGTTGGGAGGGCGAAGTTCCCAAAAGCTTGAAAATTTGTGTGGAACGTTGCGGTAGGGCACCCCTGAATTAGGAAACATGAAAACACCTTTGCGTCTACTATAGGGAGTAGCTAAACAACGCCAGGGCTCTCCAAAAGCGTCGTCATCAACCATGACGTCTCCGCAGGGTTTTTTTACTGCCTAATTGAGCTGTTTTCTGGTCTAATAGGGAGGATGTATTGACATTGGATAGCCCTGTTTTGATTATACTTAGTTCTATTTGGTTTTGTATTTGAGTTGTACTAGTTTGTAGCTAAAGCCTTTATCGGGTGGTCTCCACACAGTCTATTCAACTAGTACATATTTCATGCATTACGTACGTGGGCTGCACTAAAAATGGGCTGGGTCCTAGCTGCCACGGAATGAAGAGATCGAGAGATAATAATCCACCCGACTTTTCGATTTTGACGATTATTTTGTGCCAGCGTATGTGTGTATCAATTGTTGAGGGTAAATTAGTGTTCTGCAGACCAATCATATTCATGGTTTAATCATGTAATGGGATGTGGTTCAAATTTGAATGAATGCCTGGACAACAAC
Organism: Daia ofunaensis; assembly: GCA_003707925.3. Classification (NCBI taxonomy): domain Eukaryota; kingdom Fungi; phylum Ascomycota; class Dipodascomycetes; order Dipodascales; family Trichomonascaceae; genus Daia; species Daia ofunaensis. The sequence goes on along the minus strand of PPMC03000007.1, from coordinate 227,863 downwards.
CGTGTCCTTTAGTAACTTGTATACTGGCTGGAGTTCTTTTTGCTAATCCAGCTCCACTTTTTTTCTTTTCCTATGCTTATTTCTTATCTCCTCCCCTGTCTGACAACAAACGGATCAAAAGGTGCCCCTGTTGCTAATGATATATCGGCCTTATGAATTGATCGTCTTTGAGTCTTAAGCTCTTAAACTCTTAAGCTTATTAGCTCAAGCAGCCTAATTTCCCATGCAGTCTTGATTCTTTGGACCATACATCAACAACCACATCTCCTCCATCAGCGCCATACTCACTCCGGTAGCTTTGTCCTCGGCACTGGAGAATGCGCTTTGAAGCTCGCGAACTACCTCTATGGCGATGTCCTTGCGAGCACGTTGCACAAGCCGAGCAAAGCTCGGAATTATCACCTCCCTAAAAAACGTTTCGGGCGTTGGAACCACTGGCTCGTGCGTTTCTTCTTGTCGTGCTGTTTCCTGTTCCGCGACCCTAAACTTAACAGACGACTTAGCTGCCGGAGCTATGCATGATGGATCTACATATTTGGCCGGATTCGACGATGATCGGCAATGCAGACTTGAGGACAAACAACAACCTTGAGAACCTAAAACAGGCGACTCCGTATCAACAAAGCTCGCGTTCTCAGGACCAGCAACGTCGTGGTTCTCATTATTCTCTGTAAACGATGTGGTGTCAGACTTCTCAAAGCTCCAGTCAAACATATCAACATCTTCAGTCCCTCTAGACTGATAGAATCGCGGGAGTGTGTTTTTTATCTCTGCTAACGGGGTTCGGGCCGCAGCAGCTCCCCGTTGCACCCGCCGTTTCAGACGTTCCTCTCGAGCTTTGATCAAATCAATTAGCTCCCGTTGTCCATTCTTGCTATGCCACATTCCACAGACTTTGGTGTTGATCGCGGCCATGTAACTTTCATGACCAGCTTGTTGTTGCTGCTGGTCATGCTGATGCCAATACCTTTTGGAGTCAAGGCGCTGACTACTCCATGCTCCCCCTGAAAAGGGAGAGGAGACGTTTGTAGAACTGCTGTTACTGGCTAAGCTGCTGCTATCTCGAAATCGTTTTTCAATTATCTGGCCTCCAAAAACGCGTCTCGATTCTTTCAACCGTCGGACTCCTCCAAGAAACTTCTTTTTCACTGATCGGCTCAGGAATCGGCTCTCAGTCAACAATTGGTGCACAGACGGCCTTATAAAGGGGTCCTTAGTTAAGCATTGTGCAACAAACTCTCTTAATTCCAAGCTTCCAAACGCTAATCGTGGTGGGCTTTCTTCTGCGATTTTCGTGACGGCGGATACCGGCTCCATATGCGCATAAGGTGCTTCGCCAATAAACATCTCAATCGCAGTAATCCCTAATGACCAGACATCCACTTTACAATCATAACCTTGATTTTGCGAAGATTTAATAATTTCAGGAGCAATCCAGCTAGGCGTGCCTACTAATGTCATGACTTGGTTCACTGTCGCAGTAAGCTGAGCCGATACGCCAAAGTCAGCGATCTTAATCTCTCCATTGGTAGTCACCAGTATATTAGCGGCCTTAATATCTCGATGAATTTTCCTTTGTGAATGAATATATTGTAAGCCTTTAAGTACTTCCTTCATCACATAAACAATGGCTTCTTCTGAGAATATAGGCACGAAATCGTCCTCTGCATAAAGAATACTGTCTCTCATAAACACAGTATCATCACTACTTGTAGACAATGGTTTAAAGCTCTTTTTAGTTCTCTTGTTGTTTTTTTGGCGAATTTCCCGGAGAGTATGTAGTCTTTCCGAAATAAGATCAAGACATGATCCTCCTCCGCAGTACTCCATAATGATCCAAATATCCGAGTTTTGAACAACACTTGAGTAATACTGAACAATGTTTGGACACTTCAACTGTACAAGCAAATTGATCTCTTTAACAATTACGTCGATTTCATCTACAGAGTTATCTGTGTGAATGACTTTGATAGCTACAACTTTGTTGGACCGTCGTTCGACTCCGCGGTAAACCTCCCCATAGCTTCCCTTCCCGACGAGCTCGTGCTTGAGATAATTCTTCTAATTATTAGACAAATACTTCATTGACCGACCATCTTTTTTATTTTTTAAAGAGGGTAATTACGCTATTCATGGTAAAGTTTTTTTCTATCTACAAGTTAAGATAAAAAAGTGTGTGTTCAAACAAACAAGATAAAAGCTACAGTATAAAAGTGGTATGGTTAAAGTTAAGTTGAATTTATTCGGCGCGCACAAAAACAGAGCGGCGGACTGTTGGAACCCATCTGACTCCACGACGGAATCGACAGAAATAGTGCCACTGTTATATCAATTTTCGTTGACTTGCATCATCATCATCATCATATTACATTAAATTAATTATACTGTATTAAAAATTATTCCTTGTGTTTTACTATAACCATTAATTACAAACCAGTTTCATTATCAAAGATGCAAATCATCGTGTATTCAGCGTAGTGAAGCCGGCGCTCAGTCGTTTCTGTAGCTTGGATCCCATATTGCCGACCTTCCTGTCAGGAGACACCACATTATAGTCGTTAGGCAAGTTATTCATATTAGTATGCGTGTTGTAGGAGCTTTTAGGACTGCTCGTATTACTAGTATCCACTGTCAGTCTTCTGGAGATCACTGCTGCACGATGAATCAGAAACTCATTTTGTTCATCTGTAAGACCTGCAATAGGTAGTTCACTGTCCTGAGGCACTTTGGCACCGTTCAAAATAAGCAATTCTACTACAGGGAACAGCTTAGCATCCGGAGGAGTGCATTTGAATGCATAAATAAGAAGCGACATATTAGTTTTGTCATCAACAAACCCGTTTTTTGCAATGTTAGGCTGGCTACCACTGCCACTATTGTTGCTGACATCAGGAATAGCAGATTCATTAGAAGGAGGAGACATCACTGTAAACTCGCTATTGCCTGCAGTATCTCCAGCTGTGACAATCAAGTTCGTGTTAGCTCTATTGGCAATTGCATTTAAGATTTCCACAAGATCTTGGTCGTAAACGGCCTTTCTCAAGTGCGCATTTGGTCGTTCCAACACTTGGATAAATTTCTTCTCCACGTATTTCTCAGTGATGAAAGATAGTCTGTTGTTGATCGACGAGCCCTTCTTGTCTAAGCGTCGTTCCCACACATTATTGAGCAGTTCATTGTTGACCCTTCGCAACAACTCAATGAGCTCCGGTGTAAATGAGACCGTGTCCAGTGTCAACGACCTTATTTTTGAAATGTGTGAGCCCAATGATCTGTGTACTCCGGAACAGTCAATGCATAATATCACCAAAAGATTGATTGAAACCCATTCGACTTTTTCTGTAGCGCCGCAATCTGCACAGAACTTGTTGCTAGGATGTGCCTTGACAATGTCCAACAACTCTGAAGGAGACAATGATGACGATGACTTGTGCGTCCTTATCATTGGCTTGTTGGTGCCAGTTGATTTAAGCGAGTTTGTAAGTTTTGACGTCACTTGTTGTTGGGGGCCATTTGTCTTCTTATCACCACTACCAGAGTTGCTTCCATTGCCACTCTTACTGTATGAACTAGATTTCGACGAGCCTTGGTTCAAACAGGTGGTTATTCCATTATCCACGGCTTTGATCCATGACTTCATGTCTTCATCAGATGTGGTCTGGTAAACTCGTGTGTATTGCGGTGTAACAACTTCGAAACAGAACCGCCTGTCTGCTGACCTCGCCTCTCTTACACAGGCTATCCTCAGATTTATCGGCTCGTTATGCAAATCCAGGCTTTGCTTCCAGTTAGAATACTCGCTCAGTTTTCCACCAGCAAGAACGACCCAGTACTTATGCCATGCGGATTTGTTCAAGTTGGCAATAGGATCGTTGACCGCACCTGGTCGTGCCATGGCCCATAATAGGCCCTCTTTTCGATGACCACTTTCACTGCTTTGCTGATAATTGTTGGCCTTGGAACCAAGCGTAGATGATGTTGTTGTGGTCGTGGTTGTTGATACTACAGGTACTGACGGTTCCTGGTCATGTCCAGGTCCCACAGATGACTTCCTTATAGTAGTTGAAGATACTATTGGCGAAAGTTTGGGCCTAGTAATGCCAGTCAAACTTTGATCCTCGCCCACAGTGCTATTTCCACCCGCTGAGTCTTCATCTTCAGAAGATAGCGAGTTGTCTGATAAGCCAGAAGTCAAGGCAATACTATTGGATCCGCCTGCTCCTGGGGTCATCATGGAAAAAGAAGGGACAGTTGTCGATGGTGGAGGTATAGTTGCAGTACTAGGAGATGCAGGCTGTTGAAAATTGATTCTTCCAGGTTGTTCTAACGTTCTTCTAGTGGTCTCTCTTTGAGTTCTATGCCTCGACCAATCTTTACTTGCTTGGTTTATTTCTGTCAGAACCAAGTCGAGTTCCGGTCGTACAGTCTTTTTCATATCATCAGATGTATGCAACAGTCTTGAGGACTCAAAGTCTGCATATGAAGCAAGATGTTTAACAATATCGAGCTGTTTACGGCCACCATGCATATCACTCAAGAACGAATAATAGTCGAATCGACAAAGCTCAAATATTCGCCGTTTTTCAGAATACTTATTGTCAGACTCAATCTTCTTTTTTCCTTTAGCTTCCTGTTTCATGGACAGATACCGCGACAGCCATGAATAATATTGCGCACTTTCATCGTCAAATTCCTTTTTCCTCAACTCCAGTGTCTTGATGTCTTGTTCATACAACTTTTTCAATGGAGCCATGACATTTGCTTTGAAGTTCGATACACAGGACTTGTTGAAGTCTATAATACCGCTGTAAGGAGTGCTCTTGTTGAAATAATGATGAACTAACGACTGTAACGCAGGAATATTTTGCTCAGCGCTAGTCTCTAACAAGCAGTCATAAAACAGCCGTTGTGCGTCCACTAGAGCTTCCTGACGCTCGTTCAACGCAATGGCACGCTTCAAAAGCCGTTTCACAAGCGCTTTCAAGTGGCTGTTCTTCTTCTCCATCGAGCTTACAGTAGCTCGGAATAACGGACTGTCTTCATAGAAGGTGCTTTCCTCAGAGTCCAAGCTATCGGGGCGAGGGACAGCAATACTCGGCTGCTGTTGTAGCTTACGCTCTTCCAGTAGTTCAGGGATGTTGTTCAAATCAAGAGAGAACGAAGGCGACATTATAGTCGAAGTTGCAGATGCAGGGTTACCCGTACCACTTGGTACACGGTTGATAGTATTGGACATGCTCGTTGCAGCTGTGGTACTTATAGGAGACATTAGGGTATTGGTCGTGCTAGTGCTAGAAACACTTGAGGATATCAGAGGATTGATACTGTTGAGAGACGTCGAATGTTTGACTTGCAGAGAACCGGTACCAGCAATGCTGCCATTATAGCTGATGTTGTTACTAGACGATACAGGCAGTGGCGTAGATTCTGTCCTGCTCAACGACGTAGCCTCCATCATTTCATCCAAAATAGTAGGGACATTGGAATTGAGTGCAGAAGATATTGTTCCAGAATTAGCAGCGGTCGTATTGGTATTGGTATTGGTATTGGAATTAGTGGTCGTGAGTGGCAACGACGTATGGGAACCAGACGCAAGCAGGCTCCTGTAGAAAGGATGATATGCAGATGGTGGATGATCTATCCATAGTGAGAAAGTATACAGCTTTACAAGCTTATGGTCACGGCGACTGTACTCTGCGAAACACAGGAACTTCCTACCGGTGAGGCCATTACTGGACGTCGGATCCCTATTCCAGGTCCAGTCGAAATCAATGACGTTTGCAGAGCCTTTAGAATCAGACAAGTTCGCAGGTGAATTCTGTACTAGGACCACGTTATCTTCGTTCTGAAGGTTTGGGTTATGCAATAATTCAGTATTCAAGAACGAATCCAGCTGTTTGACAGAATTCGCCGATACAAACGTCAAGTTGTCCATCGGTTGAACTAACTTGAGCTTGAACTTGAATGTTATAGAGTCGGAGTAAGGTACCTTAAGCACCATGTCATAGAAACTAGGGTCCATTGTGAACTGGATCGGCATTGACTCCGGGTTCTTGATAAGCATATTGCTACTGAACGGAATCCAGTTGTCTTTAGAGGAGATAGCATCGTCGGAACCACTTTCACGTCTCGTGATGTTATTGTTGTTGTTGTTGTTATTATCATCAGGCAAACTAGACTTTAAAAGCTGGGTCTCTACTGCGGAGTCGCCATAATGATGGAGCAAGTCCAGGGTAAGAATCCTGAACCGATTGGCGTCCAGCACTTGTACAGGAGACACGCTGAGTCCCATTGCAAGAGGAAGAAGACGCACGCAGATTCGGTTGGCGGACAAACAGTAGGATAGGGTATGTGTGTTTTGGTTGGCTTAGGTGGAGTGATGAAGCTAACCGAATCGAATTAGCTAAGGACGGTACAAAAACCGACCCAAATTCTTGAATGGGATCAATTTAGTTAGTTAGTGAGTTTGTTAGCTAAAGTCCCAACGAAAATGTGTGGTGGCTGCACTCACACCGGAAGGCCTTTGGGAGGAGCTTCTTGGTAGGTTCTTGGTAGGCTCTTGGTAGGCTCTGGGTGGGTTTCGGGTGGAAGCGTTGCGTTCCTTAGGAGTTTTTGGGCAGGATTCTTTGGAGTCTCTTGGGAGGTCTTGAGTTTTCTGGGTGGGGAGTTCCTTGGAAGTACTTTGGGAATTGCTTGGGAGTCTCTTGGTTGGGTGGGAATTTTATTGATCCTGCGTAGGTCCCAACTGTAGTAACTGCTATGAAGGGCTTGCTTGGGTGGGGGAACTGCAATTGTCGGTGGGAGAAAAAAACTTGGGTAGGTTTCTTCGATGTGAATTTTTCCTTGGGTGGTGGGTTCGGCAAAATAAGCTCCGAAGAAGGTATCAACCAAACCCAGACTGCACCGCCGAGTAAATAAAGACAAGGTTTGGTTTGGTTCATGGCGCCCGGATATTATATTCCGGCAGAAATGCTATCTAGAACATGAAACTAAGGGCTCGTTCGAGGCTGGCTCATGGCTGGTTCACCAGCAACCCAGATCGAGCTCTACTCTACCCAGGGTGAGTGTCGTTAGGTGATGCCTCCGTATGGGGGTACGTAATTTTCAGCACGCCTGGGTTAACGTAGACCCAAAACGGGCACGGGCGTAGCAAGGCTCGCAACAAACGGCATCTACTGACAGTAATCAATGAGCACTAGAGCTGAATCAGGCAAGGTCTCAACAGTCCATCGAGGTTAGGCTGCCGAAAAAGGTATAGGACGGTCCGTGTATGTAACAAGTGAGTGATATTGCGTTGCGCAAACTACAGAAACGTCTAGAACCTACCTAGAACTTAGATGTTAGAATCTTGGACCAAGATGAAACTTACAAAGCTACGAAGCTACAGGAAGTAAACAAAAAAGCACTATAAATAAATAAATAAACAAGAATCATCCGGTTAAATATGGCTTGCGAGCTTTAGCTCTTTAGCTCTAAATACCCAGAGACCTAAAGTTCTGGAACTAGATGGGACCCTTCATTCTTGTGTTAGAGTGGAATGTTGTTCCTGAAGATTACTCTTATTTGCCCAGCTAGGACTTGTGATTGGTCATCGGTCCGGGAGGCGTCGGGTAGGACCGACCGTTTGTCGGTTGGGAATCTGCAAATCTAAAGTGAAACTAGAGATAAGCAATACGTGATACCACGTCTACGTTACGACAACCAACAAAGAACAAAGACATATATACAGCAGAAGAAAAATTAGTAGTAGAAAGATGTTTTACCATCCATTAAATTAGTATATAGAGAAAATCTATGAATTAAAAAATCGAAAAAACATGTTCTACACGCAACCATCCATCATCGGATAATGTGTGACGTGGATATGCTGTAAAACCAGATGCAAACCCTTGTAAAAAACCCATGGAGCAACAACAACAAAGACCTTGCTGAAAAAGATATCGAAAGAACAAGAACCTTTTGTGTAACTTGATATTACATTACTGTTTTACATTACCATGAGAATTAAGATAAGAGGGAATTGTTTCAAAAAAGAAAGTTATAATAAAAGCAGTTTGGTTTATTGAAATTTGGTTGTGGTTTGGTGTCTTGTTCCATCATAAGCAGCAGCATAGTTAGCAAATGCACTTAGAGGACAAGAGCAATACCACCGGCAACAGCGGCACCGAGGACACCAGCGTTGACGAAGTGGTTAAGAGCAGCACCAGAGTCACCAGAAAGGCTGGTGGAAGTGGAGTTACCAGTGGAGTTAGTGCTGGTAGCATTGGTGGCGTTAGCAGCGGAAACAGCGGCAACGAGAGAAGCGACAACGGCAAGAGTCTTGAATTGCATTTTTAATGTGATAGTTTGTTTGTGTTTAAGTAAGAACTTGAAGTTGTTTTTGTTGTGTTAAGGCAAATATAGCGATAAAACGACAGTAGTAAAAACTTTTTGGTAAAGAAGAGAAGAAAAAAAGAATTTCAATAGCAACGGAGTATCGGTGGCTTTTTATACTTTTCCCAGGACAAGACGTCTGCAACCACGCAAGGGGGAGGCTTGGTCCGCTTATACTTTTTTGGGATTTTCCGAAGGGCGTCGGCAGCCCTAACCCTGATAGCGATAACCGAAACAGGCATTGTTTCTCCTAATTGGGCAACGAAACAGAGAGAAATTTCAATTGGAAAATAAAAAAAATAAAAAAAACCTCGAAAAAATTTCTTGAGATGAGAAAGAGATTAAGCAACGACAGGGAGATGAAAGCCGAGTCAGGTGAGGAGATAAGACCTGGCATGGTATAGCAAGCGAGGAATTGGCATTAGCATTGATTTTAATGTAGTCGCATGTTTTTGTATGAACTTGTAGGTTTCGTCTATTTGCTTTACTATGTAGGAGACTGTCTGTATCTGACTGTCTATCTTGCTGGTGTCGCGTAATTGGTGGTGCCCTCACGCAACGCACCTCCCTAATGTGGTGTGTCTGTATGCTAGTTGGGTCGGGTACGTCTCCTTATTTCGCCCACCCACGACGGAATACCGAAGGCTCTCTCACTCCTCACTCAAAGGTTCAGACTCAGGCTCTGCGATCAGCAGGAGTTTGCTTTGCTCAAGTGCCTTGACTTCACGCTGTCCGACGATTGGGCTGGGTTGGTTGGCTGATTGATTTTAGTTGATCTGCCTGATGCCTGTGGTTTCAGCTTTAGCACTTTGGTTTGTAAATTAGTTAGTTTGGCAACCTAGTTTTATTTTTCTGTTCTTTTCTAAGACGGCGGGGCCGTGCTCAAACAGCCTATCTGTCTCTGTCTGCATGGGTTGTTATTGTTGTTCGTTCTAGTTCTTTCCTGTTCTTTTCCTTGACGGATGGATCTCCTTAATTGATCTTGGTGGATCTCCTCCTTCTTTGGGTGGGTGTCCACTTTACTTCGCTTCACCTTCACACAAGAGTTGCATTACGCACTGCCACGCTAAAAACCAGTGCAGTCCACGTACGCACTCACTTCATAATGACCAAGCGGAGCTCAGCAACCTTTGTTACACAACACCAACACGAACAAAGGCTGACACTTCCTAAAACGACTTAGAAGCGTTTACAAACTTGATAGCTTAATGCTCTAAAAATAAATACATGTAAAAAAGACCCAAAAAAGGACCCGATAAAGATCAATCGATGCGAGTTTCAAATCGTAAATCGCAAATTGCAGCTAGCAAAAAAAACTTTTCCGAGCCGCAGCAACCATCCTAACAAACTTTATTCTCTCACTGGCATGAGCAGACATGACATGCCTAGCTTAGACTCGCAATTAGCTTTGGCCCATACGAGTGTAGACCCTCAAAAAGCGAATTGAGCTTAGTTAGTAGTGTCACTAATGGTATTAGTTGGTTATTAGTTCCGTACTTCCCTACTGTGGTTCTGTTCTGTGGTTCTGTTCTGTATTGTGGTCCTCCTTACTCAGGTCCCTCGGTAATCGGTCATAGCCGTAGCCTTTTCTTTGCGTTGGACTATTACTTTCACGATGTACTCTTTCTCTGCTTGCGGGCCCCTTTCCAATCTGGGATTTAAGCACCCGATTTTTTGGACAGATTAAAATATTTTTTTTTTGGTTTTCCGCGCTTTGGGTTCAGCTGCAAAGCTAATCTGCATGGCCTGCATAGGTTAGCACAGCTTGGTGGTAAAAATAGGTGGTAAAGTTTGGTGAAACATGGCCCGGGCCTCGCTCATTCGTTTTTTCCGAAGTGAGGTTGCTGTTTTTAGAACACAAACTCTTCTAATATCGCTAAAATTCGTAGATAGCGTTTGGTGATACAGAGCTCTGGCCATGTCATACCATGTCATGTCGTATCGTTACGTATTAAGGCGTGGGATATCACTGCTCCACCTACCTAATCTTGCTAGTCCTAGTATTATTTCTGCGCGGCCCTAGCACAATGCGATATAATCCCAGCCTAGCTTGCCCAGATCATTGTAATGGCTCAGTTTATTTTGTATTTCGTAATTCATATTCATAGAGTTAACCATTAGTACCTACATACCTAGCGATTAACACGATACTATACAGAGCCTTTCTACTCCACGCGTTTCGTCAATCTGAGACACTCTACTGAGTTCCAATCTATTTATATCATCCACAACTTCCTCTCTCTCTATCGCTCTAATAGAATCTAACTTTCGTCCTTCCTTCGTTGAGTCCTCGAGTCGTTGTCCTTTTCGCTTGATGCTATATGAGAAGAGTCAAGGCCTCCTCGAAGCAACGCGTAACAACTGACACACAAATCACGTAACCAACAACAATAAACTAATAAAGTGCCTCACGCGTTCCTTGTATCATATACACTCTCATAGATTCAAAAATAAACTTCTGAAACTGCTCATTGTCCTGTTCTGTTCTGTCTTGTTCTCTCTGCAATCTAAGATCTAGATCCAATCTAGATCTCTTATTTTTGCCCAATTAGGAATACTTATTGAAACGCGACTTTCCTACCCCTGTCGATTGGGTTGACAACAACATTAGACGCGGCCGCACTTCAAAGCCTCGAACACCTCCTGTCGCCTAAAACTGGCGAAATGCCACATGAACTGTGTCTTAGAAGGCGTACAGTATACGTAATCTTAATCCTGGCTCTCTGCCACGTTATCACTTCTGTGATTTTCATACGGTGCCTGAAACTAGTGGACTTTAGCTCACCCATGCCGGACTGCCACGGCGGCACGTCGGTCAAAGCGAAACAGTAGAGCCCATATCTCCTGCAATTGTGTGTTGCAAATCCATGTTTCGTGCCGCTTTGCTTTTCTTACATAGATTACGTACGTTGTGTAGATTGCGTAGTAGCTACTAATGTAGTAGCCTAGTGTTTATACAAACGTGAATATACCCGGACGTAGGAACATACTTCACCATATCTTTTGCCTCTATCCATACTCCACTCTCCTACAACCAAAAAACTTATCAATACTAATAAATTGCTATAATGATCTATAACACCATGTCCCGAGAAGCAAGTTCTGCTATTTTTTGATAGCCGTCTAATAGCAAAAGACTCTCTTGTGAGCTGAGCCTTCTACCGTTCTAAATCCTATATAAGTGTGGCCATTGAAATTAAACATAAAGGCATGCAAACAATAAACTTTTTCGTCGTTCCTCCTCTTGTAAAAGGGGTCATTAAGTTCTAATAATGCAAATAAAATGCAATGCAGGGATTTTATCGTTGGTTCGTTACACCAACATGAATCTGGATGTACAATGTACGTGCTGTTCGTTCAAGCAACCAAATGCGTCATGAACAACATGCGTTTTTCTTATTCTTCCACCTCCATGAGCTCTCCTGTCCTCCGTCAGCTCGTCGCGATATCCCCGTCTGAACTTATCATCCCCTCTCTATACCTGTCCAAATTGCCTCTTTCGTTCATGTCTAAAAACCACTCTTTTCTTTCCTTCCTTCTCTTTCCTTCTATCTCTTACTAACCACCTTAGTAAATCAATCCTTCACAAAAATGCCCATTGGAACCCAGTCTTATTTTTCTCAGCAAACAAAACACATAATCAAAATCAAATCAAATCAAATCAAATCAACAAAATCCAAAAAGAATGGATGGATGTAAACAAAAGTGTGTAAAAACAGCACTTGCAGTTTACCACCAGTTGTTGGAAGCATCCTGGTTACCATAACCGTATGACTGGCCGTAGCCACCAGAGGAGTAACCACCGCTTCTCTCGCTGCTGCTGTAGCCAGGCTGCTTTCGGTAATCTCGAGTACCAGTGGATCTGGAACTGCCACCTCGTCCTCGAGAAGCACCACCGCCTCGGCCATAGGAATTCTCTCGCATAATGGTGTTCAAGAATCCCGGCACTTCTTGGTTAGCTTCAGTCAACAAATCAACGAGGTCCTTGGCGACACCTCGGTTACTTCGGTTGAAAAAGGCAGTGGACACACCAGTGTTACCGGCTCGACCAGTTCGACCAATTCGGTGAACATAGTCATCGATATCATTGGGCAAGTCGTAGTTGATAACGTGGGTGACGTTAGGGATATCCAAACCTCGAGCAGCGACAGAAGTGGCGACCATGACATTGGCTCGTCCGCTTCGGAAAGTCTCCAAGGCACGGTTTCGTTCGGCTTGCGTTCGGTCTCCGTGGATAGAAGTAGCAGCAATGCCTTGGTTGATCAAGAAATCGCAAAGATTGTCAGCCATTCGCTTAGTTTCCACGAAAATCAAAACCAATCCGGATTCCGCGTCAGTAGCAAGTACATCCAACAACAAACTCTTCTTTTCGCCATCCTCAACGTATTCAATGTGTTGAGTGATGTTCTCAGAGGTGGAACCTACTCGACCAACAGACAAGAAGATATAGTTCTTCAAGAAGTCTCGCGCCAAAATCTGGATCTCTCTAGGGAAAGTAGCAGAGAACATAAGAGTCTGTCGGTGTTCGACATCAGGCATATCTTCACCTTCTACAATTCTTCTGATTTGGGGCTCAAAACCCATATCCAACATTCGGTCGGCTTCATCGAGAACGAAGTACTTGACGTTAGCAAGAGAGATTCGACCTCGAGCAATAAAGTCAACCAATCGACCAGGGGTAGCGACCAACAAGTCACAACCCATTTCAATTTGCTGCAATTGTGGTCCTTGTTCAGCACCACCGTATACAACACAAGGTCGCACCCAAGATCTGTAAGCAAACTTCTTGGCTTCGTCATAGATTTGAGAAACCAACTCTCTAGTAGGTGCCAAAATAAGAGATGTAGGGTAAGCCTTCAAGTCCATATTCGCTTTAGCTCGAACACCCAATTCACTGGGACCAGTGAGGAATGATTCAGAAAGAATAGGGAACAAGAAACCGGCAGTCTTACCGGAACCTGTCTGAGCACAGGCCATAAGGTCTCTGCCAGCAGCTACAATAGGCACAGAGTACTTTTGGACAGGGGTAGGCTTGGAATATCTTGCCAGGGCAATGTTGCTGAGCAAGTGTTCGGCCAAAGGAGGTGCCTCGAACTGAGTAATAGGATCAGGTACGTCGTCACCACTAGCTTCTACAGGAATGTCGTCATAGTGGTCGAAGTTGATACCAGTGCTTTGGAATGAGCTGTCATCAGCAGCACCGAAAAGCTCCAACTCCAAACGCTTGTTAGAAGGTCCAGGGACTGTCTTACCGTCGACAAAGCTTCCTAGACATTCTCGAGCAGCAACAGCAGCGGCATTTCCTCCTCGTCGGCCACCTCGTCCACCGTAATTTCTGCCTCCTCCATAGCCGCCACCGAAACCTCGGTCACCGCCGCCATATCCATATGATCGGTTACCTCCTCCGTATCCTCTGTCTCCTCCGTAGCCACCCCCGTAGCCACCTCCGTAAGATCGTCCTCCTCCATTATCATAAGATCTTCCGTAGCCACCGCCACCTCTGCTCTCAAAACGAGAGCCGCCTCTGCTATCACCTCCAGCGCCAGCACCTCTGGCGATATGAGGGGGAATGTATTTTTGAGTGGAAGGCGCTCCTCCAGAGGCCTTCTTATCATTAACACTCAAGTTTTTTAAATCATTTGCTAAATCAGCCATATTATTTTGAATGGTTTTTTTTCCTTTTAAAAAAAGTTGTATTTATTTTTGTTGGAAACAAAAAAAGTGTGATGAAAAAAAGTGAAAAGTATCTGGTGGAAAAATTTTTTTTAAAGTTGGGAAATTTTCCTAAACGTCACGTGACCAATTTTGAATTTTTCCGAGGGAGGAGCTTCACATTTCTAAGTGTTTTCAGACTATTAAAGAACGATATTGAAGGTAAAAGATATGTAGGAGTGAATTGTAATTTCAGGGATTTAGGGATTAGATTTGAAGGGAAGTTTTGCTGAAATCAATTCGGTTTTTGTGTCTTTCAGAAGGTAGGCCTGTGTTTTGTGGCTATTTGTCTCAATCGCATTGCAATGCTGAAATATTCAATGATGTAATGTAATGATGCTGCTTATCGTAGATGTCGTATCGGTTTGTGAGACACGATCAGACCGAAAGCCTCCCTGGAGGGAGCCCTGACAAAAGCGTAAGAGAAGACAAAGAGAAGAGTTTTAAACCGAGCAATCTGAGCAGATACGAGCCTGAATATAAACCTGAATATAAACTTGAACATAAACCGGGATGTGCGCCTGATTTGATAGGACTTGAATCAAGGCTATAAGGCACCCTGAAAACCCACCCAGAACACACGTGTAGATGTCAGATCAACATGTAATTCGTGTCATGTCTGCCAACAAAACACCAAACAAAAAACGCTAAAAAACGCTAAAAACAATCGTGCCCAGGTATTTAGGGGGCTTGTTTTGGTTTCTATTTAGTGTTTTTGTTGATTTGTTAATTGCCTGGTTTCACAGCCCTGCTGCAATGAGCCTCACCAAGGCTCTACAGCCCAATATGGCACTCCGTTCCAGTTAGGACACGTCGAAAGCAAAAGCAGCTTCAGCGCAGATTATGCTTAACGTGAGCAGCCCAACTGAAATTCAACTCAACTCAACCAACTCTTTTTCCTACCTACTACCACCAACACGTCAACGAGATGTCTACGATCCAATTCATCAAGACCCCCCCTGCGCCTGTCCAGCCCAAGGCTTCTACTGAGACTGGAGTGCGAACGACTGATGTAAGTAATTGTAATGTGAATTGTGAAGTGAAGTAATTGTGGTGTGAATTGGTGTGAAAGCAGCTCGAGGCCAGGTCAATTTTGTGAGGGAATGGCTCGTGTTTGCGTTTTAAAGACAAATAAACATATTTATCTAGGCCTTACAACTGAGCCTTACAACTACTGGTAACATAATTCGGCTATATAATTAGTTCTACATTCACACGTAGAAGCTTCATGAAATTTCAATTTCATACACGGCCTCCTAATCTACTTATCTAACATGTCAGTACCCTGCCATCAAAAATGGCCCACTTGTCGCAGAAGGCCCTTCGTCCAAGCACTTTTCCAACACCATTTTATTCGGATTAATCCTTGGACTGCCTTTATATTGCACCTGGAAACTCTCTGGAGGTTTCAGGACTTATCTGGTATTCTTATTGATCTGGTTCTTCCCTGTGTTGCTATCCTATTGGTGGATTGCATCTGGTTACAGTCCTCGACTGAATGAAAAATGCAAATTGCCTAATAAAGGCGTCGAGCATTACTTGAAATTCCATGACCCTGCATTGGCCAAGAAATACAGTGGTCAGAATAAAATTCCTATGGAAACTTTCCATAACTTGTATTTTGATGGCAAGGTCGACTTCAAAGGTGATTGTTTGGATGTTTTGGAGTACCGCCATGATTGGTGTACTTTCCAGTTCACTGCGTCGTTATTCAAGTTCTTTTTGACTAATTTCATCCCTGAGGTCATTTTACACTCGCGATCCCAAGATGAAGAACAAGTCAGAGATCATTACGACCGAGGTGACGATTTCTACTCTTGGTTTTTAGGGCCTAGAATGATTTATACCTCTGGTGTTATCAGTGATATCAATCGAGAAGAATCTTTGGAGGAGTTGCAAGACAACAAATTGCGAGTCGTCGCGGAGAAAATCGGACTCAAAAAAGGCGATAGAATGCTCGATCTTGGTTGTGGATGGGGTACTCTTGCGCGTTATGCGTCTACTCAGTACGGTGCGCATGTCACTGGTATCACTTTAGGTAGGAACCAAACTGCCTGGGGTAATACCAATTTGCAGCGTGATGGCATTTCTTCTGAGCAATCCAAAATTTTGTGTTTAGATTACCGTGATACTCCTCTTGCTGATAATAATACTAAGAAATACAACAAGATCACGTGTTTGGAAATGGCGGAACATGTCGGTGTAAGGAAATTACAAGCGTTTTTCCGACAAGTGTACGACATGCTTGAAGATGATGGTGTATTCTATTTGCAATACGCAGGTTTGAGGAAAGCATGGCAGTATGAGGACCTTGTTTGGGGTCTTTTTATGAACAAGTACATTTTCCCCGGTGCTGACGCGTCTACTCCTTTAGGTTTCGTTACTGATCAGTTGGAAGCCGCTGGTTTTGAGATTGTCAATATTGACAACATTGGTGTACACTATTCTGCTACTCTTTGGAGATGGTACCGAAACTGGCTTGGAAACAAAGACAAGATCGTCAACAAGTACGGCATCAAGTGGTTCCGAATATGGGAGTACTTTTTGGCCTCGTCCACGATCATTTCCAGACAAGGCTCTGCTATTTGCTACCAGATTGTCTTGAGAAAGACCCTGAATGCTAATCATAGAATTGAGGACGTCGAGAGGCAGTTTGGTTTGCAAGTGCCCAAGCCAGCTACTGGCAATGCTTGGTTGAATGAATAAATGAAAAGAATACGAGAAGCAAATGGCAGGACTATTATTGATGAATTGAATTGAGATTATAATGAACCATGTCTCTGTGTTCTTAGAAAGCCAATGCAACAAAAAAGCACCCGAAAAGAATTCAAAAACTCCCCGTAATAATGTTGTGGTACTACCTGTTAACCATATATCCTGGGGCTCTGATATGTTAGGATTCATGCAATGCTGTGCTATGCTATGCTATGCTATGCTATGCTTTGTGTTATGTGCTATAATGCTAATAATGCTGTAGAAAATACAAACAAATTACAAAAACAAAAACCACCTAATAATAATTCACACGCTGAACCTCCACTATCTCTTCGGCCTTCTGTGGCTGTGGTTGTTGTTGCTGTTATTATTATGGCTACTGCGGTAGTTGTTGTTATTGGTATTACCGACATTACTTCCGGGGGGCGGAGTCTTTGGACGCAATTGGTCGATTTCCTCGGTCAAAGGCACCCTATTACCTGAAGTACCATTCTTATGCTGTTCTTCGACGTATTTAGTAATACTGAAGTTGTCCAGGTATACGTCTGGAGACAGAATGACCCACCCGGGACGTAGACGTACGGGCTTGTCGATAGTAGTCCTACTCGGGATGATATGGATTCTCCGGTCCATGAGACAGAAATTCTCAATAATCCGATAGATTTTGTTGGGTACCACACCAGGTAGATCGTCTTTTAGTAGATCCTCCTCCGCTGACTCAGTTGGCAACGGGTAGCGGAACGGGTTCTTCTCCAGGGAACCATTTTCATCACCTGTCAACGCTCCATCAAACAGCACGTCTGTATCTACGTTGCAATTGATCAAATCCGCATCATCAGACCGCCTCACTGTGCCTTTAAGACCCATGACACAATGCCAAGTCGTCTTGATGGTCAGGCCCTTGTTAGGCTCGAGGAACTGTGAGCTCGGGAAGTGCAGAGAGTTCGGAGACAAGTTGAACAACACGATGTCTTCGCTTCTACGGAATCCCCAATGATCCAAGATTTGCTTTGCGTTGTTGACCATTTTATAGTCGAGCCACAAAAATACAATGCTCGGTCGAGGCGAGATTTTGCCTATTTTCAGGTTCATCAGCTGCTCTAATGTAGGAGGGTCGTTATCAAGACAGCCCCCTACCATCACGACATCAAATATGTTTGGCAACGATCCAAGATATTCATTGATCTCTTGTCGTTGGATATTCTTAGCAAATGGCGGATGAGCATATTTCAAGGTCTGCTCCGCTTTAATATCATGCAGTCTTTGGAGCTTAGGATAGCCTATTAGTGGGTCCTGGATATTGGTGACGTGATTCTGAGGAAACACTCCTGTATACAAGAAGTGGTCGTTGTAGTCGTTTCCAAAGTTATGGGGCTTCTTCTGGTTGTTGTCTGTACTTCTGTTTTGATTACGATTGTTATTGTTATCATTACTTTCGCTTAGCGCCGAACTAGAATTCATTCGCGATTGTTTGACAAAACTCATTGTGCTCTGCTTTCTGCTTTCAAAGTAAAAAAAAAATTCTAATTTTTAAGCTCGGTTCAGGTTCTTGGTTTATCTGTTGATACTGGTTTATACAAGGTTTGATTTGCCCTATTTATTCTTTATTCGTATTCGTATTGGTGCCTCAAAAAAATCATAAACACACTGACAAGTAGTTGTGTGATTATTTGGGTGACAAACAAATAAAAAAAGATAGGAAACAAGAAAGGAATCATCTTGGGGATTCTTCTGGCCTTTTATAATTTTTCTGAAATGCCGAAAATCAAGTGGTGTGCTAAGGAGCTGCAATCTCTGCTGACTAGTGGAGATGGCGCCAGGAGTGCTGAACAGATCAGTAATATTGTGGAATACATCAATATGATGCGTCACATTTTGGCCGACGAACCGCATACCGTAGCGGAGTTTCTGGAATTGGAGACTCCTGGTTGGCCTGTGAGGAACTTCTATGTATTAATGGCATGTATCCGGTTGTATACGGCCTTGGTTAAGGATTATCAAGTGGATCCGTCGTTGTTGGATATGGGTCCGCTGTTAACCACGACTTTGGCAGGGTTCCAAGCACAGCTGGAGCATGTCAAGTTCCTTGTGAGTCTCACCGGTTATGAACATCATGATAAACGGCTCATTTATGCCTTGATAAGCTATATTTATCACCCAGGAGTTGTAGGAGAGTTGGCCTGGCAAGGTGTGTTGAGTTTGAGTACTCAATATTGGATCCAACCGCTGGACTTGGGTCAGTATTTGGCGTCTGGACTAGGCGCGTTTATTGCGCAGAATAGAGAGTCTAAACGGCGTTTCCGATCAGGATCAATTGCTTCTTCTAGTCGACACGGATTAGCTGAGCCTCTTGAGAATATTGGTGGTGCTAATGCTGCTGGTGCTAGCGTTGATACCAATAATAGCGACACTATCGACACAGATACTGACAATGACAATGACAACTTTGAGAATACGGGAACCGGCGATTCTCTCCATACAGTCGAAGAAGATTTTTTAGTTTCTCCTCCAATGGAAACTCTGGCCAAACATCTGTCGAACTGGAACAAACTGGTGGCTTGTAACGAAGCATTTATTGATGACTTTGAACGGGTATTTGTAGACCCTATATTGTTCGAGACAAAAGAACAGCAGCAGCACAATAACCCAGGCACTACGCCGTCGTCATCTTACGGCTCTAACTATGACCTGGAAACAATTGGTAAAGTGCTTCGGTGTTTGAAACCTCCGTTAGCCGATATTGTCATTAGGAAACTCGATCTTGAGTCCATAACTCCTACAAACCCCCCTGACCAAGTTTGTGATGCACTTTCTGTCATCTATGCCGCTATCAGTACAAGCTTTGAGTGCAGTAAAGAGTATCTCATGCAAACAGTGAACGTGAGGACGCCGGATTATCAAAGCTTATTGACAATGTTCCGCACAGACTGCAGCTCTAACCTTAGTTATAGTGAGATAATGGGTTACTATCAAGAGCTACATTTAGTCACGACACAACCACCAACAACACAAGTACAAAAAGGTGACCATATCCTAGGTTATCTCGAATATTTACTTGAGAACAGCCATGATTACCCAGAAGACGTGTTATGCTGGCTTACTTTGATCTTTAGAGAGCTAGTAGTCCAAGGTTGTACGCTTTCAGGAGCACTCGGGCCGGTGATGACGCTTTTAAAACAAGGTGCAGACTCCAGCAGGCTGATTAAGCATCATCTATGCGAATTAGAGACTCTAGTGGTCAATAGTCTGTGTAATTGAGTATGTTGTTGCTATAAATAGGTGCTTTTCTTGTTTGGTCACGTGACTTTAAATATGAATTTTTTTTCACTTTTTCACAAAACCAACAAAAAAAAGCTCCTCCGCTCTCGCTGCTCTTCTTATCTGCGCCTGAAACGAGGAAAAAAAAGACACACATTCACACTCCTTCTCTTCATCCAAGGAACGTCTATGTGGAAACCCGCGAGACTTCCATATTATATAGAGGCGCAGAAAAGACACGAACGGCTGAAAAGAGGCGGGCAGCAGCAGAACCAGTTTGTGCGTGATTTCAAAATGTTTCTCGCGACCGGCAATAATAAGATTCGTGTCATTTCTGGCATCGCTGTATGCACCGTGTTTCTTTTACTGTTGATAACGCGCAACCTCAGAGCATCTCCTGGCTTAAATATTGTCAATCCTGCAACAGGAGCAAACAGTGGTAGTGTCACATGTACTAGATCTTATGATGGTAAGAAACCCGTGACACAATATGCAGTGATGGTGGATGCTGGGTCCTCGGGATCCAGAGTACACGTATACAAGTTCAGTAACTGTGGACCTGTACCCAAACTCGAGGACGAAATGTTCAAGATGTTGGAACCTGGACTCTCCTCATATCCCAACGATCCTGAAGCCGCAGCTGCGAGCTTGGATGAGTTGATGGATGCCGCTGTAGAGGCTGTACCTGCTAATGTACGTAAATGTACACATGTTGCAGTCAAAGCTACAGCTGGATTGAGATTACTCGGAGAAGAAAAGTCCAAAGCGATTCTCAGCGCAGTCAGAACGCGTTTGGAAACGAAATATCCGTTCAAAGTCGTGGATGACGCGCATGACGGTGTGGTTATTATGGATGGTAAAGACGAAGGTGTCTATGCTTGGATCACGGCCAATTATCTTTTAGGTAACATTGGTACCAAAGAAAAGACTCCTACCGCCGCAGTGTTTGATCTTGGCGGTGGTTCTACACAGATTGTGTTTGAACCTAACTTTAAAGAAGCTGGTCAAGTGATGGCTGATGGAGACCACAAGTATGAGTTGGATTTCGGTGGCCGACATTTCACTTTGTATCAACATTCTCACTTGGGATTAGGATTAAACGAAGCGAGAAAACGAATTAACCGAGATATTGCTAATAATCTTGCTGCTTCTGACAAAAAAGTGAGTCCCTGTTTACCTCCTGGAACCTCTGAAAAAGTCAAGTTAGCACCTGCTGTAGAGGGAGCAGCCGAAGAACAAGCAGAGTTTTTTGGCCCTTCAGTGGCTAGCGATTTGCAATGCCGTAGGTTGGCGGAGAATTTGCTTGCCAAAGAAGCTACTTGTTCTTTGGAGCCGTGTTCATTCAATGGAGTACATCAACCGTCATTGGTCGATAGCTTCTTGCCCTCTAGTGACATGTATGTGTTTTCCTTTTTCTACGACAGGACTTATCCTTTGGGTATGCCTAGTGCATTTACTGTCAGAGAGCTCAAAGATCTTGCTTTCAAAGTGTGTGGAGGTGCGGAATATTATGACTCATTTAGTGCTATTGATGGTGCTGTACAGCAGCTCAAGGAAAACCCTCAATGGTGTCTAGACTTGAACTTCATGGTGGCTCTTTTGCATACTGGTTATGAAATCCCCAGCCATCGGGAGGTCAAGATCGCCAAGAAGATTGACAATAAGGAACTCGGATGGTGTCTCGGTGCGTCGTTGCCATTGTTAGAGATGCAGTGTTGAGTATCGTTGAATCACTAAAATCACTAAAACATTACATATATATACAACAGCAAAGAAAAGCAAGGAGCCACAACAAAAACATAAACAAAGACCATTGTGTTATACTATAACCTAATTATATGACTATAAATAATTCAGCAACTCTTTCTAGCTAACTCCTCTTCAACAGCCCAGAACACTTCTCAATGAACCGTTTCTTATGCAAAACACCTACGAATCGGCCTCCTTCCGATACACAAATCTGTCTGGCGCCCATTTTGATGAAGAACATTTGTACTAGCGACAGCGGTGAGTCGATATCTAGCGTTACGGGTGCTTTGTCTACCAATGGAGTGATATCTAGTATCGCTGTGTTACTGTTGTTGCTGCTGTTGTTTGCAGGCACATCCTGCCATACTTTGAATACACATTCCTCTATTCCAGGATATAACTTTTCGGCTTCATCCAGCGCATATTCCAGCTCTGCGACCCCAATAGTACCTATGCATATGTTTTCCTTGGTAATAGGGACACATGCGTCGAACATGTACTGCGAGACGATGCGTTTGACTGCAGGTTTCGACACCAAGCTTCCTGCTGATCCTATATTGATGGCCGCTTCTTGCGTGTTTATAGGCGAGTAAATCTCTGCAAGCAGGTCATGACTAGAGAATGCAACAGTAGCATTCTCTAAAAAGGGGTACTTATGTGCTCTGATCAGTAATGAATACAGAGAAAACGGCTCAATGGCATTGGCTACCCAGTTTGCTACCAAAATAGTCATTGAAAAAAGCAAGATATGCGGCATAGACCCTGTGATTTCAAATAATACCACTGCTAGTGTAATGTTCATCCGCGTGACTCCTGCCATGAACGCTCCGGCCCCTGCCATGGCGTAAACGCCCGCTAGAGGGTCTCCAATTAATACTCCATATATCCGTCCAAAGAGAGCACCTAGAACCATTGTAGGAACATATATACCTGCTGGTAATGTCAGCCCAAAGCTCAGAGGTGTCAATACTAACTTTATAGCCAGTGCAGCTAAGAGTCCACTGATTAACTTTGATCGTTTCTCTGTTGAGATATCACACAAGTTGTTACCTTCGACGGATGCATCACAAGGAGCCGCTAGCTGGAAAAGCAGTTCCGAAGTTCCCATACGTGCGTATTTGTTACCGCATGAAACCAAGCCAGTAATCATAGCAATTAACAACACTTCTGTGACTCTACCAATGCGCTTCCTTACTTTACCCCAGACCAATGCGAACTTACAGAAAATAGCTCCGTGTAAACCGCCTACTATTCCAATTACAATGAAATTCAAAGTCTCTGCGAGTTTCCAGTCGAAAGACGACGCTGTTTGTGGGTATCTAACTTCAAAAGGCACGATTTTGCCTGTGCCATAAGGATCTAAGAACTTTAAAGAAAGACTTGACATCATGGCACAGAAAAATATCCTAAATAACTGATGAGGTAAGAAGTAATAGCTGACTTCTTCTAAGCTGAAAAGCACGCCGCCTAGCGGAGATCCGAACGCGAGGGCGAAACCACAGCTAGCTGCGGCACTGAGAACTTGCCGTCGTTTGATGGCATTGTTGTTGAACTTCTTGAAATATCGGCACATTATATTGCCCACACAGGTCGATAAATGTACAAAGGGGCCTTCTTTACCTACGTTAAGCCCTGCCGATATAGAAAACAACAGACCTGTGGACTTGTATATTAATGTCTTGAGTCCTAAGAACCGTCGAATAATGACACCGCTGAGAATAGTCTTGACTTCAGGGACTCCACTTCCACTAGCAGTGAATATCGCATCGTCACGCTTGGCCTTTTCTTTCTGTTGTGGTTCGTGTTTATGTTCTTCTACTAAAGGATTCTCGGATTTTGTTTGTAGCGTTAAGAAACATGATATCAATGCGAAAACAACAGACAAGGTGACATATATCAGTTGTCCTTTTGTTTTCGTTAAGTCATCAAAATGCTCCGACCATTCTACCCAGTCCGATTTATCGCATCTGGTTTCGCCGAGGTACCAACCTTTCGAGCAGTAACCCCTTTTCAAGCCACTCAACACTGATTCCACCACGTCTAACGAATATGCAATACCGGAAAATGCAATACTAGCACAAGCTATAAGCAACCAACCTTGTAAACCGTCTGCTATACGCTTGAATTTGCCTTTTAAGCCTCGGATTTGCTTCAATTGCATGCGGCGCTCGCTTTCCATCAGAGTATCATGAATCCAGTCAATAGTCGTGAAATCGTCATAAAACCCTTTGATCTCTGAACTAAAGTCGCGTAATTGTTGGCCATTATTGATATTACCGAGGTTTGGGACATGTATAGACCCGTAAGATGATCCGTATGTAGAATAATTAGAATTATAATGGTCATATGGCCCATGTGATGGGTCGTTTTCATATTCATCTGCATCTATATCTGGAGTTGTAGCCGTAGCGTTGGAGCCAATCAGGCCTGTGCTCTCATTCACTTCGAATCTTAAACTACTATTGGATTTCCGTTTCGAGTGGTGGAATCCTTCTACAGAGAGTAGCGAATCATGAGACACATCTTTGGACAATTTTATGCGTCTGGGGACTTTGGATTTCCCTGACATTCTTTTTTTTCCCTTCTTGTCTAGGTTTAGTGTTGATGTTGATGTCACCGTAACAGAAATGTTTCCTTCTTTAAATATGGGTGAGTTTTATGTGGACGCGGAATCCTAGTGACTGAAACAGGCAGGATCTGCGGGCTTATGCAGATTTCGTTTTGATAGTGACAGGTGACGGCGCGTTGCCTGGGTTACTGAAACTACTCAGTTCGGCTGTGCTTTCGTGGTTTTTTGTATATAGGAAAGAATATGCAGTCAGAGGTTATTAAATTCGGATTTTGGCTTTGTAGTTGTTGTGTCTTTGTATAAATATACCGCATCAAAAAATGTAGGCAAATCTATGACGTAAACTCTAAATATAGCATTGCATAGGCTAGGGCCGTTTTCGGTGTGCGCAAGGGCCCGATTCAGGGACCGACTAATAGATGTCTAAGACAAGGGACTGATAGAGGCTGAGACATATATCTAAGACATATACCAAAGTTGATCCAATATAGGAGGAGTGTATATATCAGGTGTTTCATATTCATCGTACATTGTTGCTTTGTTAGTTACAACCCTTGAATCTCCTGGTCCCCTTAGATGCTATCTCTTTATCTTTCTGATTCGATTTCTAATGTCACTCAACGAAATACAACGCTCCTTAAAGAATCTCTAAATACTTTGTGAATACTCTGCATCTTTGGGTCTAACTTTTGTTCGTGTGGAATTATCGATTCGCTATTTACTGAATAAATAATATAAAAAGGGTATGTTATGTGTATGTCGCAATAAAAAATCAAGCCCAGCTTTGAGTGTTTTGTCGTTAAAAAACGTTTTTTCAATCTCTATATCCATAGAAGGCTCGGCCTTCCTCCAGCTCCTCGCAAACTTGTTCCACGACGTCGTCCTCGTCTGTATCTTCCACTAAATCAATAGTCGAGTACTTGACCAGGTCCCATCGTCTCCAGAATGCTACACAAGCGTCGTAGGATTTCGAGTCCACCAAATCAGAGAAGAAGTACTTGGCATTAAGAAGACGTTTCTTCAGGTTCATGAGTTGCTCCTGACGCTCTTTAATAGCCTTGGACTCTGCGATGGAGCCTTGATTATAGCTTCCATTCTTAAAGTCATCATCTTCGTCTCCGTACAACGAAATAGGAGATCTAGGAAGAGCTTCTTCTTCGCCGAAAAACTCCACTTCACTAGAAGTGCAATCGCAATACTGCGCCCAAACTTCATCAATAGCAGCTACCAAGTAATCAAAGCAGCGCTGACGAGCAACGACGTCGCTTTCAGGGACAATGGTATGTCTAGGTCGTTTCTTGTTGGAAGAGCTTCTCTTTCGTTTGGTTAGGTGGCCAATGTTCTGGCTGCTGTTACCTTGGGTATTGATGATGTTGTTGATCCTGTGGTGGCTGAACGATTGGTTCGGTGTTGTGAGATCGTTATAATAATAGTCGTTATTGTGTTTTTTGTTGTTGGTTTGGTCATTAAAATCATTAGTTTTGGAGCCCGAATTCATCATGGTGATGCTTTTTTGGTCGAAATGCGAGTCGTATAGCTGTTGTTCATCGTCGTCTTCGTCGTCACTGTAGAATGCATTGTCTCCAGTGGCGCTTCGAAGAGCATTTTTATGATAAGTAGGTGCTGCTGGAGGTGAAGGAGGAACCATGGTATAACGAGACGACGAGTGCAATCCAGTATTGCTGTTGTTTCCGTGCTTTGAAACACCATAGAAAGACCAGTCGTCTTCTTCTTCTTCGTCCTCTTCCTCATCCTCTCCGTCGATAAAGTGCTTGACATCATCAATAGGAGGCGGTGTAATGGAGATTGGTTCGGTGCGACCTCCAAGACACGCTCGCTTGTTTGATGGTAATGATGAAGTGGCCGGGTCTGTAAGGAGACAGCTCGATAGCGAACGCTTTTCTACTTTGTTGCTGTGAGCAAAGCTGTGAGACGCAATCATACTAATAATAATATTTGTTTTGTTGTGTTGAGCCAAACAATTGAAATTTTAGGCGATGTTTTTTAGGTGGGTTGGCGTTGGGAGTTTACGTAATAACGTCGTCAGCAACGCTTCGCTTCAGCCTTCTTGTTTAGGCAGGTAGGCGCAGCAACCAAATGTTTTCAGTGGCAAACTGGCGAATAGGAAGGCAGCAATCCAAAATTTGAGCGCTGTTTTATGCAACAAAAACAGGACCAAAATTGGAGAAAAAACAAAACAAACGGCCTTTTTAAAGGTTCCAGATGAATCTAGAGGTCTGTTTATACTGGGATATGACACTGAAAACACGAAACTGGCGGGTTAAGCACTGTTTTGGTGCGTGTTTCTGCAGTTTGTCGTCAAAAATTTTTGACCGAAGTGTGGTGTGAAACTGGTCAGTAGCTGGGGTGTTTGTGTTTATAGGAAAGTGGTAGAGCCGGTCTCTAGGGGCAACCACCGCCTTCTACAGCCGGGTAACTTTTTAAGGGGCTTTTCGGTTCGGTTCGATATGGAAGGATGGAAGGGGCACGTGTTGATGAATCAGAAATCAAGACAATTCCAGATTGAATAAAGGGGTCGTTTATTTATTTTTAGTTATTTTTGTAGAATTATGTGGAATTTTTTCTGTTTTTTTTACTGAAATTTTTTCGGCCTCTAGTTGGTATTATTTGAGGTCTTGTTTCAGCATTGCAACAAGCAGCAATATGTTGAAATAGGCAGAGGGCAGAGAACGACGATAGGCGAACTGTGGACAGCGACAGCTTCTTTTTTTTTCCAGGTGGATTGACTTATTTTTCTGATTTTTTGATGGTTGTTTGTATACAATAGTAGGCTTTTGTAGAGTTGTAGCTCCTGTTGCTGCTAACCTCTCTCTGTCAGTGTTTTAAGCAGGCGATTGGTTACAATAATGCCGTTGACGCGGTATACTGAAATTTGACATGTAAGCACATGTATTACTTGGTTTGTGCTTGTATAATATTTTAGATCTCATTGAGATGATATGTGGTTTCTTTTCGGCTGCTTATAGTAGCCTTTGTAAACGCTGTTGTCATCCCCGTTGAACAGGCATCCTTGATTATCTGTAAATTTTGAGTACTTCAGAGTTCTACAGATGACATTCGTATTATTATGGTGTATCTCTTATCATTTTTATTGGTTTATTTCCTGGCTTTTGCGTTGTGGTTCTGATGGTACTGACTTATATCTCTATCATATGCTTATTCATATATGACATATTCCTAGCTAACTCCGCAGTCAGCGACACATGTGGCCATATAGAACAAACATGATGATTCTTAGACCTCCGTGATTATTTCCACAGCTTGTTCTGTCTTTTACTTTCTAGCCATTCTCAACTTGTCGCTCTTGGCGGTGCTCACGGTCCTCGTGCTCGTATACTATTCGGATCTATGTCCTGAGTACCTCTGCAGTGCAGTCTAATCTTATATTTAGGTGTCTATACACTTCTCTATGCACTTTCATAATGTCTGTTTCATTGTCTTTTGTCGTCCGTACTTATATTTACATGATTCCCCATGCATCTTCACAGCCATGACAGAACTTACTACATGCAACCGACGCCGATAGCGGGTAATTAGATACACCGATTTTCTCATCAACAAACTCATCGGCAAAGTTATCTTTACCTTTGGCCATTGCTCCTACGAAAACACATATGCTTTCATCAGGGTCGAGTTTAGTTACGTAATCCTGTACTCTTATCACAGGAGCATCAAACGACAAGGTGATCTTTCTACATTTCGTAGGCAAATGGTCCGTTATAGGGTTTTTGATCACTTTAAGTAACTTTTCTTCGGAATTCACCGATCGTATAGACAGTCTATGCAACAGTTGGACCATCAACCCAGAAAACCGCTTGAATGTTCGAGGTATTCTGACACTAGGATTGACTTCGATCAGCACACCTCTAGCAGTCTGAATATAGACTTGCAACTTGCCTGCTTTATTTATAGGAGAGTCCAGTAGTGTCAATAAACATTGGTGTGTAATATCAGGTCTGGTGTCCGCTATATCTCTGTTCATTTTCTTTAATAATGCTTGATGGTCGTCGCAGTTGAGAAGCGCATAGCGATCTCCTGAAGTCGATGTGATTTTGTAAGTCTCTAAACATGCATTTGATAACACGACAACCAGCCGTTGTGTGTCTTTGTCTTTGGAACTCAGTGGTTTAGGTGCCACGGGGACCAGGTCTGGGTTTTCCGTCTTCATTTTAGGGGTGTTTGGTGCTTTGGTTTTAGGGTTTTTCAGTGGTTGGTGACTGAAATACTATGAAATTTTTTGGCAGAATTTTTTTTAGAGTAGTGAGATGTACGAGAAAAAAAAGGAAGATAGTAGCTTGGCTACAGCCGTGCACACTTCTTTGGTCCGCTTATAGTGTCTATATAGCATTATTAACTAATGAGTTGCAAAGTTGAAAGTTGCAAATCGTAAAGTAAAGTGTAAGTTGCTTTGTCTATTTATGGTATGCTTTCTATTTATAATCCAGTGAGATCTCTCCGCATTTACTTCTTATTCAACTCGGCATTACTATTCTCCGAGCCACTGAAGCGTGCGGCTGTGAACCAGCAGTTCGCCAGCAGTAGTAGGACGCGTATAGCGGGAAGTATCGCCAGAAATACAATGATATGACATTGTAAATTGTGGTTGTCTTTTATCGGCCTATTGTATTTCAATATACAGTGTCACTTGCTGTGCTACTTTGGTTGTAGTAACTATCGTATTGTACTTCTCTATCAGTTAGTTGGCTCTAGGGTAGGTTGGCTATAGGACATCTAATTAGACTGTCTATAAGATTAGACTATTAGATTATGATACGGCACATATAAGCAGAACAACAACTGGAAAAAACCAAAATATTGACATAGATACGAGTATCCAAGCAATTAAGACCAGAACAGACCTAAATATTTATGGTTTGTATAAAAATGTAGCCAAAAAATATGACACATATTAGCTGATAACCACCCCACCAGCTGCCCATTTAGGCCATATCCGTTACCCAGGCAACGGACATTGCCAATCCCAGTCAATCGCGTGTCTAACGTCCAGGAATATTTCAACTTTCGACACGATCCCACTCAACCATATTCACCTACCGACCAGTCTGTTAATTGTCGGCGATGAATCATGGACCCGTTGTCAGACGATGTGGATATCGATATCGAGGAACTTGACCGGCTAGAACGGATCTCTAGGCTTGAGTTAGAACTCAAAGATGCCAACCAGAAAGTACTAAGCAGAGCAGGTGAAATAGCTATATTGAGGTCAAATTTGACGTCGACAAAGAAAGCGCACCAAAAAGAAATCAGCGACTTGATCCATGCAAACAGCCGTCTGAAACAGGAGTTCCAGAAGGAACTAGCCGAGGTGCAGAACGACCTCGCAAGGCTGAAAACCGAGCGGCAGTTTCTACAGAATGAGATCACAGATCTGTATAGATCCAAGCCCGTTAGAAGCGCCACGAAGAACCAAGAAGTCAATGAGACTAGTGAGCAGAATCTCATGATGGAGACTCCTAGCAGAAAGCCTAGGTCAAACAACATGGCTTCAGATACCACTGCATATACGGCTGATACTACAGTTATAGATACAACAGCCATAAGTAGCGTGTCTACTACCCGAGGAGGAGATACCAGTGCTACCTCTGGCGCCAATTCTGGAGACATATCAACATTACCGCCAGAAAGACCACAAACAGAGACGAAGACACATGAAAAGAAACGAACAAAACAACAGCAACGAGACTTTGAAGCCATGTTTCGCAGCGGGTTCGACTCCGTCAGTATCTCTCCTAAGAAGAAGAAGCTGCGGACCATCAATAATACTCACCAAGAAAAGAGAATATCTCCGCTGCGTACTGTTGTAACTACCGCTCAGGAAGGCAGCTTAAGCGCCGGAAAAACGCGAGCGTCAGACGAAATAGTTACTAATATTGAAGACGCGGCGGCATTCAATGTTGACGAAAAAGCCGCCAGTGGTAACTATACGGAGAACGTTGTCAACGAGTTCAGAGTGTATATCCACCAATTGGCACTCCCCGGGTCGTCAGTACCGATAATGCAGCAGTTGATCGACTACGAAGATGAACAAGAGCAGGACACAAAAAAGCAGGAGAAGGAGCATAGAAAGTCTATTCCTTTGATTATCCAGAAAGCGCTATTTGCGGATCCAGAAAAGCACCAGAATAACATCGACTGGACGCAAAGCCCGGAATCACGCATCGATGCATTCATTCTCACGTGTATGAACCGGCTTTTAGAGCTGCTACCTGAAAATTTGCATCCTCTGATTTTGGCATTGATCCAAGGTTCTGTAGAGTTTAAACATGTCTTGAGATCTACAACACAAGAAGAAATCCTAAGCTGGTTGACTACCAACTGTTTAAAATGCATGGAAACGCTGAGCTCGTTGTCATCAATGGATGAATACAGCATTGAGAATCAGCCTTCATTTCGTACCTTGCGATTGCCGAGTAATATCGCAAACAGCACTACGAATTTGCTGTTCTATCTCGATATATTAGACGCTATGATAGGCAACTATCCAGCCACAAGTTTACCAAAACACACAGCATCCAACGTCAGTGCGCTATTAATCAAAATGCTTTCACCGAAGCTGCCTTCTCAAGTCATCGTGAAAGCAATGTATATCATGCAATACCAGTCATTGCCTCTACAGAGCTTTGATATTATACTGAGGTACTTGAACGGTGAAGCCACGTCTTCTGTATCACTGATACTGATACTGGATGAGATCAACCACCTGTCTGTTAATATTCAGAGTGGGCGGCAACCACAACAGAAAAGTGAAAATACAAGCGAAAGCACAGGCGGAAACACTAACCACGGGTTCTTAGACCTCGGCGTCAAATATAGTCCTAGTCTCAAGCAGAGACTCAGGAACATCAACGAACTCAACATGCTGCTGCTTAAGCAGCTCGCGGTCAAGAAAATGGTCAGCCATATTTTATGGACCAACTCTGTTAATACTATAGCATTCAATAACGGAGCCATGTCCTCGTTAATCGACTGCATGACTCAGCAATTGGAAGCCATTTACGACAACGATACAAGCACTACGCTGTCTATCAGCGGCAGCGGCACGAACCTAACGGATATCGTACAGGAGCGGGTCAAGCTATGTGAATATATAATACGCCTGTTACATGGAATTTGGATGATATCACCAGACTCTCCTGTGATCTTGAGCAACTTGGAACCCAAGTTCGGATACCAGTTCATCGTGTCGTTGTCAGGGGTAGCCTTTTCTACCACTAACTCCAAGTTCAGTGATATAGTAATCGAACAGGCACGGACGATTCTAGAACAGTGCACGACACTTAGTGAGGCAGACGATATCTATCTTTCCATGAATCCAGCGTGAGTGAAATTACAGACGAAGATATATGGATGGTACATAATCAGAGTTGCATAGGGAGTGGGAGAGAAGAGCATATATAAAATGGAACAATAAAAGAGCATATTATGGAAGGACTGAATGGGTAGCATTCCATGGTTGTATAACTAAAAGAACGAGAGAGCAAAGTAGAGTAGAGGAGTACAACATGGCACACTGGACCAGCATAACTAGACCAGAACAGGCCTACATAGACCTATACGAGTCCACAAATATACAGGGTCCATCGGTGTGACAAGAATTCACTCTCTTCTCGGGTTGTGAAAGTTGGTGATGAAAAATGACATACATTATTATACTGAGATGATGAATCCATCTCGCATGTTTTTTTTAATATTTCAGTTGCCTTTACAACGTTACTTTAGAATCCGTACAAATACGAATCTAAGCAGTGGCCTTAGGAGTAGTTCCGGTTCGGAATCCGTTCTTGAATCGTCGGGAAACAGACTTGAGGTGTCTCAGTCGGCCAGTACCAGTGGTCTTTCTTCTCTTAGCTTTCTCGGACCAGTTGTAAGATCTGATCTTAGCAGAGGGGTAGCCACAGCTGGCGCAAGTGTGCTTTTGAATATGGAAACTTCGTCGACCACACCTGATGCAGTTGGTGTGGGACTTGTTGTGTTTCTTACCCATAGAAGATGTTCCCTCTAAAGGTTTAGTTAGTGATCATTCCATGGCAGAGGTAATGTAATGCAATATAACAGGGCAATATGGGTATACAATCTTGGTATAAATCACGAGGTACTTTTGTAGAGAGTACCATCACATCCTACAGAATGTCATATGGTCCCTAAACTGCGTTGTTTCCTATACTTACTAGTCATTTTTGATGATTTCTTATTAGAACAGTGTTGATGTGTGTTGTAAAGTTTTGCGAAACTTGAGTGGTGATAATCCCAACAGGTGGGTGAATAAAGCAGTCACAAAATCGGGAGAGTTAGGGCATAACCCTAAGAGTATGGAGGTCGGAACACGGAAAATGAAATTAATAGCGTATGAACAGAGATTGGACCAATGTATTTCATATTATATTTCATATTATATTTCATATTATATTTCATATGATACTCAAAAATTATATATTATAAATTTCTATTATTATTTAGTACATTGTTGTTGTTTTACTTTGTACTATGCTGTGCTCACTAGAAAAGGTACAACTTTAATATGGAAGCTGGAATGGAAGGATGAGATCATCGCCATCATCAATTAGTATAGAACGAGCCGAGGACAAGATTGGCCATTTGGAACTGAGCATCTACTAGTGGAATTTTACATATACAATCTAGTTAAGCATGTAAATATGTTTAAACAAATATCTAATAAATAACTACATTCACTTCACTTCAATACACCACTAAACCTGAAAATTTGAACATCTACCACTGATGTCATGTCATTTTGTCATGTTATCTATAGCTCTGATCCACAGACATCCATATCTATGGCACAGAATTAGCACCATAAAAGTCAATTTATGACAAATAGAATGCCAAACAAACAAAAACCAATTCGGACCAATCCACCACAAAAAGAGCCCGATTTCCAGCTAGACTGATGGACTCGTTGGCTGAAAACCATCCATTACATAAGCATTACATAAGCCCAGCACCACACACGCCAAACGCCACACCCACCTGCGCCGCGTGCCGAACGCCAAAAATCCACGACCTGACCGTGTTATTTTTTTTCCTTCTAACATTATAGCAAATACTCACAACTCGTGCTTAAAAATCTCACAAACAGTCAGCAACAAGGCCAGGAACGGTAAAAGAACTCTAAGAGGAATCTAACAGAAGTCCAACAGAATTCTAAACCACAAGCCAAGCAGAATGTCCGTCCCGTCTTCTCCTATAGGATTACTTCCTGCATTCACGCCTCAGTTGAGACGTACCAACAATGTTGATACGGAAGGAGAACAGTTCAAAATCTTCCAAGATACGGATGGTTCTAGTTCTCCTCTGATGAAACAGAAGAAAGCCAGTACTGCCAATATCGGAGTGCTCGAGGATTCTAATCAATATTATCCCACCCCTGTAGCTACGTCTGCAGCCGGACCCATGTTAGAATCTTCATCCCCTATTAAGCATAACTCTAATGCTCATGAAAATGGACGTATGCTTATGCAAAATGAGGATGATGTTCATGACGATATGCGTGATAATAATATCGTTGAGGAGGAGGACCAAGAAAAGGAAAACTTAAACTTGGTCGATACTATCGTACAGAAACACCCGACCCTAGCTCAGACATCTGCACGGTCAGATACTCGTGTACCTTTGACCAATGTAGCTATCATGAAATTGTCGCGTTCAGGCAGCTTCACGACGGTAGGCCGAAGTTCGCGAAGTAGCGATGTGGCTTTGGATAGCAAGAACAAGCACGTATCGCGTGTACACGCCAAAGCCAAGTTTGACCATAAAAAGTCGTGTTTGACAGTCGATTGTCTCGGTTGGAACGGACTCGTGGTCTGTGTTCCTCAGAAAGACAAGGACCAAGAAGTAGGTTACCGAATTAACAAAGGTCAGAGCGTGACTTTGCCTTTCAAAGAGGGTATTTACCTGGACTTACGCGGAGAACGCGTCTTGGTGTCTGTAGATGACGAGGAGACCGAAGACGAGCGACCAATTTGCATGAGCGAGTCTCAGGAGAAGCTGCTTCAAGAAAGGGAGTCTCCAAAGAACGGCAAAGGCCAGGGTAAAGCCGTAGCAACGACTGCATCACCCATGACCCCCTGTAGAGAGCTTCAGAAACAGCATAGTTTAAACAAGAGAGCATCTAGTGTCGAGTCACTAGCAGAGGCGAAGAAACGAAGCAAGACTGTGAGTCCAAAACCGAATTCCAACGGCAAGAAGCAACAACAGAGGTCTCCAATGGTTTCTAATAATAATACTTCTACTACAGCTGGTTCTAATAATGACACTACCACAACCCCCCCAGAAGAGTCCTACGACAAAGAAAATGTGACCAACATCGTGTCTAATTATCTGGCATTTTCACGTTTGCAATCCGTGCCTTTATCCACCATCTGGAAGTCCAATTCCGTGCTGACCAAGCTCAGAGAATCCACTCTGCGTTCCATCTTACAGTCCACTGACTGTGTAGGAGTCATCCAGCGTATAGGTAAAGATGCATCCGGGAAACCGTTGGAAGAGGAGTATTATTATGTTCCAGAAAAAGACACCAATGTTGACCGACGTACCATTGTAGAGCAGTCCAGAGGCCATATAGGTTTACGAAGCTGTCGAAAGAGCCATAAACAATACTTCTGGAAGAAGCCTACCAAATAGGTATAGATGAGTTTGCCATATAATTTGTTGTATTGTTAGTTAGTTAGTTTATTTGTGTTGTTTAGGCAAATAAGTCTAGTTTAGATATTGCCATTTTTTGCGTTACATCGATATATATCGACCCACACGAGCCACCACTCACCTTCCGAATTCGTGAGTCACTGCCACCGAGGTGTGGCAATGAAAATTTGACAAGTGGGGGCTGACAGTGAGTCAGAGAGTGGGGGAGTGAGGGAGTTTGCGAGCATTTGTGAATATTTATGGACATTTAGGAACCTGAAAGACTTGCTATAAAAAGAATAAACAAATATAACTGTCCATCCACGAAAGGATTCTTTTCGAAAAGAACCGACTTTCGTGTAGTTTCATGGAGTTTGTTACTCCGCTTCACACCTAGCACGGCCACCCTGGTGCGGCGCGGCACAGTCATCCGAGCCACTATATAAAGAGGCCATGCGCCACAAAAATTTTCACTGCCACACATATACAAAAACCAACAAAAACAACATGAATCACAGACATTTAGTCCACAACTTCTCACCAGCATGGTTTGCCGCAGTCATGGGAATAGGCATCACCGGGACTCTAGTATATGACTTCCCTTATAATGCATTGTGGCTCAGAGTTTGTGGAGTCATCTTCTACGCCGTATCTATCGGTCTATTTGCATTCTCATCAATACTATTAATCACTAGGTTGGTGACAAGTCCTAAACATTTAAGTTACATTCTTCATCATCAAGGTCAATGTGCATTTTTAGGTTGTATCCCGATGGGATTGTGCACAATTATCAACACGACGCATTCCATATGGCAAGATAAAGCCTGGTTAGCATGCTATATAATGTGGTGGATAGACGTGTTACTTGCACTGATATCTGCATGGTGCCTTGTATTCATAATGGTTTGTTATCATGACCGATCAGATATTAAGGCTATTAATTCCACAATTCTGTTGCCTGTTGTAGCGTTAGTAGTTGCTTCTGGGACTGGCAGCAATATCACCAACAGCCTTCCTTTGGATCTACAAGAGTCTACAATGGTGATATCATTAATGCTTTGGGGTAGTGGAGAAACGTTGGCGTTTGTTTTCACTACGATATATATTTTCCGGCTTCTCAGCGGAAATTTGCCTGCTAAAGAGATCATGATCTCAAACTTCTTGCCTGTAGGACCTTTAGGTCAAGGAGCATTTGCCATTATGAACATGAGTGCATGGACCCGCTTGAACGATCATAGCGGCCCTATGGGCCTGGGACCAGGTTTATCATTGAAATTAGGCATTTTTATCGCATTAGTAATGCTCGGATATGCATCATTCTGGATATTCTTTGCCGTTTGTGCAGTCCTTGCCAATCGGCCTACAAAATTCAACATGTCTTTCTGGGGACTCACTTTCCCCATTGGAACATATGTAGCCGCTTGTTACCAACTTGGTCATCATATTCCTGCATTCAAAGTATTAGGCAGCATAATTTGCGTGGTTCTCCTGCTATGTGTCCTGGGCTGTTCCCTTGGATGTATATATTGGTTCAACGAGCTCATTGAACAGGCATATAACGAGACCGGAAAGACCAAGTCTGATGTACAAGAGACGGATCACAGAGATTCAGAAGAAGTGACAGTATGACGTTTATAATATTTGCATTTATTGTACGGTGTGCCATTGTATTGTTTTTATGATATTATAGTAATTAATGAATTATTTAAGCATGAACATATTGATCAGCAGCAAATAAAACAGTGGAATTGTCTATCGTCTAACCGAGGTAATAGTACATCACGAATAATATTATATTTAATTGAGTAATGCAACTCCGAAGTCGCGTTGCGTTACATCACGTCTGCATCGCGTACTGCTGCGTAGCCAGGCATCCTCAGAGTAGACCTTTGGCTTCTACATATGACCGAAGAGCGTCCAACAACTGGAGCTGCTCCTCAGGAGCTAGATGGGTAGTAATCAGCTGGAAAATGGATCCCACACTGACATGATGGCTGGATACAAACGACTCATAATACAAGTAAGAAAAGAACCCCATTAAGAACTGGCAGTCCATTCTATCGGTCATACCTCCATGACCAGGTATCGTGTCACCAAAGTCTTTGACTTGGAACGCACGTTTCAAGCCAGACGCGAAAAAGCCTCCAAAAGGAGCGATTAACGACGCGAATGTAGCCAAAACAATGACATGGAAATGTACAGGCACAAATGTGACGACCTCTTTATCGAAGACCCAACCACGTAAGAATACAGGAACATTGAACTCTGTAGGTAAGAATACAGGATTAGGAGTGCAATGTAAGCCTGTCAATGCATTGGCACCTAAATCAGTCATAGGACAGATGAAATAGTCATATCTGACCAGGAAATGAGACAAAGCAATGCCGGCGATAATAGTACAGATCCAAGCACCCACGAAACCTTCCACGGTTTTCTTGGGTGAAATGCTAATCAAAGGGGTCTTACCGAACGTAATTCCACATAGATAAGCAAAAGTATCGTTGACAATAACCAATGCTGCTGGTACAAAGAACCAGAAAAGACCAGAAAAGATGTTATTGATGATGAAATGAGCCTGCAACACGACCAAGAACAAAGTCATATGAGTGATACAGAACTGTGTGAATTGGAAGCGGTAGTAACCCTTTTCTAAAGAGAAGACAAAATACACGAATCCTAGAATGTAGAGACAATAACTTAGGAACCGGTGATGGATAGCCAACGGCAACAAGAACTCATCAACAAGGATATAGTTTTTGAAGTAATACAACAAGTTTTCACCCTCTAAGAAATAGATGGTAGTGGCAAGGAAATACCAGTTCAATTTGCGACCCCACGGCAATTTTTTGTCTCTGGATGGTTCGCTTGCTAAATTGATGACTTCGCTGAATACCAGGACTTCAATGACAAAAATCATTCCAATTACCCACAAATGTCCGGCACCCAAGATCAATGAGAAGCCTGCAATCATCACCAATGTCCAGATGGTTCTTACAATGAAATTTTGTTTCTTCTTCTCACGTTCGGTGGGTGCATTAGAAGCGGAGGTGGTATTGGAGGTGGTGCTAGTGGTGGTGTGGTGCCCTACATCTTTGTGTTTCGAGGGCGATTTGTGTGCTTTTTTGGAACTACCATTGGTGTTGGAATTGGAATTGTCGGCCAGGTTGAGGGAAATGTCCTCATGTGTGTTGCTGATGTCGTGGTGTTCTATGTCGTTGGTCGTACCCGCGAGAGACTTTCGTTTCGAGGAGCGAGTCTTTTTGGCAGACATATTAGAGTAGAGTTGACTTTAACACTTTGTGACTTTGAAACTTCGTGAACTTCTTTAAGCAGGACCCAGCCTTACAGTGATATCGAGATGGAGTTATCTACTAAGAGATGTTTGTGTGGTGATGAAGTTATCCGTTAGTAAAGTAGAGGTGAAAGCCAGTAGATGCTTCGGTGCCTTTCCTTTCACTTTAGTGCCTTTTTCTGTAGATGGCTTCACTTCTGTACTGTTCTGCCCTGTTCTATTCTGTTGGGAATGGATTGCAAATATGAAGCAATTAGAACAAGTTAGAAGATGAAATACAAGTACAAGTACAAGTGCAAGATAAGGTAGGTGGATTAGTTTGGATTTGTTCCGGTTGGTTGGTCAAGTAAAGTGGTAAAGTGGGCACTGGGAGAGAAAGTGAATGTGAAGGCAACCGAGTGCGAGTATCAGTGTAGATTGCAGTGAAAAATTTCGGCTGGAATTGCATGTGAATTTATTGGAGGTTTGCCGGGAATTATAGAAGGGATGTTGGCAAAGAGGGACAACGCGACAGGAAAATGAGAAATGGTAAATTATGAATAGATATAAAGACTAGAAAGTAGTTAGGCAGGGAATAATTAAGCAGGGTTTGAAAAGAGATAAGGAATGTAACTAAGGGGACCTTTCTGTATATAATAGGGGTACTGGCTTGCTAGAGGATCATTGGAGGATCACTGGGTTAACTGCCCTATCTAACCCCCTAAACGTATCTAACTTATTTCGACTATTCAAATTATTCAACTGCTCGAAGTCTTTATAAACTCTCCAGTTACTAAATCCTGAAAGTCATTCATTTTTGGTGTTGTTTTTTACGTATGCTGCGGTGTCTACATTATATCAATGAAATATCATATCAACAAATATTCCAACATACTTAGTACTTGCCTCGGGATGCAAGATCACTGTAAGTATCCAAAGGATTGGGCTGCAAAGCAGTGGCCTTCCAGAGATTAGGAGTCAAGAATCCATAAGTGTTACCAATGGCAGCAAAGGTAGCCTTGAGGGTGTTTTCAGTGGTTCTGGTCTTACCGGAAGAACTGGTGTAAGCATCTTCGATACCAGCAAGCTCCAAAAGCTTTCGTACAGCAGGAGAAGCAACAACACCGGTACCTCGGGGAGCAGGAATCAATCGTACAGTGACGGAACCACACTTACCAGTGACCTTGGAAGCCAAAGAGTGGGGTTGACCAAGAGACGAACCCCAGTAACCTCGTCGGACAGGAATGATGGAGAGCTTAGCAATGATGATAGCGGCTCTGATAGAAGTAGCAACTTCCTTAGAAGTCTTGACACCGAGACCGACATGGCCTACAGAGTCTCCCACAAGGACAACAGCCTTGAATCGGGTTCGCTGACCGGCAGTGGTCTGCTTCTGGACGGGCTTGATCTTCATGACCTCGTCCTTAAGACCAGGCAACAATTGGTCAATGATTTGGAACTCCTTAACAGGCAAAGAGTGGAGGTAGATTTCCTCAATAGATCTGATCTTACCAGCCTTGACGAGTCGTCCGAGCTTGGTAACGGGTTGCCAGCCCTTCTCTTCCTCCTTTCTTCCGTTTCTTCTTCGGGGGCCACCTCGGCCTCGGCCTCGACCACCGAATCCTCCTCTGCTCTGTGCGGGTTGTTCAGACATGTTTCTGTGCTGTTGTGTTGATTTGCGTTAACTGGTTAAACTTGGTTGTAAGTTTTCAAAAATTCAAAAGAGCTGGAATGTCAGGCAAGTTTTGAGTGAGTGGGAAAGAGAGGATGAGTGGTGGTCGTTCTGATATATACGGCGATTAAACTTTGGGACGAAAAAACGCAGTCACACCCACGACCAAGTTACCCTCCTGTCACGAAAATCCAAAATCCAAAAAACAAAAAAAAATCCAGCCGTTCAAAATTCTGAGAGCTGCTTATCTCTGCTTCTCCATCTATTACACCAGATAACCAAATAAATCAAACTAAATTGGATGTTTTAGATTTTGTATAGCAAGTAGCCAACACGAACCCACCATACGAACCACCAAAATAGTATAGGCTCCATTTGTTTAGCCCCAAATCCATCTTTAATCTTAAGAGCATAATCGCGCTCACCCTCTGCAATTTATCGTGCAGCTCTCTTTTTTTACCCCTTTCCTCTTTGTTTTCTGGGAAGTGTGGTGGACCTTTCCTTTTGCCTGGGTAAACTTAATTACTTAACACACACTATTATCAGGAGATTACGCGCGTTCCCAGATTACAACTACAACAACTACAAAACTATTAGATAAAAATGTCAGACGAGATCAAAAAAACCGAAGAAACAATCAAAGAGACTGCTGATAAAGTCGATAAGGCGGCGGAGTCCGTTAAAGACGAACTGCCTGCAGGTAAAGGCAAAAACACGAAGAAATCCGCCGCCGACGCCGCGAAAGATGCGGCTAAAGAAGTCGATAAGGAGGTCAGTAAAGTGGCTAAAGAGATCAAGCAAGGTTTAGATAAGGCCGCCGATAGCATTAAGAAAGAAGCCAAGGTGGTCGGAGAGTCGTTGAAAGACCCCGCTGTGTCGTCCAGCGTGCTTTTAACCATTGCTGCAGGGGCAGGGGTCTTTGGTTATTTGAAGAAACAGGACAAGGTTGAGAAGCTGAGTGTTCCAGTACAACTTGCCATTGCGTGTGGAGCTGCAGTGGTCGGCGTGATCAATTATTACAGCGTCAAGGCTTTTAAGAAGTAATACTGGGGTCGCAAGACTGAAGATGTTTTTGTTTTGTATGCTATGTTTGTTTGTTTGTTGTGTTCTGTTTGGGCTGGGTTGGATATAATGTTGGTCATAATCGTTAAGTTAATCGGTAATATATTTATATATTATATGTTGAAAGATGTTGAGAGAGTGGTGGGGTAAGAGTATGAGAATTTAATAAGAGGATCAAAGAGGAGGGCAAGAGATCAAGATTCAGGGTTCAAGTATGCTTGGTTTCTGACCGTGTTGAGTAATTAGTATGGAGATTAGAGACTAAGTATGGAAACTGAGCATGATATAATGGTACACCAACTCTCCAGGCGACTCTACCAGGTCCTCTATATTTCTACCATCTCTGTCATCTCCTAATCTACTATGATTCCCCAATGATTTACTATTTTTTCTCCCAGAGTGGGGCCTCAGCGAACCCTGGCTATTGTTATTATGATCCAGGGCAATATCTACTCATTGACAGACGCCTAACTGGACCCCTGAATACTCGTATTCCGTCTCTTCGTACTTTTACATTACGCCACTGAATCTCTTATGTAACACAGACCTTCCAGCCCTCAAAACTGGACTCATCGCGCTACGTAACTCTAACTTTGTTAGCTGGATGCCACGAAGATCACTCAAACGCGAAACTGCAGCTAGAAACGGACGCTCAACACTGAAAATAAGCCGAACGTATCTATCCGGAATAAACAAAAATCCAGAATCGTCTGTATGCAATTTGTATCCTCTGCCTTGTGCGTTTTGGGTAAATGCATTTATACCTAGCTTGGACCAGGCATAAATGAGGTACAAACCTTAAATCCAGCCCGGCGACATCGATAAGGTTTAGACCATCAATGCACATTCCCAAAGCAGGTGTAATTACTGGCCCGTCTGTGCATAAAGCCAAAGCTAAATCCAGATCCAAGGCTTAAACTGCGCACGAGTGTCGTATTAAGTGGAAGAGAAGAGATGTGGGTTAGTATGTAATACGATTAGTAGAGCAAAGATTAAAAG
Organism: Daia ofunaensis; assembly: GCA_003707925.3. Classification (NCBI taxonomy): domain Eukaryota; kingdom Fungi; phylum Ascomycota; class Dipodascomycetes; order Dipodascales; family Trichomonascaceae; genus Daia; species Daia ofunaensis. The sequence continues at coordinate 185,800 of PPMC03000007.1, read as the reverse complement.
AGAGATTTAAAATCGCAGATTAGAGGCAACGGTGTATTGGTATATTATTAGTGACTGACCGGATGATTTCTGATCACATTTTGCGTATAATTTTGAATCATTTTTTCAGGATGTTTCGATATAATAACCATTGGACAGTTGAACATGATCTGGTTGTAATACGAACCCCAGACATCAAGCCCAGATATCAACCAACCAATAGTAAATAGCGTACCCACAGCATAACTAATATAATCACAATAATCATTATGCTAGTCAGTACATCTGGCCAATATATCTGATCAATACAACTAAATAACCAACTGCATACCTTTCGCTCCTTGGTGTTTCTCCCTTTAAAGTTACAAACGTATAACCCTCAATACACTAACTACTAATCTGAAAGAACCGAATAACTTATGTCGGCTGGTCATGAATGAATGGACGTAGAGTGACTTTACTTTACTCTTATCACGACGACGTTACGTTAAGAGGTTTAACGGTGAAGCTAGGCGAAGAGAAGTCTACGCTAAGTCTAGCTAAACCCCTGCAGACGGCGACAGTTTGAACGCTCGCTCAACAACTGAGAATAGCTCGTTCGCTCGCTAACGCATCAATTGGATTTCTCAGACTCGAAATCCTTCTGAATGCCGTCCCACAGATCCACACGAGCCTGTAATGTCTTCTTGACAGCAGCAATAGCCTCCTCCCACTTCTTCTCGTCGTCTCCGCACAACAGAGCCGTCATTTCATGGGCCAAAATCGCATGATGATCTCCGTCCACTTCGATGTGTCGCTCGAGATAATACTTGAATCTCGCGAACTTCTCGGGAGCTTGTTTATAAAGCTGACGTACAAAAGAGATAAACATGCTCGGAATCAAGTCCTCTCGGCCGAAAGTAAACACAGCAGCAGCGACATGTAGCTTGTCGAGATCAATGACATCGAAAGTAGCGCCGACGAAATCCTTGACGTATTGCTTTGCACTGACATCATCCAAAGCCGCTTTAGTGATTTCAGAAGGCTTGACGTTGGCGGTCTTAGCTTTGAATTTTTCAGTAATAGCGACGATGAATTGCTCGATTTGTTCCGTAGACGCACCTGCACTCTTCATGCTTTGCAAATAAAGCTCGAAATGGCTCATTCTTACGTTGTTTTCGTCAATATCGCACTCTTCATCAGTGACGATTTCGTTGATCAAATACCTTGTTCGAGGGTCTCCTACAGGTATCCAAGGAATCTCAATGCATGTCAGTTCCCTTTGTAAGTATTTGAGTAACGACATGAAATCCCAGACTGCGAAGATGTGTGATTTCATGAACGTTTGCAGCCGTTCGACAGAGTCGACCATGCCGTAGACCTTGTGGTCTACGAGCTTGACTCTAATAGGCTCAACCTCTTTAATCAAGTTTAGGATTCGAGGGTCCTGTTTGTGAGCTTCTGCTTCTTTAGATTCACCCGCTTTAGGTTCCTCTCCGGAAGTTTCTGCGGCAGTGACTCCTGTAGATGCTACAGAAGCAGCTGTAGCATCTTTAGTCATGTCATTTTTGGAGTCCTTGTTTTTAGTAGCAGCAGCAGCACTACTACTAGAGGTGGCCCCGGCCTTGTCTAAAGACGAAGGAATAGTGGAAGATTTGAATGCACTTAATACAGACATTCTCTTGTTTGAGTTTGAGACGGGTTTCGGTTTCTGGGATTCGACAGTGGTACTTGAAGAGCTAGATCCAAAGCAAAGACAGCCCATTGAGAATTGTTTATTTTTTTTCCAAGGTGGTGGTTTGGATTTTAGTGGAGCGTTTGTAAAGGTGGAGGTGTCTGGCCTTTTTGTAGTTTTCTTTTTTTTTTCAGCTCGTTCTCTCAGTTGGTTTCACGAGGCCCTAAAAAAGATAGACAAGGGTCTCTGTAGCGTATGAGATAGAGTTGATACTTGAATACTTTGTAGCAAGGATATTTGATATCTGAATATTTGGATTACCAAGATTCAATATTCAAAGTACACTATTCAAGATATTATATGTTCAATCAGTCTAAAGTTCAATAGACCGCTAAATATAATATTTCAAAGATCGAAACAAAATGGTTAATAAATTTTTGTTTTTTTAGAGAACAAAAAAATAAAAAGAGACCAAGTGGATTTACAGACGGATATACGGGCACCCACCCTATATATATATATATATATATACAGATATATAGCTACATATGGGATAGCAGCTAGATGTAGGATATTCATAAGCGTTATACGTTTTGAGCCGGAGGTGCTTGTGCTGCCGAAAAAGCAAAAAAGGTCTTGCCTAATTGATAGATGTGATTGTTATAAGCGGAGCCCAAAGAAGAAACGAAAACAAAAAAAAAAAAACACAGACAGGACCAAAAAAAAAAAGAAGCCCACCGGGAGTCGAATGGTTATTGGCTAGCAAAGATTAGGGGTGACTACGTTCTCCAGTTTAGTAGTGCAACTAGTATATTAGTAGTGGTACAATTTGGCAGGGTATTATATCTAGGCGGACTGGAGTATTGTTTGGTGGTGGTGGTAGTGGTGGTGGAGGAGGAGGAGGAGGAGGAGGCTCGGTAAACGGTACGAAGCCGAAAGAGGTGCGTGCGTTTAGTAGGTGGTAGGTGCAGGGAGTATGCATAAGCTGCTTTTAGGTAGGATGCTGTAACTAGAGATCACTAGAAAGTACTAAAGATTAAGACTAGATATTACATAGAACATGAATACAATATATAAACTAGACACCCATATATGCCCTAATTAACTATCTACAAACGATATTCCATCTATTGCCTCTTCCACTTGCCAATTACCAGGAAGACACCTTAGATAGCCTGCCCGTATGTGGCTCGACCAAGATTCCTTTCCTTGGGATCTGTAGCCCGTACGTAGGCTGGGTTCTGGGCTCAAAGCCCCGTTAGGACCCCGTTGCGTTGCCCCCCTGTAACCACCTACCTAAAACGACCTACCCAACCCAAACAAACAAGGCAACAAGCAAGAGATCGTCGAGACTGCAGAAACAGAAACGAAGTGCCGCTTTATTTTGTTTTATTTTAGTTTCTACCATTGACAGGCGGTGTCTTATATGATTATATGACATGGACCACCTGACTTGAAGCCGATATACCAATATAGAGTTTGTTGCGAGCGTTATTCACAGTCGTCGTTTCAATTTAAGCGTGTTGCTAAAGCCGGTTATAAAAGCCTAATTGTGATACTCCCGTCTACTTTTTGCAGTCTTCATCTGGTTTTACACTCCCGAGGACAGGAAATAAAGGGGTAACCTGAAAAGCAGCGCAGCGCAACACAACGATTCGCTTGGGACTAATTAGTACGAATTAGTACCGACCAACCTGAGTGACTTAAGTCCATGCTGCCCTGCCCGATGCTCGATCTATAGCAAAAAATTATATAGGATCGATATTAGTGTAGGATATAACATGGAGGGAGTCAAATAATAATATATTACAGCTGAATAAAATAATGTAACATGACATGTCAACGGACTCCGGCCGTCATTTTCACAACTAGCTGTACCCTAGTTCTTGCTTCGGCACTAGCAATGTGGATCTATAGTTCTTGTCCTACCTTGTGACTTCTGTGGATCTGTTTCCAGTTGTCTCCACTAATATGACCATTAGGGACGACTCTTTTCCACATTGTCCAGCAAATCGAGCAATTTATATGTGGAGCAGCCAAAAACAGCCAAAGGCTGACGGTTAATGCACTGTAAATCCGTAAACCTACAATAGTGCAGCCAATAGCGTAACAGCAAAACCACCCGTCCACTCACGTTTCGCATACATCTGTCAGCTGTCTGATCAGATCAACATGTCTCTTTTGTAACATCTGTTGTCGCATCTCTTTGTGTCATCATCCTGTAACCAGGTTTCATGTCCCCGCTATAATTTTTTTTTTTTGTTTTCTCGTTGACTCCGAAACATCTATCGATTTTTTCCTGTTTGGGCCTGGCCTAGTGGGTCCGCGTGCCGATCATTTGCTCAACCAGGCAGCTCTCGGCCAACGCTGGATCTTTAAAACATCTGAAAAACTCTGAAAACCGTAGCAAAAGTTTTGAAATGGAAACTGGAATTGAAGACCGTCATCAATCCAAATCGTCAAGTTAAACAGCTTGACTTTGGCATGTCCAAGCTGAGCCAAGGCCAGACCTGCTCGGTTTCAGCTTGGTTGATTCCGACCCGACGTTCGGACCACCGCTTGCTTGTGCCGTTGGTTGGCTGTTTGATTGATTCTCTTAATTCTCTTGACTTGCAGTTCGATTCCACAGTTTACATAGTCTACTTTAGTTCGTCTTGTCTTTGGCAACGTACCTTAATCTACTTAGGTTCAGCTTAGCTTGACTGTTAGCCTTAACCGCAAATGCTTGAGACTTAAAGCTCGAAGCTTGTTCGGCACTTCTTTCCTCCACTTATCTATCTACCAGACCAAAAGGCAACCAAAAGAAATATAGCAGTTTAATACCCACAGAAAGTGTTAGAGTGTTTCAAAATAAACATCAAGATAGTCGTCCACCTGCAGTGGAGGGTTGCCTTAAAAATCAGCCGGATGCAAGATCCATGCACGTCTCTGCTTTAGGCACGAGGAACCGGTTAGGATTGCCTAGTAGAAACTAGCCAAAAAATTAACATAGGATATTTTAAAGTTTGGACACATCAACCATTAGAGCAGCTCCAGGTACAAAGATCAAACTAATTAGAAGATTGAATCCACAGATACACGGAAGATGAGCAGTTCGCTTCAACTCCGTTCCGTCCAGCTCCGCCCAGCTAGTCACTCCATTTAGTCACCCAGGCAGGCTCTATCGCTGTCTCACGCTTCAAAACGTCTTGGTTTCGTCGACCCTAGTTCCTCTTCCCCGCCTCACCACCCTCCCCTGGCTTTTACTTGCTTTCCTTGCTTTGCTGTACTGGGGCGGCTCCGATCAGTCGATATCCGCTCTTTTCTGACCGACTGTGTTTCACCGGAGACAAGATCCAATATCTCCGACGACCGGCTTATTACATTCTCTGACAACTTCACTAACTATATTTAGTACCTTATACGCCCAGCACCATATTTAACTGTCCTTTTCTTTTTTGTATATCGATATTTTATATGTTTTTAGATCCGCTTCCGGCTTCTTATCAACAAGCTGCTGCACAACAGCGGACGCCTAGTATCGTATTCGCATGCTTAACAAGGAGAATATGCCTGGCGACCCGACCGTTGGCACGCCTCAGTTTCATAGTGTCTGCCTTATTCATTGACCGGCCCGTGTAAATGTATGTACAAATGCAAACATACAAATATATTCAAATAAACAAATAGGCAACTCGGAAGGCCATCAAATCAAACTGTATCAAAGGAATAGGTGAGTGGTATAAATGGGATATCATAAATGAGTAACAAATTGGTATCATACATGGGTATCATAAATAGGTGACACAAGTAGACACAGCAAATTGTAATCAGGATATCGATAGGGTGTAGTAGTGCTCAGTAATCAGTACTCAGTACAGTACATTACCAGAGTACAAATATATGACAAGGATGTCTGCCAGTTCTCAGCTCTTCCAAACTCACTCACTTACCCGTATTATATCACAAGATTTAAGTAAGACCAAATGAAATAACACAAAATAACAGTAAAACCCAGCAAAGTCACCCACTCTAAGCGGCCTTTCATGACATGCTTGACCAGAGTTCGTGACCCGTCTGAATCAGGCAATTTCATGGCTGACATACTGAGCCTCTAAGCACCGATCAGCAGCGACTCCACAGATCTGCACAAGAAAAATCACGTATCTATGTGTCACTTCAACTTGTGGAATGCCGTTGGTTTCTGTTCTTGTTCTTATTCTTATTCTTGAACTTGCATTTCCATTGGCTTCCTTTTCTTTTGCATCCTTGCGCATTGTTGCACTATCACTGGAATCAAGAAAACCAACAAAAACCCACTCGCCAGAGCGGTCCTGAATATACCTACCGAAAAAACAACCGTCGGGTCGAGCCGCGACCCCTGGTTCTAGACCCCCCTGATACCCTCCTCACTGAATATCGGCCGTACTGCTAAGTAAATTGGTGATTAGCCTTCCAACGGAGCAGATCCAAAGTCAAGTCAATCAATACATCGATTAATACCTAGCTTTGTACCAGTTATAACACATGTTTCGGCCTAGCTCACGGAGGAGCCCATCATCAAAAATGCCCAGGAAAAGGTTCAGTTGACGGCTAGCCACATCCCATGCAACATTTCTGCAATAGGGGTTGTTGCTAATCCGACCCTGGTTTGTCAGAATCATGGGCTTACGAAGTACGCAAGCGATGCTTCAACGCACACGACTCAAAAACACAACGGAAAAGTCCACCACAACATGAACACTGGCAAAAAACACACAGAAGAGCTCCAGAATATCGTATAGTTGGTTTGTACGACCAAAAAAATTCTCTACAACTCTTTCCAAGTAATGTCAAAGTAATTTCGAAGCATCGAAGCAGTATTGAAACCAATATCGTTGAGAGTAATGTTCAAAAACCAATAACACACATACACTTGTGATCAAACCATTCTCCACAAAAGGCTTCACAAAAGGCTTCCCAAAAGGCTTCCCAAAAGGCTTCCCAAAAGGCTTCACAAAGAACTTCACAAAGAACTTCATAAAGTGCTCCACTACGATAAGAAGCCCACCCGAACAGTCTTCGCTCATCCGGATCGCCCTCTGGCCTCTCCATGAGGCCCATCCACTTGCTATATCCACATATTATATCCGCTATTTTAGCCAGACCAACGTCGGTACTCCGGTGCGTCTGCGGGACAGTAGTATATCTACCAAAACTTGACTGACCCGATTTTCCCTCCAATTAGGATGCCGGTCCAGTGTACTTGACACTCATACGTTAAACCACCCTCTAAAGAGAGAATGTTAAGAGACGCAACATGTCTTAGAGTGCAAAGAGTTCCAGATAAAAGACCCGTCTAAAACCGACACGCCAACATGATGTTCAACCAATGATATCAATGTCTTGATTTCTCCTGTGGTCCCAGAACACTGTGCACAAATTTGTCTTGTTTCAAGACACGTCATTCAGCAAACTAGTTTTAAAAACGGGTCCAAAAGGTTTCAAAATTGCCGTAAAACCGGAGTATTATTGCTTGGACCAACTTCAAGACTTGTGTGACAGATTGTCCGACATGCTCCACCGTCGTCTAACATTTATGATACCATTACTCAGATCTCGTTCCATCTCTGATCAAAATAAGGTTTAATAAGTGTCCCTAAAACCCCGTGTACCTTAAACATCTTGTGCCGTAATATCATACTGATGGCAAGGTTGGCATGTGATGACCATCCAAACTTTATGTAGTGTATATGCCTTGGAACCTTGAAAACTTGGAAAACACTTGTAAACCTTGGCATTTAGATGTGATTATTGCCGGCCGAAACGTACAACTATACCACACCGCCACTCAGCCCCTTAAACTCTAAATTGACCCAGTTCTTCTCGTGTTCATAAAGAGGTGTGTCTGAGTCTGAGTAGGTTTCAGCTTACTCTTAAATGTGTGTACACATACTTTCCGTCAATATGGTCATAATAATAGAAGCACACACAACTTAACTTAACTTGTAATTACTACACCCCGAACACGGCAGGATCGGAAACGCTGGTGAGACATGCCTCGCGATGATTGTTTGACTTTTAAGATGCGCAACAAACAAAGAAAAACTAAAAAAACACTGATCGTCAGGCACTCGGCCGAAGTGAGAGTTTAATCTGATTTAAGTTTGAGTGAGACGTCAGCTGTTTTAGTCGACAACTTTGGTGCCATTCAAACAGCTGTCGATGGACATAGCACAGTAAGCAAGGGACTCAAAGAGCATATGCAGTTTCAGCGTCACTACTAATTACTTGCGACGACGACTTCGAGGCAGATAGCCACTTTGTTCGAACACATACGTCAGCACCAGTGTCTGTTAGCTAAGCTCAGGTGTATAAAAGAGTGATTTTGTGACAACGATGCACAGAGGAAGACGGCTCATTCTTCAACTCTTCATTCCACCATTCTCCCCTTATGCAACGGAAGAGCACGCATTAGTAGCCCTTTAGGTAAGTAGATTACCTTTTAGAAAAAACTCTTCAGAAAAAATTATTACAGAATACCATGTACTGCTCTAATTTTCTTTTGTTTCCAAAAACCTTAACATATCTCTTTTTATGATATTTTAGGAACCCAACTCAGGCCACCAGACTGCGTGTCAAGCTTCCTAAATGAGACAACGGGTTTTCGTAAGAGAGAATACCAATAAAAAGCAACGTCACCACAGAGAAACCTTAAAGACTGACCCGGATCTAGCAGCTATTTATAATGTTCAGTACACAATGGCTGACACAGATAGGAAGGAGGTTTCTTTAGCAACGGTAAAACCAGAAGAAAAACCCTGTTCTGCTTTAAGATTTCAAAAAAAGCTCAGAGCGGAACCGAAAAAGAAACCAAAAAAAACACCAAGGGTAGTAAGTATACAGAAGCAGGCACGTTAAGTAACGGCAATAAATGGTAAAAGGAAGCCCCGGCACCAACTGTAACAAGGATTGAGCGAAAGACTTTACCTTTAGAAAAAAGATTTTCAGAAAAAGAAGATTTCGAAAGACTGCCAGGCGGCACACCTTTATATAACAGTAAAGAGCGAAGAGCTTAGCTGCTAGGCGGTGAAACTGAACGGATAAAACCAAACCAAACCAAACACAATAAAGAACGAGCCCAGTAAAGCAAACCAAAGCAAGCTTGTACATCAAGCGAAAGCCAGGTGTGTGACTGGTATAAATACTTGGCCATAGAGACCCACAAAGCCCCCACCAGCAACTACTGTTGTTATCGGATCCGAGTGAAATAGGGTCAAGGTTTTAGCCGAAAGGTGCAGATTTTTGGTTTTAGCAGTTCACACAGATATAACCTATAACGTGAACATATTGAACACTGAAAAATCAATATCAATATCAATATCAAGCGTCAATACGCACGCCTAATCAAGGGCCCGAGGTTTCGACAAACTGAAAGTGAGTAACAATGAAATACAGAAGACAGAAGACAGAAGACTTGAGGATCAGATGAAGCGCAATTATTGGACACTGGTAGAACGTTTTTAGGCTCTTTCTTTTTCTCATCTTTTTTTTTTTGGTTCTGGTTTAATACTGATTAAAAAGGATGGAGTCCGAGCTTGACGTCCTAGTAACAGGAAAAAAGGTGGATCTCTTAACAGAATAGAGAGCAGCCGAGAATATTTCCCCCAAGGAAGAGATGCTATAGGACAAAGCACGAACTCAGGCCATATATCAATCGGCAAAAGAGGGTCAAGAATCCACGATATACCACAAGCCGGTTACCACAGAGGAGAGTACTGCAGCTTAGATCATCAATGACTGGACAGAACTGGCGTGGTGGACGATCCGTTCTGAAGCCGGAAAAAATAAACATAAAGAGCCACTTTTACTAAACAAATCCAGTATACGGAAAGCCCAGGCGAGAACCAACTACCGGAATCAGAAATATATCATAGAGGTAAATTGTTCCTTTAATTCGGCTTGCAGTGACCACGGGAACTGCTTTTTTCTTTGGGTGAAGAAGAAAGAAGAAGCACAAGGTGAAAACAGTTGCTTGTTATCTATACATTATACGCGGCCAGTGTGTGACAGAGAAATCAGGAAAAAAACCAGCTTTGTAAGTATTCATATGAGAGGATGATTTTGGTTCTTTCTTTCGGTATTTTTAGGTAACGTATATTGGATTTTTCAGACCATTAAATAATGGTTTGGCATGGCGAGAGCACAACAACGATCGGAAATAGACACACAGAGAGACCAAAAACAAAAACAAAAAAACAAATCACCAAAAAGGCATCAGAGCCCGGAGAGTACACCAACGTCAAAAAGAAAGGGTAGCTTAGCATGCATGGTCAGAAAAAAGCAAACCATTTCCTATTAGGGTTACGCTTTCAACTGTGGAACCGGAGGAGAGGCGAGGACCAACACAACGTCAGAGACCAAGGACAGACCTCGGCTGGACTGCAGTGAGTATTTGATGTGTGCATAGCCATAGCTCTAGTAGAAGGGATGGGTCTCACACGACACAGGCCTGACGACGATGTGTGTGTGTGTTTACCTGGGACGGAATAGATTAACAAACATGCCACCAAAAGCTGCTGCAAGGGTCGCTGGAAATTGGATAGATAGATCGGTCAATGGTACCGGGCAAAAGGTTTGTTTTTTGTGCGTTTTTTGGTTGTTTTTTGGATTTTCTTGTGAGTTGTTTTTACTGGTGATAGTAAGTTGCAGGCATAACAATAGGCCGAACTTTCTATAAGGAACCACTATCTCCGTCAGGCAACATTTGAAAGACTCAAAAGTGCAAATATTCAAAAGCGAAAGAAAGACTTTGTTGCAAGAACCACGGAGTACTTAGCAAGTCTATGGACTGGACCGAGCTTGAACTTTAAGGGTTCGATGCTCGGGATCAAGCAGCCGATTTAAATCTTTCTTTGGCAATTTTGACTCGGAAGTACTGCAGAAATCCACCACAGGAATTTGACCCTCATGATCGGCGCTCAGAATAACCTATCTGACCAAATTGGATCTTGGAACTCATTCTGGATTTGGCGATTTTGGCCAAGGCAAGGGAAGGGAACAGAATCACTGGAGATGTTGCATAGGATGCAACCAGAGATTATAACTGACCCTGGGCAGCTGAGATAGATATTCCAATAAACAAGGGTATTCAGAAACACTGGCACAACGCAGGACGCAGGATTCGTACAAGCCTAGTTTAAGGGTAAGTTTTGAAGCTCCTATCCCCAGAATGGTAGTAGGAATATACCTCGAAAATAATCTTGTGGAACAGACATACTAAGGACCGGAATCCTGAGTGAGTCAAGCCCAGCCCAGCCCAGTCAATCCAAGTCAACAATGACGCCGCCTTGAGGAGATCACTGGGCCGAAATATTGGGCTCCGCATAAACGTTGCAGCTAGCAAATGTAATGGACAACAGTTAGTAACTAAGCTAGACGATCCCGAGATGACAGCTTAGCTAAGGTCAGCCAATCTAGGTCAGTTGACCTTAGTTGAGCTGAAATTTCGGGTCGTTTCTAGTGGTCAGTGAGTGTGTTCAGTCCAGTTCTAGTTTCAGCTTTTGGTTCTAGTTCTAGTTCTAGAGGGTCAACCATTAGTGCCGTTTTTGCACGCTGGAGTTGTGTTGGTCAAGTTTGTGGTTTTTTTCATTTCTGTGGTCCTTTTCACAGTCATCTTGGGTCGTTGCATGCGTTTTATACTCTTTAGGCTCGGTCAGGAAATCCGATACACACAGTGAACAATACATATCGGATCGAGCTATTGCCATTTCCGGACTGGTTGTCGCATAACGGTTCTGTTTTCGGGCAACTGGAGAGTCATGCCATAATGTTACGTAGATGACTGGCCCGATCTCAGATTCAAGATCTGAGGGTTGGCTTCCAGGTGGAGAAAAAGGAACAAGGATCTTGTTCCGACAGGGTCTTTGAGTAAGTTCAGCTCAATAGATCAGTGCGATAGATCAGGCGAAGTCCAGGTTTAAGTCATAGTTTTGGCTTTGGCTCTAATTAAGCTTTTGCACGATTTTTTAAAAGTGTCTCTTTGTCCTATCAAGACGACCGACCAAGTTCAGGCGTTGGTTAGGTATGAAAAACCATATGCTAAAAAGCAAAATCTCAGAAGCAAAGTCTAGGACCCTTAAAACACAAGCAATAATGACGGCTAGACCAGACTTCACAGGCGACGCACGAACCGATTTCACAGAGCAAATGACGGAAGCGAAAAGCCGATCAGATAGAATCAAGATCATTATCAGCTATTGACGACGAGTGTAGTGTAGAGACTAACTTTAGGATTTTGCGTAGCTCTTCCGGATTTCATCTCCACCGACCCTTGAAGCAGTCCAAGCTCCACTATACGCTATTTTGCCCTCGGTGATTTTCAGTGTACCATACTAAGAAGAAAAGTCCAACACAGACTTGACTTAACTTGGTTTCTAGGTACTTTTTTCACCTTTGGAGGTTTTTTTAAACAAACTTTTGGCTTGAACTTTGTACTAGAGCTTCGACCTTACATTTTCCAAAGTAAAGTAACGTGAAACGTAAAGGCGTAACTTGAAAGGGAACTTAAAACTTGAAAGGGAACTTAAAAGTTGAACGCGAAAAGTTAAGTTTGGAAAAAGAGCTTACACTGTTGTAACAGTAGAGAAAGAGAGACCAACGTAGGTGTGAAGGTCAAGTTTCAGTCAAGAAAGAAATCCGAGACCAAGTCTCAGACACGAGCGTTGTAAAGCACTTTTTGGTAAGTATATGGATGGTCATGGTTCAACCAAGACATTTTTTTGGAATTGGAACGGCTTGGCAGCTGTCGCTTCTAGCTGTTTAGTAGCTATTTAGTAGCTGTTTAGTATGACAGGTGGAGATGAGACTGAGATACAGCTTCCGTTTGAAGGTACCTCTTTGAGAATATAATCTCAGAAACGACTCAGCAGTGCAACTCAGATGAACCTCTAAATGAAGGACGGCCACTAGACAGATAAAAAAAATGAAACAGAAAAGAAACAAGACGACCATCTGTATAGTTCAATCATGCCGAGGTGGTACCAGGCGGAATCAAGAGGTGATGGAGATAGTAGACTGGAGCCTGTAGGAGCTGAGTTGAGTTGCAGGGTTTCATTGTTTCTTTTGGTGGCTCCATTTGTTGGTTCCTTTTGGTGGTTCCTTTTGGTGGTTCAATTTATTGTTTAATTCATTAGAGTGAGCGATCCATGTGACACATTTAGTCGAGTTCAATGGGTGTTCTTGTATCGATTAGCTTAAAAATTACAGCCAGCTCGAACTCTAGACAGGACGACAGGTCAAGTCATATCTTGCAGCTTATTTTTTAAACCTCGATAGAAAAACTAGACCAGACAAGGCAACCGTCGGTTGGTTCACAAGGATCTGCATTCGGTCCACATGCAAACGACTGGTTAGGCCCAAAATGGCACATTGGTGAGACCAGTGTAGGACCCGACCTCCATTGAGTCGAATTGAGCAGAGTTGAGGTGTGCAAAGTTTGTCAAAACAGGAAAAGTGTCTCAGACTTGTCAAACCAAACAGTACTAAACAGGCGAACCCAAGCGGAAGTCAGAGGAAGTAAGTGGAACTGAGTGCAAAATAAGGGACTACGGGCCAAAAAGCTAAGGGCTAAGGGACCCTAGGGCAAATCAGCAGAGCAGAGCGGAGGAGAGTAAATGATTTCTGTAAAAAATCTCGGCAAGTGGTGAAATTCCGCGATGCAAACAGAGGACATCAGCCAGTCAGTCAGGGCGGTCAGTCAAGCAGATAGTCAGGCAGAGTGAGACAGGCAGACAGACAGACAGGCAGGCAGACGGCTATATAGACAGACAGTTGATGCGCGGAATTTCATAGTCGAATTAGGCCATGATTAGCCTTACATTCCAGCCCAGTTCAGTGGTGTGTACGCGCGGAATAACGGGGGTCTTTTAGCTTGACCCGATATGGGAAGGGTGAAAACAGTTGTAAAAAAGTTTTTTTTTGGTTGCAACCGTAGCTTTTGGTCAGCTCTGACACGGATATCGGCGGGTATGTGAGGCGATTGGTTGGTCGGTCGGTCGGTTTGTATTCTTGTATTTGTGCAGGAAGTGAGACATTCAGGCACCAGAAAGGAAACTGCAGCATTCTTTGAAGAATCAGATTGACAAAGCCGGTTAAAGATTGGAACAGAAGCGGCCAGCCAAGCCAAAGAACCAAAAGAACCCAAAGGACGTGAAATAATCCTCGGTTGAGACGAGATGGAGACCAAAGGATGCTGCTGGGTTGCCCGTCTGTTTTTACACGAGGCTACCAAAACGGGCATACGAGTGTGGAGGGGAGGGAGGACCTGAGCTGAAATGCTGGAATGTTGAGGAACTGAGTTGAGTCGAGATAGAGTTTACAAAAAGGCTTGCTGCAGCAGGAAGATCAGATTTCCGATATTCACGGAGACGGTAGTAGAGGTTGAGATATTCACAAGCCCGTGAATACATAACCCTGAAGAATTCGTGAAGATTTGGAAAAGTTCAGCAAAGAGGACCAAAACCAACGTGTGAGTTCAAAAACTCGAATTGGAAGTCCAATTCAATCAGTCAATCAACCAGTTGATCAGTAGGCCGCTTTAGGATCATTTTATGGGCTAGTTGTTGGCAAAGTCAAACAAACGTAGGTGCTTTTTCCCTGTCTTTTTTTTCTGGTAGCTGCTGTCTCAACTTGTGGATTCTAGAAAATAAGTGAGACAAGTGAGACAAGTGAGACACACTAAGAAAAGTGAGACCGGTAACACATTGGACCTAACCGACGACGGAGATACCTAATAGAGACAGATGCCCATGATTGAAGCAAGGGCCACAAGCTCGGGACGCGGACCGTGAGCCGAAGGTTGCTCGGAATCTGATCTGAGAAGTTGCGTTTGGAAGGGTTTATGGAGCACAGGCTGCGATACCCATAGCCAGCTGAGGTAAAGCAAGGTCAAGATCAAGGTCTGAACAGACACAATAAACAAATTAACGGATATACAGACCAAAAACCAAGGATATCAAGAAAGTCCACCCTCTCAACCTCGCTCACCTCGCTCACCCCATTCACCCCACTCTAATTCGCTCCGCTCCACTTAGCTCGCTCCACCTGACACAACTCACCCGCAAAATAAGTTATCACATTCAATATTGCAGCATTCGTTCCATTACATGGCTCGGCCAATCCATGATCGTGATTGTGATCTTCATATAGCGTTTACTAACTGTTTTAGGATATAAGCTACGGAGTGCATCATCACTACGAGCGATAGCCAGCCTTGCAGTAGGTTCACATTCCACGACGACTGAGCAACTGCGGGCGTATTTTAGCTGCAGAAGCGCAGTTGTAATCTTTAATCGCTGAAAGTGTCGAAGCGAATCTTTGAGCCAACCCATTGTAATAGACTAATCGAATACAACCGGTTGACGATCAGCTTATTTAGCCTAACCGGATTCAATCATTGATAATCTGCATAACCGAAAAACAAGTGGAGCTGTTGAAACAAAAACATTCAGACAGGCTGGCCGGCTGGCTGTATTAGGTTAGGTACAGGGTAGGTTGCAGTACTGTCTAAGTTTGGGTGTCTGAGACCGAGACTTAGTTAACGCAGCACCACGATGAACCGACAGAAGGACTTGGACGAGGATTCCATGAAATATTCTGAGAAGAATTCGCCCAAGAATTCACAACATTCAACGGAACAACAGCAACAACAACCGACCAACACAGAAATCGGCGCTGTACATCATCAAGATCAAATTTCCGTGCAAGAACCACCTCAAGGGTCATCAAAAAATCCACTAAAAGACGCCAGACAGGAGGTTGCGTCATGTACACATGCAACAATCTTAACTTCCACCACCGCCACAACCTTAAAAACACTCGAGGCATCTGTTGGTGACCCAGTTTCTAAAGTAGTAGGAGGACTAGAAGTAATTTCTTCAACGATAGCGAAGAAGATAGATAGCCAAGCAGACGACGTTAGCACTAGTATAAGTGCATCATCATCGGGCTTTGACAGGGACCCAGAGAGTCGGCCGAATCTTCAGGGAAGTTTCCAAAAACCCCTTGCGCCAATCAGTTCCACAGTAAGCGGCTCCATCGAACCAGCACCACCACAACCGATACCAAAACAATCAAAACAAATGGCGTCTCGTGAATCGGAATCCCAATCCAAATTGGAATCGCAATTGTCTGATACTGAGGGACTTGCAACGGGACTCGGGCTCGGCTATGATAGGGGCCACTTAGGTGGTAGCGGCGACAACGCAGGGACCGTGCTAGGAAATGATGAACATAGGGCGCTGAAAACAGCAGTCCAAGGATCGTTAGCACGGCGACCTTTTGAGACATTTGGACCGTTTGAGCCTTTTGAGACTAGTGAGACATCGGAAGAGTCCCACGCTTTGCGCCAGTCCTTTCCCAGAGCGACCGCAGGGGAAGCAGCCGAAAAGGGAAGAGAAAAGGAAAAGGGTAGAGACATAGGGAAACGCAAAGGGAAGGCCAAAGACGATCTTCAACAACAGGAGGAGTATCAGGAAGAATATCATCACCAGGACCAAGGCCACCAGCTAGAGCAAAAGCAAAAACAAAAACAAGGTTTTTGGATATCCGGATGGAGATTAAACCGAGATTCGGAAGCATGGCTAGTACAAGTGCAGTTGGATACTTGGCAGCCCGTCGACCAGTACGCGTATTATCTGGTATTCAGCGATGGGCAGAGTATTGAGCAGCGCAGTGAGCAGATGGAGCCTATTCTCCTTGACTCCATGTGTGAGAGCATCAAAATGAGTAGTGAGGATATGAACATCAACCTTAACATGGACTTGGCACAATCTCAGTCTCAGACTCAGGCTGCGTCTGAGTCCGCCAAGCGGGGGTCTGATTATCAACATCAAAGTCAAAATGTTTATCAACATCAACGTCTCCGACCTGCACATGATTCCACAAGCGGCCTAGCAGAACAAGAACAAGATCAAGAACAAGGCTCAGGCCCAAGCTCAAGCTCCACGGAACCCTCTAAAAGCTCGCAACAACAGCGTCCTCCACGGTATGGCATGACGGCTCGTATGATGGCTCCAGGCTCTGACATCCGAGGCGGTCATTTAGGTTCGAGAGGCGGCACCGTCGAACGCACTCAAGGCGTGGTGATTTCTGAAGGTAACATTTTGGCTCAGGATAGTAGTGGCAGTAGTGATCGTAATCGCGATCATGGACATGAAAGCCTAAACTTAAAAAAAGACACGCACGAAAACGAAAACCAACACGAAACCGAGCGGTTATGGTTGTCAGGCGCACGTAAACGTGAACGTGAAGAAGAAGAAGAGGAAGAAGAAGAAGAAGAAGAAGGAAAAGCAGACCCGCGGGTTGTTCCAGATAATTTAGCACCGAATTTGGGTTTATCAACTGGTGGTGTTAGAAGCGAGGAGGACCTTCATCAACACAATACGACAACGTCACCGTCCAAACTACAAATGTTCGTTGAGATGGTTCCACGCCCAGGGTTACTCTCAAGCTCAGACCCTGATCAGGCCCGCCAACGTCTGTATGTGGGCGATATTGCGTACTGGTCTCAGACACGAACTCAAGAGTCGGGGCCAACTGAGACATTAGCTGCAGATTGGTCGGGCCAATCACAGGCCTTGTGGACAGGGTCACGACGACGACCACAACAGGATGTCGACGTCCAACATCAACATGGAAACCTGATAAAGAACGCAAAGAAACCTCTGTCCGGGCACCAGCGTGGCCATTCGCAGTTGTCAACAGACACGACGGAAGCATCAAGTTCAATAGCCTCAGGCACTGGCTCTATCACCAACACCACTATCACCAACACCAGTACCAATAACCCTAGTTCCAACCCTGGTTCCAACATAAGTAGCATTTTCCGACCATCGGGCTCAGAAGCTTCTGTTACCCTTCCTTCATCTTCATCTTTGGGCTCTTCATCTTTGGCCTTGTCTTCATCGTCATCCTCCTCTGTTTCCATTCCTACTGCAGCACAATCTCATCAAGGTCCTTTGCCTTTTGTCGCCGACTACTCTTCATCGTCTGCACCTGCGTCGGCATCTGCTACCTCGGTAACCCCTGGCCTGCCTCTTTTGCACGAGCAACAACCTCGCGAATCACTTCTACATCAGCAGACAAATACGAGTATTTCTTCTTCGTCGGGCTCTGATAGTCTCAGTAATAGTAATATCAGTCTTATTAGACAGAACCAACAAGGCCAGGACCAAGTGAAAGCCCAAATATTCGGACAATCACAAGCACAGGCACAGGCTCAAGCACAAGCACAATCACAAGCACAATCCCAAGCACAAGTATTTGGACATTTTCAGCGACCTCCTTCGCCTTCCCGGCCATCTTCGACCTCTTTTGTCTCATATTACGGCACCGGTGTTCCCGCCGGTCCTATCACACCCCGTCACTCTCATTCCATCCCTCGGCCGTCTCCTAGCAGCTCTCATGAGATTCAGGCTTCTTCGGGTACGATGCGATACAACACACAGGGATACTTTGACAACCCGCCAGACCCGCGCGACTCCGCTGACGCGGCATCTGCGACACACGTTTCCAATACACAGCCTGACATGTCTCAAGGTTCTCACCAACAAGCTTCTCACCAAAACATGTCCGGAACAGATAGCCAAAACGCGTCTTCAGCATCGGCAGGGTCCTCTGGGTCGCTTTACCAGTACCATTACAATCGCACAGGTGCCCTTATGCCTCCTACGTTCTTCTATCCTTCGTTAGACGATGCTCAGACTATTCAACAAGGCATTCAACAAGGCATGCAAGGCATACAGAGCGTACAACAGAGCCAGATAGAACAAGCTCAAATGCCACAAGCACAGACACAAGCACAAGCTCAAGCACAAGCCCAAGCTCAGATGCAGTCGATACAACCACAAACTCAACCTTCTGGCTCAGGTCAAATAAGCTACGAATGGGAACCCGTTTCTTCTGGTTCTGCTGATCAGATGGCGTCTAATTCTAATGCCCAGGCACAGCTCATGGACCCTACGTCTGCTATGAGCACGAGGAATGGAGTTAACACTGCTACAAGTTCCTCTACACCATGGTACACGGGACAGGGAATGGCTCAAGGAATGAACCAGGCCCACGGCTCCGCCAGCTCCTCAACCTTGGCTTTTTCTCCAACATATGCTTCTGCTCCATCTATGTCTGTTTCGTCATCTGCCTCTTCTAGTACCAACTCTAGCTCCAACATGTACAATCAGCAGTTTCAACGCCCACATTCGCATTCACACCCTCTACCGCACTCACAGACTCATACTCCACAGACAAACATCAACTACATGGGTCTACCATCGCTGTCGAGATCCATGGCGCCTCTTGGCTCTGTAGGTTCTAATATGCCTCCTCCTCCATTGGTCCGAGCGCCTTTCCACAGCCATAACCAACACCCGTATCAATATCAGTTCCAGCTCCAGAACCAACAACAACAGCAACAACAGCAACAACAGCAACAACAGCAACAACAACAACAACAACAGCAGCAGCAACAACACTACGTACCATACGGGTATGACCCTTCTGTTGCTGGCTACGACCATTCGATCCACAATCTTGGACATAATATGACCCCTGGGCTTGGTCCTGGATTCACCCCTGGATACGGCAGCGGTCATGATAACAGACTCCAATCAATGGCTGTATCGGTAGAAGGCCAGATTAAAGCGAGCCTCGAAATCATTGGAAATCTCGACTCGATGACACAGAACTGGACCATGGAGGAGTGGCAGGCAAAGCGTAGATTGGTGCATTTCCATCGAACTCAGGACGGGCCTGTAATCACGGTGCAGTTTGGTCCTTTGGACCCTGCCAAATATACACCAGACTTGATATGCGTCTCGTGTATCCACTGGGACCACCGAAACGAATTTTTCGTGACTTCAGTCGACTGCATCTATTTATTACAGCAATTAGTCAACTCCAAGTTTTCTGTGGAGGAAAAGAACCGTATCAGGCGTAACCTGGAACGTTACCATCCGCTGACGATATCCAAAGAAAAGCCTGATAGCGGCGATTTTTTCAGGCTCATCATGTCTTTTACGAATCCCCGGCCGAGAAATATCGCCAAAGACGTCAAGGTATTTTCTTGGAACATTCTCGGCATGGCTTTACAGAAGATTGTCAGCAAATACTCTGCAGATTTTTCTCGTGTTACCTGAGGTTGTTAAGGGGGGGTATTGTCATTTTGTGACATGGAATGTTTCATCTGACTCTGGCTTTGCGCTCTTCGGCTGCGGTCACAGTTAGACCTGACCTTTCTATTGGACCTATCTAAACATGGGTATCGCGCGCCTTTAACAACTTTGGAAGACTGCCAGGACAGTTTTGTGGGATCTTTAGTCTTTAGACCAACATACAGGATTACCGAGGTTGTTTAGACCATTTTCGTGCAATGCTTCATGCTAATTTCCGTGTCTTGAGGCTTTTTTGGTTTGCTTTGGTTTGTTTTGGCTAAGCCCGCTTTATGACGTACAACTGTATATTAGTTCCTAATGAATGATATGATGCTTTGAAACTTCAGTAAAGGTGAGTGAATGAGTATACATGTAAACAGACCATATATATATATAAGTCCTGAACATTTCTCGTAGAGACATAGATGTAAAGGAAAGAAGAAAAACAGAGTTTGCGTTTGTTAATCCTTATATTTCGCCATTTTATTTTACCCTAGTGCACGGTCTCTAGCGGTGTCTTTATAAAAGCTTTTTTATGAGGGTGGAGTTGTTTTTGGTGGAGAAGCTTGACACACTGGGGGCGTGCCTTGTCTCTCTGTCTGTATCGAATCAAATCAATCGATCAATATCATAAGGAGCCATAAGCGCGCAATTACTCAGTTGATTCTAAAAAACGGCCTTGCTTTTGCAGATCTAACGGCCCATGATAGCCGGTACTTTTTGAGAGATTGACACGTCAACAACGGGGCAGCAGCTTTCACTTGTAAAGCTGGGTTGGTTTCGTGGATTAGACAAGGCCTGACTATATTATTGAAGTGGAGTAACAAACCTTGACAACCACATTTTAGTATGGCTTCAACATGTTATATATGTAGACCTAATACTGTTAAATTACCTACTCCATGAGCAACTAAAAAGTAAGGTTAAAAACTCAGTTTGAATGTAAAAACAGCAAGTAAAGATGGGAACTGTTGGCGGCTTCGATTCGGTGGAGATCCAGCAGTATCGAACATCTATTTCCTAATAGGGCAATGGAGAGAGGGAACATTTTGGTTGAAGCGTTGGTTTTATTTAAAGGCGGAGGAGCGTGTGGACAACCATAAAAGTATGTAGATAGACTGGACGAATATATAGACGAGATTCTGTACCCAAGCCTTTCCTGCTTTTCTGCTTTTTTGCCTCTTTACCTTTTTGCCTTCTTTGCCTTTTGTTTATCCAAACCCGACCAAGCTTCTCCAATAAGACAATGTGTACTTTTGTTTGGCTTTTTTGGATTCTTAAGTTTTAGGGTTTTTTAGGGTTTTGTAGCCTGCTTAGCTAGTGGCATTTGATTATCTGGAAAAAGCAATATGACGGACTAGCCAGGCATTAAATCTGACATTTAAGGACTAATCTGGTAATAAATATAGAGATCTAAAAGGGGATCTGAAAGAGGATATTAAAAGATCGAAAAATGTGGCGTCCTGCAGACTGTCAGATCGTTAGACTAATATATGCAAGGACGTCCGATGAACCCTGAAATCGAGCAAGTGTAAAAATCTCTTCCGACATAGTTAGTTTAGAGCATGACTAAACTAGGCTAAACCAAGACTAGACTTTCAGGGGAGACCAAGTGAGGTGGAACTGCATATTACGGAAAAAGGTACCGACTCAAAGAAAAGCAAACCAAACTACTCTGAACTCCACTAATAATAGCCCATTCACACGTAGCAATCTTCCAAAGTAAAACTAGAACCAAAAGAAAAGATTGCTGGGCTGGGCTTTGTCGATTCTGCGTGTTCGAAACTACGTTTTTGGGATATTTTTAAGCTCCTTAAAGCAAGCCAACCAGCTAGTTAGGCTACGGAAGTGCTAACCGAGCTTTTGATTTATTTCCCTAATTTGGTGCCTTGTCTTTACTTTTATTGGTGGGTTCATCAAAGGTGATTCTTGCTATACCGATCTGGTCAAACTAATAGCTAGAGAGATGGTTAAGAATATACCATAGGATTGGTGATATCATATTTATGCTGCTGTTCGAACCTCATGAACATGGTTACATGGTTCATACCGTAAAATTTCGCTTATACCTCCGAGATAGAAAACCACAGTTGCTTCCACCCCATACCAAACTTTTTTTATTATACTTTAAGGACGATCGATGATTTGGACAGCAGAAAAAGCAACAAAAATGTTTCAGAGGCAGATCAGGACAGGCCGGATTAGGCAGCGTGTGCGGCGGGAACAATAGTCCACTAGGGTCGAGATCTGAGATCCGTGCCGAAGTAGGAAACCCAACTGAGACATTGGTACATTAGTTTTTCGGGTGCGTCTAGAGAAACGCTAACGAGATGCACTGGATGGTGAGTATTTGGGGTTATTTGGGGAGTAATTGGGGGATATTTGAAGGAAGAGATCTTTGGGATAGAAGGGAGTTTTTTGAGTGCTTCTTTAGGTGCTTAAAAAGTGATTCTTCAGTAATGATCTGCTGATAGATGAAGAGTAATCAGCTATCCAGAGATATATCCTAGACGGTACACATGTCTATATATGAGCATGAAGCTGGTAGAAAGGAGGATGGAATATATGTTATTATGTTATGCAGAAATTAATATGTAATGACTCGATGGATGTATTAGTTCAACACTATAAAAAGAGAAGGGTAACGATCAGCATATAAGCATATAAGATTACCTAGTTAGCCAGTCAGATAGTCAGATAGTTATTCTCATAGATGGGTTACTAGTCACAATGTCTTGTTTAGAGAAAAGTTCATTGTGGATAGTAACACTATGTATAACTACATAAGTAGATAGGTACGTAGAAATAGAGATATCGAGTTGAAGGTAGAGAGACACAATTATATATGCCAATATCGATAACCACTGTCTAGCCAAACTATATTAACTATTGCTCAGTGGGTACTTTGGTGCTATCACGTCCTTCAAAAGATTTTATTAGTATTTATATCAGATCCATTCGCGTGTCAACAGGAAATCACGATCTCTTACAGCTTACAGCTTCTAAGTGGCATAGTAAACCAACAAACCAATGAACAACCCTACAAATATAATCACGTAACTCTGTTTACTCATCACTCAAATACTCTGTATCTATTATTAGTATATCATTACTAGTACCATGTTAGGTATTACCATATTAAGGCTAATTTAGAACCACTTCATCTGTGTGTGTGTGTGTGTGTTTCACACACTCTATCTTCCTTCATCCCCTGAGTCCTTCAGTGACCTCTCCAGTGATGTCATTTCTCGCTTCTCATCTATAATCTATTCATGCTATCGCCGAACCGGACTTGGCTCTTCACCCAAAGCCAATACCAAAGCCCGAGCCACTGTCAATCCCCGCATTCTTTGTGTCTTCCGCAACTTTATTCGGCTCTTTTCTTCGTATAATTGTGGCTTGATCTGATCTCGTCTGTTCTCGTTTCGGTACTTCTAGTCGCGTTCCCGCAGACCGCTGTCTCCTCGGCACCCCGGATCCCGGACTAAACAAACAAAAATGAAAAAAGTTCCGTTCAGGGGAGCCGAAACTATGCCGGGAGAGAAGAAGAGAACAGATATGCCATATCAAAACAACATTACCACTACAAATTCTGAACAAATGACACAACTACTTTATCAATTCAAACATATCAATATATTATAAGTTTTTTTTTAAATACTTGTTTCTACAATGCTGTACTTTACATACATTTATTTACACCGGTTTGACACAGTAATCGGCCGGTCTTTTTTCGCCGAACTTCGGATTTGGTGGTTATGCTTACTTTTCAAGTCCCATCGATTGGACCGCTGCAAATTCGCCCGACGCCCGGATTAAGCCAGCATCAGCAAAGGTTTACATTGTACGACCGCTGATTGGCTGATTAGCTCACACCTCCAGTTACACACCAACGCTATTTAAAAACTGAACTCGCACAAATTTTTGCTTCCTCTCCAATTCTTTTCACATTACAGAATTTTAACATGTTATCGCGAAGAGTCCAAAGCGTAAGTTATTTTTATATTATAAGGAGTTCAATTTGGCTTGACAATTCATAATCTTGGGTTCGCTATTTCAAAGCTGTTTCACGGAGACTTGCTGTTTATATAGTAGTTCGTTAAGCGCTGTATGAAGCTCCGTTATCTCTACATAGTCGGATGTCAGCAGATAACAACGACACTTGCTTATATTAGCGTGATGTTGTTAGTTCATTGAACATGAAAATTTCCAATTTCTCATGTCCAAAGAATGTGTTTTGTCAAGTCCTCTATAAAGCTTAGTGTTAGCTTTCATTGCTTGTACGAGATTACTTTTACCGAGCTACAAGATTAACTCTACAAAACCCCACAAATGCCAATATTTTTCAAATTACTTTGTACTAACTTTCCCAGCGAGTCCCCCGACTTGCTCGAGGATTTGCAGAGGCCCTCACTAAGGACTCCAAGGTTCTTATGAACAACTTGGAGTCTGATAGTTTTATCAACTACAAGAAGCACAGTGAAAACGTTAAGATTGTCAAGGACCGACTGAAGCGACCTTTGACTTATACCGAAAAGGTTCTTTACGGACACTTGGATAACCCTCACGAACAAGAAATCGTCCGAGGTTCATCTTACCTGAAATTGCGACCTGATCGAGTCGCATGTCAGGATGCCACTGCACAAATGGCTATTTTGCAGTTTATGTCTGCTGGTATGCCCTCTGTGGCTACTCCTACCACTGTTCATTGTGATCACTTAATCCAAGCTCAAGTTGGAGGTCCTCAAGATTTGAAGCGAGCCATTGACATCAACAAGGAAGTTTATGACTTTTTGCGAACCGCTACTGCCAAATACAATATCGGATTCTGGGGTCCTGGTTCCGGTATTATCCACCAAATCATTTTAGAAAACTACGCTTACCCTGGTGCTTTGATGATTGGTACTGATTCCCACACACCTAACGCCGGTGGTCTTGGTATGCTCGCCATTGGTGTCGGTGGTGCTGATGCCGTCGATGTCATGGCTAACTTGCCCTGGGAACTTAAAGCCCCTAAGGTTATCGGTGTTAAGCTCACTGGTAAGCTCAGTGGCTGGACTGCTCCTAAAGATATCATCTTGAAGGTCGCTGGTATCTTGACTGTCAAGGGTGGTACCGGTGCCATTGTTGAATACTTTGGTCCTGGTGTGGAATCTTTGTCTGCTACTGGTATGGCTACCATTTGTAATATGGGTGCCGAAATTGGTGCTACCACCTCTGTTTTCCCCTTCAGCAAGAAGCAGGTCGAATATTTGGATGCCACCAAGCGACACCAGATCGGAGAGTTTGCCAAATTGTACAAGGAAGACTTTTTGAGTTCCGACGAGGGTGCTGAGTACGATCAATTGATCGAAATCGACCTCAACACTTTGGAGCCTCATGTCAATGGTCCTTTCACTCCTGATTTGGCTACCCCTATTTCCAAGATGAAGCAGGTCGCTGTCGAGAAGGACTGGCCTTTGGAGGTCAAGGTCGGTTTGATTGGTTCTTGTACCAACTCTTCTTATGAAGATTTGACTCGAGCTGCCAACATTGCCCGAGATGCTATGGACCACGGTCTCAAGGCCAAGTCTATTTTCACTGTTACTCCTGGTTCCGAGCAAGTACGAGCTACCATTGAGCGAGATGGTCAATTGCAGACTTTCTTGGACTTTGGCGGTTTGGTGCTTGCCAATGCTTGTGGTCCTTGTATCGGTCAATGGGATCGACGGGACATCAAGAAGGGTGACAAGAACACCATTGTGTCCTCTTACAACCGAAACTTCACTGGCCGAAACGACTCCAACCCTGAGACCCATGCTTTCGTCACCTCTCCCGACCTTGTCGTTGCTTTCACCATTGCTGGAGACTTGCGATTCAACCCCATCACTGATACTTTGAAGGACTCTGAAGGTAAAGAATTCAAGCTCAAGGAGCCTTATGGTGAGGCTCTCCCTACCCAAGGTTACGACGCCGGTAAGGACACTTACACTCACCCTCCTGAGGACCGATCGTCTGTATCTGTTCAGGTATCTCCTACTTCCGACCGACTGCAGTTGCTTACTCCTTTCAAGCCTTGGGATGGCAAGGATGGTATCGACATGCCTATCCTTATCAAGTCTCTTGGTAAGACCACCACTGACCATATTTCTCAGGCCGGTCCTTGGTTGAAGTACCGAGGTCACTTGCAGAACATCTCCAACAACTATATGATCGGTGCTATCAATGCTGAGAATGGCAAGGCTAACAGCGTCAAGAACTTCTTCACTGGAGAATACGACGGTGTACCCAACACTGCCTTGTGGTATCGAGACCACGGCCACCGATGGGTGGTTATTGGTGACGAGAACTTTGGTGAAGGTTCTTCTCGAGAACACGCGGCTTTGGAGCCTCGATACCTCGGAGCTTTTGCTATCATCACCAAGTCATTTGCACGAATCCACGAAACTAACTTGAAGAAGCAAGGTCTTTTGCCTTTGAACTTCAAGAACCCTGCTGACTATGACAAGATCAACCCTGACGACGTCATTTCTCTTGTTGGCCTCAAGGACCTTGCTCCTGGTAAGCCTGTCAAGATGGTTGTCAAGACCAAGCAAGGTGATACTTGGGAGACTGAGCTCACCCATACTTACAATGCTGAACAGATTGAATGGTTCAAGTATGGTTCTGCTCTCAACAAGATGGCTGCTGCTGCCAAATAAAGCTGTTACTAACTACCTACTTACTTACTTACTACGTATATATAGGAAGAAAGATTTTAAGTATTCTTTGAAATATATAGCATGCGGTAAAATGTTTTGCTTCGTTTGAGTAATACATAATAATATATAAATGATACATTGTTAATTCAAGACATTACATTTCGTGTGTTTTTATCGTTCAAGGGCCAATGTTCTTGAAGCTCGACGTGCTAGCAAAAGTCACTTTACCGCTGTTATCTACAGAGGCAATTTTCAAATGATGCTGAGGATCATCATTGGTCAAACCAGAGTTTTCTGCTTGTATTTTCTGATTCTGTGCGTTAGTAACGATCTGCAGGGCTTGTTTATGGATCAATTGATCCAACGTTGGTTCTGGTATAGAGAACTGTGAGATCAAGTTACCAAGTGGTCGTTCAGGTGCGAGTGTTGATACAGGCGATGCAAGATATAGTGTCGTAGGACCTTTGACAAGCTGGTATGAAGGGCTAGTAAACGTCTTGAACATGCTGAATAGTCGTGAGCTGAACTTGACGGTGGAATACCATGCGGATTTCAACGCACCGGAGTAATCTTTAGCGAGGACAGCATCTTTGACCGAAGGAAGATCATTATAGAAGTCATCTACAATGACTGACTGTTTCTTGCTTTCAGGAGAATTCCTGTCTCGGAGATCGCTTGCCGTTATTTGTTTTGCAACGATTTGGCTTATAGGGTCTCCTAAGTTGGAGTCCACAGAATAAGCTAACAACGCTTTAGAATTGATGACAAACGATTGTCCTTCCTCAACAGTCACTTTTTGTACATCTCCACCTGGTGATGACAAAGCTACTAAGCCTCTGCCACTTAATAGCAAATGTTTGGGTCGTGGAGCGGTGAGTTTCCTTAAAATACTGAGCCCAGATGTCAACCAAGGTCTTCTATATTGTATAGCTAAAGAATCACCCCAGAATGAATGCAGAGTTTTCGGCCGAGGTAAGACCCAATCGATAGTACCGTCGAGATCTATTACCGTAAGCGTATGGCCTTGTCGACTAGGAGAGATCAAGGCTTTTAAAGGAGCTCTAGATAATATTTTCTGGAACAATCCTGAAGACCTTATAGAGGTAGACGAAGAGACTATTACTAGTTCATTGAGAGGCGCGAAGCTAGCCACTAAACTCGATTTCCTGGTATAAAGCGACGTAGAAGGAGCCAGAGACACCTCGACGAGGTGATTGCCTAAGTTACGGAATGTCGTCTTGGACATGTCTGTTCTTTTTGGTGTGGGATCTTTCTCTACTTTGGCTAAGCTTAGTGCTACTGATTGTTGAAGGTGAAGCGAAACGGAAAACTGCAGCCAATCAGGGGTGGAGGTGGTCACGTGATGACTGAAAAATTCAGATTTTTTGATTTTTTGATTTTTTTCGTTTTTTTTGCAGACAGCCGTTTTAATGTTTGAATTGAACGTTGATCTCACACCGCACAAAAGCACCACTGCACCGTTACGTTACTAGAATGCTGAAACTCTAATGTGAGAGTATTCCGCTAGATATCGTATTCGAACAAGATTGAGGGAATTGAGTTGCAGAACCAAAGTCAGGCAACACTGCGTTGTGTTAAGCCAGCTAGACGCGAGTTTTTCCGTAGTTTTTCCGTCCGAACCGTTAGACGTCATAGCTTGGAGCGAGGGGAGATTAGATTCCCGGAATCTACGTACGTTTGTTGAGGAGCCCATATATGTACTATTTACACAGACATATAGATTTATTTCTCTATAATTATGATAATTGCAATTGCAATTATATCTATTCTGATTTATTCTATTCTATTCTACTTTTCTACTTATCTCCTACTAAATCTGTGATGCTATGGGACCGGCTCATCGGCATCCTTCCTAAACTGTCCGTTAGTAAACGTGCGCTAAGAAGCTTAATGACTAGCACCATATATCACTCGGAGCCCAACAAAGCGGGCCTTAAATCCTTCTAAGCCTAAACTCCGGCATTCTAACCAGAAAAAAACCAGAAAAAGCCTCCCATTCCACTCCGTGGTGTGACTTTGAGACGCACACCTACCCAACATAACCTCACCTAGAATTGCTCGATTAGGCAACATGCATCAGTCCACTAAATAGCAATTCAACAGGTATAAAAAGGGCGGACCGTCCCCGATTTCCACCAACTTACAACTAGGAACTATCAAGATATTTGATTAATTGCAGTTGACAGGACTGTTATTCTTATTAAGAAGTTTTATTGAGTATTACCTAGAATTATCTAGTAGTACCCTGGCTATTATTACTTTAAGCTATTCCTTGCCTTCTCTAGCTTGGTCTCTATATTTCATATTCCCGCAATGACCAAAGTAAAGTTAGGCACTTATTTGTTCACCAGATTCAAGCAATTGGACGTCGACACCATTTTCGGTGTCCCAGGAGACTTCAACCTTGCTCTACTGGACCATATCTATAACGTTAAAGGTCTTCGATGGGCGGGTAACACCAATGAACTCAATGCCGGTTACTCTGCCGACGGTTACTCAAGAATCAAGAGACTCGCTGCTTTAGTGACCACGTTTGGTGTAGGTGAACTGAGCGCATTAGCCGCTGTAGCAGGCTCTTATGCGGAACATGTCGGCCTCGTACATATCGTCGGCATTCCATCCTTGAGTGCACAAAGCAAGCAGCTTCTTTTGCATCATACGCTTGGAAACGGCGATTTCCAAGTGTTCCGAAAAATGTCGGAGAGAATCACCAAAGATGCGCTGTTGATCAAGAATGCGGACTCCGCTCCGGAACTCATCGACCGTGCTATTAAAGAAGCTTATATGTCACAGAGACCTGTTTATCTCGCTGTTCCTGCGGATTTCAGTGAGCTGGAGATTGATGCGACTCCTTTGGATACGCCTATCGACCTTACACCCCCTGAAAATCCCAGAGAGAGCGAAGACGAAGCCGTGGATGTCATTGTAGACCTTATTAGCAAGAGCAAGAAGCCTGTAATTCTCGTGGATGCTTGTGCTGCTCGTCATGATGCCGCGAAAGAGACAAGAGCTCTTGCAGACGTCACTCAATTCCCTGTGTTTGTGACACCTATGGGCAAAGGAATGTTTGATGAGTATGATCCTCGATTCGGAGGCGTATATGTCGGTTCTTTGACCAAGCCAGAGACTGCGGAGATCGTGGAAAGCGCGGACTTGGTGCTGTCTGTGGGAGCATTGCTATCTGATTTTAACACTGGTTCGTTTAGTTATCATTACTCTACGAACAACATTGTGGAATTCCATTCAGACCATATCAAAGTACGACATGCTGTTTATGAAGGCCTTAGTATGAAGCCTGTGCTACAGAAAATCACGGCAAAGGTGGATAAGTTGCCTACTAAACCGGTGGTACCTGTGCCTAAGCTCAGCACTGTACCCGTTGACCGAGGAGATGATGCCGCCATTTCGCAGAAATGGATGTGGACTAGGTTGTCTACTTTTTTGAGGCCTGGAGATATCGTTATCACCGAGACTGGTACGTCATCGTTTGGCGTTTTGCAGACGAAATTCCCTGACGGAGTCGTGGGTATCTCTCAAGTTCTATGGGGAAGCATTGGTTACTCTGTAGGAGCTTGCTGCGGAGCTGCCATGGCTGCCCAGGAACTCGATCCTAACCGACGAGTGATTTTGTTTGTTGGAGACGGATCTTTGCAATTGACTGTCACGGAATTTTCTACGTTGGCACGATGGAACTGTCACCCGTATCTGTTTATTTTGAACAACAACGGTTATACCATCGAGCGTCTGATCCATGGCCGGGAAGCGAAGTATAACGACGTACACCCTTGGCATTACTCTAAGCTGCTTGAGACGTTCAATGCCGGAAACTTTGAGTCTCTTCAGGCCAAGACAACTGGAGAGCTGGAAGCGTTGTTCGACGACAAGGAGTTCCAGACGCCGAGCAAGATCCGATCCATTGAAGTGTTTCTTCCGCAGATGGATGCTCCTGAGAACCTTATTAAGCAAGCTGAGCTGTCTGCAAAAGTCAATGAGAGTTAAATTGGTGGGATAAATGTCCACAGAGGGAGTGCGACATTATAGTTGTACTCTGTAGTATGATGATGTAGAAATGAGCTACTTTAGTTATATTTATTAATAAAATGTTCGTATTAACGTTTATATTCTATGATTATTATAGTTTGCTGCGGATCAATGGTACTAATATATATAGGCTGGCAGTATAATAGCAGATAGCTAATAGCAGATCTAGATAAGAGGAAGTATAATATGTGAAGTAAACATAGAGTTCTCGGTAAATTGTAATATATATATAAATATTATTCAGACGCCAATGTTGTAGAAGTTTCACTAAATGATTATGCTCAACTGATATATCTCAGATCAACTAGATCAGCCTAGAGCCTCATTAGTTCGGAACTCATATCACATAATCAATTCCTCGCATTTGCAAGCTCTAAATAAACAGTCCACTATTGAATGCTAAATGACGAAATAAAAAGACCAGAATCTAGTAGATTTCCTCGCTATTGCTTTCCTATTCCGGTTGCAACAATGGGTTTTTGATTTTGATTTTCGTCGTCCCTCCACTTCGCATCACCATATTTCCACTACGATTTGACAGTCGATCCGACAGATCCTTCCCTTCATTCCTTCCTTTTACTATCTTAGCAAATACCATATCTACCTCACCACCACCTGCAATTTCACCACAATATGCATCAAGTATGCTAGAAACACTCACCAGTATATCCCAGGCAGAAACAGAGGCATTGTGCCAGAAAAATTTATCATTAGGCAGAGCTACGGGGGAGCCTCTGCGGACTAAAAAGCATGTTGCATTTCTAAGACAAAACTTGGGCCAATTGCCTGCAGGAATGGTATCTCTGGATGCATCTAAACCTTGGCTTGTATATTGGGCTGTCAATGGCCTCAGCATATTAGGAGACGATATCTCGGACCTTTCTAAAGGCATAAGTGAGACTATTCTCAGCTGTCAGAACGAAGAAACTGGGGGTTTAGGAGGAGGTTATCAACAGGTTGCACACTTAGCTCCGACTTATGCCGGGCTATTAGCCTTAGCATATGTCAAAGATAAGGACCATGTTACCTGGAGTGAAGTCCGACGACTCAAGCCGAAATATTATCGTTGGTTGATGTCATTGAAACAGCCTAATGGATCGTTCAAGACCACTGAATACGGCGAGGCCGACTCGCGGTCCACGTATTGTGCATTGGTGATTGCCTCAATTCTTGGTATAATGACCAATGAACTGCGGGAAAACACCGTGGAGTATCTTAGTAATTGCCAAACTTATGAAGGTGGATTTGCAGACGCTCCAGGAGGAGAAGCACATGCTGGTTACGCTTTCTGTGCTTTAGCAGGCTTAGTTCTGATTCTAGGCGACCCGTTATTGTTATATGAACATATCGACGTCGATTTAGCAATGAGATGGCTCAGTGTCAGGCAAAGTTCTGTAGAGGGAGGTTATTCTGGACGTACAAACAAACTGGTGGATGGCTGTTATGACCATTGGGCAGGAGGTTGCTGGGCGTTTCTGGAAGCTGCCACGGGCAACAGCAATACTTATGACAGGAAGAGGCTGCAAGAGTTTATTTTATATTGTAACCAGACTTTGGAACCTCGTGGCGGACTTGTAGACAAACCTGGCTGCCGTCCTGATGCTTACCATACAAACTATGTACTGTGTGGATTGGCTGGCAGTCAAGCGGAATATCGCTATGAAAACGGCCGTTGGATTACCAGGTCCAGAGAAGTGAGAGATGAGATGGACATGGCGAACCAGGTGAACCTGATCCATCCTATTTTTGTGGTGACCGTTGGGGTGATTGAAGAGTTGATGGAGTACATGCACGACACTTCTGTGGAGGAGCTGGACAGCTAGCACGCGTAAGCTATTTAAAGAAGTATATTGAAGAGGTATCTTGAAGAGGTATCTTGAAGAAGGGTACCAGGGAATGTCAGAGAGGTATATTAACGTATAATTTGAGCTAAAAGACAACCAACGCTTTATACTCCGAGAGGTCAGAGCAGTCCTGAGAACGCAATGATCCATATTTCAGTGATTCAATGGTTCACCTGACCAATGGAATGATTCACAGATTCCCAGTTTATTAGTCGTTCAGATGTAGTGGGATTCGTAGTTACAGCTGTTGATTCCATATTGGTCTCCATATCAGCTATCAGCTATCAGCTATCAGCAGATCACAAAACAGAAGTCAACTACCACCATAGAGCTGTCGAACAACCACAAAAAATCAAGCCTCCTTTTCTCAGGTGCCTATAAAGTCTTTCTAGGTTCGAAATAACATAAATCATATAAATTATAAAGTTATGTTGTCCAACTATCCCAGTGCTCTTCTTTCTTCGCTGCTCACCTACATCTCCATACAAATTTCCATACAAATGTCCCTGCAAATCGAACCCTCGAAAAACATTAAGAACATTCTACTTCTCCCACTTTAACTCACAACACAAACTTACACTCCGACATTACACTTTCTAAATAGCCTTGCAATACCCCATGGAGTTAGACAGTGCTCAACAACAGGTCCTGGACCAGTTTAAGGACATTACCGACTGGCAAGGGTCTACAGAGGATGCAGTGGCATTGCTTAATGCCTGTAGTTGGAACCTCGAGACAGCCATAGTGATGCATCTCGACGGCGGAACTTCTTCTCCAGTACCTCAGGTCCCAGTCGCTCCTCAAGGAGCAAGAAGGATCTTGAATATGGACGATTACGAGTACTACAACGACTACATTCCCCCTGGTACTGCCAATGCTGTACCTGTTGCTCCGAGAATCGGCAGTTCGCCTACCATTTATCAAGCCAACGGCACCAGTGGATCGTTTATTCAAACGTTTCTGCTAGCGCCTTTTAATATCGGCTATAAGATGTTCAACACACTGTTGTACTTTTTGTCGTGGGTGTTCCCGTTTTTCCCGAGATTGACAGGTTATTATCCTGCTAACCGTAATGCTACGTTGGCAGAGACGGCTAAAGACCCCAAGAGTACGGCTATAAGGTATATCAGATGGTTCGAAGAGACTTATAAGGTTGATCTTACCAATGATACAGACTCTCATAGCCAGACGAGCAGCGTTGATTCCTCAAGCCACGAACCGAACTCTCCTCCTGTCACCTCTAGCAGTACCTCTAGCAACACAAACACAGACACAAACACAAGCAAAAACAGAATCGTACCTTTCTATGAAGACGGTTATACGGATGCTTTAGAAACGGCGACGAAAGAACTTAAGTACTTGGTCGTGTACTTACAAAGCGATGAGCATGATGACAGTGACCGATTCAACCGCCAGGTACTTTTGAATCCGCAGGTCAGCGCACTTTTGAATAGAGACGATGTGATCTTCTGGGCAGGGACCGTAAAAGAGTCAGAAGCTTACTTGGTGTCTAGCGGACTAGAGGTCACCAAGTTCCCATTTATAGGAGTGATTGCTCCTACACCTAAAACACAGACCAGCAACTCCGTGGTGATGACGGTGTTGCTAAGGATCCAAGGCTGTGGGAAGCTCAGCGCGGACCAGTTTGTCTCGTTGGTGGAAGAGAAGTTGGAATTGCATGCACCGAAACTCATGGCGTTGGTCTTTGATCGACAGGAACGTGAAGCCTCCAGAAGGATTGTGGAAGAACAAAACTCTGCTTATGAACGAAGCTTGGCTGCCGACAGACTACGTGAGCAGCAGCGTAGAGAGGCACAGGAGGAAGAGGAGCGTAAACAACGTCTGGCGCGTGAACTCGAGCGTAAGAAGGGCCAGTGGAAGAAGTACCATAGTTATATGCTGCTGAAGAAACTCCGAGACGCAGAACATAACACCAAGCAGAATGTCACAACGACAAGGTTGTCCATAAGGTTGCTGAATGGCGAAAGGATGCTCAAGAGGTTCAATGGAGATGACACTATTGGCGATTTGTATGCTTTTGTGGAATGTTACAACGAGATCACTGAGCTTGAACAGGAGCTTGAACAGGTACCGGAGATTGAGAACGAAAACGACACGGAACTGCCTGAAGACTACGAACACGAATACAAGTTCCAGCTGGCGAGTCCATACCCGAAAAAGGTGCTGGTGGACATGTCTATGCCTATAAAGGATGAGCCCGTGTTGTGGCCTACTGGTGCTGTGTTGGTTGAGGAGAAGGAGGATGAGGAGGAGGATTGACCAAAAGGACACAAAGGACAGATTTGCGCTTAGCCAGGACCAAGATGTCGCCATAGTATCGCAGTATCATACTATCATAGTATAAATCTATCATTTTTAGCATTGAATTGAATTTACTAGTATTTTTTGTTGGGCAATGCCAGTTTGGCTAAACAGTATTTTATTGTTTTGCCGTCCTCTAGATATTTCTCAATTGTCCGACCGAACTCCTATATTGAGCTGGGACCGATTGGGATTTTTCACTTCAGACCTTAACAGACATGGCTACATTAGTGGACAACGAAAAGGTGAGTACGACAAAGGGGGCTTGCTAGATAGGCTTAATAACGTGTGGAAGTGTTTTATATTGGCAGTAGTAGTTTGATAGGAGTCAGTATTATCTTTGAAGCGTGATACTCAGACTGATATAAGTGTTTTCAAGTCCAGGTATTCCGATATCCATGTTTTCTGAGATGATCCAGGATAATTGCAACCCATATGAAATAGCACCACAACAAAGCTTTTTATTTGGCCGGTTATCTGTCTGTTTATACTGTAAATTTGTAAATAGCTGCTCCAAAACGATGCCACGATCGTTGTATTGTAGATTGTTGTGTTTGAATTCATGCTAACTAACTGTAGTTCCTGAAAGAAGTAGGCAACTATTTCGAGCAGTCTAAAGAGTCCGGGACCGTGCGACTCAGCCAGAAAAGGTGTAAGTAGAGCATAGGAGAGCGAGTGGGTGACATGATTAAAAGCCAAACGTGAAAATATGTAGTTCCTTTACGAGCTTTTAGCTTTTACCAGTACACCTGGTAACCATTGGTTGACCTCCTTTAAATCAGACATTCAAATCAGACCTTTGAATCAGAAGTATTAACATTCAGTGCCTGTTGCCAAGGTGGACGATTCAGACGTTCCTTCCGAGTACCAAATCCTGTTCCGGGTCAGCCTCACGGAGTCTGATAAGAACAGTAAAAAAACAGCTAAAACAGTCAAAAAGTCGACCAAAAAATCAAAATGCAGCACTGTTGTTTCTAGCAAGGATCTCGACAAGTTTTGGACAGCTTATGCAGAGGCTATCAAGACCGGCATGGGAGGCCTCATGAAGAAGGAGAAGAAGAAGGCTAAGAAGGCAAAGAAGGAGTGAAGAATGTAGTGTAGAGGTGGAAGTAGTCATTTCATGTTAGTTACGATGTTAATACTATGTTAATTACTGTGGTAACTATTAATGTAGTCATGATATCGATATCGTATTATCACTAGATCAATTGTATTCTGTCATTAGATAAGCTATTACATATGTTGCCAGCTGATGCTACTAAAGGGATCTCATCTCGTATCGTAACCTAGTGGTAACTCTAATAGCCACTAACGTCGACAAATTACAGCCACTAAATCCCCAAGTTTTATACCATTATTCCCTCAAATCTCATGATAACGTCATTATAACCGTATAACCGTATAACATTATACTTACAATTAGTATATCATTCATTTGGCGATCCACCATTTTCTCCGTTCATTTAAGCGAGTGTTCAGCCGTGCGTGTATCCCGCCGCACCCCGACTTACAGCAGATGCACTATTTTTAGCCAATCCAACGCAGTCCAGGGGTGCTTTGTTTCATAAACGTGAGATCTGCTTCAAGTTCTTTGACTTCTTCCCCAGACAGCAAAACAAATCACCATAATGGCAGGACGTGTGGACGACTCCAGTCCAGGAGCAGACTCTCCTCGAGAGACCAGTCTACAGAATAAAGGCCTGGTCAAAATGTCACCTCTGGATCTTTTGGAACGCCAGAGTAGGAAACTGGCGATTTCTCCTAAAATCAACAATACAAAGAATCAGACATCTAACGGTGGTAAATCTACAGATACCCCGAAAACCAACCAACATTCCAACCAGAAGGAAAATGGCCAATATAACGGCTATACGTTCAGCCCAAGTGCGAAAAGCAGCAGCAGCAGTAGTACGGCTGAGAGTGTGCTGAGGAATGGAGATACCATTAAAGTGGTACAATACGCAGCTCCCCCGCTAAGGCAACATGTCATTGAAGACACTCGTGAATGGACCCCGAGTGCAAGAACTTCCACCACTAGTCTCCACAGCACCTCTACAGCTAGCTTAGGGGGAAATATCCTGGATGGTCTTAGGCTATCTTCGTTACCTGGTTATGATCCAGATGCGGTGAGTTTGTATTCTGTCGATACTGTGGATTCGTATACCCCTGAGCAATCGTCTTCACGAGTACAACCTACATACAAGCCACAGGAAGAACGAGCATTCCCTCCGCAAAGACAAAGCCAAATCCAGAATCAAAATCAATCTACTCGTGACTCTTCTTTTCTTGGCTCTTCGGCGGATGCCCCTGGATCACGTACCCAGTACCCTCGTCAAGTAGTCTATCAGTATCAGGAGGACCCGAATGATTACTACGAGAACGAAGAGAACAGAGACGGCAAGACGCCTACGCAGGAGTCGTATAACGAGTCTTATGCGAATGATTCTGGAAGTGATGACCGTGTCAAGGACCTGCCGAAGAAGATACTGTTTAATGACAATGGACAGCATTACAGAAGTGATTCACAAGACTCACACAGCTCTGTGAATAGCTACTACAATGACACTTATTCAAGCAATGTCAGTAAGTCCAGAGGCTCTCAGATCCAGCCTCAGGCTCCGTCTCATACACGTGACATGTCTGCTGATTCTACTACAAGCTCGTCCAACAGCTCTTATTACCCGTCGAAAGATTACCGCAAGTCCATGCCGGTCCCGCGATCGTCAGTGCATTCAAACACACCCGTCGATGTCCACAGATCAAACTCTACTCAGCATCAGAATCATCATACCGTACCGGCGTTTGTCAACTCGCCTTTTAACTCGTCTTCCAACTCTTCTAAACGGTTCTCTGTTGAAAGTTCGCAGTCTGGCAGCTCATTAAGCACCGGATCGCCTAGTATCCGGTCCTTCCAATCGTCATTATCAGGCCGTGGACCGTCTCCTCACAGAGGCCAAGGAATTGGCATTGCAAGAAGCCGGTCTCCAGGACATGGACATGAGTTGCACAACATGCGATCTCCACGACGTCAGTCTCCACAACGGATGCCACAGAACACTAGTTACGCTACCAAACAGTCGTATTTCTTCCCTACGAGTCCACAGAACCAATCAAGAAGCCCAGCTCCTGCTGCGTTGGCGTCAGTGCCTCTTCTTAGTAAGCGTGGAAGTAGCCCCATAAGGAACCAGCCATCACCACAAACACCACAAACATCACAGACGTCACCGAAACAATCAAATCACCGCATAACTCCTGGAACTCCACCGCGGCATTCTGCAAATTTGCACACATCGAAATCATATGCTATAAATGCCAGGAGCCCTGAACACACGCGGTCGCCACAACCCCAATCACAATCTCCATCTACACCGAATAGCAGAATGACGACCGCTTTAGGCCCGAGGCTCACCAGAAATGTATCGAATAGCTCCACGTTGAGCAGATCTCCTGCTAACTCTAATGATGAAGACGACGAGAAACCATTGAGTGAAATGTCGTTGGAAGAACATGTATCCAAAGGCATAGAAGCACATGAAGCGGGGAACTTGAGAGAGTCGTCTTATCATTGGCAATATGCTGCAAACAAGGGAGACCCTACAGCTCAGTTACTTTATGGACTAGCATTGAGACACGGCTGGGGTGTAAGGCAGAATGCTGAAGAGGCAGTTACGTGGTTGAGAAGAGCTATGGAGTCGTCACTTGGTGAAGATTTCCATTCAAATGATTTCGGAGATACTGCTAAACGGATCAGTCAAATGGCTACAGCTTCTGACCAGAAGAGCAAGATCAATCGAGCTCATGTCGCATTAGCACTGTATGAGTTGGGTATGTCGTATTTACATTCATGGGGGCTTGAAAAGGATGAGAACAAGGCTTTAGCAGCGTTTGAAGCCGCTGGAGAGCTTGACGATGCCGACGCTCTATGTGAAGCCGCAGCTCTTTATATGCACAATGGCCATAAGCGTAAGAAGGATTTACAGAAAGCAGCCAAATTGTACCGACGTGCAGGGGAACTTGGTGCTAGTATGGTCGGAGAAAGCTGGATTTATAAGGACAAATATCTCAGTGCAGAAGAGAAGAAGAAGGCCAAAGCCAAGGGCAAGAAATGATCGTAACAGCGAAGCGACCACGAGTATAATATAATATAATAATAATGCATTATTTACAAATATATGACCAAAATCAAACGAGCTAATCACACGAGCACTAGGCTGTAGCAGCGGATCCTCCACAGCAACCACCTGCTCCGGGCCCGGCTGACAACGTTGCCTTAGGCATCTTGACAGAGTCGTTGTCTCCGAGCTCGGTGTCTTTGGTAATATGCAAATGGTATTGTTCTTCAGACTCACTAGTCTTCGTACCTTGGACGACGTTTCTTCTGAGAAATACAGCAATTTCATCCGCGTGGTTGATAGCCTGTTTGAGCTCATCTGCCGATAGTGTAGCGGAACGCTGCTCGTCGAACTTGTCCCGGATATTCTGTCGTGCAGAGGCCAGCATCACATGGTCGCCTTTGAAAACGGCACCTGTGGCTCTCCAGAGATTTCTATAAGCTTTTAAAGCTGTGTTTGAGCTCATGGTCTTTGTGTAGATGTTTTGGTAGAGATAGAATATTGAAGAAGTTAAGTTTTTTGTGTGAGAGTCCCACCGAAATCAAGGCAAATTGGAAAATTGCTTATGTCAGCGAAACATGAATAATTCGACATGAACAAAGCTTTGGATCAGATCAATTGGCCAATATAAAATAATATATATATCTCAACAACCCTTTGGATCAATAGTATCAATAAACCAATGCTGTTAATTTTGACTTCTAAAAATAATTATACATTTCATATTTTATTTCTTAGGTTTGGGGAACGGAGCTAAGGAGAACAGACCGTCCTTCTCAATCACACTGAGGTTCTTAAGAACGTACGATCTCTTGTACTTGCTGGTCTTACACAGGTTCTTGATCATTTGGTTCAAAGACACAGGATGCTTAGAAGTCACAACTCGGCTGAGATCAATCTCAGGGAGAGGGGCTTTAGCTTTAGGACCTCTCTTGGCTCTTTTGGCTGCGGGGCTGTTGTTGGACTCGTTAGGTCGCTTTGATCCAATGGCCGCAGCAGCTGCTTGGGATTCTTCAGATTCTTCAGATTCTGCAGTGATTTCAGTTTGAGATTCTGCAGCCTGGTCCTTCTTTCCCTTCTTGTTGTTGTACTTTTTGTCCTTCTTTTCCTTCTTCTCACGCTTCTCACGTTCTTCTCTTTCCTTGTCATCTTCAGTCGCAGCTTCTTCATTCATCGCTTCATTGACTTCCTTCTTAGACTTCTTTTCTTTCTTTTCTTTCTTTTCCTTCTTTTCTTTCTTGTCTTTCTTCTCATTCTTTCCCTCAATCTCCTCTTTCTCTTCCTCCTTGACGTCCTCTTTCACAGTCTGCTTGCCTTTATATCCCTTTTCATACTTTTCTGCCTCAGTGATGCATGTAGTATGGCTCTTGTATGTTTTACCAGGGAACGTAGTCTGACAGTCTAAACAGGTGAAAAAAGCTCGAGGGCATTGGGCATAATGGCCTTCCAACTTCTTCTTTGCCAAAGTTTCGTTACAAATTTCACAGGAAAAGCTCACCATTGTTGTTGTTGTGGTTCTTCTTCGGTAATGGAGGTCGAAAAGAAATGGTCTAAATTATTTTTTCAGAAGTTTAAATTTTTTTTTGATCTGAAAATTGAAAAATTGAAAAATCAGAAAACAAAAAAAATCTCTTTGAACTACTGACATCGAGGATCCATCCTTCTTATACTTCCCAGCCCGTTCGTTCATGTACAAAGCAGCGTCCAGAACGGTTCTCGGGAATTTCAGAAACACTAGAAACATTTTTCCTGCGTTACATATTTACAGGATTCACAAAAATCCGCGCATACATTATTTAAGCACCGAATCAAAGTCCGAATCAAAATCAGCCATAATGACTGATCGACCAACACCACCTAAGCCGGAGCTTGTCAGAGTATTCAGTCCTCCTCAAACAGCTGCTCGGGGCATGAAAACCCTGGATAAAGATGCGTTTCTTACCAAAGTGCCCTTAGTAGTAGCATTGTTAGGCAATGTTTCTGTGATTTCGCAGCTCAACCGTGAAGCGTCTGAGGATCTTTTGTTCGTTTCGGGCATTTCTCGAGTCGTCACTGTAAACTCGAAAAAAGGTGTACTATTAAAGCATGACATTACTGATGTCAGTCAACTAGACAATCAGCTGAGCGAATCTACAAAACAGTTACTACAAAAAGCAGATGTCGAATACCAGAATTATACACTGGAACTAGGTTATGATTATTTCAAAACGGATGAAGTTCTCAGTGTCGTGCTACCTAAAGACCTTTTAGAAGCTGAGGGTGGAGCTCCCCCGTCTGGATTCACGGCTGTAGGCCACATTGCACACATGAACATCAGAGATGAGTTCTTGCCTTACCGATATCTTATTGGCCAGGTGATTTTAGACAAGAACAGGCCCTCGATAAGGACTGTTGTGAATAAACTGGACACTATAGACAATGTCTATAGAACGTTTGATATGGAAGTTTTAGCAGGAGACAAGGACTTCGACGTAGAGCAAAGCGAGTCTGGCTGTAGATTCCAGTTCAACTTCGCCAAAGTTTACTGGAATTCTCGGTTACACACAGAGCATGGTAGATTGATCGACCAGTTTCACAAAGGTGACTTGGTGTGTGATGTGTTCGCTGGTGTAGGGCCCTTTGCTGTTCCTGCAGGCAAAAAGGCCGCCGTTGTTCTAGCGAATGACTTGAACCCTGAGAGTTTCAAGTCTCTCGAGCACAATATCGACTTGAATAAGGTCGCAGATACAGTCTACCCTTTCAATTTGGATGGTCGTGACTTTATAAAACAAGCCATGTCTTTAGTACAGAAGTTGCATAAAGAGAAACACGGTGTCATTAAATTACCTACTAAGACTTCTAACAAAAGAAGAAAGACTCCTAATGAACAAAGTGCTAAAGTAGCTGTTGCAGAACCTGACATGATTGAAATCCCCAAACAAATCCGGCATTTCGTCATGAACCTCCCTGATAGTGCCATAACCTTTTTGGATGGCTTTATAGGACTCTACGGGACGGACTCAGTAAGGGAGTTTGCATTCGGATCCGCGTCCAAAGATTCTATTCAACAGAAAGATATGCCTTTTATACATGTTCATTGCTTCCACAAGTCACCTGCGCATTTAGACGAGCCTGAACCCGAGGATGTGGTTTACGCTGCTCTATTAGAGCGAATCCGTACAGCATTGAACTTCCAAGGGCTCAAAGTAGAAGATTTGTACTTCCAAAAAGTGCGAAAAGTCGCTCCTACGAAGATCATGTATTGTATAACGTTCCAGTTGCCGCGAGAGGTAGCTTTGGCATAGGTCTGTGGTACCATATGATAGACTATCAGTAGATATCTTCTTGATACCATGTGACATAGACAGGTAACTAACGATTAACTTAACACACGGAACAGAACAATAATCAAAGTTGTATATAGTATGGAATACCTATCTTTACGATCCTGATCCTGATATTGTCCACAAATACTTATATATACTTTTTGAGCCACCGCCTATGAGCATGTAGCCAGTAAGTGCCTATATTTACCACACAAACACTTTTTCAAATCACATAGTCCATCTTCCCCTTCACGTGGGACCAGAAATCCTCAGCAAACTTCTTTTGGTCCTGGCTAGATCCTGCTCTTATAGCCAGACATGCTCGGGTCTCTACAGTAGGAGTCCATTCCCCAGCATGAGCACCTACCATTTTACCTCCAGCTTCCTCTAGAATAACCCAGCCAGCACATATATCCCACGGCCAGTAGCCTCCTTCCCAGTAGCAGTCCATTGTACCTGCAGCTACCGCTCCGAGGTTCAACGCAGCGGATCCGAGACTGCGAAACCCGTGCGCAAATGCACCTCCGTCAGCTTTATCGGCAGCCAGCGACTTGAACGTATCTGTTTTTATGCGGAAATTCTCGCCTGTACGGTCAGCACCCCATTCAATGGCAATTAATGCTCCTTGTAAACTTAGAGACTCGGATTTCTTGTTCCTTAAGGGCAATTGCTGGCCATTCAAAAATGAACCTTTACCCTTGACTCCGGTGTACATTTGGTCCAAGAAAGGATTATAAATGACACCTACAACAGGTATTTTTTCAACAGCAAATCCTAAAGAAATGCATGAGTTTGGAAAGAAGTGGATAAAGTTTGTAGTACCGTCAATAGGGTCGACGATAAAAGTAGGTTTATCCGTGAGCTTCGATTGGCCAGGGACATAACTTTCTTCACCGAAGAATTCATAATCAGGAAACTTTTCCTTGAGACGCTCACTGACCATTTTCTCTACAGCTTTGTCCACCTCTGTGACAAGGTCCACTGCGTTTTTCTTGTCGTCGAAGGTTACGGTTCCGCTTCGTTCTCGGATAATTTGTCCGGCTTGTTTAGCGACTTCGACGAGGAAGTCCAGTACTTGTTGATAATCAATAGAAGAGGACATAGTGATGCGATTGGTTGGTTGGGTTAATCAATTGTGTGAAGTAATTGTTGTTTTATAGTCGAAAGTGTCAAACTTTTAAGAAGAAAAGAAATGTTACTGATTTACAGAGAGAGAGAGACTATGGAAGGTGGGGAAGTTAAATATTGGATAGTGGAAAATGGCAGGGAAATTATTTCACGCTCAATTTCAAGTTCAGTTCAAAAGACATGTACGGCTGGATTTGCGGTAGTTGGCAATATGAGGAGAAGGTGGCAGGAAAAGTACGGATTCAAGGTGGTTTATATCTCATTTTCAGGAAGTAAGAAAGGTTTGCAATGGAAGTTGTGAAGAGTTATTATATTACAGATGATTTTGGCTTTGGTTGATTGGATCAAAGAATGGGAAGAGATCAACAGGGGTTTTGGCAGAAGACATGAGGAAGCAAGTTAGCAGAACATTCACGGCCTTCGGAATTACGTAGTTTGTGCAGTAATTAAGTCCGTCGGACGTAGAATGTTCCGGAAACAGAAGTAACTAGGTTTGGCCAGAGGTGAATGCCATAAGTCATATATGTAAAGGAAGGTATATAAGAAGGTCTATATGCAGACCAAAGGAGTCCTCGAGCTTTGTCTTCAAAGAACAAAGAGGCTTATATACAGTGCTTATGAAGTCGTAGAATGATATCGACAAGAGGTTCGGCGGTGTTACAGCACTTCTCGGTGCCTATCCAGCAGATCAACTGTGTAGTTACAATAGCCAGCTATTCTTCCCTCTGATTTCGCACTAGTGTCAGTCTCATTACCGTTACCCCTGAGCAACACCTCACTAGTCGCCCTCGAGTCCAAAACACTACTAGATCTCTGCCTACTCCTAATCTGATATTGGTCCCTTAATTAATGAACTCCGTAGTCAAACTAAAGAAAAAAACATAAAAAAACAAAAAAGAGATCTGATAAGCTATAAGATCCGTGCGGCGTTCGGCTCTTCCCTGCGATTGCCTTATTGCCTTATCGGGCTGTTCGCCAAACCCGACATCGCGGTCTTTGAAGCCTTAGGATTTGGGTGGGTTTTGGGGAGCCAATAGGAAGATCCGATAGGAAGCAGTTCAG
Source organism: Daia ofunaensis (assembly GCA_003707925.3). NCBI lineage: Eukaryota > Fungi > Ascomycota > Dipodascomycetes > Dipodascales > Trichomonascaceae > Daia > Daia ofunaensis. Next base: position 141,485 of record PPMC03000007.1, on the reverse strand, counting down.
ACAACCAAAAACGCCTGGCTTGGTATAACGGATTCACAAGAAACCTGTTTCAAGCCTGGGAAATAAATTATTCAAGTATTTACCTGAAATAAAGCTACTTGAATCATTATATCAGCTCTTATATTAGTCTTTCTCCTATGACCGCATCTTTTTCTTTTTTGGCTTTCGAGTTACATCGGGTTCGGCTTCCCTCCCGAGAAACGGCTTCCCACTAATCTTATCGGACGAGCCTCTACAAACTTGTGGTTCAGAATTGAACTGATTAGACATTTCACGGGCCATCGATAACCAGGAGCCACCCAGAAACACCCACCAAAATGTGTTCCATGCACCAGTTGTATCAATTTCGCCGATGTATCAAGTAAAACAGGTAAATATTATAAAACTTTAATTAGGAAACATGATCCGTAGAAACGATTCCCGTATTCAAAAATCCTCAGAAACAAAATTGCGGGTTGTTTTGCCTAACCTCGAAACCTTCTTTGTGATCCCATCGGGTCGCTCGTTTGTTTCGTGTTTAATTCCTGTGTTTAATTCTGTTTTTTGTTTTTCGCTCGCACCGACGCTCCCCGGACATTTACGGATTCCCTCAACAGATTTAGGCTTGGGAACTTAACGTCTACCCACCCGAGTAAATTGTATATAATAACGGGGTTACGCACCACACACAAACACCAGTTGCTGTGAGATCTGGTTGCCTGTCTGTTGAATATTTGATTGATTTAGATCTTCTGGACTATTCTGTTGATTGGAGAGTTGTATTTGTATTTGTATTTTGTACATCTTCTTCTCTCTCTGTATTTCTAGACAGTTCATTTTACATTTTAAGCGATCAGTCTGCTTTTTTTTTTCCGTACTGTGTGATATATTATTGCGCCATCCCGTAACCAAATCATAACCAGCCATACCAAACCTAACAATGACCACGTTAGGCCTTGAAACAAGTGATTTGACCATTTTAATTGCGGTACTCGTCATTACCATTGCGTATTTTACCAAAGGAAAGCTCTGGTCCAAGGAACATGAGTTTGTCTACAAGGGTATCGAAGGCCAGAAGCGTGAAGCCGAAGCTCAGGTTATAGATACCAGGGACATCATTGAGAAACTCGACAAGAACGCTAAAGATGTAATTGTATTTTTCGGTTCTCAGACTGGAACTGCAGAAGATTATGCCTCGCGATTAGCTAAAGAACTCCAACAGAGGTTCGGCTTAAAGACCATGACTGCTGATTTGGAGGAGTATGACTTTGATAAACTCAACAAGTTGGGTCCTAACCGTGTCGCGTGTTTCTTCTTGGCTACTTATGGCGAAGGTGAACCTACTGATAATGCCACGGATTTCTATTCCTTCTTAATGGATGAAAACGTGGAGTTCAGTGGAGGTTCTCCTGGTGCTATTTCGCCTTTAATCAACAATAAGTTTGTTGTTTTCGGGCTCGGTAATAACACCTACGAGCACTTCAATAAGATTGGTCGAACTGTGAATGCGCGACTCGAGGAGCTCGGCGCTACTAGAATCGGTCCTTATGGTGAAGGTGACGACGGATCTGGTTCTATGGAAGAAGATTACTTATCGTGGAAGGAGGAGCTGTTTGAAGCTTGGAGTAAAGATGTGCATTTGGAAGAACGTGAAGCTGTCTATGATCCCGCTTTGAAGATTGAAGAACTCGATGAAACGGCTCTTGAAGAGGAACATATCTATGTCGGAGAGTTCAATAAAAAGCATCTCGATGCTAAAAACGCCGGTGAACTCGCAGGTCCCTTCTCGTCTGCTCATCCTTACTTAGCACCCGTCAAGGTCGCCAAAGAGTTGTTCAACTCCCCTGAGCGAAACTGTATCCATATGGAATTCGATATATCTGATTCTGGCTTGAAATACTTCACCGGTGACCATATCGCTGTATGGCCCCAGAACTCTTCTGAGGAAGTAGATCGATTCTTGGACATTTTCGGTCTAACTGAAAAAGCCCACCAGATCATCGGTGTCAATATTTTAGACCCCACTGCTAAAGTTCCCTTCCCTACTCCTACTACTTTTGATGCCGTCGTTAGATACCACATGGAGATCAATGGACCTGTATCACGACAAATGTTGACTTCTTTGGCGCAATTTGCTCCTAACGACGAAGTCAAAGCACAACTTATCAAGCTCGGTTCTGACAAAGACCTGTTTGCTGAAAAAGTTACTCACGAGTACTACAACTTAGCCATGTTGCTGAGCAGTCTGTCTGGTGGTCAAAAATGGAAGGTGCCCTTCTCATTCTTGATTGAAAGTATGCACCACTTGCAACCGAGATATTACTCCATTTCGTCATCATCCAAAGCAGACCCTAATACTATTTCTATTACAGCTGTTGTAGAGAACATGAAGCCCAGAGCTGGTGTCCACGAACTCAAGGGCGTCGCTACCAACTACATTTTGAGTGCTAAACAAGCTATAGATGGCGTTGAAGTCAGAGCCCACGAAGTCCACGGACCTCGAGGTAAATATACCACTGGTTCTGAAATCAGATTGCCTTTACATGTCAGGTCCTCGAACTTCAAGCTGCCTTCCAATACCTCTAAACCCGTCATCATGGTGGGCCCCGGTACCGGTGTAGCTCCATTCCGAGGCTTTATCCACGAACGAGCGACCCAAGCTGCACAAGGTGCTCCTGTTGGTAAATCTCTTCTCTTCTTTGGCTGCAGAAACAAGGCCGAAGACTTTTTGTATGCTGATGAATGGGAAACATTTTCCAAATCTCACGACTTTCTCACAGTGTACACTGCATTTTCTCGAGAGGGTCCTCAAAAAGTTTATGTTCAGCATGTGCTCGAACAACACAGTAAAGAGGTTAATGACCTTCTCTTGGATGGTGCCTACTTCTATGTCTGTGGTGATGCCAACAAGATGGCTAGAGACGTTCAAGTAGCCCTTACTAATATTATCAGCAAAGAGCGTGGAATCTCTGTTGCTCAAGCTGAAGAAGCCGTCAAGTCTATGCGAAACTCCAACAAATACCAAGAGGATGTCTGGTAAAAGAAAAAGAAACAATACGAACGACCATAGATTTCATCAAATACAATCCAAAAAAGACCTGTAAATGTTAATGTAAAAGTAAATGATGAAAAAGAAAAACCACTAAAGTATCCATACTATACGACGGACGTAAATAAGCTTTTGTGCTAATTGAAATATACGCAGTATATATATCTTTTTATATGCCACAGTGGGCCAGTTCCCCTCCCTACTCTTGAAACAAGTTGGACATCGACTCAGGGAGGTCCTCATCGTCCATGATATCATCAGCAGCATGTTTTTTACTCAGCCATTTTCTGTCCGGCTTCTGTTTGGAATCAGTCTTCTTGCGTATGGCTGCCTCTCTAGATGCTGCATCAAATTGATCTTGCGATTCCATGACCTTGACAGCAGCGAGGAATTCAAGCAATACTGCACGTTGTTGTCTTAGGTTCTTTGCTTCAAGTAATCGACCCTCAAACGCTGCCACATCCTGAGTACTCACGGTCGAAGGCAAGTAACCCATGAGGATCTGGGTAGGTTCTTGATACTTGGCTCGTAACGATGAGTAGATCTGTACAAGCAAGGATCCTGCTTCACTTTGCACATCACCAAAAAAGGGATCGTTAAGAATATTGAGGCACGCTTTCATCATCTCATTACAAAGGAATCCATCGACCTGAGAATTTTTGAGCACTATCATCGGGATGACTTTTTTGAGAATCAAGCAACAGTTGTAACTACATCTGTTATCCTTGAACTGAATGATATGCGAGCACAGTTTCAAGAACGGAGCCAGAATACTCTCGTTGTTTAGAACACACTCTCTGAGAGCTTCTGCTTGTGCAGCATCCCGAACAGATTTACTCGAAGAGCTGCTAGATTGACTATTACCGCTCGCTTGACCGACTAAATCAATCAGCATACGATCGACAATCGCTGTTAATTGTCTAAGCAAATGTTCATCCATCATTTCCTCAGAAAAGTCCTCCTCTGGTTCGTCACCAACTAACTGTAATCCACTCAAGTACACCTTCTCCCATTTTTCAGTCAAGACTTCATCGAGCTTTGATAACATTGGGGGAAGGAACTCCTTCATAAACACGTCAATATACTTGACAGGGCAGTTCTTAATGACGCTTCTGATAGTCAGAGATATCATATGCCTCCAAGCATGGGAAGTGATACCTGCAGAGTCGCCAGCTAATGCTAGCCATAGACTAGTACCAATACCAGGAATTTCATAGAGTGTTTCTTCAAGTTGGCTAATGGAGCCTAACGTCAGGAACGCATATTCCCTAGTATACCTAACAATATGTCCCACGGAATCTGCAAAATCCCTCAATGTATGCATAGCTCTGACGTTTTCATCAACAAACTCATCTCGTGTTTTAGTAGACACGTAAACTTGCCAGAATCGTTCAGCACAACTGTACTTTACAAATGATTGTACTTCCTGGGGCAAGTCTTTCCAGTTCTGCTTATTGTGATAAGCCTGGATTTGCGTCACCAGTTGTAAGATATGCGGTAAAATGGGCTGAATACGTGGCTTCCACAGCTTGAGTAGATCTTGGTATTCTGGAGAGCTGTGGTCTAGTTTTTCAATTGTATATTGAATGAATATCCTTGTAGCGCGTATAGGGAACAATGCAGACCACTTGTCGTTGAGTTCGGTCTTCAACAAACGGCCTTGCTCATCCATGGATGTCTCCAACAAATTAGTTTCCGCCGTAACACCCCTTGAACGGAAATATTCAGCAATCTTCACTATTCCAAGACGTTCCATAAACCACGGCAGGTCCATTAAACCTTTCATGGTACCTTCGTCTGTCCAGGATGCTAATACAGGATCTACGATTGTAGAAAACCTCTCTGCTTTGTTAGGGACATTTGCTCTTTGAGATACCACCAATAAGAATGACTTGAAGGATACAACCTCGTGGTCGCTCAGTTTCGCCGAGACAATGATATCAGCAATAACCCGCTCCAAATCATCGTATATCTGCATGAGGGCACTAGGAATCATGTATGCGAGTCTGTTCAGTTCTGTGCCACAGCTAGTTCTTAAATCACGAACGAGCTCCATATCTTCGTCGCTTGCACCCTCAGCATATGGTGTAGTACACGCGGAAAGTACTTTTTCTAGTAACATAAACATGACTTGAACGACATTTTTGAGCAGAGGTGCAAACTGTACTAAGCATTGAACCATTCTCCTCTGTAATACAGGATCACCCAATTTCATGGAGATGATCTGCTTACCCCATTCTTCAACTGAGGCCAATATGGCAACAGAAACTTTGCTTTTATCTGGCTGTGTGTACCAAATTTTCCATCTGGATACACCTTTAAGGGCGGCTTCCACTAATATGAATTGCGAATAAGCCAGATAAAAAGCGGGGTTTCCTTCATAACTGAGCTTTGGCTGATTAAGGCATTGCCATCCAAGCTCAGAGCCGAAGAACTGCTCCATTCTGTTTCGTAAGTAGGCAATGGATTCCAGAGGAACTCTACAAACCACCAATCTGACGATGTTTTCAATATAACGTCGATAGTTACCCAAAAAAGTCTGTGATTCCGCTACGGAATCGAAGTCAATATCGAGGTATCTCCGCGACGGATGATCCTCAGGCACAGACTCGTATTTAATGCAACGGTCTGCAGCGGCTTCTAAGAGTAATGGCAATAAGTTATTGACATCATCAGTGGATGCCAAATCTTCTACTCGTAATACAGAACACCAGAACTGTAAAGATAAGCCAGAAACCATTAATGAAGGATGCTTTGTAGTTTCGAAGACTAATCTTAAATATGCACCAGTATCAGCGTTGTCAGGAAGCCACGAGTGACTCAAGTTCAAGTATTCACCTAGCCCCACAATCATTTCAACGACTTTCTTCAACAGGACATACTGTAGTTCGTCAAAGTCATCCAAGTCTATGTTCATGATGCTATTGTAAACTTGAGCTAGCGTGTTGATGCCACCGCTCTGAAACACCGCACCTACTACTGACTGGAAGTCGTCGTCATTCGAGAACGGTCGTGTAAACAAAATATGAAGACAATCTGTACACAGAGTTCTGACCTTGACATTATTGATTGTCAAACCAAAACTCAATCGTTCCAAAAGATTGGACTTTCGGATAGATAATGGAGAAACCCAGTAGAGACAGGTTTTCAGCACCTCTAAGCACTTCAATGCAAACAATTCCGACTGATCACCACTCGCTACGCCGCTATTCAGGCACTCACCCAACAAATCAGACCAACGGATAAGCCAACCTTTAGAATCGGCACGTAGACTAGCCAAGTATTCCGGACGTATGTACATATCACGACGGATCTCGTCGCTAGTGACGACTTCCATACATTGAGTTTTGAGAATAGACAAGCGTTCCGAGCCTTCCATAGCATCTTCCAAGAAATAGATGTCTTCAAACAGGGTACGATGTATACCCAAGGTCAATTCTCTACAAACAGAGCTCGTGTTCCACATTTTGAGTATTTCTGCATCCATATTAACCCATTGACCGGTGATATCAGATGAAGCAGAAGTAGCATCATCTGTTGTATTTGTGCTTGCACTTACGTTTTTATAGTCATCAGGTTGAAACCCCCATAACCGTTTGGCCATAGCGGCCCAAAGAAACGACAGTTTCTCCTTGATATAATGCGGATCAGACTCCTGGACATTCACGGCCAGGTCCACGATCCAATCACGTAACGTGACTTTTTTCGCTTCGTCATAGTTCACAAACTTGTACTTGATAGCATCTTCAAGTAAAGTCAGGCCGAAATGCTTGACGATAGCTGCATTGCCATTGGACGGGTGCGACAATTGCCAACCATACAACGGAGAGTCATCTTTCTGCTTGACAAAGTCCAGGAACACCTGAGCTTCGCGCCGCTTCTCGTTTGTTGACGAGGAGCTATGGATTGTTTCTAGAGCACCAACAATCTGGGCCAACCCGTCGTTATCCATGATTGATGATGGGTACAAGTAGGATAATGATCAACAACAAAAACCACAAAAAAGGACCGGCTAGGGAGAGAGTGTATGTGTATCACGTGTGCGCGTCTGATACCTTTTACCTTACTCTGCGTGCGCTATATGTCCTGCTCAGAGTGTTTAAGTAGACGCTCTTCAGGAACACCGGATGATACTTGTTGTGTCGTGTTGTGTCGTGTTTGTAAGATGGCTGAGGTGAAGGGACGGAGATCTAAGTTTAGGCACCCTTACAAAACCGTGTTTCTTGTTGGCGTTCCGTTTCATTGGGACTTTACTTTTTGCAGCGAACTAAATTGATCCGCTCGCTGGTTGATTGAAAATATGCGAAACATTGGGAAAGAAAATTATATATGAGAGCGGAAAATACTTTGCTTTCTGACATCAACACTTGTATAATACTTATTGGATTTATGACATAATAGTCATAAATATTGGTATAAAAGATGTTGAGAGCGACGAATCGGGTACGGGAACTACATATGCTGAGAAGCAGATTCCTCCAGCAGTTACAGCGGTCACAGAACTCTAGGGCTTTTGCCTCCTTGGCTTCACTACATGATGATCTCAAGATTGGTGATCTCAAAGTAGGTGACAACGTATCGGGATTCTCCGTGAAACAGGTCCACAATATACCTCGGCTCGACCTCACGGCTATTGACTTGATCCATGAGCAGTCGAAAGCGAGGCATTTACATGTCGCTAGAGACGACAACAACAATGTGTTTTCCGTAGGGTTCAAGACCAATCCTCCCGATCATACTGGACTTCCACACATTTTGGAGCATTTGACTCTATGCGGATCTCATAAATACCCTGTTAAGGACCCCTTTTTTAAAATGTTAACACGATCATTGGCCAATTTCATGAATGCCATGACTGGTTGTGATTACACTTATTATCCGTTTGCGACTACCAACCACAAGGACTTCAAAAACCTACAGAGTGTCTATTTGGACTCTGTATACAGTCCGTTATTAAGGCCGGACGATTTCTCTCAGGAAGGTTGGCGTTTGGAACACGAAGACCCTTTGGACCAGTCTAGTCCGATAATTTTCAAAGGCGTGGTATTCAATGAGATGAAAGGTCAGTTGTCCAATCCTTCATACTTGTTCTATATCAAGTACATTCAGAGCATCTACCCGAGCTTACAATGCAGCGGAGGTGATCCCAAGTTCATAACGAGCTTGAAATACGACGACCTCAAGCAGTTCCATGATACAAGGTATCATCCTTCTAATTCGTTCTCGTTTTCATACGGTAACATGGACTTGCGGGAGATTTTGGATCCTATGAAGAAGTATTTGGAGGAGCTCAGTGGAAAACCTGCTACTACCGACAAAGCTGTACATGAACCTATCACTCTCAAGGAAAATACCAGTGTCAGTATATTCGGCCCGAATGATCCTATGTTGGATCCCAGCAAACAGCATAAGGTATCGTTGTCATGGATAGTTGGCGACTCTGCTGATATCGATTCATATTCCTGGTCTGTATTGTCGCTTTTATTGACTAACGGCCATTCTTCACCGTTCCACAAGGCCTTAATAGACTCCGGATTAGGTCCTCAGTTCTCTGTAAATACTGGATTAGACAGTCAACCTGCTAAAAACATCTTTTCTATTGGTTTAGATGGTATATCCGAGGACACGATTCCCAAATTCAAAGAAGCCGTGTTCAGCGTATTGGAGGATATAGCCAAAAACGGAGTGCCTAAGGAACATCTACAGGCTATATTGAACCAAGTGGAGCTCTCAAACCGTGAAGTACAGCCACAGTTTGGATTAGAACTGACTCACAGGCTGTTCCCGAGAGTCTTCAACGATCCTACGGCTATTGAACTTATAGACAGCGAAAAGCGATTAGATCTATTCAAGCAGCGATTCCAGGAGAACCCACGCTTGTTTCAGAATCTTGTTCAAGACCAGCTACTTAACAAGCCTTATTTCGAATTTATTATGAAGCCAAGTGATAGTTTCGAACAGGAGCTCGCTGAAGACGAATCCAAACGACTAGAAGCTGCTGTCAGCTCTTTGAGTGCCGAAGAAAAACAACAGGTATTTTTGAAAGCTAAAGAATTGGTTGAATCTGAAGATAAACAGAAGCAAGAAGAGGAGCAGTTGATCAGCACATTGCCTACTCTTTCTAGCGAGGATATATCACCCGAGGCTAGGCATTTTCCAGTGGTAAGAACTAATATTGGCCCTGTTGAATGGATGTATAGGGAGACAGGCACTCAAGGACTCGCCTATGTGTCTATATTGAACGACTTGCACAACATCCCTGCGGAACTAAGGCCTCTATTACCTTTGTACTCTGATTCTCTAACCAGCTTGGGTACCAGGAAACACGCAATGGATGAACTGGAACAGTTGATTCGTCTTAATACCGGCGGAGTTTCTGCCTCTGTTTTCGCTAAAGCGGAATCCGTTTTAGATCCTGAGAACACTCAACTGCTTCTTTCTCTTGGAGGAACCGCTGTAGACGACAAAATGGGAGTGGTTTATGAAGTGCTACAAGAGATGCTACACGACCTAAAATACGACAACCTAGACAAGCTTAAACAGTTGATACAAGGTTCTGTTTCTAATTCCACCGATGTATTATCTTCCAGTGGCCACCGTTTCGCCATGGGTCATGCCGCATCTACTGTAACCAAGACAGCGAGATTGAAGGAGACTTTGAACGGCATAGAACAACTGCAGTATCTTAAGGAAGTTTCACTCATGGATGATGATGCCCTTGTTGCGGAAATTGTCCCGAAACTCCAGCAGATTGGTAGTTTTGCGTCTGTTTTGCGAAATACCAAGGCAAGCCTCACGTTCACTCCTGGTGACGGTGTCCAGGAATCACATCGTGCCAAACTCGGTGCTTTTGTAGAGTCTTTGGATTTCGAAGCCAGCACCACCAATGAGCAGTCATCTCCGGAGCTAGAGAACGTTCAACTATCGTCCGTAAAGAAGAATATTTTCCAGATGCCCTTCCAGATCAGTTATGTTGGAGCAGCTCTTAAAGGAGCGTCATACTTGGATGCTGATAGTGCGGCTTTGAGCCTATTGGCTGACCTGCTTACACATAAGTACATGCACCCAGAAGTCAGAGAACGAGGTGGGGCCTATGGTGGAGGAGCGAGTTATTCTGCTATTGATGGAACATTTTCCTTCTATTCATATCGAGATCCGAACCCTAGGAATACTTTGTCTGTTATCGAAAAGTCTGGAGAATGGGCTTCTGTTGAGGATAGATTCTCCGAGCGAAATTTGCTAGAAGCTAAGCTGAGTATATTCCAGAGGTTAGATCAACCGTTGAGCCCTCGAGCAGAGATTGACTCTGAGTTTGTATATGGGTTGACTGGGGAAATGCGACAGGCTCGTCGAAGTGCGCTTCTTGCAGTGACACTTTCTGATATCAAGAGAGTAGCCGAGAAGTATTTGGTAGGATCACTCAAGGATGCCAGCAGAACTATTGTTGGCCCTGCGCCTGATGTAGATAGAGACGGTTGGTCCGTTGTGGATTTTGGTGCTGATAAAGAGCAAGAGCAGTGAAGGAACTGGAGATATTACACATGTTTAATAGGAGGTTTGTAAATAGTTGGGGGATTTAGTCGGTTTTTCGGCATGATTGTACATAATCAGTATACCATTATATATAAGTATAGATGAACATTGTGAGTAAGATATATATATAAATATATGCAGAACATTTATAGTTGAAACTTCCTCTTATCCCTGTCCATATCAGGTCTGTGCTCCCATTCGACTTCGCCTTTGATTCCCTGTTGGACTCGTCTCAACCTCAGTGTGAACTGAGGCCCCAACTCCTGCAGACCGACTTTTTCTTCGTTCTTGAAAACATATCGGTGCCTTCTGAAGAATATAAAGTCTCGTTGATTATGCAAAGTGACCACCTGACGACCTTGGAACTCCGGTCTTTGTGGATAAAGCGACTGGAACAGCCTACCGACTGTGTTACCAAGTCTGGTGCTGAAATTGTTCAAAATCAGCTCCGGGATATGTGAAGTGGCTTTTCCATGTCCTGGTATATACTTCGTAGTGACTAATGATGTTACTGAGAAATAGAACGTAGGGCCTTCAGGGAGATGCAGAAAGGTGAGACCGTTGACATTCTTCTTATCTTCATTGATGATCACCACGTCTGTGAAATCACGATTAGAACAGAATTTAGCAATATGCTTAACTTCAAACTGATCTTTACGCTTGATGAATTGTGAGTTTGGTAGAATGTCCAATAGAATTTCGCTGAATTCATAAGCTGCTTTACGAGCATTTTTGTTTGTAGTTACAAGAATCTTAGGAGCCTTGCCATCGAAATACGACGCAAATTCGTCTTGTCCTTCCAGCTCGACATTGACAGTCTCATCATACACTCGCTTGGACTCGATTGTCTGTGTCACGTTTTCTTTCAAACGCTCTTCTTTCAAGCTAGGATCGCTTTCTTCCAACTTTGCACGCTCATGTCTCTCCTTATGCTTCTCTTTATTCTTCTTGTCTCTAATGCTGGCATACAACTTCTGACGCTTTTCTTTGTTCTTTATCTGCTTCAGCTTCTTGCTGAGCGAGTCCTCATGGCCTAAAGTCGAGCTGCGGCCCATTTGGATTAGTTTAGTTGCAAAAGTTACAATAAATGTGAAGTCCGTATAATTTTTCGTTGATCTGAAATCGGATAAATATTTTTTTTTCTTTCAATTTTTTGTTTTTATTGTTTTTTGGTTCGATAGCGCCGTGCGCTCTTGGACTCTCCACTCTCCACTTTTCATTTTCATCGAGCCGGCTAAACATCGGAGCTTATATAAACTTATCCCTATATAAACCCCACGTACGCACCACTTTATGCATTCCTACTTGTCATCATCCACATAACAATTACTATTTTCATACTATTCGAGACCCAAAATGAGTTTTCTTGGTCGGAATATGGCATTAGGCAAAGCATCAGTAATTGGCATGACTAGACGCATGTACTCGTCAGCATTGCCAATTACTCTCAATTCAGATGGCCCTTGGCTTTATACAGAGTTGATCTCGCCTCAACACGCTCAGAAATTGGATGCAACTATGGCCGATTGGTTCCCTGGAAGTCGCGGGCCTCCTAGACGTCTTGGAGAAGCATTACCTTTAGGTTATCACTTGCTGTTTTTCAATCCAGACACAGAAGAGCATAAACTGTCGTATGATGGTTATGAAAGCCACCAGAGTCCCCTTGATCCCAGCTACGTCAACCGCATGTGGTTAGGAGGTTCGGTGGAGTTCAAGCCTATGAACCAAATAGAATTCGGGCAAATGGCCGCTGCTACAGAGGCCATTAGTAACCTCGACCGGAAGCCTACAAAGTCCGGCAAGGACCGTATTTTGGTTCGATTGGATCGTAAAATGGCAGGGTTCGAACAAGCGAATCTGAATGAAGACTCCACTGCTCAAGACATTTTACAGTCATTGGACAGCAATTGGACCATTAGAGAGCAGAGAAATCTGCTGTATTTCACACAGGAGGGAGGTTTAGATAGGTCCAATGTATTTGATCGTATCATCAAGCCGCCAAGTGATGCTACAAACAAGTTGACCATAACTACCTCATTGACCTCATTATTCCGATACTCAGCGCTGACTTTTAATAGTCACAAGGTGCATTACGACCGCATCTACGCCAAAGAAGTAGAACATTTGCCTGATGTGCTTGTCCACGGTCCGTTTACCTTGACGATCTTGTTATCATGGCTGGCGAATCATGTGGTGCCGCCTAATGAGTTCATCAAGCGGTTCGAATACAAGAACTTGATTCCTTTGTTTGTGGACCAGCCTTTTACCTTGTGTTGTAAACCGAACCAGTCAAACGGCTCTGACAAAGAAGCGTATACCGTATGGATTGAGAACCATTTGGGCAGCTTAGCCGTGTCAGGGAAGCTAGAAGTTTACTAGAGCCTGCATGTAAGTTCGTCAGCACAGTAGTCCAGCGATGATTCCAGGTCATACCAATACGACTTCTTGGTGTCAGGTTTCGGATCAAGGTCGCCGACTTTCGCACAGATCTGGTATTTACAGTCGTTGATTTGTAGGGTGGTGGTTGTCGTTGTAAACTCTTTTGTCTTTTCCAGATCAGACTTAGCTTCATTTTTAAGCTTCAAGATATCAAGATAGACTGTACAATCTCTAGCAGACATAGCGACCAGAAGATCTTCTGTTACCTTTGACCCAGATGTAGAGTCAAAGCCATAAGCCAGTATTCCTTGTTTGTCAAAAGATTGCAGTTGAATCAGTCGACTGCACAACGAGCTAGCTAACCAAAACTCGGTGAGTACAGTGTCCAACTGTAGATCAATAGCATTATCAATCTCATTATCAATAGTAGTACCAGGCTTCATATAGGACTGTAACAAGCTCGTGAATACCCGCTTAACTTTGACCGAATCTTTACTAGAAAGGTCGAGCATGCAAAATCCTGGAGCTGATCCGTTTCTCTTCAAGTATAAGGCACAATTGCGACAACCCCTGGCATTGACAGGGGCATTTGGCGACTGTACTAACCACTTGGGTTTGAATTGAACCACAAACCTTTTGTTTCCGTTGTAATTGTCACAGTTAACACGAAAGGAATTGTGTGGTTTGAATTTTGATGCTTTCTGTGGGCAAAAAGGCCCAATCCTGGGGATGACTAGTCCACTAGAAACAGTGCCGTCAAACACCACAGCGGGATTGTCTTTCTTAATAGAAGAGATCAAATCCCTATCTAAAGCCACGAGTTTCTGATTAATACAGAAACTTCCCAGTGAAGGGTAAATATATTGCTTCCAAAAGAGATGCAAGTGTTCCGCAGAGACGCCGCTGTTCACTTTACGTACTCTGAGTAACGTTGCCTCGTTGTTTGTATCATAGAACAGCACATTAGCATTTCCTTGGTCATAAAATAGCCAGGGCATAAAACAGCGTTTTCGAGATCGTTATCTTGTACTGCGTTTACGTAGAGTTAAGAGATCGTCTCTGCTTTATATAGCTTTTCAGATAGTGTTACCCGGAAGTCATGCTTATCCCTCTCTATAACCAAACCCGAAAATGCCCTTTTGAAAAGTTACCTACATCATCATTGATTGTTACTACTAGCCAACACCACAACGACAACGGCTTATCTCAGGGATTGTATTTAATTAATCAATCAGCCGCTATTGTTTTGCCCTTTGTGAGATAGATAGTACAACCCAAAGAAACAAAAGGAAACATAAAAGTACCAAAGCGTACCAAAAACATCAAGAACAATGGACATCGATCACGACGTACCGACCATACTTGCCACATTGCGAGGTGAGGCTGATGAGGAGTTAGCGCCTCTTTTTTACGCAATGGAGGACCTGTGGGAACGGAAGCTGTGGCATCAGCTTACAGAGACCCTGAAGGAGTTCTATGTGCATCCTAAAAGCGCGCCTCTTCGACTGCGATTGTTCACACAGTTTATAAGCAGCTTCCAAGCAAAAATAAACCAAATCAGTTTGGTGACGTTTGCACTAGCCGCCGTCAACCAAATTACGGACTCTGAAGCAGGGCTCAAGTTCTTAAGAAACATCTCGGACCAAGTGAAAGAGGCTGGCTCACATGATGCCTATGTATATTCTCAGATTGAGATTGCGAGAGCCAAGTTACAAACACAAGACTTGGACGGCGCTAGGGAACTGCTTGATGAAGCATCTAAAGAATTAGATCAACTGGACAACGTTGTACCGTTAATCAATGCGTCCTACTATGCTGTCTCATCAGAGTATTACAAGTTAAAGGCGGATTTCACGACCTATTACCGTAATGCATTGTTATATCTGGCATGTATTGACTTGAGAGACTTGACGTTGTTACAACAACAGCAACGCGCGTATGATTTGGCTGTAGCGGCGTTATTGGGTGATAAGATTTATAATTTCGGAGAACTGCTGCTGCATCCTATTTTGGAAAGTCTGAAAGACACCGATTACAGTTGGTTGTGCGACATTTTGTATGCTTTGAATGCCGGTGACGTAGTGGCTTTCGACAAGTTTAGTGCGCATCTCAACAAGCAACCGTTGTTGCAAAACTCGTTGCCGTTTTTGAGACAGAAAATCTGCTTGACTGCGCTTATTGAAACTGTTTTCCAGCGACCCACGTCCTCGAGAACTCTGAGTTTGGAGACGATTGCCAAAGAAACAGGTTTGGTGATTGACGAAGTGGAGCACTTGGTAATGAAAGCATTCAGTCTCGGACTGCTGAAGGGATTTATAGATCAAGTAGCGCAGACGGTCACGGTCACGTGGTTGCAGCCGCGGGTGATGAATAATGCTCAGATTGAGAGCATGCGACAGCGACTAGTGAAGTGGGATGAAGATGTAAAGAAGCTCGGGGAATGGATGGAGCAGTCTGGCAAGGAAGTATGGACGGTAGCCTAACTTTAGGCATAAATTTTGGTACAAAATTTTGTTCATTTGTTTGGCAAAAAAGGGCGATAAAGATTGTGTCACAATGTCATGATGTTATTACGCATTGTCCCTACTTATCTACCTACCTACATACATTCCTTACAATTACAAACACCACTAAATACTTATATCCTCTCACGTAGCGTAAGAATCCTATTGAGTTCCTCACGAGTAAAGAAGTTGGACACTTTCTCACTCTTAGTGTGCAGCAGCAGTGTTTTGGGTCCCACGACTTGGAACATGACGTTATCTTGACCAAACACGCGTTTAGTCCATAGACTGAGTTTCTTTATTACAATGTTTCCCGTAAGTTTCTTGGTGAAGTCGCTGTAAATTTCACCTATTTTACCTGGTAACAACCTCGGCAGTTCAAAGTTGTAGACGGTTTGAGTTCTAGGGATTTTCAGTAGCACTCCGTCGTTCTTGCCTTTAACAGACGACTTATATGCTATGACGTTGGTAGGATTCAATAGGACTTGTTCACCGGGCTCGAGCTCTACTTTAAATAACTCTCCTTGGCCCATCAGAGCCAATTGGCCTTTGCCTGTGGCTTTTAATTCCCCCCAGTTCTTAAATTTGGAGCCGTTGGAGTTGAGTTGTATAGATGATGAAGACCAACCCAATACAGATTGACGCTGGCAAACAACCCAAGGGGTCTCGGGTTCAATGTTCACTACTGTTATAGGGTTTTGTATAGTAGATGTGGAGCTTACCAACAACGAGGTAGGTGTAGTAGATACTACTTTTTGGAACGTCATTGGTATGTATTTGGCAAGATCCGTCAACTTGCCGTCAACACTTAAAGTCGTAGATAGAGACTCTGGAGATGTTACACCATTAATAGCTACAATAGTTCCTTTACGCATTCTGAGTTCTGAGGATGCAGGAAGCGAAATCTGAAGCAATGTAGGAGGAGATCCTAGTACTTTGAACTTCGGGGTGTCGGGGAAAGGACCTGAGCCTGAAATTTCAGGTAGTTCGTTAAGGGCCTCGGCAACTGAGGTATTGGTATTGGTGTTGGTGGAGGCATGGTTTAAAGGTATGATCTGTGAGTAATTCCGGGTCTTTGAGGCTGCAATTAGGCACGAGACGTTCCTTGTGGCTTGTTTGTACATTTTGTTGGTGGTAAGTTGGTGAGAATATGGGTTGATATCTGTGTGGATATCTGTGTGTGAATAAAAGTTTGGTGCTTTCTTGGCTGGTGATGAACGGCTTTACTTGGGGGACAGAGAGCCAATGCTATTGGACGCTACGCTACGAAAATTAAATAACGACAAGAACAAGCTGAAATTGAGGACTTCTAGTGATATATAGGTGATTTATATGGCGATAAATGTGATTTAAAGGCAAAAGTAGGTTATTTTGTGGGGTGTAGAGGTGTGTTGTTGTGGTTTAAAGGGTGTTTAAGACATCTGAATTCAGATCAGAGCCAAAGTGTAGAAAAGCGAGTTGCATGCCAGAGGAACGACTGGCTTTATACACCGCAGAAATGTCGGGTCTCTTTCTACCTATCTCTATCTCTCTCCACATTTGCAGACAGGTAGATACAGGCAAGAGAACAGCCAACTAAGTACTAACCAGTACCTACCTAGATACCAAACTAAGTGCACAACCAGCCAATATGGTCAACGTCTCCCCTTAATCTCCACTTGGTCATGATCTTTCTCTTTTCTTCACTAATCCATACATTTATACCAGCTAATATAAATATCTCATTGTTTGTATGTTCATTTGCTCGTTCTTTTGTCATCTCGTGTCACCTCCTAGCGTTAAACAACTAACACTCACCACCTAACGCTTAGCAAACTCCACACCGATAACCAAGTGATCCAGTCGGTAGCCGTTGAACTTCTCAATGGCTTGCTCCGCCTGTCGTCTGGTCTCGTAAGAAACAAATGCAAAACCCCTGCTTCGTTGTGTCTGATGGTCTCGAGAGAGGTGGCATCGCATGACACGTCCGAGCCTGCCAAACAGCAGCCGCAAGTCGTCTTCAATGACATCTTGACTGAGATTTGTGATTCTAACTGTGCAGATTTCTTCCTCAGGTTCGCCCATTCCAATGGATCTACCAGGGTCCGCAGCTCCAGGCACTTTACCTCGCAAATGAGGAGGCACATATTGAGAACCACCAGGACCAGCAGGACCGGCCACTCCCATATGGTTGCCACCCACGTCACCTCCAGCAGCATCATCTGTGGACTCATCTCCTCCAAGGTAATCTTTGTAAGGACACTTCATAGTCATATGCGCACCTTGACATAATCGACACACGAATCCCACAGGTTTCTTGGCCAACGCTTCTTTAGCAGCAGCGGCAGCGGCAGCTTTTTCGTCCTCCTGTTCTTCCGAAGTGGCCTTCTTTAATGCCGGTCGGAAAGGAATGTTCTCTCCTATTGAAGTTGTGTTGAGGTTAGGTCCTGCAGGATGGTCCTTTTCCAGACCATATTTGGTCCATCTCTTACGTTCTGCAACGGCATGGTTGACCTTCTCTGTAGTTTTTATTTCCCGCACTTTCTGGGTGATTCTGATCTTCTTGCCTGTTTCAGGATTCAGTCGGTAACTGATGATAGTCTTGGTGTTGTCAGGATTGACAATGATTTCTGGTTCAGGGAGATAGTCGTCATCCCATTTGCTATAGTAAGTTAGGATATGATCTTAGGGTTATAAGTTCTTAGAGCATAAAACAATAGACTGCATACAGAGTCTTGTAGATACTCTAGTAGATATATATCATGAAGGACTTTCACCCCCGTCTTATAGACTCTAACATTATACTTACCCGTCTTTTGCAACAGTCGCCATCTTGTACAGTTAGTTTTGAGTAGGGTTGGTTTGATGAAGTGGTGGAAATTTTTCAGACTGAATTTTTCGCTTTGACTTTTGATTTCAGAGAGGTGGTGACTGCCGGGTAGCTATTTTTCGCTCATAAAATGGTATTTTTCATGGTGGGAGGGGAGAGGCAGAAAGGCAGATGACGTTTAAGGGAGGGTTGAAAGAGATAGAGAAAAGGAGGTTGTGAGAATGTTTGGGGTGCTTGAAATAGTCACAAAAGTTCTATAGACATGAGGTATTTTCGATATGCCAAAATATATTGCCATTGTTGAGATATCGCATGGTATATGGCATTCCTACCGGTTTCCCTATCTAACTCTCTGCCTGACTCCCCACCAACTCCTACAAAACTCCTCCCGAAGGGGCACCACCCAACCTACTGAAGTTCCTACCAAATCCCACCCAAATCTCACCTAAGCCATACCGAATTTCCTACCCGCTCAGAAAGTCTCGGTGGGGAGCTGTCAACCAAGCAACTGGAACAAAGCAAACGATCGACAGACGGCCAACCTCAACGGTACGAAATCAGGAACCACCGTGTCGATATTGCGTGTCCAAAAAAGTACAAGATCTCACATCAACAGGACCCTTATTGATAGACGTTGCAAAAAAAAATGAATCCTGCGAATTCTAGCTGAATTTACAACTCATATACTTTGAATCTGTCTTTTTACCTTTTTTTCTTCCGTTCACAAACCAAGCCAAGACTCGTCCTCCACCCCCTTTTTTCATTCCACCTAAAAGGGCCTTTTTTCCTCCTGTGCAGATTTAAAGGCCACCTAAACCCCACCGACTGACTGATTGATTGACCGACCAGCCATTCACTCCACGGAATTTATTCCGTCACACGTAACGCATTTACTTCCTTATATCTATATTAGGCGAAATAAGGCAACGACATACATATTAGAGGCAGGTTGACCTCGACACCAAACAATTCATTTTGTTTTGTCCTTTTCTTGCACGTTGTCTACCTACAACAACCTTTGTATATTATATATGACCCTATGGTGTTGGATTTCTTGTCGTCCTTCTCCCTTTCATTAGGCAAGCTCTTCGGGTCGGATGATAAAAATGAAGACTCTCAGCAACGACAACAGCCAACGCAAAACAGACCGTTATCTGGTATCAGTCTTGTTCCTGTAAGGTCTGTAAGATCTTCGAAATCGTTCAGAAGCTCCAGATCATGGAAATTCCGCCATCCACGGGGCTCTGGATCCCGGGCCTCAAGCATTTCTGAATCATCAGGTGACCAACAACGCGTAGAGTCTCCAGAGAATCCATACGAGCTCCGTGTCAATGACGCAGATTCACATCATAGATTAACGCGCGCATCGACAGTCTCTGTTTCTCCTAAAAGCGAAGCTGCTTCTTCTGCACACAATTCTGCATACAATTCTCACAACCACTCGAAAGCATCCTCTATTATTGAAATGTCGGCAAATCAGCAACATCAAAAACAACAGAAACAACACCAAAAGCATGCTTTGAATGATCATCAAAATAATAATAGTAATAACGATCACAAAGATCTCAAAGATCTCAAAAATAAACTCACTGGAAACGATAGAAAAGGCCGATTCAGTTCTTCGGGAGACATTCTCGACCGTTATGGAGGGTTCGTATTGGACCCGCTATCGTATATGATTCTGCAGGCCGCAAAACAGATGCATGGAGCCACTGCTGCGACTTCTGCTACCTCTGCGTTGACCAATATGCGGGCATCTTCGTCGGCTAACAACCTCAGTGGCTTGACTAAGATCAATACTACTACAAACACATCTACAGGTTTGTCACGTAGACCTTCGGCTGCTCCTACAGTAGTAATAACGTCGTCTCTTGACTCCCCTGGTGGCACTGGTAGTAGTAGCGGTAATAATCATGGTTCTGGATCTCGCCCTCGCTCTGCTAGTGGTGGTCTTGGTGCCTCCACAAATGAACAACATACTGTAACAAGTTTGACCAATACTAGTACTACTGAGAGTATTGGTAGTAATCGATTATCTAAACCCACTATCACTCTAGGCCGGTCCTCAACTCGGTCCTCGAATTCCCGAGGCATTTTCGGCGGTCTTTTTAAGTCTTCTGGAAGGCCTACTTTGCATGATGAAACCTCGAGTCAATTGCCTGGTGAAAGTCGTGAAGAAGGTTGGAACGCAGACGTCGTGGGCTTTGTTCCTGATGCTCCTGTCAAGTTGAAATATGTCAGAGTACGGTCTCATAAGAAGTATCACAAGGATTTCAATCGACTCTTTCTTGCTCAGGAGTTGGTAGTGAAAGGCGACGAAAGCTGGCATAATAGAGTCGCTTCTAGAGCTTCCATATTTAGCAGTGTTGCTGGTGACCATCCGGCATTATCTCCCTCGAATTCTGGATTAGTTTCGCTTTCTGACAAAGACCCGGCCTCTGACAACTCGAAATCCGCAGTCTGGTGTGCCACGTTCTCTAGTGATGGTAGATACCTCGCGGTTGCTGGTGAAGACTGTATCATCAGAGTTTGGCAAGTCATTAGTAGTCCTAAAGATCGTGAATCTGGGGTATTCACAGATGATGCTGATGATGCGTCTAGTGTACGAGGGCGCAAACGTGCCAAATCCAGGAAACGGAACCTGCCTTATGCTCCTGTGTTTATAGAAACTCCTGTAAGAGAGTTTGTTGGACATACTTCAGATGTATTAGACTTGAGTTGGAGTAAAAACAACTTTCTTCTAAGCTCATCTATGGACAAAACGGTAAAACTATGGCATGTGGATAGGCCTTATTGCTTGGGGTCCTTTCTGCACGCGGACTTTGTTACTTCGATTAAGTTTCATCCTCAGGATGACAGGTTTTTTCTATCTGGATCGTTGGATTGTAGATTGCGATTGTGGAGTATCCCCGACAAGGAAGTCGCTTTCATGAAAATGGCACCGGATTTGATCACGGCTGTAGCATTCAGTCCCTCTGGTGATGTAGCTATTGCTGGCTGTTTTGGAGGTCAATGTCTATTCTTCGAAACGAATAACTTGAAGCTAATCAGCCAAATCCGTGTCAGGAGTAGCCGAGGTAGGAACTCTAAGGGTTCAAGAATCACAGGCATCGAACCTATCACAAGCAAGGATAATACTTATGATGATCGTAGTGTCAAGGTGCTTATCTCAACAAACGATAGTCGAATTCGAATCTACAATTTATATGATCGTAGCTTGGATACCAAGCTCAAAGGACACGAGAATGAGCAAGGACAAATCAAAGCTAGTTTCTCTGACAATGGTCAGTTTGTTATTAGTGGAAGTGAAGATGAGCGAACATATATCTGGCGACTTCCATCTACAGGTTCTGGAGGAACCAAAGAACGTCAAGATTATGAGTACTTCCATTTCAACAAGGCTCCAGTCACATGTGCTATATTTGCTCCTACCTTAACAAGAAGGATTCTTTCCGCGAGTAAAGACCCTGTTTACGATCTGTGTAACCCTCCTCCGGTCAAACTGACTCCTCCAGATGAATATCCTAACTCTATGAAAATGGAGGAGTCCTCGGAAGAATTCCCTGCTTTACCACCAGATACTGCAAAAACCCGTCACGAGGATGGTAATATCATTGTAACTACTGATAGGAAGGGTCTGATCAAAGTTTTCCGACAAGACTGCGCTTTTGAGAATAGGCGTGCGTTCCCAGAACTGGTGTCATTTATGCAGAAAAAGAGGCTCAGTTACATGGGACTGAGTCCTCAGCAAAGTCATAGAACCATTGGTGGTGGATCCATAAGAGGCCTACGGTCTAATGGATCACCTTCGTTGAGGGCTACTTCGCCAAGGTCGTCGTCTGGCTTCTTTGATTCTTCAAGGCTGAGAGATACTCTTTCTTTGAATACATCGCGAAGTTCTCTAAATGTCGCCTCAGAAGACAACACCAGAAGACACTCGCCGCCTGAAAACACGGAAAATAACAGTAATATGTTGTGTTGTACCAAGTGTGCATCTACAGAGTTCAAAGCCAGCAAAATCGACAACAAAATTGTGTTGATTTGTTCTGCTTGTAATACACCTTTGAAGGGATGATCAGAAGGAGCAGAACAACAACAGCAACAACAACACCAGCATTTTTGCTCTTGTTATCATAAGTTACGCTGAACTTTTTCCAGTGTAATTGTTGACATATTATCGTATTTGTCGTGCATACTCGTTGTTGTCTCTTAATTCCTTTTTTTAATTATGCATATATGGGGTGCTACTCAAAACATAATCTCTTGCTTCCCTCAATTCAAAAACCTTAAATTGTACACACCACTCCAAAACTGGTCTTAGCTCATTTCCCGGTGTATACCGAGTTCTTGTAACTATTATAATAATCAGATGGAACTATAATATACCTACCCAACTCTAATATTGTTCACTAATGGCATGGAGAAAAGAAAGAAAGCTGTGCTTCAACATAACATAATGTCGAGAGCAAAGAGGATGGAATGTATGCCGTTACGTCTAATCTATAAAGTCTTACAGGAGCTAGGCTTAGTAGCACTGTATAATTCACCTAGGGATGTCCACCTGTTGATTGTTAGCAAGTTTTTGCGAATGGTTGGATTCGGTCAAGTGTCCATCATATTGGTGCAGTATTTCAAATTGCTCGGGATATCAGAACAAAAAACTGGTTTATTTATGTCGTCTGCTTTGTTAGGAGACGTAGCTATTTCTTTCCTACTCACGGTAATAGCGGATGGTGTAGGACGCAAACGCATACTGGTTATCGGGTCTCTTTTGATGGGGTTCGCTGGTTTGGTATTCGCGTATAGTGAGAATTTCAGCGTGCTATTAGCGGTGTGCATTATTGGATTAATTTCTCCAAGTGGCAACGACCTGGGTCCGTTCAAAGCAATAGAAGAATCATCAATTGCACATATATTACCATTACAATACCGGTCTGATGTTTATGGTTGGTATGGGGTGATTGGTGGTATTGGCGCATCCTGTGGGTCTATAAGCGCAGGTTGGATTACCCAGCTTCTTGAGGATAAACTGGGCTACTCTAAACAGGCCTCCTACAAAGTCGTGTTTATAAATTATGCGTTCATTGCATCTTTGAAAGTGTTATCTTCGTTGATGCTTTCTAAGGACATTGAGCTCGAGGGTAGTAGCAGTAATGATGCCATTGCGGATGGCGAAACGGAAAGGCTCGTACAACCACTACCATCACAACAACAGCCGGATGCTACTACCGATCATAATGTTTGCAATAATAATTCTGTTAATATTCAGTCTCAAGCTGAAACTTACCAAGCTGCTACTCCAGAACCTCGTGCTGCTGCTGTTTCTGCCTCCTATATTCCAAAGATCTCCGTTGAATCTAAGCGAATCCTTGTATATCTATCGCTGTTATTCGCTCTGGATGCCTTTGCATCGTCGATGTCTCCTACATCTTGGATAAGTTACTATATTGAAAGACGCTTTGATCCAAGTGATGCTCTACTTGGTAGTATATTTTTCGCAATTGGCATGACTTCGTCTATCTCTTCGTTAGGTGGGTTGTCTATAGCAAGGCGTTTAGGCCCACTTTTGACAATGGTAGTTACACATCTACCATCGTCAATTATACTGGGACTTATACCGTTTGCTGAGACCCTTAAAATGACTGTTTTGTTATTAGTTTTGCGTGCGTGTACTCAGACAATGGATACTGCACCGAAACAGGCGTTTTTGGCTTCTGTGGTCTTGAAGAACGAGAGAACGGTGGTTATGGGTTTTATGAATCTTGTGAAGACGGCATCACAGATTTTAGGTACGTATATTACGGGATTCCTGGTGGGAAACAAGCGGCAGTGGTTGTGCTTTATCCTGTCAGGTTCGTTGAAAGTGTCGTATGATATTGGTATTCTGATATTCTTTGTCAACAGTGGTAGTCAGCGTATGAAAGCGGTCAAACCCTCGGTTGTTGCCGTACAACCTGTGGATTATTCTTAGCAATAAATTAAAAGTTGTTTCTTATTACTAGAGCTTTTCTCAGTTTTTTTCGGATTTACTGTAGCCAATATATGAATTCGGTGAATTGCCGTAACTGGAAATCCCGACAGTCGATCCGCCGTTTTGCCATTATGCCACTACGCTTTTCTTGTGTGAATGAAATACCATTTCTGTGGTATCCTCAATTACAAGCAAAGAAATTTCATCGATAGATATACAGTATGAACTCATAATTAAGGTTGTACGTGGTAGATCATTACTACATAAATCGCTCAATATTTATCACCTAAAAGTTACCCTTCAAAAAAGAGCTGACTATTTGCCCTTTTATATCGCCAACAATGTAAAACCGAATCTTAACCTCAGCAATGAATGTTGGATAAACCCAAAAAACCCGCCAAACGTCAAAAAATCGACGATTCAAAAACTTTTGATACTTTGAAAGACAGTTTACAGCAAAATGATGCAGTCTTAGAAGCTCTCGCTAGGGAGGAATCGACTTCCGAGAGTGAGGATGAGGATAAGGATAAGGATAGGGATAAGGAAAAGGTCGAGGATCGATATGATCACGAGTCTGTAAAACTTGTGACAACCTCAGGAGCTGATTCAGGAGATAATTCAGGAGCTCATTCTTATTCCGACTCCGGATCCGAGCTCGACGCAGAAGATAATTGGGAATCTGTAGAATTGGATGTTCTCAATACCAACAAGCCTTCTGATATGGTTTCTGTGACCTTTGAGGACAGGAACAAGCAGCTTAGAAGGCAGCGCCGAGTAGCCGCTGCTAAAGCTCTTCAAACTAAAGATGCCAAAAAGAAACAGCTGACTCTACACATATGCCATACTCAGTGTCTTGTTATGCATGCTAAGACAATCAATCGCTGGCTTTGTAAGCAACGACTTGTGAATGCTTTGAAAAAAGCAGTTCCAACGGATATAAGAAAGGAAGCTAAGAAGTATCACCGACGAGTGGCCAACGGCACGTTAAAAGGAAAGTCTCATGCTTTAACATTCGATCAGTTGATTCTGTTGTTAGTGAAATGGTGGAGAAAACAGTTTAAGGTAGTTGCTTCTCGTTCTTCTCCAGCAGGAAGCGCAAACAGATCTGACCCTTTTATTGGTTCACGGAAATTACTTGACGACGAAAAAACTGGCATGAAAATGTACATTTCATCAGCTTTAAAGTTTACAGGAACTGTAGAAGTCGGTGGTCAACTGTTTGTCGCGGTATTAAGAGCTCTAGGATTCGATACACGCTTAGTGTATTCACCTCCTGTAGTCGACTATGACATCAGAGAACGTCACAGTGGCACAATCCCAGACTTGTACTTATTTCCATTGTTTTGGGCGGAAGTATACGATGATAGCCGAGCTAGGTACGTTTCTGTGGATCCTTTTGTGCTGGTGAACCCTATTCATCCTGAAAAGTGTCCTGCAGCAGCATTCGAACCGCACGGGCCAGAAGCTGGGAATATGAAGATGCATTATGTGATCTGCTTCGATTACAAAAACAGTATCAGAGACTTGACTCCTAAATATAAGGCCGCCGAGCGTCTGACGAGGTCTCTGAGTGGGTTCCGTGACTCAGCTGCTGCCAAAGCTTATGGTAGCTATTTATACTTTCTGGAACGGTTCTGTAGCAGGATTAAAGACCATGACACAATACTTGAGTTCTTACGTAATGAGTCCAAGATGCTCAAACGCCGTATGGAATTAGCGGGTATTCCTCGTGTTTTTCCCAATAACGTTGCTGGTTATAAGAAGTACCCTGCTTTGGTTTTGGAGTCACAGCTACCGAAAACACATGCTGTCAGTCCGGGATCGCAGTCGTTGTATGAATTCGCCGATCCTAAAACCGGCAATTGTGAACGCGTTTATTTATGTTCCTCGATTGTTATTTGTAGATCAAAGCAGTCCTGGATCAAAGATGCGAGAGTTGTGAAAGCTGACGAAAAGCCCTTACGTCAGGTAGATGCGAGAGCACTGACTATAAATGGACAGAGGAGGGTCCTGGAGTTGACCTTGGATGATGATCGTGAAGGCCATATTTACACAGATTTGTATTGTTATAACCAAACGGTTCCGTATGTTGCAACTCCTGTGACCGACAGTGGTGTTCTCCCTAAAAACGAATACGGGTCTATCTTCATGTTCCGACCGGAGATGATTCCTTCTGGTGCCAAACATATGTTGCATCCTGGAATAGAAACCACTGCTAAAAATTTAAGCATTAATTTTGCTCCTGCTTTGGTGTCGTTTGAGTTTAGACGCAAGAACGCATATCCTGTGCATAAAGGCATTGTTATTGCTTCACAGAATGAATCAAAGTTACTCGAAGCATGGAGATTAGACTATCGCCAACGTATACTTGAGCTGAGTCGCAAAAAATGCCTAAAAGCATTGAACAGGTGGAGGCTTTATGTCAGAAGACTTCATCTACTGCAAGATTTGAAAAGGAAGTATGGATAAGTAAAGTGGTTCAATAGTATTTGATTATTTGGTTGATATTCTATAATGGTCAGATATCATTAGGGGTCGGATGTGGCTTGATTAGAGCTTATGCTTATGTCTGTCTCATATGATCTACTTGATATTACTTTGCTTTACAGTTGCTTCTTTTTCTTTGGCTCTGCCACGGGACCCCTGATGTAATTATATGCAGTGCCATATAAAGCACCTATTATGGTGCCCATGTAAGCTCCAATAAGAATAGTTATAGGCCATTGTTGCCAGGGCCTATCCCAGTCCAAAGGAATGGGAATAGCACCCATCCAAGCACCTATCCATGTACCTACTGCCGCTCCATATACACCGTCAAGTCTTAGCTTTGTGGATATAATCTGTTTCCAGACATCCGCATCGAGGTTATAAACGTATACCAAAGGTTGAACGGATAGAACGGATATGTGAGCAGAGCACAACAACGTCTCCATCAACAGCGAATCAAAAGGCGCACCGAAGAGAATCAGGAGGCCAAGTACCAGTACTGACATGACTAATGAGACAATTGTGGATAAAATTGCCGTCTAGGGCTGTTAGTTGTTTTCTGTCAATAAATATATGGAATACAATATGTTACTTTGCTTGGCTTAACTTCGCTTATACTTACGCTAACTCGCAATTGGAAAGAATCCACAGTCTTTTTATAAGCAGAGACAATGTCCACACCTCCAGCTACACAGTAGAGGATTTGTATACCGACTACCATGGGAAGTGTCTGGGCTAATGCTAATGCTTGATGTTCTAATAGGCCACTTCTAGTCAACAGGTGCCAGACAAACCCAGCCAGGGTCGTTGAGTACACGGAGCTAGGGATCCATGAGGGTATGGAAGTCTTCGGCTTCGTGACTCGAGTAATTGCAGGGTGATTTGGCCTTTTAGTTGGCATTTTGGGCTGTTGTTGTAAAGAAGAGTTTGAAGAAAGCCGAGCACTGATTTAAGATGATATTCGAGTTTTTTTTCGGAAAATTCGAGCCCCGCACGGCTGGAAAATGTTCCGTGTATTTCGTGGATCAGAACAGAACAAGTATAATATGTAAATATATTATAAATGTACAGTACATGTATATATAATAATCATTAAATTATAGATTCATGAGATATGCGATGAGTTAGATATAGTCAAGAGACTTTTCTACTCCTGAAAGGCACTGGTGTACTTCCTGTAAACCGTTCTTGCCCAACCGTCTTGAATACATGTACTGCTTCTCAGCACTGAGCGTGTTGAATCTGGCGATGACATGATAATCTAAGAGGGGTTTACGCGCTGCTTGGACCTGTCCAGTAACCAACTGATCCGTCATACGATGCATTCGCGGATTCAAGCACGCGTTATGCTCATCTTTTTCAATGATTTGCTGCTGAATGGCAAACAGAGTTCGGTAACCCTGCTCAGACAATGGCAAAACACAGGACAAACTACCGTCATCAGAGCCAATTATAGGCACTAATTTCGGTTGTTCCTCCATATTATCGGCAACTGCAGCGGTTTCCTCTGCGAGTACCATAGAACGAGAGATCTTGCCTGTGAAAAACTCCGACCGTCGAACTAATCGCTGGCCTTGTAATGACTGTGGGTCCTCAGGATCGTACTGTAAGATATGCAGTTTCTGATCCCTGTCGGCAACAGTTATAAATAACTTGCCATCATGAACAATAAACTCCGCTGACGTGGTCTCTAAGTTCTGGTAATCCTTTCCAACTAGTGTCATTCGGTAAGGTTCCTCGCCGAAACCTACTAACCAGACGCTCTTCAGGGCATCGGAAAGTAGAACAAAGTTCTTGACACTCTTACAGTCAACCACAAAGATATTAAAGTCGATAAACGCAACAGGAATCACGGAGTTATCTTCTGCCAAACTTCTCACGACTATCTTTTGTCCCTGTGCAACCATAAGGTAACCATTCACAGATCCTACCTTGGATGTCGCTGTTTTCACGGCTTCTTTGATGATTTCTTTCAGCCTATGATTTGTTTCTGGTCGACCAGGTTCCGGAACAACGTCAATGACATTGTATATGTAGTAGTTACCTTTGGACGCCAGATCTTCGCCTCTAAGGTAACTTGTGGCGAACGCAATCACTTCTTTTTTGGTTTTAGATGTATCCATTTCAAGAACCAAAGATTTGATATCAAGAACCACTTCATTTTCTTCCAGTTCAATAGTATCTATAGGAGCCCAGACCATAGGAGATATCAACTTGACTTCACCAATGAAGTTGTTAGCAGCTGGCACTGGCTCTGGTGTTGACTCCTTTGTATCTTCATCTGGCTGCTCTTCTGTATCTTCAGGTGGGATCGAAAGTACACCAGGAATCGGTACCCCATCTTCATCAACGGCTTTATATGGAACTACCTTTGCAGTAGATACCGCATAAGTATTACTAGCCTCATGATAGCACATTCCGGTAATAGTACTGCCAATTTTGATCTGTTTGGCCGGAAGAAGATTACCGTAATCAAATTCAGTGTCTAAGTTGGCGATTCTAGTAATGGACTCATCCGTAGTGTATGCAAAACCTTTATAGACTAGTTCCGTATTGAACTGTGTAAATCCATAAACTGGTTGATTGGTGAGTCTATGAAGTCTAGGCGGACTTTGAGACGTCTTCATGAGCATTAAAGGATATGATCCGGTAATGACAAGACCGGAATAGTCGTTGATATCGGTGAAAGGAATCAGTTGAATGCTATCCGATTCATTTGCTTTGACCAAAGACGAGGCAGGTTGAGATAGACTTTTAACAAAGCAAACTTGCTCTCCGACTATCCGGACATTGTATAAAATAAAGTCATTCTTCTTGCTTAGTAGTCCTAAGTATTGTGATTTGGCAATGCCGTCACCCAGCATAAAAAGCGATATCTTTGAGAACTCCAGGGGTACAAATCCAGATGCCGCTGCTCCATTTAAAGACGCAGCTGCAGCCTCGGACTCAGCTGCTTTAGCTGCTTTACTATCTTTGGATGCTTTGGTAGAAGATGCGGATTTCGTTTTTACAGTGCTTGTCACCGATTCCGTGAAACAAAACGGCAACTTGTTGATACCTTCAAGGAATAACCTCTGTTTAGTGTCCTGGAGATTTATCATCTTCAAGCCAGAATCGTCTGAAAGAAGCAGCACTGGCTCTGGCTTTTTCTCCTCATCCTCTTTGCTTAGCTGTTCATCCTCTTCCTCATCTTTTTTGGAGGTCCTCTTCCGTTTGACACCTTTTTTAACCGCAGGAGTGCAGCTTCGGACAATATTGGTAAGCGTCAAAGCCACGCTGTGCGCCGTTTTCGGTGTATCAGGAATACTCTTTGACTTTTCTAAGACAGGTTTCCCGGTTTTTGCGTTGATATGTGCAGAATAAAGCAAGTATGAGCCATCATTAACGAAGTGCAAAATTAAGTAAGGGTCACAAATTTGTGCAAATGACACCGTATAATCAAGTTCAATCTCCTTGATTTTTTGGAAGTCGGAATCAAAATAAGTGATGCCTGCCTCATGCACTTGTACAATCATGGCTCCATTAAGAAGAGTACCAGCGACAATGGTCTGGCCTTCAGAGGTTGCATCGTAATCCATGGTGACGTCATTGAAGGCTCCATCGTCCATTTTGTAAAGGATAGAAGATGAAGCAGTGGACGCTAAGAGAAACGTATCATAAGGATCGATATCACTTTCACCAACCAGTTGACTTTGAGGTGCTAAAGTCCATAATTTGATTACGCCTTCAAACAGGAAATCAGAGATAAGAGTAGGTCTTATTGATCTGTTGAAGACACATAGAGCACCTGAAATATCGGCACCAGTAGCTGCGACAATATCACAGCAGTTGTCTACTGGGTCTTCAAAGGACAAATTCGACGTGGCTTTGTATGGATTCGGCCAACCCATTACTAGTTTACTAATGGGACCATAGTTAGGTAGAATGTCGTGGATAGTAAACAAGATCCCGGCATCTAAGTTGTCATTACTACCTTTTTTGGTTTGTTTTTTGTTAGACTTCCTGTTATTTTGAGAGGTTTCGTCATAAATATCCTCGCCGTAAATGGCATCCAGCTCGTCGTCATCATCGACTGTTTTGCTGACAGCCATCTTCTTTTTGCTAATACTACCAGCAGCAGTAGATTCAACAACATTGTCCTCTATAATGTCACTCTCAACTTCTCCTTCATATGACCACTTTAATATTTTAGCGTCGTCAGAATTGCTGCCGACAAATATAAGCCTTGATCCAATTCTAGTAACAGTCAACGGTCGAGGCGCAAATATGTCGCCTTCAGAAAGAGGCTGTAGCTTGAGTCCGAGTATCCTTCGACCTTCTAATTGGAACTTGACTAAATACAAAGAACCTTCTTCTAGTATAAGCAACACTTCTCCGCGATTCGCGTCCATAGTGACAACTCTACAGCCTTCAAGACGCAAATTCAAGTCCGATTGATCAGAGATTTTGAAGTCTTCAGAAACCATTTTTTTGGAGAAAACATTGACAGCTACTCCACTAGTGTTTCCCGAGGAGTCTACATGGAACATATGGTTAGCACCTATCAAAAGTGAACCGTTTAGAGGTGCTGGTAGAGGCACGAGCTGGTCTAAATCATGAGGTAAACCGGTCACTGATGTAATGACAACGGATGATTTAGCGGCTACATCCATGGATAGCACGAGATATCTCACGGTGTTTTTATGAATAGGCATCAAGCCAGTCCAAGTGAGACTCGGCTGGAAGATAATTGCCAATGTAGGCTGAGTATATTCCGGCAGAAATTTCAACGAAATGATATGCGAAATGGATTCGTCTAATTGGTCAGAAGACAGCAAAACGCTCGGCAGAAACGTGCTTTTAGAGCTGGATGTTTTTGCTGTACTGTTGTCTTCGAACATTTCATCGTTTCTGAAGGGCAAAAGTGCAACCATATTAGGTTGGTAGACCAAGCATAGACAGCTACTTGTAGCATCCACAGAAAAGTAAGCTTCGAAATCCTTGTCGAAAAAATGCATCGTTTGAAGATCTTTTTCATAGAAATGTATGCTAAGCGGAGAGAACCTCAACTCTTTTGGGTTCCACTTCATAATTACTAGCTTCGCATGCTTGAACGATATAGCTAAACACGAATCTGTATTGCTACTATAACCATTGATGGACACGGAATGGAAATCAGTGACATAACCATCTAAGTAATACTCGTTGACTAGTACGAATTTGTAGCTGGTATTCTCTTTCGACTGCATCAGAGTCATTTCACCACCTATAAACGAGTCTGTTCCAGCGATGGTGTCATCAGCATCCGCTGCTAATGCGTTGGAATCATCCTCTAGGGCTTGTTCCACAGTTACTAGAGCCAGGCGGAATATCTGCAGCAGATCCGAGCCTTTCAGGACCAGCAGATGCTCTACGCCTTCCAGAACAATTGGTATGCTCTTTCTAACTACGGTGGGTCCACTCAATTGTTTGTATAAATGCATGGTTGAGAAAGGACGCCAGGAATTGGAGTTTAGTGGTAGGAAGACTCGACAATTCTGTGTGCAACGAAGTATTTCGGGGGAAGTTTTGCTGGAAATGTTACCCGGAAGTACCGGAGAAGATATGGCACGGCTATATATGGATACGATTAGGAATAGATAGGCTGGAGGTTCTGTTGAATCAACAGATAGTTACAATACATATATATCTTATATATATGGCTTCTTTTGCGATTATTTCCTAGTGTGGTGATTTGCTTGTATGTTTAGTCAGGTAGGTATGTTGATATAGCCTCGAGACTTGGTTTTCGGTTTGATCCACTAATCTGCTGATATGCATTGTCGACCAGATATCGCTCCGCACAGGAAATTCGCAGACAATTTCATAATGGATTTTTCGGGCAAATTTACAGTGGGTTTTACAATGTGATATTCAGATAAGCCTAAACAAGAAATAAGAAATGAGTAATCAGAGCGAGAGAACCGTCCGCGTGTGAAGAGCACAAACTTCGTCGATTTAATTTCCTTTCGCTGTAGTCCGACGGACGACGGACGCACGCCATTCAGCCGTTAATTAACATTCCAACATTAGATTTTGCTAATTACGGCACAAATTTCGGTGCAAATTTCGGTACCAATTTCTTCTTTCCTACTCAAACGTTGTTTTTGTTTTTTGTTTTCTGATTTGTTCTTATAAGACTTTCCTCCCCCTGACTCTCTTTCTTTCTTCGCACTTTTCCACTCACCGATTTCGCTCTCGCTTAGACCGACCGGCTTTATTTATTTCCGCCCTTTGTGTGGAAATTTTCACTTCCGAAGTCTCGAATCCCTCCACCACCTTACAACCACCAAGCCAGGCAGTTTATTGATTCCTAGAAAGGTTTTATTTGTTCGGAGTATTTAGTATAATATTTCATAATCATATTAACATTGATATTATATCGGTACAATGTCCACTGAAGAAAGCCCTAAGACACTCAGCAGTCTCGGAGGATTCGCGGCAGGAGCATTGGCCGCTTGTGGAGCGGTCACGGTGACTAATCCGATCGAAATTGTCAAAACTCGTATGCAATTACAAGGAGAACTGGCGGCTAAAGGCACTGCTAAGAAAGTCTATACAGGTACTGTTCAAGGTATCTATACGATTATTAAAAATGAAGGTTGGTTAGCGGCCCAAAGAGGTTTATCTCCTGCTTATATCTACCAGATCGGTTTGAATGGTTGTCGTTTAGGGCTTTATGAGCCTACGCGAGCCATTCTTTATAAAATCGCGGGTTACGGTGCAAATGACCAACCTTTGATATTAAATATGATGGCAGGTTCCTTGAGTGGAATTATGGGAGCTGTAGCAGGGTCTCCCTTTTATTTGATCAAGATCAGAATGCAATCTTATTCGCCGAAATTCCATGTCGGAGAGCAAACTCATTATAAAGGAATATGGGACGGTTTAAGTACCATATGGAAATCCGAAGGTTTCCGAGGACTTTACCGAGGCGTGGACTCTGCCATTTTGAGAACTGGTGCTGGGTCTAGTGTACAGTTGCCTATATATGGTATTGCCAAGCGATTTATTGTAAAGCATGACTTGATCCGGTCGGAAAACACCATCAACTTGACTGCTAGTGCTATCTCTGGCCTGGGTGTCTGTATTGTGATGAATCCATGGGATGTGCTGATGACACGAATGTACAATCAAAAGGGCGATTTATACAGGAATCCCATAGATTGTCTGGTGAAGACAGTCAAGATAGAGGGTATCTTTGCATTATATAAAGGATTCGTGCCACATTTGTGGAGAATCGGGCCTCATACGATTCTATGCTTGACACTGAATGAGCATACTACCAAGTTTGTGAAGAGGCTTGAGGGTGTTCCATTATAGCGTTCCGTTCTAGCGTGATGCAATATGTATACCTTCGGCGGGTGACCGCTTTGTGGGTGGGAGCGATGGATTGGCACTAGAAGTAGTATGTATAGGATAGAATAATTCACTTTTCTGACTTTGGTGTGGTAATCTGTTGTTGTGGCCGTGTTTTTGACATGGATCCAAGAAGTTAATATATCTCTATATATATATACATATATATATGGGTACTGTATACAGACCATGATCACATAATCTCATGATCTGGGTTCCAGTTTGATACAATTTCAGCATAGAAATTACCGGATTCTAGATATCCACGCAGCTGAATTGTTCATGTATCAAGCAATAGTGTGACAGTACCAGCTAGTATATATACCAATTAATCAATTATTATAGTAATATCAACGCAAGTCCAAGATAATCCATCTAACCAATGAAATCAGCTTTAAACAGCCCTAAACAGCCACTTCACTAGGAGCCACATCGGTAGACTTGATACTGGTCTCCTTGGAATCGCCCTTCCATCCATAGGTCGCCGCCAGTCTATTATCTAAATGCTCTTTGGCTGTTAGGACCTTGTTCTTGGATTTAGCAGCATTCGCACCTCGGCCTTCAATACTACTAATTATCGGACTAGGAACAGGCTCTAAAAGAACATCTGATACAG
Source organism: Daia ofunaensis (assembly GCA_003707925.3). Lineage (NCBI taxonomy): Eukaryota > Fungi > Ascomycota > Dipodascomycetes > Dipodascales > Trichomonascaceae > Daia > Daia ofunaensis. The sequence goes on along the minus strand of PPMC03000007.1, from coordinate 106,781 downwards.
GGTGGCAGAAGTAGACCATTGCATACCTGTCTTTACCAGTTTCTTGCAGATGCTTAGGGAACTTGACCCTATGCAACGACGACTTCAAGTAACCTGCCGTCCAAAAACTCAGAATATCGGCGATATTGATGATGATAGGAGGACAACTATTAGCATCTTTTGCAGGGTAGAATTTCACGGGTTTCCATTCCTTGTCGGTGCCGGAATAAATCTCCAAGCCATCTTCACCTTCTTTCTGGAACAACAATGTCAATGATCCATAATCCGTATGGGCACCTGCACGAATGACTTCCTCAGGTGCAGCGGATTTCTGGCCATGATAATAAAGGAATCGCAATATAGACGCTGTATCGTTTTCTTCATTAGCGTGTCTCTGTACAAACCATTCATCACCTCCAGCCTGAGGATCTATTTGCAAGCCTTTACCGACTAACTTCAACAGTTTGGAAGTCAACTGTTTACATTTACTTTCGAATGCGACTAATTTATCTAATCGTTCTTCGAAAAACGGAGGCAACTGCTTTGCAGGTACACCGTTGTGGAATTGGCCGAAGTTGAATGCTTCTTTAGGATCGCCCTTCTTCTGATCCTCAGGGTTCAGCACTTCCAATCCCATTTTAGAATAACCCATATTGTCAGTTCCAATAGGGAACTTGAGTTTCTCGTCTTCAGGAAGCTCGAAGTATTGCTTGGAGATTTCAAACATATCGTCGACATCTTTGGCATTGAAATCACTGCCTTCGATGAATACGAATCCCACGGTATGGGCTGCTTCGACAAGCTTATCAGCAGCAGTTTGGTCCATAGTGGAGATATCCACGATAGGAACGTAGTCAGTCATGGTTTATAAAATATACGAGATGATATCAGATAAAAATATATCGGTGTTTTGAGTAGAGAATATATAAGAACAAATATGAGTTTGTCCTTGGTTTTCGCTGGCTTTATCTAGTTAATATAATTAAAACTAGATCAAATGAAATATTTCTGGTGGTTATATCTAGGGATCAAGCAACGAGCAAAACCTCGATATTTAACAATTTCGGAGTCGATCCAAGATACCGCGGCTGTCCGCGGGAAAATTGAAAGAAAGGCTGTAGCGAACAGTCAAAATCGATACCTGCTTGATTAGGAATCGAATGGTATGGTTCAAAGTGAGGTGAGTCGGGTCTCGGGCGAGTCCAGTGAAAAACGATACGGCAATATCTTTTGGTAGGCTCGCCTAAACGGGCAAGTTTAACCGGCCGTGAGATTAGCCTTGACAGACAATGAATTGAAATAACAAGGTTTACAAGTTTAGAAGAGACTGACGAACGTATGTACATATAGTGAATACAGAGATCGTCAGTACAGATAGGTAGGTAGATGACACCTACGTATTGGACATTGGTGAAGACAGGTGCCTACCCAGGGTCTCTATCCAGGGTCTATTTAGATATGCCCACTGGAGTACGATCGTCTGTATTAGTCTAAAACGGTCGCTATATCTCCATGTTCACAACGGATATCGCTTGTTTTAGCGGCATATATTGATTTTCAGCACCCTATTTCCTAATGAATTTTCAGTTTGAATCCCAAGTTTAGTCAGTACTTTGGTTGTTTGTGCTCTAATGTCGCCTATCAGGTCTAAGATATTCAAGCCTCAAATGATATACCGATGAACTTGGCTTGGTCCATGAGAGCACGCTCCCTATTGCTCCACAGCTGTCTACCCCCAGAATCTGGTGTTTCGATTTTATAGCCCGACAACCAAAAATCTGCATTTTAAGACCGTAAAATACCTTTTAATCCCTACATTCCTAATCGAATTTCAATAATGTTCAATTTTATCGTCTTTTCCATGCTCAGTAAGGGGGTTATGAGATGTATAATCTCGTTTCTGTAGCTCCCCACCGAAGTTCCCTCCAAACTCCCACCAAAACTCCCTTCCAAACTCCCATTCCCAACTCAATTCTTTATTCAGTTTTGAGTGACAACTCAACTCAAACTCTCCAAGATCCAAGACTGTGTCAATACACGTTTCTTCTACACGACGCACAATGTTTCACGGAAGTAAGTAATCCCATCCATACCACCCCATCATAGCCACTACAAGAAATTGCTTTTAAGATACAGACACTAACTTCTTAGTACGCTCGCTGGACCAGTTCACGCATGGACGTAGATTAGTCCGTACGTTACCAATCACCTCGTTGAAAGGAGCTACTCTAGGTGTAGATGCTAGCTATTTCATTATACGAGCGCTCAATGCAGCCAACCATCGCGAGCCGTTGCTCAATGCCGTTGGAGGATTCCCTGCAGGGTTAGAAGCAAGCTTGGATTCGTTTGTTCAAGGACTCAAGTCCCAGGATATAGAGGTGGTGTTTGTGTTCAAAGGATTGACTCTGCCCCCTTCCGACAAGCCATTCCCCAAGTTTGATCCTTTAGCATCAAACAGAGAGAATGCTTGGTCGTTGTATACTAAAGGAGACGTCGATCAGTCTGTCATGGCTTTCCATGAAACGCGTTTTTTCGACGCCTATGGTAACAGGCAACTGTTGACGTTGTTGATCCAGAAAAAAATCAGATATATTGTGGCTCCTTTTACTGCTAACGCCCAGTTGGCTGCCATGTCTGTGGAAATACCTTCGTTCAGTGTAAACAGCAAGGTCAATGGAGATGGATCGGAATCGTTCAATGTAACTATAACGGATAACGCGGTCCAGGAACCGTTGTTAGATGCCATTTACGCTTCTACAGATGTCATGGTCTATCCAGGAGTAGACCGGGTCATCTCAAGTATCGACATTGGTACTAATGGTGCAAATCCTAGCAGTGGCACGTTCCAGTATATTAGTAAGCGGTCTATTCTCGCGGAGTTAAACGTCAATAACGAACAGTTTGCCGAGTTGGCTGTCACTGTTGGTTGTGAGCTTAACAGGGCTACGTTCCCCGTTCTCAACAGTCTTGTGGCTGCGAACCCGAACTCAACGTTTATTAAAGTCGCAGCGGACTTGCTTCAGTCGCATGGAGGTTCCATGTTACCTGCCATTATGGCGGTGCCTCCTCCTTTACCTGATGCGGACTCTGTGCCTTATTTTATCAGGTTCCAGAAAGCTATGCTATGCATAGACCACCAGCCAGTTTTGTACCCGAACGGCTTGGTTTGGCCTATAAAATTCGATGAGGTTCCCATGGAGCTTCATGAAATTATCGGTCAAAGGCTTCCTGATGAGTTGTTTTTCTATCTATCTCGGGGCTTGGTAGGACCTGAACTACTCAAAGCTTTGTCGCAAGGTTTATATGTAGAGAATGTACCTTCAGATGGTGGAGATGCTTTGGAGTACCGAAACTACGTGTCTGGGCCTATAATTAAACTACTGAGTAAAGCCTTGTCGTATTTGACCCAGGTCCTACACAGATATTACCAGTATAAATCTATCAAGGCCGTAGCTTGGTACCAACCAACTGCAGAAGTCAGTTTCCAGCAGATTTCTCCGCCTTTGTATGTGAGTATCGGTCGGCAATGGCGTGTCACTGACTCTGTTATTGACAAGGTTTTAGCATCAGGTCAAAGTTCAGAACCAAAGGAAGGCATTGTCAGTCTTGGTGGATTGATCCAACTGCTAGAATCCAACGAAAAGTTCGTTAAAGAGTCTGCCACTCCGACACCAAAAGGCACGATTGTCACTTTTACTACCGACCGAGAAATACTTTTCAACACTTATGCTAGAGCTCTACAAACACTGGAGTTTATCAAAGACGATCACACTCTGAGTCCTTGGGGCCAAGTGCTTGCTGCAGCCTTATCGCATAACAACAACAGTGGAGCCAAGTTCGCCGAGCAGCTTGTCACTGTAATTGGACTTCTTAAAGAGAAACTTGTCCATGGTGAGCCGTTCAAGCCTCCTTATCCTGGTGGACCTATCGGAGGTTCTATTGAGGATAAGTCGCATGCATTACTGGTCTCAAGGCTGGCAACTTTACTTCGTTTGCGATATACAAAGCCTTATACAGGACCTTTAAGCAGAAGCTTGTTGTCTTATCATTCAGTGGTGTCCAAGCAAATCCAAACCCAACGAATTCTTTTTGAATCTGTTTTGATTTCGCTGCTTGCCAACGGAGATGCTGACAGATTAGCTCGAGAAGACGATGAGCAATGGTGGTCTCTTATCAAGGAGATGCCCTTCTCAAGCAGTCCTGGTTCCGCTAATGGGGTAGCCATGAAGACATACCTGGATGAATATGCGGTCAAGCAGGACAAGGATGCTGCCAAAAAAGCCTTGGAGACTTCATTTGAAAAGTCTCAGGATGTTTTGCGCGATGTTTCCTTGGTATTCGACTTTTGGGATTGCATCATGGCTGGTGTAGAAGTTGGTAAACAGCTGTCGATTATTGATGCATCTGTAGCCAGCGACATGTCTAAGACCAATGCTTGGCTCGAGCCTCGGCGTTTTTAGAAACGAAAAAGACAAGACCTCCAGTGCAACGCATCTAATTATATTGTATTAAACATGTTATAAGATTCAACGGTTTTGATGGAATAAAAATAACAATTAATGAGTTGGTCTTTCAAAAATTATGAAATAATAATAAAAAAAAAGAACTTCTAACTTTTTTCAGGCCAACTTGCTTCAATGAAACAGGTTGGCATGCACCATCATGAGATTCGATTATAATAAAAGTCAATGATATGCCTTAATTGCTGATGCAAAAAAGTTGTGTCGTTTTGAATGAGCGAAGGATCCGATGCGCACGGTTTTAATTGCGCGAAGACTGTGCTGAGAAGCCAGAGCCGAGAGTACCACGAAGTGTGCCGGTAGACAATGTCTGTCGTGACGTTCCTACAGCATTGTTCAATCCATTGGTTACATTGTTACCACGAGAAAGCCGCGCTGCTCCGGCAGAGCTGCTGCTGGCAGTATTCGTAGTAGTCGCAGTTTGGTCAACAGCTCCAGGCTGAGACCCAGACTGAGAAGAATGCTGTTGAGAATGTGACGATTGATTCTGTGACCCACACGTGGTGTTGCTCACCCCGCTACTAGCACTGCTGCTGCTGTTGCTACTGATACACCAATGACGGTGATAACCCCACGCGCTCAGCTGGCACTCCTTGCTACAATACTTGGTTCGCTTGCATCGTCTGCATTTAGCAAACTGACGAGGAAATAGCTCCCATTTACCACACTCAAAGTTTGCACATTGCCGAATTCCTCCCTTTGTATCGTCCTTTCTGCATGAGTTTCTCATAATGACGCCTGCCCAATATTGCATATCTCTAGGGAACATTCTCAATGTGAACTTCTCCACCAGTGGGAAAACATTGATAGTCTCTCCCATGTATTCAATATCGATATCAGACGACTGTTCAAAGTCATACGAGTCATAATCAAGGTCTGATGATTCCTCTGAAGAAGTACCAAATTCTTCCGACATGGTCATGTTCACAAGTTGGAACTTGCTTCTGTGATGCTGCTTGTGGCTGTGGTGATGATCCTTTCGCTTACCCTTGCGATCAGTCGTCTTCGGGGCCGAGTGCTTTTCGTGGTCGTCGTGCTTTTGCTGTGAGTGGTGTTCAAACTCTTCTCCTCCGTCGATCATCATAGAGTCGTTGTCGTAGACACGGTTATAATTATCATTGTCACAATCCTGGTCTTGATCTCGATTACAAGAACACGCGGTTTTCTTCTTCAAGAAGCAGCTCTTCATAAGAGGAGGTTCTGTAGGGTCTCGTACGGAAATTTGCGGTACCAAGTGCGAGGCTTGCAAATCATGTCTTAGATATGCGTACTTGGACACGAATGCGAGAATCTCCAGCGACCAAATCACATCCTCTTCACGAGGAATCATTACATTGTTGTGAAAGTTCCTGGCACTAGCGGAGGTCGTACCCGTGGTAGGGCTCGCGTTCACGGTGGACTCTGCTCCAGGGTTGGTATTTTCCGTATTGAATCGCTGAGGTATCACATTTGCATCCGACTCAGGAGATGTCGAACGTACGTCTACAATGGCAGGGGCCTGAGGAGCCTGGGGAGGTTCAGGGACTTCTGGTATTTGCGATGTTTGAAGAACCTGAGGAGGCTGAGGGGGTTGAGGGACGGAAGGAACATCCAATCTGGAGGATCCTGTCATTAGTACTTCTGCTTGCGCGTTAGGGAAGCTTTGTATGTCCTCTTGGATGTTTTCCTGCAGATTCTCGTTGAAAGGTTGTCTCTGTTCCTGACGATCCGCACGGCTGGACACATTGCCCCTTGCATGAGCATGGAACACCGCGTTGGAGGCCTGAGAATGTAGCGGAATACGATTGAAAGCCAACGCGTAGGCGCTGCCATCAGCACTACTAGCACTGCCGTTGTTTGATGAACCACTATTGGCAACAGAGGCGGTGGCGGATGCTATTGCCGAGGCTTGTAAAACATTGGTAGCAAACGAGCCTCCTACAGCAGAAGAGGATCTCTGCGTACTTCTTTCCGCAACGTTAGGGGACGTGTCTTCAACCACCCCAGTATCCTGAGAAGACGATTGCTGCTGCTGTTGTTGTTGTTGTTGAGACGAATAACTATCCTGTGAAAGAGCAAAGTCCAAAGGTTCGGTAGCAGCCGTAGAAGCAGAGGCCACCGACATGGTGGATGCTGATGCTGATGCAGTGGATGCAGTGGACATAAAAGACGATGCGAGAGATGGAGCATAGCTAGATGACTGTCCTCGAGCTTGGCTGTCTCGGATAGATGTAGATGTAGATAGTGTAGATGCTGATGCTGATGCTGATGCCATAGATCTGCTAGGGGCCGTTGTCAAGGCATGTGCATGCGCGCTGGTAGTACTTTTACTGCATCTGGCCGTACTAGAGCTCTCTAACACCGCTTGTTTTGTGCAATCCATGGTTTGTAGATAGTTGTCCAGAATCGTAGCAATCACAGGTACCACGCCTGCTTCCACGACTCTTCTTCGGACGGTTTCTGTGCCCCGCGTACCCAGGAAAACCAGGCACTGTAACGCGAGGATCCATTTGAATGCTATCAAGCTCGACTTGTACGTGTCGTCGATATTGTCATTGTTGTTGTCTGCAGTTGTGGTGTTCGTGGCATGAACATCGCCAGAATCACTTCCATTAGACATGGACATTTCCGACTTGTCTGGTCGTCTGCAGCTCTTCAAAATAGCCACCAGACGCTCTAAACCGCCGTCTACACATAATGTCTCTCTTACTCGAGCGCTATTAGACGCGAGTGTGGACAAATGATAAAGTGAGTTGATCAGGGGCTTGTCGCTGGAGCAATCCAAGGCTCTTCTATCGTACAGAGACGCCGTAATAGAGACGCTTGCTCTATTCGAAGGCACTGAGCGAAAGTTGGACTCTCTCATCACGTGTCTTCCTGACTGGTGTGGTAGCGGTTGTGATGGTGGTGTTGTCCTCTCCTATAGATAGATGTATATATATTTGCGTGGAGTATCAAGTTCAAGTGGCGTAAACTGAGCTGCGTGCCTGACTGGTTTTGGCTTTTGGTTCAACAAAAACAACACAACTCAAACACACAAAACACAACTTATAATCCTGGTAAAGAGAGTCCTTCGTTCTTTTCCAGATTAATCCAATATCAAATCACACTTCACAAAACACACCAAACTTCACGCTGTGTTTTAAGGGGATGTTATACAATCAACGCAGGTATTGTTTGGTTGGTATGTGGTAACGGCAAGAATGTGTGTGCTGGATTGTGGATTGGGAGGTAAAAAATCAGGAAAAACGAAAAAAAATGGCAGAAGGGGGCGAACGGGACTTTCAGAGTGGTTTGGTGGGCGACGGCCTTGCCACCGCGATTTATGGGATCCGTGCCAAGATGTGCGTGGGTGTGCTGAGAGCTGCGCCGGTTTTGGTCCTACCCAGGGAGGGTCCCGTTCGCACAACACGACGCCTTTCGGGATGAAATAGGTACAGCTCAGGTGGGTCGAACTACTGAACTACAGAGCTGTATTACAGAGATGACATGTATTACAGATCTGTATTACGGTGGCTTATGGGATTTGGTATATAGCATATAGCATATAGCATATAACATATAACATATAACATATAGCATATAGCATATAGAAGTTGTATCTTTTCATTATTATATTTCTTTTCCTGGCACACTATTACGATTTGTAATCTATTCCAAGGGCGTAACCAAACTTCTCCGTCGTTTTACTCTTGGCTGACTACCTGATTATCGTCGGCCGTCCGCTGCCCTGCAGTAACAGAGTGACTCAACCATTAGTGACTAACTGTTCTTTCTTCTTACGGACTGACGACACGACACGATCTTCGCCATTTCCATTTCATTTCCTAATATCTCTGTTCCTCTAAACGATCTAATATGATATTTAATCTGCGACCTGTTCTGTGATTTGATTTAACTTGACGTAACTGTTCCATCGTATCTAGCCTCATCTTTGATCCCGCTCTCTATATAATCCAACCTTAATTTGCCATTGGTGTTTAAACGTTAAACGCTTAAACGAGTCGATTCTTTTGGCCTGCAGCACACGTCCAGTCTGAATAAACGTATATAATCGGTTTTGAGGGACAACCTCCATAGTGACTCTAAAGATTGAGGGATCAAATCATAATAATAAATCATTCATTACTTCACTTCTAATAAATAGTATAATACAAACACACGACCATGATCCACTAGGGACCTCCAAACTCCGAACTCCGAACTCCGAACTCCGATCAGACACATCATCTAAATAGCATCAACATCTCATCAATAGTAAGTTTGTTGTTCGCTGTAGACGCATTCGCTCCGTCTTTGCCCTTTCCTTTGCCCTTGCCTGATTTGTCCACGACTCCATTGGCAAGGGCACGCTTCTTTTCCTGTAGGGCAACTATTTGTTCCTCTACCGTGTCCTTGACAATCAACTCATGTACGATAACATCTCGGGTTTGTCCTAATCTATGCACTCGGTCAATGGCCTGTTCACTGACCATAGGATTCCACCAAGGGTCAAGAAGTACTACTTGACTCGCACATGTAAGGTTCAGGCCTAACGCTCCACATTTCAAGGAACATAATAGCACTTGCACGTCAGGGTCATTTCTTAGACGCTCCAAGGACTCTTCTCGCTTGGCAGGTCTCATGCTACCATCATAACGAACATATGATACTCCTTCTCGTTGGTAACATGTCTCGATTATGTCCAACATAGTCGTAAACTGGCTAAACACAATCGTCTTCCTGTCCTTAGTCTTTCTTAAGATACGTAACAAGTGACGCATCTTAGTAGAATAACCGTCTTTGGAGTCCAATTCTTTAGCCTTTGCATTCCCGTCGCTCTCTAGGTTTAAGCCACCCATCAAGGACACCAACTCGTCAGACTCCCGTGTTTCCTCCGCGAGAACAAAGTCATCCTCAAACTCTACTACACTCTTGGCGAGGTCCTTGTGATCACAAATCTGCCTAAGCCTCAACAGTAAAAGGAGTCCCTCTAAGTAACGTTTACCTCCTTCAGAGAACATCTCATGGATCTTGGTATTGACTTTCTGGTGAATCGCATCGTAAAAGACTCGCTCCGGTTCGCTAAACTCGACTAGAGTTCGCTTGACCGTTCGCTTAGGTAATGAGATACCGCCATTCGATCCTAAAACAGCTTTAGTTCGTCTCAGCATGACTACTCCGAGTACAACATGCAGTCGTTGCATAGCCAAATCGCCTTGTCCTTTCGCTAGTGGTCTGGATATTTGTGTAGACCAAATCTTATAGTCATCAAAAGGACTCACTCTTAAAAACTTCATCAAAGAGTAAAGTTCATCGGCATTGTTCTGAATAGGTGTGCCCGTAAGACACCACCGTGAGTGTGCTTGCAGCGCGCAACATGCAATCGCAGCTTTAGCATTCCTGTTCTTAATGGTGTGTGCCTCATCAATAATAACTCTCCACCAACCTTTTCTGAATAGTGGGCCTTTAGACTCGAACTCAGAGGCCAATATCTGGTATGTAGTAATAATCACATGATAACCGTGAAGTTGGTCCTTGGATCTCGCTCTCTTGGGTCCGTGATGGACCACAACTCTCAATTTAGGTGCCTTGGACCGTATTTCACCGGCCCATTGTTGAGCAAGTGCAAGTGGAGCTACTACTAATGTTGACCGACAGTAAGGTAATTTCTTGGCCTTCTTATGCTTTTTCTTGTCCTTATGCCTCTTCAACTCCGTTATCTCATCGTCTGAATCCCAAGAATCGGACTCTGAGGTTGCTTTGTCCGCCTCTGATTCCGAGTCTGATGATTCTTCACCGGCATCCTCTTTATAGTCCTTTCTAAACGGTCTAGACAAGATCAATGCAATACTCTGGATTGTTTTACCCAATCCCATATCGTCGCAAAGTAATCCACCTTTAACCTTGAGTCCAGGGTCCTCTCGTTTCTGCAAAAATCGTAAACCCTCTATTTGGTGAGACATAAGGGTCACTTCCAGTCCTTCGACACCTTTAAAAGTTTCAATTTCAGAACTGTCGAGTGTATGTTGACCACGGAAACTCTCTACATCCAACAGATCTTTTACTGCTTCTTGAGCTTTTTGAGGTGACAAGTAAACGTTTTGATTAGATCCCACCTTATTAACCGCGTCCCAAATGTCCACCTTGTCGTTCTTTCTGACTACTTTGGGTGAATGGATCTTTCCAGTAAGAATCATCTGTTCACGGGACATTTGATCGTTGGGGTTCTCGGAAGAAGCTTTGTTTATATTGAAAGCCACTGGTTTTCTCAATGCAGCGATATCGGCACGGTTGTTCCACTGCGATGATTTCGGTGTCAAAGGTTCCATCAACATACCTGTTGCTTTGTTGAAAGTTTTAGCATCAGGAGATCTCGAGGGCGGTGGTGGTGTACTGATATTGAACTGAGTAAGCGGTTTCTTGGAGCGTAGATCTCCGTTCAAAATAGGGTTGGTTTTCCAAGCAGGATTGTTGAACGGGGTCAATCTTGGTCCATTGTAGATAGGCGAAACCTTACGCTGGTGGTTCATTTGCTGGAGCTTTTGAAAAAATGCAGACTTCTGTGGAGAAGAAGTTGTCTGGGTTACTTGTGTGTTGATGCGAGGTTTCTGCGGCTTTGCCGGCGAATTGGTATCTTTAGATATAGATAGATCGCTCATCATCTTATGCAGGTCGTCCTCATCATTAGCAGGAGCAGAATCACCTTTGGACTTACCTGGTACTGCTGGTGTTTCTGGTACGATCCTGTCGAGTTTCCTAGAATTGGGAGCAGCTTCAGGGGCTTTCAGAGATTGTAATGACTTCATGTTTCGTAGAGTCGAGTACTTGGTCTTAGGTTTATAACCAGTTGTCTCTGGTGGGACTCGTTCTTGAGACTCTTGAATATGCTTTCTTGGTGACGAGTCCTTTTGCGAAGACCGCTGTAGGTCAAGACCTGTGCTCAGGACCTGTTGACTTCTCTTAGTCAGTAATGGCTTTATAGGCGACTCATTGCGGTAGCGCGGTAGAATTGCCTCGCTTCGCATATGACGTATCTCCGGGACCTTTTCCAAGGGAGAAGAAGTGACAAATTGCTTGTTTTTTGGCCAGGATTCGTCAGATGACGTTTCTTGTGAGATTTCTGGTGAAACATCCTCTGAGGCTTCTTGTGACACTTCTTGTGGGGCTTTTCGAGAGTGGTCTGCGTCGTAAAAGATATCAGATCCATCGTCGGACTCAGAAGACTCTGATTCGGATTCTAGGTCTGATCCGGACGCAGTATAGATCCCGTCCGAGGAAGGCACGTATTTTTCCGTGCTTTGAGATGCAGACACCTCTTTGGTAGTGGAATCTAAGTCTTCAGAGAAGTTGGACACCTGCTTAATGTCGGATCGGATGTCATTGTTGATATCTTCGAATTCCTTGTCGACATCTTCGTCTTCAGAATCAGAAGAGTCGGGCAAACGAGTCAGTTGCCTGTACTTATGACTGATCTGACCATGATCCCGTTGCTCTCTATTTATATTTGCTAGTCTTGCCATGGTGGCGGTTGTGGTTGCGGTTTCCAGATTAGCAAAGTGGTTGTTAGAATGCTAAGTTTTTTTTGGTTTGTTTACAAAATGCTCTATAAACAAATAAGGTGAAGTTTTGGACCCGAATATGATCTGTCAACTTGGATGTTCACAACAAGATTTTTGGGTTAAAAAGCTGGTTAATATGTTATTTTGGTGGGAAAAGGAGGTTAATGATTGGATAAACGTGTTTGATATTTGGTTTTCAGCTTTTAGGGAAACTTTATCCAGTATATCTGCTTAGCTACCCTGGTATCTAGGGCAACCGTACATCGTGAGAAGGCACGGCTAAACATGTGCGGCTGGATGATGCGCGGCTGAATCATCGGTCCTGCGCATATGGACACAATACTTACTGTACAGTTCACTCATGCCGGATGCTGAAATGGATCTATTTGATAACATTCTGGTATTATATAGAAGTGTTCTGGCATTTTTAAGAGTAATTGGTATATATATTGCTGCTTGGTTTCGGCGTATCTTGTGTAATGTTGGTAGCATGGATTCAGGGACAACACTTCGCATAGCAATATAATGTCTGCTTAAACTGGCTTAAGAAAACAAGTGAAATGCAATAAATCACATGATATTGGATTAAACTGTGTTAGATGCTCGTTAAGTATCTGTCTCTGTGATTTTATTCCTATTCCGTGCAGATGCATGTCCCTCTGAACATCTCGGTACAAAAGACCTCGAGTAAAACTAAGCTAAGCTTAAGATAATGCAGGTACACACTGCAGATCATTTTAGTAAGCCTCGCTTGGCAGAACCCTCTTTGGCACCAAACAAACTTTAAATATGAACTCTTCACAATTTAATAGACTGCAGTTTGTCAATTTCTGTACTTTTTTCATACCCTTAATTACACACAATCAAGACTTGAACGCTCCAATTGAAATCCATACTCATATTATGCTATGCGATGCTTCGTTCTTTTAGGTCCAAATTTTTCTCGTCCGTATGTCGCTAGGTCCGATTACGAATATTTTCCACTCCTAACGAAATCAGCAAAACCCTGAAATATCATAATATCCAGAACTACCACGGCTTTGGAGGGTCTTTTAAGTAGTGGGACTTGGAATTTTTTGAACTGGATGATACTGGCTGTCCACGCGGAATTACTATAGTATAAAGAAAACACCTGCCTAAAGTCAGGTATGCTTAAAAATAAGATCCAATATTGGCATTTATCTGACAAGACTCCAAAGACTTTACTACGAAACTTTCAGGCACGTACTTCTATTACTTGAATGCTAAGCGTTTAAGAAGTCTGAAAGTCGTTTATATTTGCATATCCTTATATTATTAATCTACCAAAAATGTCAATGTCAGACAATTTGGTCACTGAAAAAAAACTAGTGAGCTCTATCAGCAATCGCGACTGTATCAATAATATTGACACTGGTGAACTAGAGCCGCCTAAATCTGCCCCTAACAAACCTCGTAAAGTCAAGCTCGGTGAAAAAGACACCGAGGAGTTCCCTGAAGGAGGCCGCGGTTGGTTAGTGGCTCTAGGCTGCTTCTTCGTTGCAAACACTACCTATGGAATGATCAACACTTATGGAGTCTACGAAGTACAATATGAATCGATGTTCCCTGATGTCAATTCTAGCACAATCTCGTTAGTTGGGTCTCTACAAGCAGCGCTGACTTATCTCGCTGCTTTAGGAGTGATATTATCGCATCATCACATAGGTGTCAGAGGCACCATAGCTTTAGGAGGTGTCATACAAGTATTCTCACTTATGATGATCTCTCTGTGTAACGAAATATGGCAGATATTCTTGGTTCAAGGAGTGCTGTTCGGAATAGGCTCAGGATTGAGTTACTTCACGGCATTGGCGATACCTGCTGAGTGGTTCAAAGAGAAACGCGCATTAGTCATGGGTATAGTGGCATCTGGATCATCATTAGGAGGCCTTATCTGGCCTATTGCTCTACAGAGATTGACTGATAGTGTAGGATTCGCTTGGGCTAACCGTATTATAGCATTCATCTTCCTGGCAGAATGTATAATATCTGTCATTACTATCGAACCACGAATCGTTAGGACCAAGGAACGTATTTTCCCGAAATTCGCAGTACTCAAAGATTGGAAATTCTTTGTGCTAGCGGCATCTAGTGGAGTAGGTATATTCGGGTTGTTTCCTCCTATTTTCTATATCAAATCGTTTGCGCAGAGAACTCCAGGAGTCAGTCCTGTTGTGGCTAACTACATTCTACCGATATTAAATGCGAGTTCTATAGTAGGTCGGATATTACCTGGTTATCTCGGAGACTTGATAGGCCGTCTGAACGCGTTGATTCCTACGCTGTTCTTTTCTTGGGCGCTGATTTTCTGTTTCTGGGTGCCTTCGAAGCATGGAGAAGCTTTATTAGTAATATTCTCGATTCTATGGGGGATGGCTTCAGGAGCTTATATAGCCTTGTTTCCTTCTAGTATTGGGCAATTGTTTGGAGTCAAGGATCTCGGGTCGCGTTTGACGATTTATGGACTGTTGCTTATGCCAGGGTCTCTGACAGGTTCGTCTATAGCAGGTGCTTTTATACCTACGGGTAGTACTACTATAGATGGGTTCGATAAGCTAGGTATATTCTCGGCATGCATGTTCCTGGCAAGTTTCCTGGGCATTCTATTTCTAAGGTTATCGTATTCCACCAGGTTCATGGATTTTGTTTGAGCTTTTGAGTCAAAACCGTTGATCCTGCGAAGACCTTGTTACTTGATACTTCGGGTGAGCTTCATATATACCCGAACTGGATTATCAGGACTCTTATCAGCTAACAGGAAACAAAAAAAGAATGATAAAATATAAATATTCCAAAAGAAATACATAAATAGCATATCGTATAACCACGTTTTGTTTAATCAATTCTCACTCACCTTTTCTTGATTGCTCTGAGTTTTTCAGTTCTTTTTTTCCGCTAATTACACCCTTTACACCCGGGCTGATCGCATGGGCTATCTTTTTTAGTAAGGTTGTTTTCCGCTAACGTTGCATGCAGCCTTGCCCTTGTTCGTTCAACGCCAGAAAAACCAACGTAATGGTCGTCGGAGATCCACATGGAGTTATTACTAGAAATGGCAACTATCTTTCCTCTGGATCTAAGCTCGGAAAAACTCCAGAGAATTTTTTATTTTCATATATAAGCCAAAAAGTGTACCAGGTGTTGTCAGACACCTTTGTCTAAGCTACTTTTAACGAAGCTAATCTAAATTTCCCGAATATTCAGTGCATTTGTTTGATATTTTTATACATTTTTAGGAGCTTCTATGTCGTCGTCGCTTCTACCAGATATAGAAAAGTCTATTCCAGATTTGGTCAACACGCCGAGAGAAGACTATTTCAACGGTCTTCATAGCGTAAACTCTGGAGCCGGTGATACTGATACCGGTGCTAATTCTCATGACAATGACAAGAATACGTATATTTCCGATATTTCACGGGCCCAAAGCAGTAAATCGCCAGTTTCCGGCTCTACTAAGCCTATATTGAAGCATTATAACAGTGTTACTAATGCAGCCAACAATACTGATGATAAAGTAGGCGGTGACAAAAAACTGTTAGCATTTGACGAGTCCGCCGAGGATAACCATGATAATCATAATAATAATGGCGAGAAAAAAGATGACACAAACTTCGACGTGACTGTCAGCTCGCGGCCTTCTTACAGCCGCTTCTCCTCTTATGTGTCCTTGTTCTCTACTAAAGAGCGTGACAAAGATGAGATACCTGAGAAATACTTGAATGCAGCCAAAGAAACTTGGTACAGTCCTCGAGAAAACACTTACAAGATTTTGACGTGTTATTTCGAGTATTTGATTCATGGTCTGAAAGACTCATCAATTGGTGTTGTCGTCGCTCCTTTAGAACATCATTATCATATCAAGTATATTGATGTCTCTATTTCATTTTTAGCCCCATTTCTGGGTTATTCTGTCGCGGCAATCGCTAACGATGCTTTGCATAGACGAATAGGTCGAAGAGGCGTAGTCACTGTTGGTATTCTACTACAACTTGTGTTCTATATCGCTGCTGCTTGCCGTGCTCCGTTCCCATTCTTTGTGGTATCTTACGGTATATCAGGTGTGGGAGCCGGGCTTATCGAAGGAGGCTGGAACGCTTGGTACGGTGGTTTTGAACATTCGCCGCAGATTTTAGGTGTCTTACATGGATTCTATGGTATCGGGGGTGTTATATGTCCTTTGGTAGGCAACGCATTGATTAGTAAAGGTATCAAGTATAACTATCTTTACGTGTTTATAGCAGCATGCAGCGCACTATCTTTGATCTCGTGTTTAATGACATTTAGATATGAAAGCGCAGCGCGATATATCGCTCAAAATGCTACTTCCGCGGACCCAAATGTTAAGCAGGGCAATTCCATGAAAGCGGCTCTTAAAACCAAACTCGTGTGGATGTTAGCTGCTACTATTTTCGTCTATGTCGGAGCAGAAGTCGCAACTGGAGGTTGGGTGGTCACCTATATGACCAATGTCGTCGGTTCTTCTAGTTCCATAGCAGATTATACCGATACCGGTTATTGGTCTGGCTTAGCTGCAGGTAGAATCATCTTTGCTTTTATCACTGGCTATATGGGACACTGGGAACTCATGGTTCTCAGTTATATTTGTAGTGCGATGCTGTTTGCCATCTTAAACCTAGCTATCAAACAGGAGATATCTTCGGCTGTCTGTTTCAGTCTTTTAGGCTTCTTTTTGGGTCCGCTATTCCCTACAATGGCCGCTGTGGCTACCAAGAAGATGCCCAAATGGCTGCATGTGAGCGGTGTAGGTTTCGCTGCTGCTCTAGGAGGTGCCGGTGCTGCATGTATGCCATTCATTGCCGGAGTTCTTGTACAAAATGTCGGTGCTAAAGCCGTGACACCGTTGGTATTCAGTTGTCTATGTGCCATGATGGTTCTATGGATAGCCATCATCAAGTTCTGCTAAAGCAACAGTTAGAAAGCATCAGATACCTGATGTCTATATATTTAATAAGTGTTGGCATAGTTCCACTCTAGAGGACTAATGTGTCACACTACATGAGGGGAGGAGTAAAAAGGAAACATAATGTCTAATTAATCATTTAATCAGCTAATCAGCTAACTTATCAAGCAGGACTATTAATATCCTGGTTTTTTAGTTCACGGTTCGGAAAGTAGCTCGGATCTAGTTGCTTACAATTCCTGCTTCTAGACAGAGACCATAAAAGTAGCCGTCTTTGTTTTTAAGTAGGTTCTCAGGTGAATCACACTCTACTACCTGTCCCTTGTCCAGCACAACAATCTTGTCGCTGTCTATGATAGTCTTAAGGCGATGCGCAATAGTGATGATTGTTCGGTTCTTAAACTCCGTCCGGATCGTCTGTTGAACAAGCATATCAGTCTCAGCATCTACTGATGCAGTAGCTTCGTCTAGAACCAATATACTTGACTCGTGTAAAAGAGCCCGTCCCAAACACATCAGCTGTCGCTGGCCCGCAGAAAGATTCGATCCACCTTCGCTCAGCTCTGCGTAGAGTCCACCATCCATGGATTCTATATGGTCCTTGAGGTGCGCTAGTTCCAATGCCCTCCATAATTGTTGATCTGTATATTGTCCTACAGGATCAAGATTCTGTCTTATTGTACCTTGAAACACTTG
Source organism: Daia ofunaensis (assembly GCA_003707925.3). Lineage (NCBI taxonomy): Eukaryota > Fungi > Ascomycota > Dipodascomycetes > Dipodascales > Trichomonascaceae > Daia > Daia ofunaensis. The sequence continues at coordinate 89,124 of PPMC03000007.1, read as the reverse complement.
TGAATCCTGAGGAATGACTGACAGTTTCGGACGCAGATCCAAAAGTCCAATAGAGCTGACATCGATACTGTCAATTATAATAGAACCTTGTACAGGCTCTATTAATCGGAATAATGACAATATCAGTGAGCTTTTGCCAGCGCCTGTTCTTCCAACAACACCAACCTTCTCTTTCGGATTGATATTTATGTTAATGTTCTTGAGAACCAGGTCCAGATTCTCTCTGTATCTTGTAGAATAGTTCTCAATTTTAACAGCACCATCCTGAGGCCAAGAAATAGGCGGTCTGTGGCCTTCGATGTATTCCTCTTTTTCAACAGGAAGATTACAATACTCAAGCATTCTTTCCACGGCAACAAAACTAGTTTCCAACTGAACAATGGTCCTGATAATTGTGGCAATCATGTCTGTAGCAGACGTTGCGTAAAATAATAACACACCGACCATACCAGGAGACGTGATCAGTTTACTAGATGTAACTGACGCAGAGATACAAGTGGCAAAAACAACGATGGCTGCCAGTGTTTGGTATCGGTAAGAAATCCATCTACCACAGCATCTGAATAAGAAGAATGCGCGTAGATTATTGTCCACGTTATAATAATGTAAATTCGTGAATCTAGGGAGTTGATCGAAAGCCTTGATAGTAACAATCCCCGTAAGACTCTCTTGGAAGTGCGAATAAATTGGACTCTTGGAGGTACTAAGCAGACGCCTGATCTCTCGAGATGCTTCCTGATAGTAGACCTGATAGTAGTAGTAAATCACAGAAATGCTAGCCAACAAAAGTGCCACCCATGGAGCTGCATAAAGAATAGCTACAGCAGAGAATATCAGACTGTTGAAACTTTCTAGAGTCGAGACAAAAGTAGGAATCAAGTTACTATCCACAGATGTGACATCACCAGAAAATCTATTGATGATTCTCCCTACAGGGGTAGTATCAAAAAAGGACATTGGAGATCGCACAATGGCATACGCCATTTTATCGTGTAACTTCTGAGATGCGTTCAAACCAGCGTAAATCTGAGCGACTGCAGTACTGGCAAATCTCAACACGCATTGTGCAAGTCTCCAAAAACCATAACCTCCAAGCCAATATACCGTATCTACATTCTCCATATGCTTAGTATTGCTATCAGACCAAGCCTTGAGCCAGATTTGAGTTATGAAGCCCACAGAAGCAATCATGAACATCAATACTATTGTAGATATCGCAGGCACGTAACCACAAGCCTTCATGTAGTTGTAGTAGACATGGTACTTCACGCGTCCTCTCCTAGATCCTTCAGTAGTCTTTGTTGTCTTCTGAGTATTAGAGCTCTTTTTGCTGGAGCCTCCTCGGCTACGCTTCTTCAAAACCTCTAAGCTAGCACGTTTCAACGAACCATTGCTACTTCGTCTAGTAAGTGCGAAATCCACGACTGACGATCCTGATGGTGAGTTGTCCTTGTTAGTGTTGTCGAAGCCTGTTATGCTAGTACTGGAGGAGGCCGTAGTGGATTCAGTCAGGTTACCAGCAACAGTATCAACTGGGGAGGATAAGTCCCCTTGGTGGCCAAACTCTTCAATAAGTTCGTATATTCCATTACGACTGGACACAACCTCGTTAAATGTACCATGTTCTTTAATTGATTTGTTTTCAATTAAAAGAATATCATCGGATTTTGACAATACTTTAATGGAATTAGTAGCCAGGATCTTGGTCTTAGTTGCTAGTACACCAGTTTTTCCAAGTACTGCTTTAATCAAGTGTGAGCCTACATGTTCATCGACTGCCGACAAAGGATCGTCCATAAGATAAACGTCTGCACGAGCATATACCGCTCTGGCAAGACTAACTCGGGCTTTCTGGCCTCCTGAGAGAGATACGCCTCGTTCACCAATTTCAGTATCATCGCCATCTGGTAGCATATCAATGTCTGCTGTTAATGCACAGGCTAGTATAGTTTGTTGATAGAACTCAGGGTCGTATGTGTGCCCAAAAAGAATATTTTCTCTTACTGTAGCGTTCAAAAGCCAAGGCTCTTGTGATACATAGGCAATAGATCCTCTTATAGTTATATCACCTTTTGTTTTGTATAGTTCTCCGAGTATTCCTTTCAAGAAGGCGGATTTCCCAGAACCTACTCGGCCAATAATGCAGATTAAATCAGCTTTTTTGGCGTTCAAAGTGATATTTTTTAGAGCCAACGATTCCGACTCCGGAAACTCTCCTTGTTGTTGTGGATTGTTCCAGGAGAAAGTCACATCATCTATCATTACAGTATCCTCGTCGTTTTTACTAGCAGGTGGTAATCTTATGACGGAATCTACCCTTTCTTCGTCGCAGAAAAAGCTAACGAGACGCCCGAACGACACTCCTGACTCGATAAATTTAGTGACAAGGATAGGAAAACTATTCAGAGAGAAAGTAATCATCCTGAACAAACTAACTGCCGGGAAGATGATATCTGCAGTTAAAGGAGTGTCGTTAAAATGCAGGAAAACAGCAAAAGTAGCAAATGAAATAGCAGCAGGAATCAAGGCCCAAACAGCGCTAGACAATGAATTGAGCCACATTAGTTTCCGAAGGTTGCCTAGCTGTTTAATGTTTCTTGCTTCTTCAAGACGCTGTAGAAGGGCTCTTTCCCATCCATATAGTTTCAAGCTTTTGATATTCAGCAGAATTTCGTTGGTAATTTTAGTTCGCTCATCATTGAACTTCATTTGCACTTTTCGACAAGCTTTTGTTTTCCTGGCAAGGATATAATACGCAGGAAAGGTCACTAAGAGAGTAGGTATTGTGACAAGAACACTGGCTCCGAAAAGAACCGACAGACTCATGAGACCGAGGAAGAATTGCAATGGAGCTTGAAGCAGATCGCCGATACTCCAAATGAGTTCTACCACTGTTTCCGTGTCGACAGCCATAAGGTTGACCATTTCACCCATAGATCTATCTTTTTGTGCCTGCGGAGATAGTCTAGAAGCCTTGTGGTAAATCATGGAGTTAATTGAACCCCTTACCGATACTATAGCACGAATCAAGTAGATATAAACAGTGGTGAGAATTACTGATTTCATGTAAGTAATGAAAAAACCCGCAATAGACAAGTAAATACCATATACAAACGGCACAGGGTTGTCAGAATACCAGTATGAGTTTGCGAACCTTATGATTTCTCTGGTCAAAAGGGGTTGAGAAAGATTTAAGATATGGAACAAAGCTTCAAACAAGATGGATAACAGTATAGGCCAACCAAACGCTTTGCCTATAGTAATGAGTAACGCTTTCGAAGTGTCGGACCGTCTCGACTTCCAAAACCGCTCGAATTTGTGGAAGCTCAGCTCGGAATCGCAAGCATCGTCGACTTTCGGCAGCTTTTCGAAATCCAGCGATTCTTTACACGCTTGTAAAATGAACGGGTTGAACCATGAGATGGACAACCGCGAGTAAAAGTCGGAGTTGTTCATCAGCGCTTTATCGTACTCCTCCTCTTCCTCGTCGGCACCAATCTGGGCATTCAATTGAATGTTGCCTGGTAACCATTTAGGAACGTAATATTCCAGCAAGAATATGGAGAACGCGACGACTGCAGCAAACGTATACCATGAAATAATCACAGGAGACATGCTGTCGGATTGATCCAGTCGAGTGGACAACTGATATAACTTCATGCACGTGACACACAGCACAGTAGGCCAGTAAGTCAAAGTGACATCCGAACTGACACTTAATCTCGAGGGTTCTAAGACATGGATGGCTGCTACGATAGCTGCTGTAAACCCGTTTATCAATGGAGACGAAGTCCTGAGATCAAAACCATTGTGTCGGTACTCTATACTAGCAATAGTAAAAGTGATTACAAGGTAAAGAAACGCTAGTGGTATTTTCAAATGTGTAACCCAAGGATGTTTGTCCGGTACATTAGGTTTGGTGTTGATTAATGAATACACAGACACAGATCCACAGACCACGGCTAATAAACTTGGCACTAGCATTACAATTCCGTCTAAGAAACATAAACTCAACGATCCGTCGTCTAAAGTGATTCTCCAGCCATCACTAGAGTAACATAGCGAACTTAAACCTATAGATTCAGTGGTTGTTTGCAACAACTTTGTAGCGGATCCGTCGAAGACATAGCTGGTACTGCTAGTGAAGTCTCCTCCTTGCATTTGCATTTGTGTGTGCATATGTAGTTGCTGACTCAGCAGCGAGGTACTAAGCGACGTTCTCAAGAAGTCCATTATGACGTCTTGAAAATATTTCAAGCTTTTCCCCGTAGAGGATTTTACACAGTGTTGTGGTGGAAGTTAAGAAATCTCTATCAGGATTGTTTTTTCCTCTATTTATAGTTCACTATCTTATCGAAGAAACATACGGCACTCGAAATCGGAATCCGACGCGAAGCTGTAGATCAGTGCCTTTTTGGTGGTGTATCAGGGCAGCGAAAAACGAGATGAAATGAAATCAAGACAAGTGGAAAATAGTTTGCGAGAAGATATGGAAGGTTTGCAAGAAAGAAGGAAATGCAACTGAGAAAAATGGTTGTTTGATATTTTATTTGGTTGTGGTGTGGTGGTGATATACTGATGGTTTTAATATTAAAATATTTGTATGTGTCAATATATACACAGGTCAATATACATGCCCAAGATGAGATCATATAAACGAACCATATAGGACCGTTTAAATACCATAAAAGCATACATACCGATTTGCCACGTTATATAGCTCATTTTCTTAACCATTTCACTATAGGAACTACCTATTTTTGTTTTGCTACTATTGAATCACATAAATTGTCATGAGGTTCTTATGTTATATTGATTGATTCATCTACTCCAAACCAATGGTCACCGACTTCAACACAAGATACTCCTCAATGCCATATTTCGAGCCTTCTCGGCCGAATCCGGAGTCCTTGACACCGCCGAAAGGTAATGTGACCTCGGAAATCAAGCCTGTGTTAACACCGACCATGCCTGTTTCGAGAGCCTCTGCTACTCGGTAAGCTCTGCTGATATCTTTCGTGAAGAAGTAAGACGCGAGACCAACATCGGCAGCGTTGGCAAGTTTCAGCACATCCTCTTCAGTCTCAAAAGGAATCAATGCAGCCAAAGGACCGAAAGTCTCTTCTTGAGCACAGAGCATATCGGCATTGACGTCGCCAACGACGGTAAGAGCATAGAAACTAGCACCAAGTTCAGGCAATGCGTGGCCTCCCGCGAGCACTTTAGCACCTTTTGCCTTCGCGTCGTCTACGTGAGACTGTACTTTGGCTACCGCTCGAGGACTGATCAAAGGTCCATGTGTCGTGGACGCGTCCAAACCAGGTCCTACCTTGAAATCTTTTATGGCATCTACCAGTTTCTTAGCAAAAGCATCGTAAACGTTCTTCTGTACAAAGATCCTGTTTGCACAAACACAAGTTTGTCCCGTGTGTCTGAATTTAGAGGCCAATACGGATTTCAACGCGACTTCCAAATCAGCGTCGTCGAATACAATGAATGGAGCATTGCCGCCGAGTTCAAACGACAGCTTCTTCAAGGTTTTAGATGATTGACCCATGAGCAATCTGCCTACACCCGTAGAGCCTGTGAATGAGACTTTCTTGAGCTTGGGGCTTTCACAGATAGCTTTACCTAACGAAGGAGTGTTGACGTCGCAAGGAACAACGTTCAACACACCGGCAGGCAAACCTGCATCTAATGCGAGCTTCGCTAAGGCGATGGCGGTAAGAGGAGTATCACTAGCGGGCTTAATAACACAAGGACAACCAGCGGCTACAGCAGCGGCTACTTTCCTTGTGATCATGGCAGCAGGGAAGTTCCAAGGAGTGAGAATACCACAGGGTCCTACTGCTTGCTTGATAGTGAAGCATCTGTTACCTCGGTTTATAGTAGGGATAGTCTCACCGTAAACTCTGGTAGCTTCTTCTGCAAACCATAAGGTGAACGAATTGGCGTAGCCTACTTCGCCTTTAGCTTCTGCCAAAGGTTTACCGTTCTCGAGACTTATGATCCTGGCGAGTTTGTCGGTATTCTCGGTAATCAAGTTATGCCAGTTCCTCAACCATTGTGCTCTTTGGAAAGGAGAAGTGTTTTTAAACGTTTTGAAAGTCTCAGCGGCTACTTCAATGGCGTATTCAGCGTCTTCTACGTTGCACTCCGCGACCTCGGCGACGACTTTTTGGTCGGCAGGGTTCAAGACCTTGAACGTCGCGCCGGATTTGCTAGGAACGAACTTGCCGTCGATCAAGGCGTCAGTAAATATGAGGTCAGACATTTTTGAAAATGTTTAATACCTTTTCTACTAAATTTTACTGTTTTTAAAAAGGTTTTATGAAAGTTCTTGCAGAAGTGCGGATCGTTTAGTTTATATATGAATTTTCAGAGAGAGTCATGTCGGTGGAGCCGAATGGTGCGGCGTGCGCCTAATGTCCGATTTAGCTCGAGAAAGCGTTGGAAAGGCCGAGTTGGAAGGAGGAGTTTGAAGTTTCCGGTGAAAGTGTGCGAAATATCTAATGATTGAGGTATCTTTGGGATGTTTGAGGATTACTGAGAAAAGGTAGGACGTTGTTCCGGTTTTCATGTTGTCATGTTGATAGTCCCTTAATAATTTAGCTGAGGGAGCTGATCTGAGCTAAAGTCGGATACAAGTATCCGCAAGCTGTCGGGATCAGCGAAGGTATGCTAGGGGTGTGTTTTGACATAATCGGAATATTTGAAATATCTGAGAGGTATTTAGGAGATCATGAGACCTTGGATTGGTTTATTCTTGGGGTTGTTAGGTTTTCTGTTGGTGCTCTGTTGGTTAAGTATCATGATAGTGTTAGGATTAGGGGTTCACTTGTTTAGCAATGACTACTCCTCAGGATTCACTTTGTGACTCGGATTTATGGCTTAGCAACTATCGGAAATCTGTTATTAGGCATATATTATCAGATAAATGTTCTTAGATATCTGTGCTACTATATATATAGTCATCTATAGTCGTCTATATAGTAATCTATATAACTCTAGCAGGCACGTTCACTCCAAAGCCTTCTTCACCTCAGGTTTCTCCTTGTCCTCTGCAAACACAGCTCGTCCAGCCTCGAAAATCTCCACAGTGGGCTCGTATTTGATGCCTCCTAATCGTCCTACGGGCCTGAGCTTCTCAAGATCGATATCATTGACTTCTTCATTAGTCACGTCTTCTCTAACATGGAAGTTGATGCCTTCTACAACAAACAAATGTCCCGAGACGTTGCCTGTTTTCGGGGACTTGAGCTCATGATGATGCAGCACTTTGGCCTCAATGCTGAATGCAGACTCAGCGACATGAGGAGGCTTCACTTTAGTAGACTTGAGCTGAGTCAACCCTGCGAGTTTCCATTCGTCGACGTCTCTAGGAGCATCAATAGCAGTGTAATTAGCCGCTTCGATGTACCACTCACTGACGATATTGATGGTCAATTCGCCGTTGTCAATCAAATTTAGGGCGGTATCTTTAATAGCTCGGCCATTAGATACTCCGATACAGAACACAGGGGGATCGGAATTGAAAACATTGAAGTACGAAAACGGCGACAAGTTCAAGTCACCGTCTTTAGACACAGTGGAAACGAATCCTACAGGACGAGGGGCAACTGCTGATATCAACAGCTTGTAGTTGTTCAAAGGAGATCTGTCTTCTGCATAAGGATCGACTTCGATTTTTTTGTGGGCTTTCCAGTCATCAGAATTGGCGCCGTCTCCGGCTTTCCAGGAGCTGGAAACGTAATCAGAAGTAGCGAGTTTGATGGACTAAAGGGATTGGTTAGTGTGTGTAAAAATAGACGGGTTTGTAGTTGATACGTGAAATATGGTTGTTTGATCTATAAGATCTGATTTACAACTGGAATGTCGGATCTCGTATCGGAAAATTAAAAACAATTGTGGAGAAAAAGGACATTTCTGTTGTGAAGAGTCCCGGAATATTTCTCACAATTTCTCGGCTCGTTGTAGATCTTGTAGAAAACAAGCCTTTTCGTCTTTTTGGGCAAATCTGTTTAAGTCATTTTAATGCTGGGGCCAATATTAGGTAGGGTAGGGTAGTACTGGTCCTAGCACCATTCCAATACTATTTGATAATAGTAATACTATAGCTAATACCTGCTAATACTAGTACTAGCTAATAGCATGGATCATGACGCTCATCAGTTGAGATCACTCAGCTTTTGTCACTTCTCTTCGCTTTAACCGAACTCCTTCACTTCTCTTCACTCAACCGAACTTCACTGAACATCTTCACTCACCTTTGACATATTTCTTCTACTCAGAATGGGTTGACTACAGGAGGTAAATGGGAAACTAAACCGACGTTGGAGTCTTTGCAATTGGTTGGTTGACTGACGTTGCAAGAAAACACTAATGGTGGTGGGTGGGCAGCAGCGGACCCTAGGCAATTTCATTTATATATATATATATATATATTTGTAAATAAGTAAGATCCAATAATGATTTCTAATCTTGCCATCGAAAGGTGGTGATTGGCGTGATTGCAGTGGTGCGGCTCCCTATATGCTTACAAAGCGTACATCCGTAGTAGCCGCATAAACCTGACAGTCCGAAGTGACTTAAGGGAGATATAAGTCCTGATTCCAGGATCGGGAGACCTCAATTCTGTTATTACATAATCTTCTGATGCTATTTAACTATTTAATTATTTAACTGTCTATTCAACTACTTCTACTTTGTTACTTGTCTGTTCCTGTCACTTTGTCGGCTTCTCGTTGGCCCATGACGGCATTCGGTGCTTCCGATAGTTTCGCCTCTCCTAAGCCGTACAGGCATGGAAACTAGCCAGAATTGGATTTGGCTTATAAATATAATTGCAAATATAAATATAAATATAAATACAAATCAAGCGGTCGTTCGAAAGCGACTTTTCGCATATTTTTCAGTTGTTGTCAAGAAAAAGATCCACCATCACTACATTCGGAAATTCGCTATAACTCCGCTTGAATTTGTACTTGAATTTCCATTTCAACTTCAAGCCCAACTCCAACTTTACCTTCTCGACTTGAGTGACTCATTGAACACAGCAGTTAATTCAATTATTAATTCCAACTACTAATTCTACTCAATCGATATAACTTGATATATTAAACCAACAATCCACGAATAAAATGGCCATCAGTCTCAAAAACAAAGTGGCTCTCATCACAGGAAGCTCCGCAGGACTCGGTGCCGCAGTTGTAAGGAAACTCGCTGCAGAGGGCTGTCATGTGACTATCAACTACGCGTCACGTAAAAATGTCGCAGAAGAACTCGCTCAAGATGTTATTACTAAATACGGTGTCCGAGCGTTGGTTTTACAGGGAGATGCCACTAAGAAAGAGTCTATAAAAAACATGGTCGAAGCTACTGTGGAGCATTTCGGCCATCTTGATATCGTCGTTTCGAACGCTGGAGGTACCAAGTTTGTAGATTTCGAAGACTTGGAAGGACTTGCCGAGGAAGACTTTGAATATTGTTTTAATATCAACGTCATTTCTCACTTTACTTTGTTCAAGCTCACCAAGCCTTATTTGGAAAAGAACGAACAGGGAGGTTCGTTTGTGGTGACTTCATCAGTGGCTGGACTCAAGCCTAGCGGGTCTAGTATCGCTTATTCATGTTCTAAGGCCGCTTTGATACGTCTTGTACAATGCCTGGCTAAGAGCCAAGGTAGAAAGCTGCGAATCAACGCTATTTGTCCTGGTCTGTTGCTGACGGAATGGGGCATGAAGTTCGGCGAGGAGACCATTGCCAAGATCGAGGACGGGTTGCCGCTGAAACATGCTCCTGAGATTGATGACACGGCAGACGCGTTTATCGCCGTGCTGAAGAGCAACAGTCAGACCGGATGTGCTATTCCTGTTGATAGCGGTGCTGCTATAGCGTAAGCACGTACTGGGTCACGTGACGTATCCCGTAATTTTCCTCTCACATAATCCACGACCAAATTAGCGTAATAAAGTCTTTGGCTAGTTGACCTAATTGAAGATGCCTCTACAAATATGCCGATAATATTCCTATAATATAGCCAGTGTTATCGTGATGTATATATGACGCTTGTGCCGTCAAATGCCCGTATAATTCCATATCCTTCCCTAAACGGACCCGTCTTATCGTAATGGGAGGTGATCGGCGATCTGCGAAATGAGGCTGAAATTCGACTTCAATCGGACGTAGATATCGAACTCCGATACATTTAGCTCACTCCTAGATTCCTTTCCTCACACCACCGCTTTCTTATAGGTACTTTAACTTTTGGAAGTTGTTTTCGCATTGTTTTTTTGAGCTTTTCTGTTGTTTTTATGGTGGAGATTCGATACAGACCAAAGCATGCTGAGCTTATCCAGTTTCTCGACTGTATGGACGACCTGGAAAGCCCTGAACTGGAGATATGTTATGCTGTATATCTGCGGTTTGCGTGCGGAGCCTACAACAACTATGGGAACTTGAAGCTGCCGTTTGTCAGACAGTTTGCCAGCGAGAATAACTTGCCTGAAATCACTAATAAAGTGATCAATTATTGGGGAATTATGAATACTGTGGATGAAGCGGAACGATTGCATGTTCTGCGGTATCAGTTCGACAAGGCACGTAAGAAACGAGAAGCTGCGCTGGAAAAGATCCGGAATGGTGGTCGAAAGCATTCTAGACGGGATTCCAAAGGCGACTCGAAGGGCAAGTTTTTGTTCAAGTGGTTCTAGCGGTGTTTGTCGTTTAGTCGTGATAAAATGACAGGTCAGATCAGTCAAATTAGTCGGTTGAAAGAGCAAGTTGAGAGTGAGAGACAGGAAACTAATATAATTTATCGATAATCCATAATGTAATTCACCTGTAATCTGTAATAGCTATAAATATCGAGGTATTATTGTAGAATGTTCGGATATTCAGACTATCCACAGTACAATTGGCTATTTAGTGTTGTGTCTTTACGTGTCCTTGCTATGCTATTTTCTGTGCTCTGATATTTCCAGATATGTTTTATCGCTACTCTGCTTTGATATGCTCTGATATCATAGTAATTATTAACTAATATCTCTGTAGATCCCTTTACTTTACTGCGACGGCCTACATAGAAACATTACGTAATAGGGAAGAACCAATAAAGGCTTCTGGAATATCCAGAAAGTTTTTAGTACTTCTCTCTATAGAGTAAGTCATTCATTTATTCAACCATCTATCACAAATGTAACCTTGTATGAATGCACAGAAACCACATGCCAACCGCTGGGAGGCCTCGAAATGTCTCCTGCTCAAGATAATATAATTTACCGCTTCAGCTACGATTTCGCATTCCGTTTGTTACTAATATGAATCTTTGACCAACAGTTACGGATCACATATCTACTATGGACCCTTAATCTATAATCTATGCTCCATAATCTATAGCAGCCGTAGCAATATGACTATGACAAATCGACATTTGACCCTGAAATTTGCTGCATATCACATCTAAACGACCTTTATGTATCTAGCCTTTGCTCGGCTTCTTTTTTTCTTTGTCTTTTCCGGCTATTTTGACGTACTTCGGTCCACGTAACCTTACTGTACGCATATTGGTTTCTATACTCCTTCCCCACGAAAAAAGCGGCGATCATGTCCCAGTCGGGAGAACCCCGCGCCGCATCTCCTGCGGCTCAACGGCTATCAGCTTTAAAGTTATAGTCTAAATTACAGCCTAAATAGGCAGCTTATAGTCACCCGTATATGGCTTCGTATATGATTTAGTTAATGTTTCATTAGTGTTTCATCTATACATTCACAAATAGACTGCCTTTTCATCGCTTAGTCGCTGTTTAGACATTTCGAACCAACATCTTTACAACATAGGCATTCCGGTTCTGAAACAGAGTACATCATTCATTCGTTTGTTAATCACTCTTTTTACAGGTCTACAATGATGAACAACTCATTCATTTACTCATTCTCCTACTGAAGATTCACAAACAAACCGCCGTCGACCAAAATCTGCGCACCGTTGACGTATTTGGACAAATCGCTCGCCAAGAAGACAGCGGGACCCGCGAGATCATCAGGCTCGCCCAATCGACCTAAAGGAACACGTTTCTCCATTGGCCCACGCTTCTCAGGGTCCGCGAGATCTTCTCGGTTGATATCTGTCTCGATGGTGCCGGGTAACAGTGCGTTACATCGGATTCCATGCTTACCAAGAGCAATGGCAGTGGAGTTCATCAACGAAAGTACAGCGGCTTTAGTAGGGGTGTAATGCGTTTGGAATTCTCCTCCCACCAAAGCAGAGATAGATGACAATGCAATTATGGAGCCTCCTTTGCCTTGTTTTAGCATCTGTTTGCCTGCTGCTTGTGTAGCGAAAAACGCACCGTCCAAGTTCGTTCGGATGGTCCTATAATAAATCTCCTGAGGCATCTCAGTGAACTCCGCAAACGGGCAGATACCGGCATTGGATACAAACACGTTCAATTCGCCGAACTTCTCGACCGTTTTGGCGACCAAATTCTTACCAGTTTCTGGGTCGCCTATATCCCCAGGCACGGCTAAATATTGGTCCGAGTTTTGTTTAATTTTCGCAATCTCCTCGCCGAGGCTTTGCGCTCGCTGTGTTTCCTGGTCATTGGGATAGTAATTGATGGCTACTTTGGCACCCTCCTGTGCCATTTTCAGCGCTATGGCACGTCCTATTCCTGATGATGCTCCAGTTATAGCGACGATTTTGCCGTCAAGAAGACCCATTGCGAAGATGAAATTGATTCGGTCGTAAGTTGTTTTGGGGTTGTTATAAGAGTCTCGTGAGAATCTTAAAGTTCACCTAAAAGTCCAGCGGAAAATTCACTTTATAACTTTATGGTTTATAGAGTTAAAGTGGATGGTAAGAAAGAGAGAGAAGATAAAGTGGGATGTCGCTGTTTGGTGATCCCCTTTTGTACTTTTTTTTTCCGACCCCAACTTTAAAAGCGCCCCGCTGAGAAGTGAGATTTCGGCATAACATTGCCCCGCACCGAGCGCACACCCCCACATTATGCCCACCGGAGACCGCGACTGGATCCAAAACCTATATAAAGCCGATGCTGCCCCTCCAAAAGACTTGTCTTTACAACATTTTTTGTAGCTGTAAAGAAACTTGGAACTGAACTTTGAAACTAAAAACAAAAGGTTCTTGATTAACTTGTTTCAACTTAGTTACTTAACTTACTTACGTACTACTTGACTACTTGTTTTCTGTTAGCTGATCTTTTCTATACTGAAAAAAAACTCATCTAACTGAGAAAAAAAAACTTAGTGGTTTGATTTCATTCATATATCTCAGTTATTTTCTTACACTAACGTAACAATATGTCTGGTGTTAAGGAATTCCCCAAAATTAAAGCCATCCGAACTTATGTTCCTGAAGGCCCCGGTGTGGGGGGTGACTATCACAACGTCAAACGAGGCCACTGGCTCGTAGACAACAAGTTTTCCACTCCCATGTCCAAGTACGAAGAGTACCGAAAGTCCCGTGTAGACTGGGGTTTAAACGTACTCGGATCATTGGTCGTGGAGATCGAGGCCGATGACGGCACCGTGGGTGTCGCGACCGGTTTCGGAGGTCCTCCTGCCTGTTGGATCATCAAGAACCATTTCGAGAGATTCATCATTGGTCAGGATCCTCGAAGCACCAACAAGATCGGTGACCAACTTTTCCGAGCGTCTATGTTCTACGGTAGAAAAGGCCTTGTCCCTGCGGCTATCTCCGTGATTGATTTGGCGTTGTGGGATTTGGTCGGTAAAATCAGGAACGAGCCCGTTTACCAGCTTATTGGTGGAGCTGTACATGATGAATTAGGCTTCTACTGCACCGGTTGCAACCCTAGTGCTGCTAAGAGCATGGGTTTCTGGGGAGGAAAAGTGCCTTTGCCTTATTCTCCTCATGAAGGACATGAAGGTCTGCAGAAGAATTATGAGTTCCTTAAAGCTCACCGTGAAGCTGTAGGACCGGATTTCCCTCTTATGGTCGACTGCTGGATGTCTTTGAACGTTCCTTACCTCATTGAACTCGCCAACAAGTGTAAAGACTTGAACATCAACTGGTGGGAAGAGACTTTGCACCCTGATGACACTACTGGCTACGAGAAGGTCAAGGCCGCAATTCCTTACGTGAAGTTGACTACCGGTGAGCACGAATACACCAGATACGGGTTCCGACAGCTCATCGAAGGCCGAAACGTCGACATTTTGCAGCCCGATATCATGTGGCTCGGAGGTTTGACTGAGTTGCTCAGAGTCACTGCTCAAGCGGCTGCTTATGACATCCCTGTGGTGCCCCATGCTTCTGGACCTTATTCTTACCATTACGTGTTCTCTCAGATCAATACGCCGTTCCAAGAGTATTTGGCCAATTCCCCTGACTCCAAGAGTGTTTTGCCCGTTTTCGGTACCTTGTTCAAGCACGAGCCTATTCCTTATAACGGTAAGATGAAGGTTTCTGAGCTTAACAAGCCCGGATTCGGTTTGGAGATTAACCCTGCCGCCAAGTTGATTCCTGGCGAATATCTGTTGAGTCCTAATCCTGAAAAGGTGCTCAAGTCTGCGGAAGAGCAGGAGCTTGAGAAGAAACTCAAGGCTTGAGCGGCTGTATGTTGAAAATGTATTTGTTTGCTTGGATTAAACCAACCCGGACTAATAGGTATCTTATTCCTAGGTATATAGAATTAACATCATGACAACGTGACAACGTGACAATTTGACAATTTGACAATTTGACAGCAAATTTTTGCAGCCATTCGTTAATTATATATATATATATTATACACTACATTACTACCTCACTGCGGGTTCGGATCGTTATCGCCTTTGGGATTCTGGCTTTGGCTCTGACTCTGCTGATTGAGCCAGTCTCCTTCAGTAGACTTCATGCCGTAGACGTCCACAAACTCGTCGCGCGACAGTATCGTTTTATAATCGTCGACAGAGTGTTCATGGATCGGGTAACCTGGTTCCTTGGAGTCGTATGACCGTTTAGGCCAGTTGAACCAGTCGAATATATCTGTATTGGTCATGTCGTTGCTTTGGCTAAGAACAGTAGGCAGCACTCCGCCGTTCTCCACATATCCTGTATTGCCGACATTGCGAGCATTGTGGAGGCTGTTAACATTGTTAACATTACCTCGGCTAGCTTCAGCAGTATTGGCATTGGCATTGGTATTCGTACTCGTGTTTGTATGCATGTGATCACTGTTAAGCACCTGAGACGCCAAAGGAGACGTCGTTGTTTTGTTGGAGTCGCCTGTTGTCGACCCTGACTTGCTGTGGTTCAGTTTCCTCTTCTTAAGGTGCGTTTTCCCTGATAGTATAAAGTCCAGAGCATATGCGTTTCTGTTCATATCAGACAGAATCTCTGCTTTGCTGGAGCGTCGTTTCTTATCTTCTTCGCCTTCTTCATTGCGTGTTCTTAGCGCCAACTGTTCATCGAGTACCATTGTCAGCATCTTATGATACCTAGCGGCTACTACCCAGTATTTTCCCATATTATCGAGCAAAGTGAGTAGCGATTCCAGGTCGTTCGGCAGAGGTTTCCTGTTCGTGACACAGTCTACAATCAATAGCCGCGCAGATACCCATATAGTCCATGCGAAATGAGGCCCTAATTTCTGCCAGGTACCGAACAATATTGCGTGTCTTGCTAGATCCGCTACTCCAGATGACGCTACAAGGCATTTCCTAGCAGCGCTCGGCGAGACTGTGAAGTATTCGGACCTCAATCGAGAGTAACCGGCAGAGGAGTTGAGACGGATGACTGAAGTCAAATACACAGAATGTAACATGATTAACATAGGGTTGATTTCTTTGTAGAACAGGTCTTTCTGGATATTGCTGATTGATTCCGGCAAGCTTCTGAACCAGTTGTCCAGCTCTATATCGAGCTGGCGGTACTTGACTTGCCATGCGACAACGTCTGACAATGAATAAATGCTGACAGGTGTTTTCAAGAACTCATGGATGGAGCTCAGGATTTGTAAGTTTTCAATCATGTAACCGAACTCATCCAAATTTGAGTGAGGCCCAGAGATATCTGCGTTAGTCAAGTTCGGCGACTTGAACCACCGAGTTATAGGAGGAATTGTGTTTTGTTGCTGTTGTTCAGATAACCACAGCGACTCTTTCATAGGCAGCCGCCGGTGGATTTCCAGCGAGCTGAGCTTGAATGAGAACGCTGTAGACACTGACAGGATCCTGTCAAGGATATAAATACCCCAGAAGAGTCTTCTTCTGGCCTCGTTTTCGCGCCAGGACCGCGTGTTGGGCAGGATGCTAGCAGACGCGGCGGTCAGCCACTGGCTCTCAGCTTCGCCTTCACCGCTATCGTTTTCGTTTTCGTCGTTTTCATTGTCTGGTTCATTTTCTGGTTCCTGTGCATTTTGAGGTTCGTGTTGAGCATTCTTATGAGGTGATTGCATATTGCTGTTCATTCCTGCTCCAACTCCTCTATGATATGCCTGACTATGCTCATGAATATGTCCATGACTATTTCCAGGATTAGCATCCGTGGCACTTGGCGGTTCCGGCTTCACTTTGACTGCAGAAAACTCGGTATGAGGAACTTCTTCAGGCTCTTTAGCGAGTCCTAAATGTACTGCTGCGGAACAAATCAGCGGCAAAATGCTCCAGGTTTGAGGCCCATTGGAGATTCCGACAAGATCCATTGCTAGAACCGCTAGTGCTTGCAACGTAGAGGTCTCTTTAATCTCGAAAGAATGTAAAATCACCGTTTCCTTGCAATAATTGTACAGGATGCGTTTTTCATGCTGAGACATCCTGGTGTCAGGCATGAACCGAAGAGTAATGGCGATGACGGAATACAGCAACAACGGAGGATTATTCGCTGTGAGTCCGTTGTTGGACGTCGCTATGGCCTGCTTGAGCATTTTCTTGGTGTTTGTTTCGTGCAGAATAGGGAAAAAAGGGTGGATTCGTTCGAAATAAAGATCCACGAGTTCCGACGTCAACGAAGTATCGTAGATCGTCGGAGGACTACCGGGAGTAGACATGTCCTCGGAAAAGGTCACGTTACCGGTTCCAGGGCCGTTATTTCCAAGTCCATTGTATGCAGGTCCTCCGCCATTATTACTGGAACCAGCACCACCGACGCTGGATGATAATGGAGGGATTCTAGCAGTTGAAGAGGACGTTCCCCCTGTAGAAGACGCGGGAGACCCGCTCATTCTCTGTGTCAGCAACGTCAATGTTTCTGTGATAGTTCTGAGCATCTGGTTATTTTGAAGCGTTTGTTCTTCCAGGAAATCCATACGATCGTTCAACTCCTTACCATAGCCTGCTTTGAGACCCGGTTTCTGTTTGTAACGATATGTACATTCGAGGCCTGAGAAATTGATAGGTAAGTTAGTTATGTTCTGTTATAAATTGTTCACTGATGTTCGCATTTTCGGACTCACCTCGCTGTATACATCTTCCGCATGATGGTTTCTGCTTATCGCATCTGACTTTGCGATTCTTACATATTTGGCATCTGGATGTCGGTTAGTTTCTGATAGCTGATAGGTTGGTTTGCTTTGAACTGAGACGATCGATATTACTCGGCTTGGTGTCATTTTCATATTAGAAATAGAATTTGGATCTGCAATGGAACCATAAATGCAAATCTGAAACATGGATGAACCCTACATTTAATCTCAGCTGAGCATATCTGATCCGGATCTACTGCTTTTCCTTGTTTAGTCCATTCAGGCAAGGATTTATCAAGTCCCTGTTATGACCTTTATTATGACACATTTGCATACTGGAAAGGCAGCAGCCAAAAGTTTATACTTACGAGCCCAAGCCATAGCCACTGGAACTACTGGCATCGTCATCTGCCGGAGTCTCTGTGAAGTCCAGGCTGTCCTCCTCTTTCAGTTTGGACATTCTGTGAGGTCCAATAGCCTATTTTTGTGTAATTAGATGTTCTTTGCTCTTTGAAGTCAAAGGTTGTGGTCGCACAGACCTTTTTTTTGGTGTGTGGGTTTGTCGGGGTTTTAAAGCTGCGTCGACAAAATCTGGGGAGGTGAACAAGTGAGTAAAAAATATGATAGCGCCGTGCGTGGGGAAGGCCTGTTAAGGTTTCGTGGAAGGTGAATGGAAGGTGAAGTGAATAGCGAAATGAAAGGCGAGAATAAAACAAAAGGTAAAACTAGAGATTGTTTCTTTCTTCTCTTTTCAGTTAAATATTCGCTTAATACTTCAATAGCGGGGAGGTTTGGCAGAAAGCGGAAGGCAGAAAGCGGGATAAGCATAGCAACAAGAGACAGAGGTGATTAGTCGGAATTGGCCAATATTGATCGGAAATGACCACAATTAGCAAGAGATGATGTTTACCACAATCTGAACCGCTTTTAATCCTTTCTATGTGTTTTTCATCCCTTTTGTGCGGTTTTTATGCGCTCTTATGGTGCTTTTTCACTGGCTCCCTCAGCCGAATCTGGATCTGCGATCTGCGATCCCTGCTCATATCAGATCCAACTGCCGGGTAATGGAGCGGCTGAGCGACGACGTGCTAATGGACTGGTCTTCTAGCGGAAATTAAAAGGGAAAAGGGAAAGAGGTCCTATGATTGTTTAATATGTTGATATGGGTTGATCCCGTGGATCTGAGTAATTTTCTGTGGTTGTTCTGTAATTGTTTCGTGGCTGTTTCGCGGTCCCTCGACGGATATCCACATTAACTCTACTTGGAAGCTTTCTACTGGTCCACCTATGAGTTGGCTCTCCTTAGTTCTCCTCGATTAAAGTGGATTTTTGGCCTGAAATTTTGTTCTGTAATTTTGTTTTGTAACTTCTGTTCTATGGCTTTGGCCTGTAGTCGTGGTGCTCATATATCGGTTTATCCTCGTTCCTTCCTTTCTTACTTCCTTCCTTCCTTCCTTCCTTCCTTCCTTCCTTCCTTAGCTCGATGATAACTTCCCGATAGCCTGATAAACCGATGCAACCCCTGTAATTATGTAACTTTGTCGAAACTCCGCAATTCTGCAACATTCACAACTCAACTCTCTAAAAGTCGACTCTGCCTGCAACATTCACAACTCAAGAACCCGGATAAATTCTCCTGGGTTTTGCCGTTATCAGCCCTCTTCGGTAAATGGTTTCCGAGAAATGCAACAACCCAAAAAAAACAAAAAACAACTGCCAAATATAGCATTTACTTTCCTTTATAGGCGATAGCCGCAGATTAGGTGCCACTTGATAACCGCATACCCGCATTGGACACATGAGACCAAAAAGGAAAAAAACTGTGGGTAGGTTTCATCCTTCTTATAAACCACTATAAACCATTACTAACGACCAATAAAATCTTAGGGAAACGACAAGGTTCTCAACTTGTATTGATCTGTTATTTTTATTATTGTTATACGAGTTGATTTGTTCCACTTTTTGGCAGCCAACCAATCAACCATTTCCTTGTCATTGAATTGTGCTGTCTGTTCTTATCGCATAATTCTTAATAACTTCTAGTTACTTGTAGTTGTCACAAGTTCTAAATAGGTATAAATAGGAGAACACCAGTCTAAGTTATCAACCTATTTACTGATAACAACCAGCCAACCAAATATCCTATCGATGTCTACCACGAAAAGTCCCGCAGGACACGCGAATCCAAAGAGTTTCACGGCCTGGCGGACTTTTGAAGGCCCGGACCCGAAGTTCGAGGATGAACGTGCGGAGGCCGTGGAGTTGATGCGAAAAATCACCGACCTTTATGGCCGTGACAATCTCAGAAAGGCTTGGACCAAGGCTTGCAACACGCTGCTAAAAAGACCGGAAATTAAAAACTCCGAGATCCCCATTGTAGACTTTTCTACAATTGCTGATGGTAAATTGTCGGAGTCCGAAGTCGCGAATATGAAAAACGTCGGCTGTTTTGTGGTCAAAAACGTCGTGGATAAGCAGCAAGTACAGGACATGTTCCAGCGGTTTCTCAAGTTCCGGGAAGTCAACAAGCCTAAAATACTCGGCAGTCCTGAAGACAATCCGTGTATGTTGCGGCTGTATTGGACCGAGCTTCAGGTGAAACTCAGGGCGAATCCAAACCATCTCAAAGTCCAGCGTTGGATCAATGAACTGTGGGAGGATTCCTCCAAGTCTGGTGATTTTGATCCTGAACCGCTGACTTATGTTGATGCTTTAAGGGTTCGGCCGTCTGGCGTGAGAATGGTCGGTTTAGGTCCTCATATCGACGCCGGTTCGTTGTCACGATGGGCCGACGACACTTACCGTAACGTCTACGATGCTGTTTTCAAAGGCGAGCCTGAGAATTTGTCCATGTTCGACATGAAGTATCGTAAAGATGCGAAACAACGCAAGTTCGATGATGGCTCACATTGTTCTGTGTTTAGGAGCTTCCAAGGTTGGACAGCGGTCAGTCGTGTAGCTCATGAAGAAGGTACTATGTTTGTAAGGCCCTACCCTGCAGAAACCATTGCATATGTGCTTTTGAGGCCCTTTTTCAAGCCTACTTTAAGTCCTGATGATGCTAACTATCTCGACCCTGATACGTGGGAATTCACCCCTGAGGAGGAAGCTTGGTTGCCTGGTACGTTTGCAAGTGAGAGTCAGTACTTGTCGCCGGTTTCACATCCCCACGTACAACTGGAAAAGACTTTGGTAGCATTACCTGATGTAGGCCCCGGAGACACTGTATGGTGGCATTGTGATATGGTACATGCTATAGATATCGATCATTTTGGTGAGGATTACGCCGGGGTGATTTATATCGCTGCTGTGCCTAGTATCCCTATGAACACAGTATATATCAAAGAACAGGCGGAGACTTTCAAGAAGGCGGGTATTCCGCATGATTTTTCTACAAGGTACAAGATTCCAGAGTCTACTATGGAGGGGTATGAGGGTATCGCTTTGTTGGCAGACAATCCCGCGGGACGAAAGGCCATGATGCTTGAGAGTTGAGAGATTTGGGGGCGTGGTACGCGCTTATATCTCCTTTGCATGTGTTTATGTGCAAATTATGTGTGATTCTATGTGATTCTAGACTGTTTTTGGGATGTTTTAAGTAGTTCTGAGAGTAGTTCTATGAGTAGTTATGTGCTTATATATGTACTTGGGCAAATTGAACTAAGCCCAACCTTCTATGAATGTACAGACCGGATGCGTGATGGAAACCGTTATTTCAGCCAAATATGTCTATAAGTTTAGATTACTATATGGTGTTGTGCTTCTGCGTGCTCAGATATATACTTAGGCGCGTCTAAGTACTCTGAGCGCCGGTGAGTATTTATACACATAGGTACTTGTAAACACTGGGTGGGCCAGAGAAACAATATTTCGGTGTGAATATAATGATGATTAACCGTGTTCGACGATATGTAAGAATGTTAATAATGGTTACGACAAGAACGGGTATTTGATGTAGCTATATGGAAGCTAAATAACGCGTACACTAAAACGCGTTACCTCTGACTGACGCGAAAACCAACAACTAACTTCAAAGAAAACGTAGATACAACCTTAAAAGGTGACGAAACCACCTGAATACTACAACGATACTATGCAATATTATATTGAACACTATATGAAACCATCTGAAACTATTCTAATGGTCGTATCCGTGCTACGCGATTCCACAACTTCCGGGTAACTACCTGGGCAAAAAATTACACGGCGCATCTCCGAGAAGCGAGAAGGGAGAAGCGACATCAACATGGATCGACAGTCCAAAAAAAAACAACGCTAAAGTAGTGTCAAAACAGTGCTAAATGGTGCCAAACAGTGCTAAAATGGTGCTGGAAATTTGTTACTTCTTATTTGTGGGTAGAACTTCACTATTTCAGCACAGATAAGCACATTTTAGGCCCCCAAAATCGCGTACCCCTGAGCAGGCAAAGAGTGGCTTCACTTCGCGTATCCGCCTGAGCCCACCAAAAGGCTTCGCTCCACGATTTACATGCCAAAAGGGTAAAAAATACCAAAAGTGGGAGTCCAAACGGAGGGTCTGTTGTTTCAACTTCAAACACGAGGAGAGTTTATAAAGGAATATGCCTATGAATATACTAAGT
This sequence comes from Daia ofunaensis, assembly GCA_003707925.3. NCBI lineage: Eukaryota > Fungi > Ascomycota > Dipodascomycetes > Dipodascales > Trichomonascaceae > Daia > Daia ofunaensis. Next base: position 67,097 of record PPMC03000007.1, on the reverse strand, counting down.
ATAGATACATTTTTATAGATATAGACGTAGATATATATATATATATATATATAGGATCCAGTGGCCTAATAGACTAGTACTATGTGGACATCCAATGAAAGTTCCTGTGGCAGTGCAGCCGAAGCGAGATGCGCAGAGAAGCGACCCGCTTTTTTGGTATTTTTAGATATTTTTTAGATTTTCGTTTCAAACTTCCTCGAAAGTTTGTACTTGAATTCTTACCTCCTGACAAGCACAACAAAACACCAACAAACCTCGTTTGGCACCAGTACATTCGCTCTTTTTCTAATTTTTGTTGTTGTTCTTCATTATAAAGTGTAAATTTATAGCTGTACCTTTGTCTTTAGATATTTTCTTCTAGGTCAGCCATTCCTTCCCTTCTTTTGTTATTGTTGTCACTTCATTTTCATTATGTATTATAATCTTTTGCCGCTAGCGTGGTTATTTTTTTCAGTCGCTCAAGCTACTATTAAAGGCTTCAATTATGGGTCCACAGACTCTTCTGGAGCAGCATACGACCAGTCAGGGTTCGAGGAACTGTTCAAGACCGCGGCTAATCTTGAAGGAGCCTCTGACTTCACCAGTGCTCGTCTTTATACCATGATTCAAGGAGGCACGACCAACTCGCCTATTTCTGCTATCCCTGCTGCTATCAAACAAGGTACTAAACTATTATTAGGCTTGTGGTGCTCAGCAGGAGATGATGTGTTCAATAACGAGCTCAGCGCTTTGAAATCCGCTATCAGTGAATACGGCTCGGATTTTACCGATCTTGTTATCGGTATCTCTGTAGGCTCAGAAGACCTGTATCGAGCATCAGACTCTGGAATACAGAATGATGCCGGTGTGGGTGTAGGCCCTGATACCATTGTAAAGTACATCAAGGAGGTCAAAAGCCTTATTTCGGGCACAAGTTTGTCCGGCGCGTCGATTGGCCATGTTGATACTTGGACCGCATGGACAAACTCCTCGAACGATGCTGTTATCGACGAACTTGATTGGTTAGGTTTCGACGGTTATCCTTATTTCCAAAGCACCATGTCCAACGGTATCGACAACGCTAAGAGCTTGTTTGAAGAGTCCTATGATAAGACCGTGGCTGCCGCTGGAGGCAAGCCTGTATGGGTCACGGAGACTGGCTGGGCTCTTAGTGGCCCCACCCAAAACCTCGCAGAAGCTAGCGTTTCTAACGCCAAAACTTACTGGGATGAGGTTGGTTGTTCCTTGTTTGGCACCACCAATGTGTTTTGGTACACGCTTTTCGACGGCAGCTCCAGCCCTTCGTTCGGTATTGTAGGCGACAGTTTGACCACCAAGCCTGCGTTTGATTTGTCCTGTTCCGCTACATCTTCGTCCTCAGCAGCTGCAAGTTCCAGCACTTCTGCTGAAAAGAGCTCAACCAAGACACAATCTTCGTCTACAGCTGAGTCTACTTCCTCTACTTCTTCTAGTACTAGTAGTTCTGACTCTAGTTCTAGTGCCAGTGCGACACCTACATCTAGTTCCAGTGCCAGTTCCAGTGCTAGTGCTAGTTCTAGTGCTAGTCCTAGCTCTACTTCAAGTTCTGCTGAAAGCACCACTTCGGCTTCTTCTTCTAGCGCGAGCTCTAGCTCCGTTGAAAGCTCTAGCTCCGTTGAAAGCACTACCTCGGCTTCTAGCTCCAGTTCCAGTTCTTCCAGTGCTGCTTCCAGCTCTAGTTCGTCTGCTAGCTCCAGCTCTAGTTCGTCAAAGTCCTCTTCTGCCACTCTCGCTCAAGAAACGACTAGCTCTGAAGCTCCCACGACCTCCACTGCTGCTGCCTCCACAACTACATCCAGCTCCAACGGTGCTCCAGCTTCCTTCAGGGGCCAATCTGCATTAGCTGGCGCCGTCGTCCTGCTGCTGGCCTATCTTTAGAGGTCGACATAAAGGTCACAAGCGTCATAAGGTATTATAAACCAATCTAATGCCGAAAATAAGTTTTGTATACTATAAATACCGTTATACTAACGTAGAACCATTGGAAAAACATAATCATTCAAAAAGCCTAGCAAATCTAACAAAACAACTACTACAACTCACCATTCTAAATCTCTACATCACCAACTAAAACCACCACTTATTCCTTTCCCGTGTAGATGATCTTCTCCTGTTCCTGTTCCTCGGACGAAATGTCGCTGCTATCTATAACATTGCCGCCTGCTTCCATGGCTTCTTGATCTACAGTAACCAAAGCATCTATAAGCGTACTATGAGCAGGATAAACTCGGTTCAAGCCATAGAAAACCACAAAAGTGGACACAAATCCATAAATATAGTTCATGTCATAGATATGTTGCGCAGCTGTGCTGATGCTTACACTGGAGGTCACGGCATGCGCCAAACCCGGCAAATTAGGAGTTAGGCCTACCAAGAATGCCACCAAAGCTCGCCAGTTCGTACCGTACTTGTTATATCTGTAAATACCGTGAGGATCATAAAGAGCCGCGACATCTATCTTTCTCTTCTTGACGAGCCAGAAGTCACATGCTTGGATAGCGGCAATAGGAGCCAAGAAAACAGCCAAACCAGACATGAATGTAAGCAATGAAGCGGCAGAATTGATAATCTTCCAAGGTTGCATGACCCAACCACCGATAATAGTGATGATGACTGAACCTCTTCTAATGTTGATGTATTTCGGGAACAAACTAGTCAAATCATTGGCAGCAGTGATGACGTTAGCACTCAAGTTTGTACCGATTTGTGCGACAGTCCACGACAAACCAACAAAGAACATAGCAGCTCGTCCCCCAGGTCCGGTCCATTGAGAAGCTAATACGGTAGGATCCCAGATATACTGGCCATATATTACGCCTGAAGCACTCGTAGATAAGATAGCCATGACACCGACAAATGTGGAAATGACAGGCAGGAACACCGCTTGGTACCATTGACCATGACCCTTTCTGACGTATCTCGTGAAGTCAGGAATATTAGTAGCCATGGTAGCCCAACCAGCGGAATTAGACATGATACACGATAATGTCAACCAACTCTTGGTACTTCCACTGACAGTGGCTTTCTGATGGAACAGAGTACCAGAACTGTTTGCGATAGAACACATGCCAGCGGCGACACCGATACAACAGCCAGCTACCAGTATACCTTTGAAAAAAAAGAAGTACTTGAGCTTGTGAGGCCGGATCAACAAAATAGGTAACTGTATAAGCCAAAAGAGCAGTTGAGATACCATCTGTTGGCTGGTCAAACCCATACTAGCAGGGATAGTATTAGGGATGTTCAAATATGACGGCCAGATAGCCGCGATCATCAACGTCAAAGCGTAAGAACCACTGAACGTTTGGATGGAATGCCAGAAACATGCAGTGATCATTCGGATCACGACTGCAAATCTGCCAAAGTAATAACCAAATCCACTTCGAATAGCCACGGGATAAGGCACATGGAGTGTCGAGCCGATTTGTCCATTGAGTACAAGAGGAATAGACACAATGATCATTCCGAAGATGTTACTTATGATGGCCTCTTTATATGTCAGGCCAATTGAAATCACGGAACTGGGGTTTTCCCATCCTTGCATGTTCTATAAAGAAGTTAGTTAATGTGTCATGTCATGATGAAGTTGAAAATCTGTTGCAACTTACAAGAGCATCGGAAAACCAGAAACCCATAATGGTCCAGGTGGTCCAGGTTCGTCGCGACATAGGTGTTACATCGTTATCAATGTTTGTCCAGACTTCTGGAGGCGCGACGGAAGACTGTTGTTTAGGTAGCTGCCAGGCGGACTTCGAAGTAAGATACTTTTTAGCTTTAGAAGGTGCCTCGGAGAGCTTTTCTTGTATAGGAGCCATTGTGATTTAAGTTTCTGGCTAAACGATTTAAAAAAAACCCAAATGCAAGAGCAGAATTGAGTCTTACGATGAAATGTCAAAACTGAGCAAGCGTATGTAAAGGATCAGATCTTATTTATATATAACTTGACTGTGCCCATTATTGTGTAGGTTGGGCAAAAGGGCACCTTTTACCCAGATGCGTAATATCAGGTCCGATAACGATAAGGGATCGTCGTTTTGTTTTAATCGCCGCCGGCGGTTTAAAGGCGATAACACAACAGGCACCAAAAAACGTCATATTCTGCACCGATCCGGCCAATGAGATCTTGCAGACAAAGACCGATAGCAACGAAGACGCATCTCCGCATAATGAGCAACAATATCTGTACGGATGGGATGAGTGTGTTTTTCGACTTCTATCAGCCTTATCTTATCTTGTGCGCGCGCAGCTGCCGTTCCTTTAATTCCTCAATGGGAAATTTCCAAATCGGATCTCGACAAATTAATCCGATTCGTTTTCTCTTTCGCTTTCTCATCCACTCCCCACTTTTTACAACAAATTAACTAAACCAACTACATACATAACAATTCACACTTTTCCCACCTGTCTTAGAATCCTCGCATTACGCAGCAGTCGGCATTTATATTTTATACTCCTGCGGTAACTATAGTTTCGTCGTCCCAGCACCGAAACCAATGACTCGAGAAACCGCTACTGGTATAGGAGGAGGTGTCAAGCCTTCTCAACCTTGTGATAAATGCAGTAAATACAAGAGCAAATGCGTACTTCCATTCGCTGGTTCAGAGACTTGTAAACTGTGCGAAGTGAAAAACCTGAAATGTGTCTTTACTCCTAGAGTACCCAAGAAACGCAATAGGCGCACAAGACAGCAGATTTTGGAAGCCAAGCGACTGGAAGATCTCCAGAAACAAGCACAAGCGAACGAAGGATTATTGCCTATCGCAACCACCACCCCCGTAAGCACGAATCCAAGCACAAATACTAGTGTCTCCATATCAGCGCCACCCGAAGATCATAATGTTGTCACTTCTTCCGCCGATAAGAATACCATTGAGACAATCAGTGCGGCTACGGACTGGATCCCTGATAACATCAATCTTAATGAGCTGTCACTGAACTTTGTCAACGAGGAGTTTTCTGGATGGAACCCAGTTTTTTTGTACGCCAATGGTAGCAATAATCTAGGCATGCCATGCAATCCTAATCGTATAGACACTCCTACTGCGGCGGAAGATACATCTAATTACCGTCATGTTGTGTTAATTGAAGATTACGACTGGCTCATGGAGTCATCCTTGCACAAGACTTTAGGTCTACAATGTAACAGATACCTGTCATATATTGGAGCAAGCGGAGAGCTAGACTCTCTACTAATGTCTCATTATAATTTCAGAGACATAAATTCCATCTCTTTAACTAGTTTTGTCACGAACAAAGATTCTGGTGCTGCTAGCAATAGGCATATCAAGACTATTCGTCAGATCTTCAAATCGGAATCCAGTGCCAATTCACGTATACCTGGCACAACCGAAAGTTTCCTCATGATAGAGGAGCCCATGATAGGCGAGGATTCCATACTTAACAGGAATAGGAAAGTACAGGTCAACCCGCGAACTGTGGGTCAGATTGAAGAGGTCCAAGAATTGGTAGGAGGTACCGGCAGCAGGTTATTGCAGCTGTTTCTCAAGCATGTTCTTTGCTGCTACCCTATGATGCATAAAACCACACTGATGGATAAGGCTAATCGATCGATATTTGAACTTACGCCTTCTATTCTGTCTGTTATGTACGCATTTGCGACGAATTGGTGGAGCTACGACACAGAACTCTCGGCGAATTTTAGCATTCCACCAAGAGATGTCTTGGAAAAGAAGTGTCAAAAGTTTTTCCATGAGGAGATAAGCAAACCCACTATAAGTACTATACAAGCAGGTATGTTGCTTTTACATCATAAACTACTGACATGGGACCCTAGTAAACAAGATGATACTTGGGTGCTGCTTGTAGAGCTGTATGGAGGAGCTCAAGAAATTGGTCTACATTTGGATTCCACAAAATGGGATATACCACGATGGGAAGTATCTTTGAGAAAGAGACTTGCTTGGGCTCTATATATTCAAGACAAATGGTTTGCTTTGACCTGTGGCAGAGGTTCGCTGATTCATGAATCTAACTGGAACGTCAGCGACTTGAACATAGAGACCGACTTTATGGATCTGTTCAACGAACACCCTGGCGAACTCAACACGGAATCCACTATTGTAAGTCCTTTTACGGGCACTTTAATGTATGTTGAAATGACCAAGCTTACGAAAATTGTGTCTGAAATTCTTAACGAGCTGTATACGGTAAAGAATACTACCGCGGAAATGGATTTTCAAAATTATGATCTTGTCAACAGACACATTTCCGAGCTACTGGAAACAGTGAAGAGTTTACATATAAAATTAAAGCAGTGGTACCAGAATGTGCCTAGTTGCTTACGCATAGACGCACAAAAGAAGGAGCTATCTTCCAACTGTAATCTATACATGGCATTTTATTCCGCGGAAATCGCACTATTCAGGCCATTGATCAAAGTCCTGGCGCTTACGAATTCAAGTGATTTTTTGGAAATCAAGAAATATGTATATCAAGCTACTTTTGACTTATTCACAGCTGCTGTGGATCTTATAGGAGATCTGTCTATCAGAAACTTGCAGACTTTTTGGTATAGCTTCACCAAAAACAATCTCGCAATTGTAGCAACATTTGCATTCTTGATTTTCATGTCTGTGGAAGATATCCACACGAAGAGAAAATGCTTAAGCAAGATCGAAGAGTATCGCTGGTCGCTGGTGTTTAACTCTAAGGTAGCACCATTCATGAACCATGCGGTTGCACTTATCGATCATTACTATATAAAATTTGAAAGCCAGATAGCCCAAGCAAAAAGAGTCTAGCTGGTTTTTATAATCTAAGTACTATGCCTTATAAAATATATAATTGGTATTTACTCTTACTCATATATATGTATGTGATGTATATTTCTTCCAAACGTTTTTTGTTAGTTTTAAAAGATCTCTGCTAGATCTGCAAGCTTCCAATCAAAACCTGAAGGTGAAATACAGGTAATAGACAAGTCAGATATTCCAAACGGCTGTTTGTATGTGCAATAACAACTCTCGAACCCTGTGGAAAAATAGGAGAAGGCAGAGGGGACAATCAAACAATATAGGCCCTCAGAACCTTTGAACACCTGGCTAATTTGGTGAGACAATTTCTTGTACTCCTGATTGACAGTAGCGACCTTCCATCCAGGTAGTTCAAACTCTCGCAAAGCTATGATATTTTGCATACCAGGGTGGATGTTACCACTATAAGAATATGCAAGCAGCTCTTGACTATAGAGAATCTTGGACTTGGAGGCAGCCTCAGACCACGTTGATGGATCAATATCAACAATCGAGCTGGACAGCTTACTACTTAACCTTTCCAAAAACAGTTTATATGATCCACAGGTATCTTCACACATACCAGAGTTTCTCAGTGCCTCTTCTGATAAAGCTCCAAACTTGAACCCACCAGCAGCGAGTCCTCTGTAGTCGATTCCCGGCGTGGGTATCGTGTTATACGGCAGTGAGTAAACATCTTGAGGATTATAACTGACCACTTCCTGCCAAACTTTACGGCAGTCCGACATAGTCATCGACAAGATCGAGATTCTACCATAAGACGGACACTTACTAGAACAACCTTCAGAAGAAATGGTTCCGAAAGTAGGCGAGAAAGCGCAAACAGATCCATTTATAGAAGCAACAGCGCTACTATCAATTGTAGAGGATGAATCAGGGGAATCCGGCTCCTGCTCCGAATCTTTTGTAGGTGCATAATGGATATCTGACTGATAATCTATCGCCAATACAAAGCTGCAGCAGTTGCTAGTTACTAAACTAGAGACCTCTCTGGGTCCTGCAGTAGGTGCTTTTTGAGTTCTTACAGAACCCATGTATACAGCACCTTTACTTTCAAGCATCTGAATTACCATAGAATCAACAGGGATCTCTTCTGTAGCCAAGAAGGGCACTCCGTAAAGTGGAGGAAGATCTGAACTATCATTAGAGTCCAGAAATGTCTGCCATTTTTGAGAATTTTGAGGATCCACAAAGTTTGGAAAAACTGCCAAAGATTTCAGCACATCACCGATCAAACTAGGATTTCCTGAGTACATTTTCTGCAGGCTTTTGATTGATAAAGGATTGGAATCAACAACCAACTGAGCAGGTTCTGGCTGGTAGCCCTTGATCACGTCGAGCACGTCCTGTGATGAGGAAACGTAGCCAAAAAGCCCATCGTATGCACTAAATCCTTTCAATGTCCATTCATATATACCTGCATCGAAACCTCCAGTACAGTCTGAAAGCACACAGCATTCGAATCCTCGATCGTTAGCTTCTCGGAAAGTAGTCGCGACGCAGCACTCTGTAGTCACTCCAGCGAGAAGAAGATGAGTGATTCCTCGAGCTGTCAGAACCTGGTAGAAGTTGGTATTGCAAAATGATCCTTTGGCAGGTTTATCAAGAACGTATTCCGATTTCAAGGGTTTTAGGCTGTCGATAATATCATGACCGTACTCTCCCCGAACCAACAGTCTACCCAGAGCTCCTTTGTCACCGATCTTAAGAGTATGCCGTTGAGGATTGGACTCGGCCTGTCGGTAAAGTTTTGTAGCATGACAATCAGATAGGTCTGAAACATGGCCTTCTCTTGTATGGATTACTTCGAGTCCTACAGATCTAGCAGCATTCAGTACATTTTGAATATTAGGGATTATCTGCGAGACTTCATCAAAGGTTTGTCGAGAAGGGCATTGATAGAAACCATAACCACCTTCTTGAACAAAATCTCTCTGCATATCAATAATCACTAATGCAGTTCTACCAGATGGTAGTGCAAATTTCTTCGGCTCAGCTTTCACTAATGGATCCTTCTCAATCGTCATTTCTAAGCAAACAGAAAAAAAAACAAGACCTACAAATTGGTGTTTGGTGAAAGAGATTCAGCTGGATAGAATTTTAAATTTCTATCTTAACCTAAGCATTTTATCATATTGCGTAAACCTTTTTTCTATCTATATTGGGCTGGGCCGCTCTCCAAGCCCCTGCAATATTAATTGGCCGCCGGCTAGTTAGATAAGTTTGTGTAATCTTGATAAAAGATTACCCAAATGGGGACATTACTGTTTTTTTTATCTGCCGGCGGGACATTAATGTCAATAAGCGACTGCCCAATTGGGACAATAGATCCCTACCTGCCGACGGGCTTAAACAAGGGAATTGGGGAAATAAAAATCAGACAATAGCAAACATAAGCAGCAAATATTTAAGGTGATAATTTAGCGATTCCTGTAAAGCTATTATTAGCATATTGAACAACAATAAGAAGAACAACATCAGTCTACGATTTGTAAGATGGCAGCTGTAGCTTTAGAACCAAACGTAGAACCCACAGTCAAGAAAACGTTCACCTCTTATGGAGGAACTATTGTTAGAGAGTACAAGTCGAATGTAGCTAGAGATGCCACGCCTGAGGAGATCCCCATTATTTCAATGGATAGTCCGAAAGAGAAGTTACTAGCTGACTTAGAGTTCGCTTGTACTAAGGTGGGGTTCTTTTATTTGAAGGATCACGGTGTTACTGAGGAAGCATCGGAGGATCTGTTTGCTGCAGCCAAGCAGTTCTTCGCTTTACCTGAGGAAGTCAAGCTGAAATATGATATCAGAAAAACTAAACATCTTAGAGGTTATGAAGGATTTGACATTAACCATGTGGAAAAGGACCTAAAACCTGATATCAATGAGCAGTATAATTGGGGATATGAACCTGATTTGGACCTCGATGTCGACCAGAATTCACATTCTGAAATCAGCTGGAATCCTAAGAATCCAATGTTTGGTGAGAACAACTGGACTGAGGAAATTAATATGAAGATAAAAGTGAGAGCATACTATGGACAAGTGCTTAGATTGGCAAGAAAGTTGGCCACATGCTTTGCGCAAATATTAGATTTGCCAGAGAACTTTTTCAACGAAGCTTTGAAACAACCTGGATCTATGGGTAGAGTCATTAGATACCCCCCTCAGAGCCCTTCTGAAAGAGCCTTGGGTATTGGTGCTCATACAGACATCGAATGCTTCACTATTTTGAAGACAGATGATGTTCCCGCACTTCAAATCCTGAACGAGCAAGGAGAATGGCTTAATGCACCACCTATTAAAGGAGCTTTTGTGGTAAATATTGGCGACATGCTTGCCAGATGGACCAATGATAAGTTCATGTCTACTATTCATAGGGTACTAAATATTACTGGCAAAGAGAGATACTCAATCCCAGTGTTTATTGGTCCCCATTACGATACTGTCATCGAACCTTTGGAAAACTGCAACGAGAACCATGATTCTCCTTATAAAGCAATATTAGCTGGTGAATATGTCATAACCAGGCTGAAAAAAGACCGGCTCGTGGACTTAAAATCTTGAAGTTTATATTAACTTTATGTGGAAAGCTTTTGGAACAAGAATTGCTTGTGTTTGCAGCTTCCTTAATTGAAATACACTGTTCAGGTAGACATTCGATATGTTTAGTATAGTTTATTTTTCAGACCAACTGAGATACTCAAACACTTTTACAAAATACTTGCAAATACATCAAAATTTCTGGATGGAGCTTCGCTAGCCTTTCGTAGAAATATACGCGGTTGTTGAGTGGGGCAAAACCCGATTATCAATACAGTTTGACCAAAACGACTGATAAGCCCAAAAAGGAAATTTTGGGTCATTCTCTCCTTATCTATTCACAACGTCAGACAAATCCAAAAAGAAAAAAAGGCTTGTGAAGGCCACTATAAGATTACAACCAACTAAACAACAACTTGACATTTCTTAAAAAATCCTATTTAAAAACACAAAACAAACACTTCTGCCACATTTTGCATATTTTTTATATTTATTCAAGGTCCTGGTCGTGGTCCTCATCATTAACATCTTTCTCGTTACCCAAGACCCCCACTACTTGGTTCTCGGAATCAACAATCAACTGTCTTTTCTCAAGAGATCGTTTAACAGGGTTAGGCGATGTGTAGATGGTATCCATCTCTTCTAAAGTATACCCACGGGTCTCTACAATTGTAAGATAACCCCAGACCGTTTGAATGGCTACCCAAACAGTGAATACAAGATAAGTCTTCCAGCCGATTCTCTCCAAGGCAACAGGAGTACCGAATTGATTAACCAAAGCACAAGCACTATTGACAAAAGAGTAAGCTGCTGCTCCTTTTGCTCGTTGTCGATATGAAAGAACTTCATAAGGGTATAGACCACACAAGGGTGTCAAACTCAAACCGTATGCCGTAGCAAACAAGAAATAGAACGCTATACCGGCTTTAGCAGAAGCTTGAGTACCAATTTTTGCATACATGGCAGTGCCTACAGTAGTACCAATCCAACAAATCAGCATTCCAATCATACCAATCATTGTCAGCGTACGGCGGTTGAGTAAGTTACAACAAGCAGCTCCAGAGTATGAAAATACTGCAGAATAAACAACGTAGCCTAGATTGAAGTTTAGCTGGGCCGTAGAATCATCAATACCAGCAGTGGTAAGAAAAGCAGCTATATAGCTACCCAATCCACCTGAGGACCAAGCAGAGTACACAGCAAAGGTCAGGCAGTTCATAATTCTCCATCTGTCTGCTCGCGTCTTGAAAAGATCACGAATATCCCACCATTTCATATCTTCAACATCCAAATTTTCTGCGAACTCCAACATCTGGAGTTTAACAAAAGCGTTATCAGGATTACCTTCACCGTGATATTTGATAACAAATTCCTTGGATTTTTCAAACTGCCCATGCGTGAAGTTCCATCGTGGAGACTCAGGAAGAAACAAAGATCCCAGAACAACAGTACCAGAAAATAGAAGCTGAAGCCATACGGGAATAAGCCAAGACCTATTACCAGAATAATTAGATGTTCCTCGTGTAGCTCCTGCAGCAATTATTCCACCGATATCATAAGTACAGTTGAGCATACCAGATAAAATACCTCGATAAGCAGGGTGTGCAATTTCTACCACGTAACTAGCGGAAGATGAAAAAGCCATTGCACTTCCGAAACCCACAAAAAACCGTCCTCCTAGAAACATACCAAGGTTATTATGAATGCCTGAACAGCCTTCTAATATGGTTCCTAGTACCACTGAGCAGGCACCCATAAACATACCTCGCTTTCTACCGAATTTATCCAAACACACAAAGATAAAAGGAATTGCACAAACCGCACCAATTTGGAGCAGCGATGTTATATAACCAGCCTTGACTCCATCTACAGATACATCGAACGCTTTTTGGAACGCAGGTAGAGATAGCGAGGCACTCATTAAAGATGCATCGAACCCGTATAAACCAGAACAACAGAATCCAATGGAACAGAAAGCATAGAGCATCATCATGCTCTTACTGAATACTTTAGGAGGGTCCTGTAGCTTAGCCTCAGCTAGTCTGTCAGAATTGACGGCTATAACTTTGACGTCTACGGTCGAATCTCTGACGACACTCGTGACAGGAGCGATGGCTGTAGGCTTCGACATTATTTATAGAGTTTGAGACTTATTAAAATTCCACAATTGAACAATGGAATACAGTGAATACAGTAAGTAGATAGCGGGCCATTACTGGTCTTTTATAGATCTTTTAGGGAGAAGATCTAGAATAGAGGATCCCCTTTCAAGGGAACGCGGAGATGGGGGTCCTGATGTAACCTTCTTTCATTTTTTAGATGGTTGGGTTAGGGGAAAAGCGAAAGGCTGTACCTGAGTGATTTCCGCGCCAGCTTAACGAGATCCGCTTCTGGGAAACGACTTGTTACAACAGTACTAACGGAGTTTGATAAGTAAATACGAAACACCAAAAGAGGAGGAAAGAACTGGCTTGATATGACCAATAATAGACTATATTCAAGCATTATACTCAATATAATTGGCACGTGTCAATAACCTTTTTTGGGTTCTCATCTGTGCCGTGCTTGCCTTATGTGGCATTTACTTCCCAATTAGGCAAAGATGTTACCAGTATGAAGTGCAAGCTTTTCCTGAGATAAGCGGAGATAAGCTTAGACGACGTAACAATTGGGTAAGCACATAGGACCAAAGTTCAAACGACTACTTCCGTCGTACTCTATTAGTTATCGGGATATCTACTTTTGTTATTGCGGTGTCAACCATCGAAAGTTTCTAAAATGCAGCCGGGATCGCGTCTGCGTGATAAGAGCATGCCTAACCAATCTAAATAACGTTCATTTAACACCCATATCCCCTACTCGGCCCAGTCATTGAGAAATTTAGTAGAGAAACAGGTTATAAATTAAATTGCACTCAATGAATATGAAATTATAGACTAGGTATATTATTGGGATTGTGGGTAGCTTAACTAAACTACTGGATGATCTACACAGCGGATTTTCCAGCGGATTTTTTGCGTTTTTTACACAATCTCCACCACCATGCCATCGTAGATTGAGATATCTCGAAATGTTCCAGACTAAGAACTCAGTAACTTCTGATATAATACGACATTTTTTGCGAGTTTGTAGTTCCGTCACATTTCAAAATATTTTAATTGCGACGTTATAAACCTCTGTAACGGCTAGTTCATCTATATAGATATAGCAGGGTGGTAGTAAGCCACTTCGGTACGACTCTACAAACTTCAGTAACATTTGACTTTAGATAGGCACAGATTTGTAGTACCATAGAATTCTATCCGGAAACTACTTGATTGTATTTACTTAGTTTGTTCTTGTCGATACCATCTCAGCTCCACCTTCTCGTCAGTTGTAATACCAGGGGCTTTAACAATCAAATCGTCTCCCGGGAACACATCCAGTCCATTGTCTGACAATAGGACATTTGTATTATTAGGCAACGTCAATTGGACGCCTTTAACAGGGCTATTGGCAGACACTTTAATTTCACCAGGAGCAATGACCTCTGCAGACACTTTACGAGTAGGGAATTTCAGGTACTTTAAAGGCTGGGGCCAGTCAGCAGCACGAGCAATGATGGTGCCAGGGGAATCAGCGGATGCAAAGCGGCAGTATACCACTTGGTCTACCTCAGACTCAACCTTTAGACCCGTAGTAATTGGGGTAAAGCCATTGGCTTCCAAGGTAAGCTGCTGAGGTTCCAATGTTTCCACAAGCTTGCCACTAGTGATCTCGTAAATGTCCACATAGAGAATGACTTTTTTGTTTTTGGTGCTAGAATTGACTCCCCAGATTTCAACTTCGTAATCAACGGGGATGTAATCAAACGGCTTACCCATTCGTGGATCGATAGTCAACCAAGGAGGTCGCTTAGTGACATCACTTCTGTACATACCGATTTGCACAGGGCTAGACTCACGCTTGATAGCATAATACGCTAGCTTCGGTCGCTTGAAAAAATCTACCACAGCCCAAGAAGTCACCGGCCAACAATCATTAGTCTGCCATACCAAAGAACCACCAATATATCGCTGTCCAGGAGCCTTCCACTCCTTCCTCCAGCAACGATAAGCGTAAGCGAGACATTCTGATTGCATCAGCTGCGTAGCATAAACCCAGTCGGCCATAGCCATACTCTCGACCCCGATATTTTCCATGACATATAGAGCTAATCGTCGTTCGAATCCAAGGGCTTTGTTATGATGGTCCATGGTTTTGCTTTGAGGGAACTTCTCAGTTTCATCAGTGGTAATGAAATCAATAGTAGCCATTTGCGGGAATGCTAGCATACCAAACTCAGACACAAATCGTCCTCCAAGTTTATACCAGTTTTGATACTTTTCTTGTCTACCGTGCCAAACGTTCCATTGATGGATATCACCAACCGTAGGGTCATTGGACGATTTACCACCCCATGGAGATCCCGGATGGTAATCTATGCCACTGGAAAGGTTCTTCACTGCAGAGGGAAGGATTCGCTCATAGATGTGCCTAGCTCCGAATTTGGTGTGTAAGAAGTCGCTGGAGTTATCCTTAGGATCGTAACCAATGTCGAACCACTCGGCGATCTGATAATCCTCGTTGTTACCGGCATAAAGGACAATAGATGGATGGTTCCTAATTCGCTTGACTTGGTACTTAGCTTCCTTAGTCACAGACTCCAGATATTCAGTATCATATCGATATTGTGCACAAGCAAACATGAAGTCTTGCCAAACCAAGATACCGTGCTTGTCACACTCTTCGTAGAAGATGTCCTTTTCATAGTAACCACCACCCCATACTCGCAACATCAATTGATTACCTTCAGCAGTCAACTTGACCCAATCTTTATAATCTTGGTCTGTGAGAAGTGACACAAACGAATGTGCAGGGATCCAACATGAACCTGCACAATAAACATCAATGTTATTGATTCGAACAAAGAAACTTGAACCTTCTTGATCTTTAACAGGCTCCTGAATTAGCTTTGCAGTTCGCAAACCGAAAGAAGTAGACTTCGAGTCCAATTCCGCCGCTGTGTAAACAGATACCGTGACCTTATACATGTTAGGATCGCCGTAACCGTTAGGATACCACAACACAGGGTTATCTAGAGTGAACGATAGCTTCGCATCAGCAGTATATGCAGAATCAGCAGTGACTTTAGTCTCCGCAGTGTCCACAATTTGGCCATCAGGTCCAGAAAGCGTAGCTTTAACGTTCACAGTTCGATCAGCAGGAACGATAAGAGACGACTCTACGGAGATGGACGCTTGAGTCAGATCACCATTAAGCGTGAAGTTGGCATATACATCTTCCACCAGAGCATTATAGCTTTCAATATGAACTTCTCTACAAGGACCACATGTCATCAATTGCGGACCCCAATCCCAGCCAAAGTGATATTGGGCTTTTCTTATTTGAGCCCTTGAAGTTTGTCCGTTACTTACCCACATGGCACCGTGGATTTTTTCAAGACGTCTGGACTCCGCCATTGCGCTCTTGAACAAGATTCTTAAAGTATTGACACCTGTTTTCAATAACCCCGCATCCAAGTGTACTCGCTGGCCAACAAACATGTTATCTGACTTGGCTACTTGAGTATCGTTCAAATATACTGTAGCAAACGTATCGAGACTCTCGAATACAAGGTCATGGAACTGCTTCGATACAATGTCATTGTGGGTCAGATCAAAGTCACTGATGTATTCCCAGTCCTCCATCTCGACCCATTGCACATCGCGTTCAAAACGCTCTTTGAAAGGATCAGGAATTAAGCCGTTGTCCATAAGGTCAACATGGATCTCAGTGGCAGGTCGGCCATGTTTAGAGCTTGTCCAATTTGGCACTGCACAAGTACCATTTGCGCTGGAGACCTGGCGGAACTTCCAGTTGCTAAGAATCAACGTCTTGGATCCGATGTTAGATATACTTGTTTCCACCATATTTGAATAATGTCTCTTGTACAAAAAATCACAAGATTGAGGATTGTAAAACGGATTATAAACAGTAAAAAGAGAAGAAGAAGGAAAAGCACGACCTTTGTACCTTGCAGTAATACTATTACAGGCTGAAATAATAATAAAACAAAAAAGTCCAAAGTCGGGGTGATCCAAACGAGAAAAACTACGCTAAGCGAAGCGAAGATCTTATGTTACATATGAACTGGAATATCACATTCCCTCACGTTAGTACTACTACCAAGTAGCAGTAAGTGGAGTAGTAAAGATAAAATGCGATAAAGTTCGGTGGAACACAATTGCCTGATTGGGAACCTCCTGCAAGCTGGGCGGGACATAATTGTAACCCAACCTTATCGGAGAGCGGGGGTACGCCTGAAATCTGCACTTTTCCGCCTGAAATTCCGCCTATGCAGATTAGCTCTTATCTCCTCGTTGACGCGTACACAACTTTCTTTTTCCCGTAGGCTTTTGTTTTTTTGTTTTTTTGTTTTTTGGAACGCCTCTTGAAGCGCACGTGCAACACGGGGCATTGTAGCACCGACCGATTGAGATTCCCTTGACCTTTAATCTTTAATCTTCGATGTCCCCCGTGTGTTCAGCCTTTCGAAAATTTCTCGGGCCTATTACCCTGCCGTGAACTGCCCCCATCTAGAAATTATTCAGATACAGCCTCGACTCTATTGATCGGCCAACAACTGTCAGTTCTGTATATCCAGACTCACAGGCTTTAAGGCTTAGGCTCTAATGGAAAGAGTCCACAAGGCCTGCGACTTTTGTCGCTACCGGAAGCGTAAATGCGCGACTTCTGACCCGTCCCAAGACCGCTGTGATCTTTGCATCGACATGAATATCCCTTGTAGACGGTCTTATCGGCGGAGAAGTGAAAAATTGAAGCATCGCTCACAGAAAAAAGCTGCACAAGCTCTGTTGAAGATCTCCAGTGAGATAAACGACTTTGTTGAAGGGCCCCTGGTATACGGGGTAGCTAAACCATCCTCAGCTTCTGTGGAGGAACAGCTTACTAGTACTAGCAGTAGTACAGTATCAGCATCAATATCAGTATCTGACAACGTCGCTGCGCTAACTACCATATCCCCGCAATCCCTGAGTAGTCCTGACACCAATCCCGCCAATGTATACGAGTCTGTTATACGCAAATTCACGGATTATCTTGATAGGCCTTTACTGACGAACCCTACTGCCATTAGGTTATTACATATTGCATACGAGCTGCTTGTACGCGAGAGCTTGACGTTAGAACAATTGGACGGCTATTTCTGTGAAGTGGAACGTCTTATAACTATCAATATAGCAGAACAAACTGATAGCGATTCTGTGATGGATGGTGAAGTCGCGTTGGCGGCACTGTTGTTGCTCAACCGCGTGAGATTAGAGCCTCGTATCGAAAGCAAGGTCTATTTAAGCTTATCAGCGGATAGCAGACATATCATGGACTTGCCGACAAGCGTCGCAGCCGGAGCAATTATGACCAACGCATGGGCTAGTTATCTTGGTGTTAGACCCGCCATTGATATGGGTTATCCATCCACGCAGCTGGATGTCTTACAAATGTATAACAAAACGTTAGAGGAGGACTCGTTTTCTAAACAGTACCTTATCTTAACCCGGCTGTTGTTAAGAATGCAACATCTTTTCGGCCTCAGTTTCGAAGGCAGACGTTACTATTGGCTGCGTTTAGAGTACGATTTCCTGTTGGTACCGTTGCATGTGCCTAAACATCTATTAGATCTACGCGACGATTTACCTGGTACACCTTACGGTAGGATTTTACACGTGATGGTAAATACCATTAATTTCGAACTTTATTTGCATATGTTGAAGCATCCAAAGTTACAAGAGGGGCTTCAACTGAAACCTGTACCTGCTGTTTATCATTTCATGTTAGTCATGGCAGTTACGGTGTTTCGATATGGCCGAGAGGTACTAGATAAGTGGAATATTCTCGCGCACTGCCAAGCCAAAATGGCAATGATGTGCCTGGAGTTACTGGAAATGTCTGATTTGGAAAACTGTAAAGAAGTCTTGAGCTACTGGAGAGATGACTACGACATGTTCCCTGAGCTACACAGACAGGTGCAAGAAACAATAGGATCCCCACCTTGGATTACTGAGAAGCACTTTGGTTATTCTGTGTTTTGGACTTTTCGCGATATGAGAAGCTTGCATGTAGAAGGGATGCTGCCGAACGTTGAGAATGGTGTTATCTAATCTTATCTAATCTAAGACATGCAGAGGATAGAGGGTACTGACAGACTAACTGAACAGGGGATAACAACTCGAAATGGACATTGTTTTCTTTGATAACGACATATTTATTGCATTAATTAGATACCCTGACTGTGTTTCCACCATGACTGATAAGCCTATATCTGATTGTGCCATACCAATTAGCTATACTGATTATTCATACTAAACGTCCATACTAAACTAACTATGGTTCGCTATCATTGGCTCGTCTAGAATTTGACTTTGAGTTTGTAGATAGACACGGCGTCATCTAGAGTTGATTGTTTGATTCTATACCGAATGAAGTAACCACACAGATGGGTCTCCCCAGCTACAGTTAAGCAACTACAGTTACATAATTTCCAAGTTCCGTTTCTGACACCTGACAAGGGCTATCGAAAAATTGCCTATTCAGGAAATAATTGACTGCAGTTTGGGGATCACCGCAGATCCACCCAAGTTAGGTGCATAACTTAAATATGAGAATGGCATATAGTTTTCCGCTGCTAACTCCGCCAGTGCGCAACAGATTCCGCCGAGCATAGCAGAGAGTTTTCGAGGAATGACCTGACAGAGTAAAGTTAAAAGAGATAAAGAAAATTTAAGTTAACTTTTCAGAACTTACCAATGGTCACGTTCGCGTTTTTGAGTTCAACTTTTCTTGAACTTGGCCTTGTGGGGGGGGGGAAGGGTAAATCACCCCGCAATTGCCCGACCGATTTCCATTTTCGATAAACGAGGTACACACGAAAACAACATGAAAACTCCGCTAGTTAAACAACCCCAAAAGGTACAAAGAAAGTTCTAAGACTCTTCAACCTGTCAGAATTCATACGATAACGATGTATAAGACACTTCCAAATGTAACATGGTGGGGAAAACTACGACATATTGCAAGGCATGAATCATACGCCGGCCACTATCTTGTGAGATCTGCGGAAAAAAAAACTTACCGTCTCACATGATAAGAGGGGTTCAACTGAAGGCTGGCACGAACAGATAACTATCTACCTACCACTGTGTCTACATATATATAAAGCACGCGACGGCGATGTCATCACACTAGCAACTTTAGTTTTTTTTTGAAAAAATCACCCCAAAGTTTCTTTACTCGTATTTTCTAATAAAGCTTATAAGCTACATACGAGATGTCTGGAGATATGATTGTGGAGACGACAGTCTCACATAACGCTGCTGATGACATGGAGAAAAAGACCAATGTTCACCACGACATCTCGGCGTCGTTATCTCAAGAAAAACTCGAAGAACTCTGTCCTAACGGAGAGTACGAGTATTTTCTCGAGAAACTTGCACAAATCACTGAAGAAGAAGCCCTGGAAGTCATTATCAAAGGCGTGGATTTTTTCTCCGATGATTGGAACTTCCCTAAAGAGATGATGGCACAGATGCAAAAACTTCTGCAGGGCCCTAAGGTTTATGACGGCGATTATGAACTTGATCTCAAGGTAAATGCAGTACTTATCAAGTACCACTCGCCTTATCCTGAAGTTCGAGCCATTGCTGAGCCTACAGATGATCCTACTATTCCTATCGAGACTCCAAGAGCATACTTTTTAGGAATCGGCTGGGCTATATTAGGCACGTGCTGTAACACATTCTTCAATTCACGATTCCCTAATATTTCAGTCGGATCAGCAGTCATTCAGATCCTGCTATATCCATGTGGGAAATTCTGTGAGAAGGTGTTGCCTGACTGGGGATTTAGTGTACGAGGCAAAAGATGGACTTTGAACCCTGGTGTATGGACCTATAAGGAACAAATGTTTGCGACCATAACCTTCAATGTTGCGATATACACTACAAATACTTACACGGCTATTTTAGTACAGAAAAACAAGCATTTCTACGAGTATAAATGGGTGACTACAGGTTATCAGGTCATGGTAACAATATTCGTTCAAATGATAGGAATGGGTTTTGCAGGTATCATGAGACGTTTCACTGTATACCCAGTCAAGGCAATTTGGCCCTATATTCTTCCTACTGTAGCCATGAACCGAGCTCTCCTTCGACCTGAGGTCCATGAGAATATCAATGGTTGGACACTCTCTCGTTACAACTGGTTTTACATTTGCTTCGGTGGCATGTTCCTTTACTACTGGATCCCCGGATATTTGTTTACCGCTCTTTCGACGTTCAACTGGATGACCTGGATCGCTCCAAATAATAAGACTTTGGCAGTTGTCACTGGGTCTTCTAGTGGCCTGGGTTTGAATCCATGGCCTACATTCGATTGGAATGTCGCGGTATCATCCTATGCTGCGTTATCTTCCCCATTTTTCAGTACTGCTCAAATGTTTGTTGGCAGTTTCCTTGGTTTCTTTATTATCTTGGGTATGTGGTATTCCAACCAATATTGGACGGGTTATTTGCCTATCAACTCGTCGGCAGCATTTGCTAACGACGGTACTGCTTATAATGTTAGCAGAGTTTTATCTAGCAATGGACTGGACCCAAAGTTATACCAAAGCTACTCACCTCCTTTCTATTCTGCCGGCATGCTACTGACTAACGGAGCCAATTTTGCATTTTATCCGATATATTTTCTATATATCATTTGCAATCAGTGGAAGACCGTCAAAGAAGGTTTAGTAGATTTCTACAAGGGGCTCGTCCAAGGTAAACCTGGCTATTCCAATGATATGGATGTACACAGTAGAATGATGCGACAGCACAAAGAAGTACCCGACTGGTGGTTTTTAGTCATATTGGTCATATGTATTGTTCTGGCTATTATATTTGTGGAGATATACCCGGTGAACACACCAGTTTGGTTGATTTTTATGCTAATTGGAATCAACATCGTTTATATGATTCCACTGTCAATTCTCACAGCTACTACAGGCACAACCTTTGGTCTCAACAATATTTTACAAATCATAACTGGTTATGCACTTCCCAATAATCCAAATGCCTTTTTAGTAGCCAACTATTTAGGAGGATGGAGTATTGCTGGACATGCTGATAACTATATTCAAGATTTGAAAATGGCTTATTACTGTAAGATACCATCGCGAGCTGTATTCAGAAGCCAGATTTCTGCGGTACTGATTACCTCATTTGTTGCTGTCGGCATTCAAAACTGGGTCTTCAACAATATCGACGGTCTTTGTGATGTGGATCAACCTAATAAGTTTAACTGCTTGGCTGACGGTTATCCAATGTACACTAGTTCTCTGATGTGGGGACTTTTGGGCTCTAAGAGAACAATCGATGGCCTCTATCCAATATTGAAATGGTGTTGGCTCATTGGCTTCTTGATTGCTCTGGTTTTTGTTGGAGGCCAGTATATCGGCTTTCACTACGGTCCTAGACTTACTGCTAGATGGAGAATACAACTGAGTCCCAATACCTATGAGAAACTCGACAGAACCATCATAAGGTTTGGAAACTGGCTATTATGGGTCAATCCTGTTCTTTTAGTGCAAGGCATCCAGCATTGGTCTCCTTCAAATATGTCATACAAGATTCCTGGTATGTACCTGTCATACTTCTTTATGTACTATCTCAGAAAGCGATATACTGCATGGTGGGAAAAGTACAACTACGTACTTTCTGCTGCTTTCACAGCTGCTATTGCTTGTGCTGCTTTACTGATCTTTTTCTCCACTGGATATTATCCTAAGCCTCTGAAATGGTGGGGTAACACGGTTTCTGGAGCTGGTGTGGATGGAGCCGGTTTCGCTAGGCTGCCTCTTCCTGAACGAGGATATTTTGGTCCTGACAGGGGTAGTTTCCCGTAGAGGGCATTCTTTTTTTTTTTGCTAGTCGATTGCAGGATTGAAGAGAGATCACAACAGTATTATGTTATCGTAAATTGTTATAAGTGTAGCTAGTTAATAAACTGTTATTGTTTTGAACTTCGTTGACCGCATATTTCAATGAAACAAAAATAAGGTAAACATATTCTATTATTATTATTATTGTTACTACTGTTATTAGTATTATTATTACTATTATTCTCAGTATATTCAAATATTGTACTTAAAAATAACTAGAGTTCCAATCTGTAGCTGCAAATTTCAAATCGCTTCACCACAATAGGAATCTTGGTGACACCACCACTGACGGAAAACTTGAGCTCTTCCTTGTTGTCTTCCAAGAGATTAGTCCTGTAAACCTTCTTAACAGGGAACTTGCTGATAAGATAACC
Source organism: Daia ofunaensis (assembly GCA_003707925.3). Lineage (NCBI taxonomy): Eukaryota > Fungi > Ascomycota > Dipodascomycetes > Dipodascales > Trichomonascaceae > Daia > Daia ofunaensis. The sequence goes on along the minus strand of PPMC03000007.1, from coordinate 44,376 downwards.
AGTACTCTTACCACCCAAACTGTCATAAGCTCTGACAATAATAGACTTAGTGTTCTTCTTGGGCAAAGCATTTGTGGAAACGTCAAAGTCATCCTCACCACGCTTAATAGCACTGATGATAACGTTATCAGGGCCTTCGAAAGTAACGGGGTTCAGGTGAGACAAAATAGTAGAGGGCAAGTCCAAACTCAACAGATCGTGATTATAGTTCTGTGCCTTGTGAACAATATCACCGGTAAGACCGCCTGCATGGCCTTGAAGAGCATACTTGATGACATGAACACCCATATCGGCATTTCCATCCGGTGCTTTGGATGATCGTAACAAACTAAGTCGCATAGTGTTACCGTGTGTAGCGAAACCATATTTAGATTCGTTAATGATAGTAACACCATATCCATGTTCAGATAAGTCAGCATACTTGTGACAGCAAACCTCAAACTTAGCCATATCCCAGGAGGTGTTGTAGTGAGTAGGTCTCTTGGTAAGACCATACATCGAGTCGTAGGAGGCTTCATCATTGTAGACATCGACGGGGAACTCGACCTTAAGGAATCGAGCTTCCTCATGCCAGTCGACCTCGGTTTCAAAGTTCAACAATGAAGGCAAGTTGGACTCAGGATCAGCAGCAGCGGTCAAAGAAATGATAGTTCTGAGAGAAGACTTAGGACTAATCTTTTGTTCAACAACCACAGATGCTCTCAAAGGACCACTCTCCAAAATGGAGGCCTTTCCGGAAGGGATATCTCTCTTTGTTTCCAAAGAGTAGACTTCAGTATCCCATCCTTGCCAGAACAACGGCTTATCTTCAAATAAGACAAACTTGTTGGCACCGCCTTGACCAGGGGCAATGATTTCTTTGGAATTTTTCTTATCGAACACTGAGGTGACAAGACCCCCAGAAACTGTGACCTTCAAAGTAGAGTTCTCCAGTACAAAAGTATCCGCAGAAATTTCCTTAACAGTAGCATAGTCCGCTTCAGAGACCTTCTTAGGAGTCAAAATAGAGTCAGACTCCTTAGACTCAAGTACCACGACGGACTTGCCGTCTTTGTGGCATTTTTGGATGTTGGCATCACCGTAAGCAGAAATCTCGGCGTCATCAACCTCAAATACGTCTGCTCGGGTCCAAGGAAGAGTATTGATAAACTTCTTGGAACCAGTGGGCTTGCCTTCAGCGGATGTCAACTCGTCTACAATTTCCTTAGCAAAGGCATAAACTTCATCAAACCATTCTCGGGCTTCGACGTAAGCCATCTCAATAGCGGAACCAGGTAAAACATCGTGGAATTGGATAGTCAAAAGTCGATCCCAGATCTCATCAAACTTAGCCTTGGGGTACTTGTAGCCAGGAACCACGATAGAGGCAATAGTCGCGAAGTATTCGAGGTCGTGCAACAGCACTTCAGTCTTTCTGTTTTTCAGCTTGATATCAGCCTCAGTGGTATAAGTACCTCGGTGGTACTCAAAGTAGAGCTCACCAAACCAAGTAGACAACTGCTTACCATTCTTGGTTTCAGCAATAATCTCATCGAAGTAAGTGTCGACGTTGGCGTTCATTTTAACTATAGGAAGCTTACCAATAGTATCGGCAACACCTCTGTTTCGTCGCAAATACTCCAACATCTGTTCAGTGGGACCACCACCACCATCTCCGATACCGAACAACATGAGAGACTTCTCAGTAATCTCTACAGACTTGTTGTTGGACAAGGACTTCGCTACTTCATCAACTCGACAGTTGGAATTGTAGTTATCACTAGGAGGCATGTGACAAAGTACTTGAGAGCCGTCAGGTGAAACCCAGTTAAAAGTGGAATGAGGGAACTTATTGATGTTATTCCAAGACAACTTAATGGTGATAAATCGTTCCATCTCTGCTCCTCGACAAAGTTGGGGAATCTGGGCCTGGTAACCGAAAGTATCAGGAAGCCAGAAAGTCTTGCATCGGACACCAAAGTGCTCCTCAAAGAATCGCTGCCCATACAAGAACTGTCGGGCAATAGACTCTCCAGAAGGCAAGTTAGTATCACTCTCAACCCATGATCCACCGATAGGTACGAATCGTCCAAGCTTCACTTGCTTCTTAAGTCGGTCGAACAAGTCAGGATAATCCTGCTTCAACCACAAATACTGTACGGCCTGCGAACAGAAAAAGTTATACTCAGGATATCGCTCAATCAGATCAAGCTGAGAGGCCCAGGATCGACCGATCTTTCGTCTGGTCTCAGCATAAGGCCACAACCAAGCGGTATCAATGTGACAATGACCCACAGAGTAAACTTGACCTTTAGAATCATCCTTATAGACATCAGGGGAATCAACGAAGTCACCAAGAACAGCTTTAGCAATCTCCCTACATTTGGGGATAGTGGATGGATCGTCGTATCGGAAGGTAGCAATGATTTTACTGGCAACATCCAACGCTCTGTGTTTCTGCCAGTCAGCTGCCTCGAAAGTGGTAACACAACCGTTGATGATTTCTAAATCACGCTTCAAAGCTCGTGCTTCAAGATTAGGCACAAACAGTTCACAGCTCTCCAATGTGTAATATCTGTCATCTACGGGAGGGAAAATACCCTGGTCTTCGGCAGGGGCATTACCGAACAGAGCATTACAACTGGTCTCAATGTAGAAAGTATGCCATTTGCCGTCATGGTAGCTCTTAGGAACGATCCACTCTTCTCGGTCATCTTTAGACAAACCGACGAGAGCTTCACCATCTTCATTGAAGATCAAACCTTCATTACCGCAATTCCACTTAAACATGATCATCTGGTTATATTTCTTCCAGTCTTCAGGCACCTTGACCTGGACCTTGAACCAGTGAGTAGACCATGAAGGACCGAATTTATCGCCGACTTTAGCAGGCTCGAAAACGGCGTCTTTCATGGCATCCTTGAAAAGAGGTCTCTTAAGACCAGGTACATGGTAAACTTCGAGCTTAACATGTTCTTCGGTACTGATGGACTCATGTTCGAGAACTCTAGTTAGAAAGATGGGTTAGTAATCGCTTATAAATAGGTGATAATGTTGATCTGCTAGGTCACGTGAAAAAGCAAACAATTATGGGGTTAAGAATGCTTAAAACTTGTAAAAATATACTTACGAATACAAATTAGTGCCTGGATAGAAATTAGGCTGTAAAAACTTCTTCAATTGGTCGGTATAGATTCTATCGATCTTTTTACCCACAGGTACGGTAGTTCGTTGTTCATAAGCCATGGTGAATAAAGTACTTTCACCAAATGTCGTGCAATTTACAACTAAAGTACTTAAAAAAAATCAAGACTTATGCCCGTTTATATAGCCAAAGATAAGAGCTGCATGCGTCCTAATTGATATCAGTGAGGTCATCGTTATTATCTACCTAAAGTAGACTTTGGTATCCGAGCGTAAGCCTTTTAGTGATGTTTTGTTACCAATTCAGGAGATGTGTACGGCCCAATCCGTTTTTTACGACATTTATTAGTGGTGGTGTGTGTGTGTGTGGACCGCCGCCCTTTTTTTTTTTGTTTTTCCTTCAGAGGCACCCCGCCGAGATAAAGAAAACTATCTAGCAAAAAGTAAATCTTCGAAGTCGTAGGGAGTATCTCCCAATTGCCCCTTGCGGACTGTACGTCACACTGGCCCACGAGCCTGTTAAATACCGGGCTATTTCACCCGAAGCTTAAAATGAGTAACCCGATATAAGGTTATATAACACCGCCAATTAACATTTGTGAATATTTACTCACTTAGTTAATCACTTGCTTTATTTGCAAAAAGAAGTTTCGATCCTATTTTGTTTGTTGCAAGTGGCAAAAATGTCCTCCTGGTCCCTGAAGGATCTTAGTGAGCCTACCTTGATACACAGGAATCGGCTGCCCACCCGAGCTTATGCCTTGCCTCCTAAACAGGTGTCATTGAACGGCGAATGGAACTTTTACTATAGCGAAAGGCCTGTAGATGCTCCGGATATCGAGGACCTCTCTCAACCATGCCCTCCTATTGAGTGGGGCAACATTGAAGTACCAGGGCATTGGCAATTGCAGGGCCACGGTCAACCCCATTACACTAATACCGCGGTGCCATTCGCATTTGATCCGCCCAACGTACCTTCGGAAAACCCTACCGGTACTTATGGAAAGATTTTCTATTTGCCTAAGGAGTTGGATAATGACTACGAACTTCGTCTTCGTTTTGAAGGTGTAGATAGTGCTTATCATGTATTCTTGAACGAAGAATTTATTGGGTACTCTCACGGTAGCAGAAACCCCGCAGAGTTTGACATCACCCAAAATGTTGTCCGTGGAACGGAGAACCACTTGATTGTGCGTGTTTACCAATGGTCTATTGGCACTTATATGGAAGACCAAGATATGTGGTGGTTGTCTGGTATTTTCAGAGACGTAACTTTGCTGGGACTGCCTAAATCAGGTTACATTAACGATTTCGTCATCAAGACTGATTTAGACGCTGATTACACAGACTCTCAGCTTGAAGTGAAAGTAGAGACCTCAATTGATGCAGGATCGTTGAAATTTAGCCTTAGCGATGCGGCCGGTACCAAAGTGTTTACTGAGTCTGTTCCTGTCAAAGCCAATAGCACAACTTTCACAGCTCCCGTTACGAATCCTCATAAATGGACTGCCGAGGATCCTTATTTGTACAATCTAGATATTGAACTCTTGACAGATTCCGGAGAGTCTAGTTATACTGTTTCTCATGTTGTTGGATTCCGAAAAGTCGAGATGAAGAACGGATCTGTATGTGTCAATGGTGTGCCTGTCATGTTCAGAGGTGTTTGCAAGCATGAACATCATCGCGACTCCGGCAGAGCCTTGCCGTTGGAGTCTGTGAAAGCCGATTTGTTATCTATGAAACGACTCAATATCAACGCCATCAGGTGTGCCCATTATCCTAACATCCCCAAGTTTTACGAGCTCTGTGATCGGTTAGGATTCTGGTTGATTGATGAAGCTGATCTTGAAACTCAAGGTGTCATTGACGCAGTTAAGATTCCTATCGATACTCACCACCATAAAAACCACTCTGGTTTCGACATGGCCAACTCTATTTTTACTGAGAACCCTGACTACTTAGAAGCTTACCTCGATCGTGGCCGGCAGATGGTCAAGCGAGATATCAACCATCCTTCTGTGATCATTTGGTCTCTAGGTAATGAGTCTCTATATGGTGAAAACCATCGACAAATGAAGATTTTGTTCAACAAGTTGGATGGTACAAGACCTATTCATTATGAGGGTGATATGGAAGCCGAGACGAGTGATATGCTGAGTACCATGTATTCTCGTTATGATATTATCGAGAAGTACGCCCTAGGCAATCACGAGAAGCCATTGATGGTTTGTGAATACGCTTATTCTCTTGGTAGTGGACCTGGTGGTCTTCTTAGATATGCAGAGCTGTTTGAGAAGCATTTCCCCAAGGTTCAAGGCGGTTTTGTATGGGAATGGTGTAATCATGGACTTACATGGAAGTTCCCAGATGGCACTGTTGGCCTTGCTAGCAGTGGAGATTTCCCTCTGGAGGACCCTAAAGATGCCTATTACTGCTACGATGGAATCGTAAGCTCCACGCACAAGCCAGACACCCCTTCGGTTATAGAATTGAAGAAGGCTTACAGCCCAGTATCTCTTAAAGATCTTGGTGCCGGCAAATACGAGCTAAAGAACTTGATGAACTTTGTTTCCCTCAGCTATAACTTGACTTTCAAGATAGTCGCATACATTGGTGATTCCGACAAAGAAAAAATCCTTGCTGCTGGTTTTGTGGAATGTCCAGCATTGCCTGCTAGAGAGACAACCACTATCGACTTACCATCATATCCTAGCAGTGATGGTGAAATTTGGTTGACCTGGTCTTTCAAGCTCAAATCGCCTACTAATTGGGCGGATGCTGGTCATGAAGTTGCTTGGTTCCAGTTTCAGCTGCAGGAGGCTAAGCTTTCTAATGGAGTTGTTGCACTGCCATGTGAAGCTTATCCTAAGCTTGTCGATCTTGAAGATATCTTCTTCTGCAAGTACCATGGAACAGAGTTTGTTTTGAGTAAATCTCAAGGTAAGGTCATCCGATGGAGCGTCGATGGAAACAAGAAGATTGTTGAAGGTCTCAATGACCTGACTTTTTGGAGGTATGTCGACAATGATTTTGACAAAAGTGATCCTGTTTGGAAGCAGTACCGAGTAAACGAAATCAAGCAAAATGTTCGAAGCGTGACTATCAATACTGAGGTACCAGGTGTACTTGCAGAAGCTGTGGTTGAATCTTTGTATGCACCTCCGGTATTGGCATGGGGTATCAAAACCACCACCACTTATACGTTACTGCCGAACTCGTTGACTATTAAGGTACACATGAAGCCTCATGCTTTTGCTGAGGGCTATGCTCCTCCAAACTTGCCTCGAATCGGATGGGAGTTCACATTGCCAGACCGATTGAACACAGTTAAGTGGTTTGGCAGAGGTCCGTTGGATTCTTATGCCGACAGGAAGCATGGCCAGGCTATTGGCATTTACTACAGTTCTGTTGATGATATGGATGTTTACAACGATTATCCACAGGAGAATGGTAATCGAATTGACACACGATGGGTAAAGATATCTACTCCTTTTGAAAACGAAGGTCTCAAAGTCGTGGAGGAAGAGCCGTTCAGTTTCAAAATCAGCAATAAAGATTATACTGGAGCTAAACATCCTTTTGAAGTGAAAGCTGGACCTACTGTATTGCGTCTGGATCATGCTCAGCAGGGATTCGGGTCTATCTTCGGCCCTGGTGTCGAAGAGCAGTTTAAAGTTCCTCTTGAGGAGAAGACGTTCAGTTTCACACTAACTAGTCTTTAAGGGCAGTTATGCTTTTTATAATTGAATTATACAATCAATAGCTACATTGACAGAAAATAACGATTTTCTTGCGCTATATTTCAAAACACTTCCACCCTATAGTAAAGGGTGGTGTCCCAAACGAACCAACAACATCAAGATAGCCCTGAGTTACCCAAATAGGCAAATCTGTCACATCTCCCAACGTGCCAAACTTTAATTCCGACCATATGCGCATATAATGCAGGTAAATCGTTTAACAAGCATGTTACGGGTGTTATATTACACATCTAATGCCACTCTTATCGACTAGGTAGGAACTATTCAAATAGCGTTCATTTCAGGTCACATAGACACTGTAATAGAAGCGAATACAGAGTTGATGTGATACGTTAAAACCGGGGTTAACATGTAGTTCGGCTGATTACGTTTAAGAGCATCAACGTTTGCTGATATATTAGTACACCCTACGCAGACTACAACGAGTTAAGAACTAATCCACTTTCCAGCATAGCGTAGTAACATCGTTTTGTTTCATCCTATAAATGATGAATGATCTTGTATTTCGTTCAAATTACAAAGCGATGTTTGCCATTTACCTCCACAGTCGCACGCGCACCACTTTACCGGACAGCTCATGATCTTTCCCCGCTGTTACCCCACGCACGGACTTCCTCCCCACACTCTGGAAGTGGTTCGGTTCAACCATCGAGTCGATGCCTGGACATCACGGCCAAACTCCAATTCATAATTATCACTTGTGCTACACTACATAACAAAACATATTTAATAGCTCTCGTTGAAATGGTAAAGAATTTTAATCCCTTTGCTGGTAATCCATTCCAGACCAGAAGTGACGTCCAGAAAGGTTTCGAGGACTTGTTCGAGCCTTTAGTTCCGTTGTTTTCTCCCGGAGCTGCAAGATTAAGAATCGAAGAGACAGGAGCATTCTGCGACCTCGATTCATCTGATTTGGAAGGCTTTTCAAGACCTCTGTGGGGATTGGTTCCATTTGTAGCGGGCGGAGGTGAATTCAAGCACTGGGATCTCTACAATCGAGGCCTTGCTAATGGTTGTAACCCAGACCATCCCGAGTATTGGGGGCCTACCGAGGATCTTGAACAGAGATTGGTAGAGTTTGCAGCAATTGGGTTTGCTTTGGCCTATATACCTGATAAATTCTTTTATCCGCTGTCGAAGAAAGATCAGGAGAATGTCGTCAAGTATCTAGTAGACGCTAGTGTCAAGGAATACCCCAAGACTAATTGGAAGTGGTTCCACGTTTTACTGACACTGGGTCTTAAGAAAATCGGTGCCGATTATAATCACTCAATTACTGAGAGAAACTTGGATGATATGGACGCCTACTATTTACAAGATGGCTGGTACGGAGATGGTCCTGACAAGAATGCCATAGACTATTATAACCCGTGGGCATTCCATTTCTATCAGCTTATGTACTCCAAGCTTGTACCTGAAGACAAAAAGAGAAATACCGTTTATAAGGAACGTGTTGAGAAGTTTATTCCTGAATTTCTAAATTGGTTTTCCGATGACGGTGCTGCTTTACCTTTTGGTAGAAGTCTGACTTACAAATTTGCTACAGGTTCATTCTGGGGAGCTCTTGCTTTCTCGGAGCAGGAAATAATTCCTTGGGGCGTAGTCAAAGGCCTATATCTCAGAAACCTGCGGTGGTGGTCTAACCAGCCCTTTGCTCGGGGTAACTCTGGTATTATGAGCTTAGGCTACTCGTATCCTAATGCTATCATGTGTGAAAGGTATAATTCTCCTCAGTCTCCTTACTGGGGAACAAAGATCTTCTTTCCTCTTGCCTTGCCTTCAGATCATCCTTTCTGGACTGCAGAGGAACTACCCATTGATCGTCCCCAGAAAATGGTATTGAAGGTTCCCGGTATGGTGTTCCAGCATTACCACAACATGTCTTATTGTTTGAGTTCAGGTCCTTATCAAAACGGTTCATATTGTAGATTTGTGGGTGAAAAATACTGCAAGTTCGCTTATAGTACAAGGTATGCCTTCAGTGTGGAGTCTAACGATCGAAGCTTTAACGACGCCACGTTAGACAATATGATTGGGTTCTCCGAGGATGGTCACCAGTATCGATTCCGAGTGCAGAGTAAAGCCTGGCTCAGCGGCGACATACTTTACTCTACGTGGGAACCGTGGGTAGATGTCAAAGTTGAGACATGGTTGATTCCTCATGGAAAATGGCATGTAAGAGTCCATCGAATCAACTCTGGCAGAGATCTCCAAACATTGGAGGGAGGTTTTGCTATCAGCAGCTTGGAAGCGGCCAAAAACTTGACAAGAGTATCCAGTGGTTCGTCTAGTTACGTGAAGAATAAGGAAGATTTCAGCGGTATAGTTGATTTAACTGGAACAAGGAAAGCCATAACTAATGATCCCGAGCCTTCCACCAATTTGTACTTTTCGAAAACACTTGTTCCTCAGCTTTTCGGGGAGATTAAAGCACATAAAGAGACTCTTTTAGCATGTGCTGTTATTGCTATGCCCGATCAGTCTATAGAACAAAAGGAGTGGAAGAATGTTCCTGCAACACCTTCTTCAGAAGAGCTTGAAAATGTTATTAAGACCGCTACTAGAGTGATTGCGAATTAACATATATTGGCTCGTAAATTTCCCCTTAATCTGATGTCACATTTGCTAATTTGTCTAGATATAGGTCGTTAGTGAAAATCAATTTATTGTTCCAACTTCCATATATTGATTTATAAACCGAGTCTCTGAAATTATACACTTCCGTTGATCTTTCTCTCAAATACGGTACTACTAACTAGCGTTTTGGAATAATACATTTACTAATTTAATAAATCAGTATTCTTCAGGCATCTCATAGATTAATCTCGAGCTCATGATAAGTAGACTTTATCACCTAAATCTCACTAGCTCACTATCCTGAGGTTACATCCACCTTCATAACAATAGAGGTAACATGTTATATCACCAGTTCGACTCGGCGGGGGTATGAGTGAGCTGCCTAAATCAGGCTGTACGGCAAGTTTCTGTATGCTATTGTGCGATAACGTATAACATCCATTTTATCCGGAACTCATAGGCAATCTCTAAATTTGTGCGGATTGGTAAAGCTAGTCTGCTTCTCATTATCAGCTCATTCGCACCACCAGGTGGACCTTTACAATCACGTTACCATGAGATTCTCAGCCAACGTTGGTTGAACTGTCGAGATCATTTGAGATAGAATTATTAAACAATTACTTAAAATCAATGTAACGTAAGATTACGACAATGTCGATACTTTACAGAGTTTTGAGTGTACAAATCAGATAATATATTCAAAAAAGTAACTATGTCTACAACATAAATCAAAAAAGCGGCCATCCAAAGACAGACTATGGGAAGTGCCCAGGTGCAAGGCCAAAGTATCCGGTATCAGGAAGAACTTTGTATCCCTTTATTCCACTACCGTCTAGTCCTGCACCAGATACTTCAGTGCCCCACCATTTGACCGACTTTGGATGTGCCTTCACCGCACCATACATGACCATACCACATACTGCAATACCGGCATAAAATGCTGACGCAATAATATAGGTATACTTTTCCCACCAGAGTGTATATCTTCTTTTAATGAAGTATCCAAAGAACCAAGCAAGCATGAGGCCTGGGTTGAAATAAGAGAGATTGGTAGGGCACCACATTTGCATGCCTTGTAACACAAGAACTGGATTGAACCATCGAAGATAAGCAACTGGCCTGAAGAAGTATTTGTCCAACTTCTCGTAAGTGGCCTCCTTGTATTTCTTAGCGGCTCTAGCCTTGATCTGTTCACCATAATTCTCACCAATATAAAGGCAGGAGAGTTGAACGCATCCAAACAAGAATCCCATAAGGAAGGCGTACTTCATAGCCTTGTACTGACCCGAGAACACTCTCTTAGGACCAATCAGACCCCATATGACAGATGATGAGTATGTGGATAAAGCACTAGATTCACAGTTGAACTTGGACGGCTGGTTAGGAGTACAGAGGTCTTTAATGGTAGTCATTTGCCAATTTTGAATAGCTACAGCAACAAAAATAGCAATTATGGTCGCCAGAATCTGAGTTCTGAATACAGCTCTTTGAGGGATTCTAGCGTAATGAGCAAGCTTCAGATCTACAATAAGATCATCAGATTGACCAACGATACCCCACCCACCAAGCAAACTGGCTACCATCTGGGCTTCAGCATTACCAGGTAAGGCATAACCTGCAATAATAATCATAAGGTATAGCAAACCGAAACTAACACCAGATACGGAATTAAGGATGGCCAAAGGTCCCATGAAAACAATACTAATAGCCAAAAGAACAAAAATAAACCACACAGGAGTGTTCATGGGATAAGCTTCAACACAAGCAATACCGAGAGCCAGTGCAACAATGAAAATGACAAAAAACCACCAATCGGGTGCCTCTTTATAATAAGAGTTGATCTCTGAATGTCGATCTTTAAAGCCGTCGTAGGCCTTCTTACCGTGGAAGAAACCCTTGTATATGTCAATGAAACCGTTCTTCAATAACTTCCAGTGTCGGTAAAACATGTACATGAAGTACAAAGGATATACAAAGAAACTAGCACCAGTCTGTACTAGTTTACCAGCACTGAGGTAAGGAGGAGAATACTTCTGGTAAGCTTCTTCATCCAACAGATTGTTCTTGACGACCTTGGAAACATTGTAGCTTGATCCATCATTGGCAAACAAACTGTTAGAGTTAGGAGGAAGATATCCAGACCAGTAGTAATTGGAGTAGAACATTCCAACAATGATGAAGAATCCAATAGCTGCACCAATGTACTGATGAACAACACCCCAGAAAGGAACTGTCATAGCTGAGTAAGCACCTGTCATGACATTGAAATCAAAAGTAGTAATAGGGTTGAGGCCCAAGCCACTTGATGATCCAGTGATAACTGCAAGGTTATAGTTCTGGGGTGCAATCCAGGTCATCCAGTTGAATGTAGAGAGAGCAGTAAACAGGTAGTCAGGAATCCAGAAATAACAGAACATACCAAAGAAGCAGATCCAGAAACACTTATATCGAGAAAGCGTCCAGCCATTGATGTTTTCTTTCTTTTCAGGAGTCAAAAGAGCTCTATTCATAGCCAAAGTATAAAGAATACCAGGCCAGAGTGCTTTAACAGGATATACTGCGACTCGTCTGAACATACCCGCGATACCGAAACCTAACAGTTGGAAAAATAAGGTGACAATGATCTGGTAACCAACATCGACCCAGTCGTTACCATAGTAAACCTTAAGACGTTGTACCATGATCATGTTGTAAGAGTTAGTAGTACTAATAGCAACATGCATAGTCAAGGTAGCAAACATCTGTTCCTTGTAAGTCCAAGGACCAGGATTCAAAGAATGTCGGACTCCTCTGAAAGTAAATCCCCAGTCAGGAAGAATGTATTCTAATGCTTTACCACAAGGATACATCAACAATTGAACGACACTGGTACTAATGTGCAAGGCAGGGAATCTAGCAGCAAAGAATGTGTTTACGAGAACACCAATTGCGGTCCAAATAATACCCAAAAACCAAGCACGTATAGTTTCAATAGGAATAGTATAGTCATTGACACAATCAGTGACTGCTCGGACTTCAGGATACGGAGAGTAATACCTGATCAAAGCAGCTTCGATTCGTAGATCAAGTTTCCATTGTTCAGGACTAAGTCCACTGAGTTTTTCACCTTTTACCAGGAGCTTCATCTTCTCATACATATCTTGAGGAAAATTGAAGTCGTCACTATGATAGTCAATTGCTTCTACAAGAATCTCCAGTGCCTCGTCTTCCTCCATGGTAGCAATTTTGTCCAACATGAATTCAAGACCTCCATGGGGAGCGATTCGTTCAAGGACATCTTCGGGCAGATCAGAGACATCAACATAATGAACTTTCTCGGAGTACTGTTCGGGATGCTTTTCCGACGACTCGATGATTTCAGGCGAGTGACTAACTTCGATGTCAGAGTCAGAGCTCATATTGCCTTTCCTTTATTGAAGTTTTAGTTTTCGGTTTGAATGATTATGTGCTGATCGTTGCGCAAATATGCTCATTATATACACCAAGCTGATTACCATATCAAGAAAGCGGGGGAGACTATCTTAGGTGTCATGCGATAAGGGTCGATGCGACTAGGTAACATCGAAAAGTCTAGGTGATATTCGTTCGCGAAGCTATCCATTGTTTCGTGTGGTATTCGGTGTAATTCAAGTGGCTTGGTGTGGCGGGGGTGTGCCTGGATTTGTCTCGATAACGTGGGCCGAAACGAGACTACTGTAAGGGCAACACGGCAAAAAGAAACTACTAACTAGAGGTTCCAGGATAGGCTTATCAAGATATGACTGGGTGCAAGGCAGCAAAGCCGTCTTTCTTATCAATGAAATCCTAGATCATCATGTTCACTAATGTGTAGAATAGATATATATTATAATATTTAATCATCATAAAGCCAAATGGACCATGCAAATCACGCGGTTTCGTGGAACGGTTACGGCAAAGATGGTGTATGTGACTATTCAAAATTTCTGTTTCTAGGAGATAACAAACACATATTTGGGTGCGAGTTTTGCGTTTTTGGTGTTAAATCTCGGATATCATCCGGCTTTCATAGGTTAATTTTTTGTTTTTTTGTGCCGTTCGCATATGATTGGCTCTAGGTCGGGTTTCTTTCGGATGCAGGCGGGGGGTCGTTAGATTTAGCCTAAAACGAAGCGTTTAGTATCATGGTATCGTTTTTAAAGAAGATAAGAGAAATTAAGACTATGGGGAAACGACTGTAAGGCCATCGATAAGATGGTTATTGAAACAAATATCTATAGCCATAGCAAATGTTGAATAGGATCGGACGATTAGGTTAGAGCTAAATTTCACATAGTGGTCTCTCGGTGTTTGGGGGGCGCAAAAAGAAACCCCCGCAAACCTGCAACCACCAACAAAATAATCAAAAATATCTATGGTTACATTGCTCTACTGGTGTGCTATTGTCTAGGACATATTCTGGGGGTTATCTTTCGGAAGAATTGGTAGAATAGTCCGTGAGAGAAAATCAAGGTAGCATACAAGGTCGCCCTAAATTTTTATGGTCCGGTTAAGGTTTGAGATAAGAAACGTTAGACGTTGACACGATTTAACTCAACGGCTAATGAAGATAACGAAAAAAGAAAGCACGATAGCGAAATGGCGTCTCAATGCAACTCTCAGTAATCCGTAACCTCCAGAGTTTTCTTTGGAGCAAAGCCAATATGCTAGCATGCCAATTCCGAGTGGTCATACTGTTCGAATCACTATTGAGCCCTAATGGACGATCACCGAAAATCACCTCTGAGGAGTTGAATTGAAGATTAAGGTCTGAACGAACAACAACCAAGAGACAAGAAAACGGCAGATAATCCTGCTGATTGTAAACAAATCCCTAGAGGTGTCCTCTGCTAGTTTGTACTGCTGTTATAGCTGAGAAAGGCTACGAAAATCATTTATTTGTATGTATGGCTACACGCCTTAACCCCGGGGCCCTGAGGTGTTAGTGTACGTATAGTGACACAATGAGGAAAACCGTTAAGCCAACAACGCATTCCATCACGAATACCGTCAGTTGTGAATATGTTTTAAAACTGAAAATCCATTTATAATTTAATCATATAGGTCAAATATTTGAGACGTTTGTTTCACTGTTTTACTATAAGTTCATAATTTCACTTACTATCTTTAAGTTTTGTATCCTGATAACTTATCTCCCAGATTTCCTAATCGAACATTTCTTCTGTTATCAACCATCCCATCGCATTTTTCGGCGTTAACATATACTGTTGAATGCTACGGTGTAGACACGAGGTCTCAATGATTTACAAAGGGTTTACAAAATATTTCGTTGTGTCCGTGAGAATACCTGATTTTGTACAAGCTTTGACAATCTAAACACTTGTTGTGTATCCTGCTACATTAGCAATATATGACCCGCATAATATACGAGTATACTTACGTATAATTTACGAGTAATTCGCCCGTGAAACGGTTAATGCTCGCAGGATCGCCTTTTGTAACTTTATTTTTGACAGGTGGGAATATCTAGGCTTCTTAGGTTTTGCTATTTCGATAGGTGCTGTTGTTGGTTATAGTCTTTCTGCTATCTTTCAATATTAAGAGCTTCGCTGCTCATGTTACATCCAACCTTATCAATCAATCAGGGAGTGTTATTACTAGGACCGCTCTATGCCAATGTTACATGTGGTGCCTGTTCAATCTTGACGGAGAACATTATCGCTAGGTATGGAACCACTGGCGGGGGCGTGATGAATTGAGGGGGCACACCTGACAACTTCCTGAGGCCCCTTAAGAAATAGACTTCCACAAGTTTACACGATATATAAGAATTTTACCCTCTGACAAATGACCTGAAATGGCTAAGAAACAAACCGTCTTGGAAGTTTTGTGTGCATCATTCAAACAAGCAATATATTTGGATATAACCGAGACGTAAAGGACAAAAACAAAAGTAATGATAATCGACAAACTTTATGGAAAGTGACCAGGCGCAAGTCCAAAGTATCCGGTATCAGGAATAGGTTTATATCCAGTGAGTCCACTACCGTCGAGCCCTGCGCTAGAGACTTCATTACCCCACCATTTGACTGACTTTGGATGTGCCTTCACCGCACCATACATGACCATACCACATACTGCAATACCGGCATAAAATGCTGACGCAATAATATAGGTATACTTTTCCCACCAGAGTGTATATCTCCTCTTGACGTAGTATCCAAAGAACCATGCAAGCATGATACCGGGGTTGAAATAAGAGAGATTGGTAGGGCACCACATTTGCATACCTTGTAACAAAAGAACTGGATTGAACCATCGAAGATAAGCAACTGGCCTGAAGAAGTATTTGTCCAACTTCTCGTAAGTGGCCTCCTTGTATTTCTTAGCGGCTCTAGCCTTGATCTGCTCACCATAGTTCTCACCAATGTAAAGGCAGGAGAGTTGAACGCATCCAAACAAGAATCCCATAAGGAAGGCGTACTTCATAGCCTTGTACTGACCCGAGAACACTCTCTTAGGACCAATCAGACCCCATATGACAGATGATGAGTATGTGGATAAAGCACTAGATTCACAGTTGAACTTGGACGGCTGGTTAGGAGTACAGAGGTCTTTAATGGTAGTCATTTGCCAATTTTGAATAGCTACAGCAACAAAAATAGCAATTATGGTCGCCAGAATCTGAGTTCTGAATACAGCTCTTTGAGGGATTCTAGCGTAATGAGCAAGCTTCAGATCTACAATAAGATCATCAGATTGACCAACGATACCCCACCCACCAAGCAAACTGGCTACCATCTGGGCTTCAGCATTACCAGGTAAGGCATAACCTGCAATAATAATCATAAGATACAACAGACCGAAACTCACGCCTGATACGGAATTAAGAATGGCCAACGGTCCCATGAATATGATGCTAATGGCTACCAAGACGAATATGAACCAAACAGGAGTATTCATAGGATATGCCTCAACACACGCGATGCCGAGTGCTAGAGCAACAACAAAAATAACAAAGAACCACCAATCAGGTACTTCTTTGTAATAAGAGTTGATTTGTGCGTGTCTGTCCTTGAATCCTTCATAAGCCTTTTTGCCGTGGAAAAAGCCCTTGTAAATATCCACAAATCCGTTCCTCAATAGTTTCCAGTGTCGGTAAAACATGTACATGAAGTACACAGGATAGACAAAGAAACTCGCACCAGTCTGTACTATCTTTCCTGCACTGAGATAAGGAGGGGAGTACTTCTGGTAAGCTTCTTCGTCCAACAAGTTGTTTGTAACTACCTTGGAAACATTGTAGCTTGATCCATCATTGGCAAACAAACTATTAGAGTTAGGAGGAAGATATCCAGACCAGTAGTAATTGGAGTAGAACACTCCAACAATGATGAAGAATCCAATAACTGCACCAATGTACTGATGAACAACACCCCAGAAAGGAACTGTCATAGCTGAGTAAGCACCTGTCATGACATTGAAATCAAAAGTAGTAATAGGGTTGAGGCCCAAGCCACTTGATGATCCAGTGATAACTGCAAGGTTATAGTTCTGGGGTGCAATCCAAGTTATCCAGTTAAATGTGGAGAGAGCAGTGAACAGGTAGTCAGGAATCCAGAAATAACAAAACATAGCGAAGAAACAAATCCAGAAACATTTGTATCGGGAAACTGTCCAACCATTGATGTTTTCTTTCTTTTCTGGGTTAAGAAGGGCTCTATTCATGGCAAGTGTAGCAAGGATACCAGGCCACAACGCTTTAGGAGGATATACTGCAACCCTTCTGAACATACCAGCGATACCAAAACCCAGCAATTGGAAAAACAAGGTGACGATAATTTGATAACCAAAGTCTACCCAGTCATTACCATAGTATACTTTAAGGCGTTGTACCATGATCATGTTGTAGGCATTGGTGGTGCTAATTGCGATGTGCATAGTAAGAGACGCAAACATCTGCTCCTTGTAAGTCCAGGGACCTGGGTTCAACGAGTGTCGGACTCCTTTGATGGTGAATCCCCAGTCTGGAAGAGCATACTCCAAGGCCTTGCCACAAGGATACATTAACAGTTGGATAACACTGGTACTAATACTGAGAGCAGGGAATCTTGCAGCGAAGAAAGTATTGACAAGAATACCTACTGCGGTCCAGATGATACCCAAAAACCAAGCACGTATAGTTTCAATAGGAATGGTATAGTCATTGACACAATCAGTGACTGCTCGGACTTCAGGATACGGAGAGTAGTACCTGATTAAGGCGGCCTCGATTCGTATATCAAGTTTCCATTGTTCAGGGCTCAGCCCACTGAGTTTTTCACCTTTCACCAGGAGCTTCATCTTCTCATACATATCCTGAGGAAAGTTGAAGTCGTCACTGTGATAGTCAATTGCTTCTACAAGAATCTCCAGTGCCTCGTCTTCCTCCATGGTAGCAATTTTGTCCAACATGAATTCAAGGCCTCCATGAGGAGCAATTCGTTCAATTACTTCAGTAGGTAAATTGGAAACATCGACATAGTAAGACTTTTCGGAATACTGCTCGGGATGTTTCTCAGTGTATTCGATTATGTCGGGTGAGTCACTTGTTTCAATGTCAGAACTCATCTTGTTTGTTATAAGCCCGAGGATTTTTCAAAGGCTTGGTGGTTGCTGTTCCACATCAGGATATGCTTATTATTTATACACGTCAAACGTTATCAACACCTTCTCATCCAGGAAATGATGACCGTCGCATTTGCTTGATAGGAATGTAACATTGCAGGTCGTAACGGCTTTTACAGTAATGCTGCGAGATATGTTTGTCATGGGTGCGCCCTTCGATTGAGATTGGATGACTACGTATGCCTTGCGACGATCATCGTCCACTTCGAGATACGGCAAGGAGATATCACCGTAAATCCACGCTAATAATCATGAGAAAAGAACTGGGGGGACTGGGAACAACTAGTACCATCTAAGATGAACTAAGAGACGTACTGGTAATATACCTTAAGAGACCATTTCTTTGTTTAGCTATATTCAGTCCCCTGGTTTAAACTGTTTGTCCTGGGCTTGGTGATGGCTGGCCTATTTTTACCGACGTAAACTCCGCCCGCTTGATACCAGCGGCTAGTGGGGTTCTCATGCGGGTGAAATGTTATTGTTACATCGGCAACCTTTGAAAGCGTGTCATATGATAGACGGATGTTTGATTCAAGGTTTCTGAAAGAAGTCTATTTGTGTACATGTCTACATATGTTAATCTAATTTCAGATAAGGCGGATGCAATTAGATACAACTAGATACCAGTTCACAAAACGGCTGGGTTTTCTGGAGAAATCCAAAAGGGTCAACTTTGCCATGGCATTCAATGAAGCTCATACTAAAGCTTTGTCAAGGCTTAAGTGATGAGCTCTCTATTCTGTTCTTACTACAACTGCCTTTACATATCATGGTCTTGAATTTGGCTCGAATGCCAAGCCACTTCTGCAAGGGGCGACAGTCACAACGGCGGGGGGTTTCGATGATCATGCGGGAGGTCCATTGATACCAATAAGCGATAACCATGTATGTCTGAAGGAGCCCATGGAACGATTTGACGAGGCTAAAGTTTAAACCGAATCCGGTTATTTGATCGGTTAGTATATCTTATCGTTACAGCTGTTATGTGAAAATGCATTTGCATACTTTACTGTCTGTCATTATTTTTGGCTACTTTGGTCTATTTTAGGCTATTTAAGCGACGTCGAAGGTGGACCGACTACTGATAAGACAAGTGCAGTATGCTGCGGCTGCCTAGAAACCAATGTCTCAGGGAGCCAAATTGTGGTTTACACACCATTTCTCTCCAGTAAGCTAGCATTGTGGAAATGCTATCATACCAATAAGGTCTTTTTTAGTCTCGGTTTTCTTTAGTTTCTTATATTAATCGTGAATTGGAAAGTCATAGGAGAATCCGCGACTTCCGTTACCCAATCGTGATGATTTTCATTCCTGTCTACCTAACAAAGAGTCAAAATACATTAAGCGTAACTTTAAGTGCACTCTGTAAACCGTCAGGCGGTGAGGGGAGGGGGTCTGCCAAAAACTGTAACGTCGCTCTTCCTGATCCGTCATAGTAGTATAGATAGGCAGTTTTCACGAGCCAAATTGACGTTGTTTAGGCCTCTTTTGGTGACATGGCCCACTGCTACGTCACCTTCGAGTTTTTCAGTAGAGTTATCTGCGATAAGCAAAGATCCGCTCAAAAACATGGAGAAGTTAACAGAAAATGGACCGAAATTCCACAACAAAAAACTCCGCCGACATTTGCGACAGGCTTCAGGTTGCAAATCCAGGATTCATTGGTGGATTTTTTCAGAATTACATAGTATAAGCTCGGAAGATCTTTGACTCCTCGGAAGATCTTTAGTAGCTTTAGTAGCTTCGGCTGAGTTGCTCTGCTCATTTGGCTGTAGTACACGGAACAATCAACGAATCGTCAAATAGCCGACGCTTAGCGGCGGCTATCGGTAAACATGACGTCATTATCCTAGTGTGCTCTAACGTAGATAAGAACTGCCCATCATAGTAAAGGCAAGCCCGTCTAGGGAGATCAGCCACTCGGCCATCATTTAGGCCAATCAGAATACCAGTATTCAATTATTACATATTCATCAACATTACTCGTTAGAAACAGGGGGGTTACTCATTGGCTCGCTCTTTGTGGTACTTGACGTCGAAAAAGGGCCAAAACAACGGGGCCGACATCTCGAAATCCTCGTCATGTTCGTTTATCGTGGTGTCTGCGTTCGGAAGATGGAGCAATCCCTTTCTCAAGCCTAAGGTTAGATGCAACGCATTCTCCAAGTCTTGAGGAATATACTTCTGCATACCTTTGTTTGTCAACAGAGCAATCACGTTTTTGGCAACTATGTTTCCTTGAGAGAATGCAGCTCTGGCCATCTTCGGGCCTACTCCTTCAATGACATCTCCTAATGCAAATACGTTGTCCTGGCATTGTAGGTGATGGTCCACGACAATGGTGCCGTGAGACGTTATCTTATCACCTAACAAGTCATGGAATGGTGTAGAGGTAGATGCTTCACCTGTACAAGCAAGAATATAATCATAAGTTTCTACAGATCCATCTGGCAAGATCAAGGAGTTGCCATTTATAGTGGGACGACAGTTGTTTTTCAGACAGACTCCACTAGCAATAATCTCAGGCTCTGCGAGATCAGCCACCACTTTGTCGAACCGAGGTAGAACGTGCGGCCTAGAGTTGTAGAGGTGTACCTCTTTGGCATTGCCATACATATATTTGATATCAGTGGCTAATTCGACTCCGACAGCACCAGCACCGATCACGGCAATCTTGTAGCTTCCTTCGATACGCTTTTGTAGCTCACGCAGTTTACTGATACCGACGTCTTTAGTGCACGTGCCCAATGAAGCTGGCATAGGACGGTCCCTACCAGTAGCTATCACTAATGCAACATAAGGAATAGATTTCCCAGACTTGAGTATGATTTTGTCTTTTGTAGCAGTTACGCATTCGTCAAAAATCACGTCTAACGAGCCTTTCGGCGTGACACGCGTATTTCGCTTGTAAAAAGGTATAAACGCCACATTTTCATGTCCTCCAACAACACTGCATCGAGGAAAATTGAAAGTGTGGCTATGCCATTGTGCTTTTTCAACAAGTGTCACTGCGTAATTGGAAGGTAGACTGTTTGCGACCAATTTAGCAACCGTATAACCAGCCCAGGATCCTCCCACGATGACTACTCGTTTAGGATTAGGACCAGGGGAATAAAACAGCTGGTGAATAGTCGCCTTTACCCAGTTCACCAACCCACGGACTTTGGTTTTCAGCAGTTCTGTATACCAGACCAGCAAGGTCTTAAGCGACATCATGATGTGCGATGCAAACAAGACGATAAAAGTGGTGATAGAAGAAGTCAAAGTCCGATATCGGAAGTAGTGAAAGGGTTCGTACAGCCGTGCGGGATTTTTTTTTTGGGTTTTATCAGATCGTCCCAGCCCGGTTCGGGATATTCACCTCGATACTCCGCAAGGCAGAGTGATTAAGCAACATTAACACCAGCAACAACAACAACAACAACAACGAAAGTTGAGTACGTCCGGATGCTTAAGTTCACCCTCTATTGGTCGGGGGATGTCATGGGAATGTGATTAAACCCGCTGATACCGTTTCGGGCGTGATGCGAAGACGGGAGAAGAGGAAGACGTGTTATAGTGTTTACTCCACCTTGGCCCCACTCTGTGTGTGTCTTTTATAACATGAGACGATCGATGACAACGTGTATATTAAGCCAAATAAAAAGCCCAGAATCTACACGGAAGTCGCTCACGGTATTACTTGAGCCCGAAACCCCGCGTTTTTGCAGTCACTAGGTTCTATCGAGGCGTGATTCCGTGTTGTAGCTCTGCGAACCACTTGCTCAAACAGGAAATTTTTTTTGCGGGGAACAGCGACCATCATCCGATCTCCTCCCGCATTGTGGGGTAATGGTTCCAGACTCTGCTATGCTATGAGGGATAGCGATATGTTGGTGTTTTGGAGTATCAGATCACAATAAATCGATTAATCTATATTCATAGACGATGCAATAACTATTTCCGATGGCCCGCATTGAGTCTGTTTGGCTTGGTACAAATCGAAGTATCACCTCACATTATAAACTGTGATATCTCGTTCTCTCGGGGGTGATGTGTGGTGGTTGTGCTCATTATAGCGATCAAGTAACGTCGGGGAACTCGTCATGAGTAATAACAAGATTAAAGACCAGACGGGTTACGTATATGCTACAGATTATCCGGGATGTCCTATCGAAGACAAAACTTTCTTGACATTAACCTTATCACTTTGTTAATGCTCAGTGCTCTGATACTTACCTTATCAGTTGACGTGGTTTCTTCGGTTTAACATTGCCCCACGGTCACTTGTGCTCAAAGTCTTGGCCTTAAACTGACTTTGCGTTTACTTGTGGTTTTCAGTGTCTAAAGCTTGGCGAAATCTCGATTTGGTCCGCATTTGTCTGCTATTATGCTAGTAAATCAGTACATCCATTCCACTTTGCCCACCTTGTTACACCTCTTTTCAGGTGGGGATCGAGACTAGACAAGCGATTTTGTGGGGTAATCATAGTGCCATGACCCATGACCTGCTTCGGGTCTGCTTGCTATTGGAGGGGTAGGTGAAACCTTTGAGGACACCTTTGACGACACCTTTGACGACTCCTGTGAGAACTTCTGAGGGGACTGTTATATAAAGAGCTGGAATCCCCCTCGTTTAGTCGAGACCTTACCTTTCGCCTTAACCTGAATTTGAAGTATCTTAACAATGGCGGACCTCAAATACAATCAAGAACACATTGAGAATGTCATCCAAGAAAAGGACTATGTCCTTGACCAAGCCAAGCAGGCCAATGAGCTAGAGCATGTTATGCCTCTGAAAGAGGTGTTCAAGGCTTACAAGAAAGCTATTCTATGGTCTATGCTGCTCTCTGCATGTATCATCATGGAAGGCTATGATACCTACCTGATGGGTAACATGTATGCTCTGCCCGCATTCACTGAGCGATATGGAACTTACTATCCTGCCGTCAAAAAGTTCCAGATCCCTGCTAAATGGCAAAGTGCCTTAGGTAATGGTTTGTCTGTTGGCGCTTTCCTGGGTTCCATGGCTCAAGGTGAACTTGTTAGTAGGTTTGGGTATCGAAAAGTGATTCTGTGTGCTATGATTTGGACCACCGGTACCATTTTCCTATACTTTTTTGCCATTAATCTTGGAATGTTGGTAGCTGCGCAAGTACTCTTTGGTATTACCTCTGGTATGTTTTCTACTATGGGCATTGCTTATGCGTCTGAGATTTGTCCTACGCAAATCCGAGGTTACCTGACTGAATTCATTGAAATGTGCTGGGCAAGTGGGGAGCTTGTAGCCATTGGTGTACTCAAAGGTTTCTCTAATCAACCTACATCTAAGTGGGCTTATAAAGTGCCTTTTGCTATCCAATGGGCTTGGATTCCCTTCCTGTTCATCCCTCTATTATTCGTGCCTGAAAATCCTTGGTGGTTATGCCGAGTAAACCGTTTGGAGGAGGCAGAAAAAACCTTGAAGAGAGTTTTATCAAAAGATTGTGGTATCGATCCTAAAATGCTCATTGCTGATATCGTCCATGTTCTTGAGAAGGAAAGTTTGGAGACCCAAGACGCTAGTTACTGGCAATGTTTCAAAGGCATCAACTTTAGACGAACCGAGATTGTATGTGCCATTTATGTGGCACAACTGTTCTGTAACTCTGTGGGTTCTCCCACCTTTTTCTTTTCTATGGCAGGTATCTCTTCAGATGTATCTTTCGACTTGGGTGTCGTGATGCAGGCTATTTCATGGATCTGTACTGTTTTCTCGTTTATTATGATCACATATATAGGTCGACGACCTTTATTTGTGTTTGGTGCTGGTTTTGCGTGCTTACTGACGTTCATAATTGGGTTTATGTCGTTAGATCAAGACCGGAAGAGTATTCAGTACGGCCAAGCTGGTATCGTATTTGTGGTCAATATCACCTACAGACTGACTGTGGGACCTTTGACGACTACTATTGTAGGTGAGACCTCGTCCATGAAGTTGAGAAGTCAGTCTGTGGCACTTGCTCGAAGCTCCTATTATATAGCATCCATAATCACTTCTACCCTTGGTAGTTATATGATCAGTGGATCAGCCTGGAACTGGAGAGGCAAGGTCGGTTTCTACTATGCCGTCACGAGCTTTTTGGCATTCGTCTGGGCTTACTTCCGATTGCCTGAGTGCATGAACAGAACGCCTGGTGAACTGGATATTCTGTTTGAGAGGAAGATCTCCGCAAGAAAGTTCACCCGATACGATGTGGATCCGTTCAGCGAGGAGCCTCTTACTCTGAAAGAGAAGTATCGAAGAGATTAGCTTGTAGTGGGGCTAGGTTTCACCTTGAGGAGCAGAGAAATCTCTGTGCGTGCGTGTCATCAAGATCAGATCTAGGATGTGCCCCTCTTTCCCCTTGTTTAGTTTGTTGTTTTCCCATACTGGTCGTACCGCAAATGCATTTATGACCGATAAATAAAGATATTATCTGTACTTTCACGATATCAAAAGACGGTCTCAACAAAAGGACAGGATTATTTTTTCATACAGACTACAATCCAAGTTCGTATCCATCCCGTTGTTTTGACAAGCATTTTCACCCCGCATTCCGCTTGTGTGTAACTCCATGTTTTATTTGGTGCGATCTGCTTTGGGATTTTGTGGGGAAATATTGTGGGGGACGCACGTACACCACCACCACCACCAAATTTCTTCTACGATGCCGGAGATATCGGGCGGCGACCGACTAACTATCAAAAGGAGGGGTAAAGATAAGAAACAGTCTACTCTGTTGTCTATTTATATTCAAAGGAATATCACTCTGTAAAAATGTGTATCAGTTCAGCTATCACTTGTTTAAGCAGCCAGTTAAGCGATGTCAGATTTCAAGTTTAACCAGGAACACATTGAAAATATCATTCAAGAGAAGGACTATGTCCTCGACCAAGCCAAACAGGCCAATGAGCTAGAGCATGTTATGCCTCTTAGAGAGGTGCTCAAGGCTTACAAAAAGGCTATTCTATGGTCTATGCTTTTGTCTGCCTGCATCATCATGGAAGGTTACGATACCTACTTGATGGGCAACATGTATGCGTTACCGTCTTTTACTGAAAAGTACGGTACTTATTATCCCGAAGTCAAGAAAAACCAAATCCCTGCCAAGTGGCAGAGTGCCTTAGGTAACGCAGGTGCGTGTGGTGCTTTCTTGGGGTCTATGGCTCAAGGTTACCTTGTCAGTAAGTTCGGTTATCGTAAGGTCATTCTTAGTGCTATGATATGGACTGCTGGAACTATTTTCCTTTTCTTCTTCGCTATCAATCTCGGTATGCTAGTGGCTGCTCAAGTTTTGTTCGGGCTGACTTCTGGTATGTTCTCCACTATGGGTATTGCCTATGCCTCTGAGATCTGTCCTACACAAATCCGAGGTTATTTGACCGAATTTATCGAAATGTGCTGGGCAAGCGGCGAGCTTGTTGCGATTGGTGTCTTAAAAGGATTCGCCAGTAATCCTCAGTCTAAGTGGGCCTATAAGGTACCATTTGCGATTCAATGGGCATGGATACCTGTGCTTTTTGTACCGTTGATATTTGTGCCCGAGAACCCTTGGTGGCTATGCCGTGTTAATCGATTAGAGGATGCAGAGAAAACTCTAAGGAGAATAGTATCTAAAGAGTCCGGCATAGACCCAAAAATGCTCATTGCCGATATGGTCCATGTTTTAGAACAAGAAAGTCTAGCGACCCAAGAAGCCAGTTATATCGAGTGTTTCAAAGGAATCAACCTTAGAAGAACTGAGATTGTCTGCGCAGTTTACGTTTCACAGCTGTTTTGCAATTCTATTGGATCACCTACGTTCTTCTTTTCTATGGCCGGCATTTCTTCCTCAGTGTCTTTTGATCTTGGTCTTGCTCTTCAGGCAATCTCATGGATCTGTACTATTTTCTCATTCATCCTGATCACATATATAGGTCGACGACCGTTGTTTGTATTTGGCGCCGGTTTTGCATGTCTTTTAACGTTCATTATTGGGTTTATGTCTTTAGATCAAGACCGGAAGAGTATTCAGTACGGCCAAGCTGGTATTGTGTTTGTGGTTAATGTCACCTACAGACTGACTGTTGGTCCTTTAACAACAACTCTTGTGGGTGAAACTTCATCTATGAAGCTAAGAAGTCAGTCTGTCGCTTTAGCTCGAAGCTCTTATTACTTGGGATCTTTGGCAACTCAGACTCTTAGTAGTTATATGATTAGCGGGTCTGCTTGGAACTGGAGAGGTAAGGTCGGTTTCTACTATGCTGTCATGAGCTTCCTAGCGTTCACCTGGGCGTACTTCCGACTTCCTGAGTGTAAAGATCGAACCCCTGAGGAACTTGATATCTTGTTTAATAACAAAATCTCGGCTAGAAAGTTTACACGATACAATGTCGATCCTTTCGGCGAAGTACAGCTTACTTTGAAAGAGAGGTATCAGCAAAGTTAGCCACAGAAATGTCGTGATATGCTGTTCTAGAGAAAAATCTAGATTGTTTATACAGTGTTCTATTTAGTATCTTTGATATATATGTGAAGACAAAGTGAATCATGTTTGCAGTTTTTTATTTAAATGGTCAGGGTATAGCAGGCAGCCCTATGGAAGTCACGTGCTCGGGGTTGTGCTCATATTTAACAAATAATAGTATAATTTATATTAAATCATACATAAATCTTCTACAGAGTTATACTCCAAGCTATATTAGAAGCACATGTGATAGTCATATCAGCATGACGTGCATGTAACTAATTGCTGGCGGTGATACTGACACTCTCGATTTGCTTGTCCAGCTCTACTTTGACGACAGTAGCTCTAGGATCTAGAGTCACACCATTCGAGATATCAACCGAAAAACCAGCATCAGTCGGCTTAAAGTCAACTTTAGCTTCCGGTTGACCAAGTACCGTCGCTTTTATAACTTTAGCATCCGTCTCAAAATTGAGCTTATCACCTTTAGGTTTGTCGCTGAAAACGAGTAGGTACATGACATTCTCCTTACCAGATATTCTCAACCATTCAGGTGTACCTTTAGAAGCAATTTCCCGTGTATTCTTGATTGCCTCCGAGTTTGTTTTCATCCATTCGCCGACGTTTTGGAAAATGTCAATGGACTCCTGAGGAATCGAGCCATCAGGCTTTGGTCCGATGTTTAGCAACAGATTACCGGCCTTGGAAGTACAATCACTGAGCATCTCCACTACTTGCTTAGGAGATTTCCATTCGTCGTCATAACGAGAATAACCCCAGTTGGCATTGAGTGTCATACACGATTCCCAGTCAGCAGTCATGCCTCCTGATTTAGGCAGTCGTTGCTCAGGGGTAAGGAAGTCACCGAACTCCGGTTCTTGAATAGCCATTAAGTCGTCTTTCTTATCTCGCAGACCGGCTTCTCGTCTTCTGTAAAGACGATTGTTAATCAGGATATTAGGACACTTTTCACGGATCTTCTTCATGAGATCATCGGCTCTCCAAGCTTGTTGGCCTTCAAACTCCGGAGAGCTGAAATCAAACCAGATGATGTCGATCTCGCCATAGTTTTCAAGCAACTCATTTAACACTTGGTAATGTAGATAATCCTGATACTTGGAATGATCTCGCTTCTCATCTTTGACTCTTTCAGCCTCCTTTGCAGGGAATGGAAGACCTTCTGCTAACTTAGGATCGTACTGAGGATGATGCCAGTCGATGACCGAGTGGTAGAGTCCTACTTTCAAGCCACGATCTCTACAGGCCTTCACATACTCTTTAACAATATCCCTATCGATCAAAGCTTTGGTACTGTATTCTGTTTCGAGCTTAGATCCAAACAGCAAGAAGCCTTCATGGTGTTTTGTAGTCAATACGACGTACTCACAGCCGGCTTGCTTAGCTAGCTCAGCCCAATCTTCAGGTGCAGTAGGAGTCACCTTAAAGTTTTTCAAAGCTCTAGCAGCATACGTAGGGGTGTCTTCACCGGTTTTCTCCTGGATCCATTCAGCATTTCCGTGTCCGACTCGGTTGCCATCAGCATCTAATCCTTCACAAGAAGAATACGCACCATAATGGATGAACATTCCAAACTTGGCCTTTCTCCACCATTGTATACGACGTTCGTGGTCTTCAACAAGTCGCTTGTGCTCTGGGGAGGATTTGTCTACTGGTTTGTGCTCCATTGTAACGTTTGGTCTGTAATTTGTAGAGAGTAAGTGTTCTAATGTAAGAAAAGGTTATAGCGGTGATGAATCCGGGAATCTCTTGGCTTAAATGTAGTGAAATTCTACTTCGCGTCCACTTCCGACCGATATCCGTATGAAACATCTTTTTATCCAGTTTCCTTATCGGGGAACGTCTTGGAGCATAAACATGCGGGGGTGTACCTTGAGATCTGGCGATGCAACCAAAAAGGAAACCGAATAAGGCAACCAAAGATAGGAGAGGGGGAGGGGGTATTTTGGAGACGGAGTTACGGAGATATACAAAATTACTACCATTGATAAAGAAAGAGGAACGGAACTCGCCTACAGAGGTGGTCGCCAGATATGTGTTTTGCAGTCCATTATGTGTGAAGTCAATTGTCGCAGTTAAGTTCAAAACCGTCCAAAAGCTGATCTAAGCATAGGAACGTGTAGATCTTGTGTGTGGGGTTCCCCACATTTTTCGCACCTACCTTTCTATCGTTGGAAGGAGGGGAACTCAAACAACCAGATGATTACGGCCCAAACAAATACCGACCCGACCGACATGGGGGTCTCCCACTTTTCTACCCGCAACCCATAAGATGGAGGAGATCTCAAACGACCAGATCGGTAGGAGAAGTACGGCCTAAAATAATACCGACCGCCATGGGGGTCTAGAATTGAGCCACTTGATTCGCGTTTTCCCTATATAAGCGTGGGGTTCTTTCTTGCAGGCTGGAGAGGTTGATGACGCATTGTGTGAGGCAACAAGAAACCGATGTCTGAACACGTGGATGATTCTAGAAGGTTGTATTACATTATTACTGTAACCATTAAAGCATTTTTATGGATTCAATCAACCTTAATTGGTAACGAATTAATTGGTGTGTTACTCACGGTGCCAATTTTGTGAGGGTTTATGCTTAAGTACATAGATCTGTAGATGTTCACACACAGTATCGTTCCTATCACAGCCAATACTACCGTACACCAGTACATTCTGTATATCAGAGTTTGTCTCTATTATCCACTTATCATTTTATGTGTATGTCATCTCATTCCATCTCATCATGCAGGTTTCAGATGAAATCTCGCATCGAAGTCAGATTCTTCAACAGATAAATGATCTGCAGTCTTATCTCAGCCGTGCATGCGAGCAAAAACGAAAAAACGAAAAAAAGAAAACCCTCCGAAGAAATAAGTTTCAACATTTCCCGTCAACACAACCACCACCACAACAACTACTACAGTCACCCACTTTAACTATATGTTGGTCCATCAAAATTCTCGTAAGAGAACTTTTCTGGCCTGCGACTTTTGTCGAAGACGGCGGCGTAAATGTGACGGCGTAGAGCCAGTCTGTGGCATGTGTTTAAAATATGGCCGTTCTTGTAACTATTCCTACGATAAAGACAAGCGGAAGCCTCCGAGTAAGCTCTATATGGATGCGCTAACTAAGAAAATCGGCTATCTCAAAGAAGAGCTCGGTAAGATACAAAGTTCAAGAAGCCCTGAAGGTGATTTACGTGGAAATGACGGTTTGTCAGACACGAAACCAACAACAGACCAAGAATCCGGTATCCTGCAAAAACTGGAACCGTTTGGTAAACTGAACATTGGAGAGGACGGCCAGCCACGTTTTTATGGACCTCGGTCGTCCATATCATTCATCAGAGATAAGCTAGATTTAGTCAGTCAGCCAGCTGAAACTACTATAATTAATTCTTTGAACTCCGCTGCTGCATTGGATTTGATCTTTAGCATACCCATCTCGCTGAGAGACGAGCTTCTGGATCTCTATTTCACTTTCCAGAACTCATCCGTAATGGTGGTTCAACAAGAGGTATTTACAGCAGACTTGAAATCGTATGATAACCAAGGCTTGGAAGGAAAGTATTTTAGCATTGCACTTCTTAACGCTATGTTAAGCGTAGGTGCGCAGTTCTATGATAGAGATAAAACCCTTGAGCCGTTTATTCTCAACAGATTTTACGCGCTAGCTGACTACCTTGTCTTGCAAGAACGCGAGTGTCCCACTGTTACTACGGTACAGACATGCGCAGTTCTTGCAATTTACAACATATTTAAAGACAGGGAGATGCTCGCATGGGATTACTGCGGAATGGCAATACGAATATCTTTTGGAATAGGGTTGAGTATGAAATTCGATATTTGGTTACAAGAAGGAGACCTTGATAATGTCGAGGATCAAGTACGTCGAGTCACTTGGTGGGGTGTTTATGTGCTAGAGAAGCTTATATGTAATATTCTTGGAAGACCAGTGGCAATCAAAAAGTATAATATCACGTCTACATTTCCTGACGGTGACTGTATAGACGACCACACCAGGTGGGTATCTGAATACGTGCGAGAGTTGAACCCAGATACATATAGGCTTACGGAAGGTCAACCGGGGCGATTACTGTCCACTACTACTTTTATGATAGAGTTGTTCATGATTTGTGATGAGCCGTTGAATCAGCTGCATTTGGCTTTCAGACCGCAACCGGAATCAGAATTGGAAAAAATCATTTTTGATTGTCATCTGGAGTTGCTGGAATTCGAAAGAGGCTTACCTAAATTCATGCGACTAAGACTCTCAAAAAGAGACGTCATTCTATTGCCTCATGTTTATATGTTGCATCTGAGACTGAACTACGTGCAGCTACTACTACACAGAATCTTCTTTATTAGAGAGGCGCAGGGTCCTTCTGATGAAGACAGATATTCCTCTTATAGAAAAATCTGCTGTTCTAGTGCAAATAACATAGTTAGCATCACGAAGGACTATGTCACGCATTACGGGGTGGAAACATTGGATTTTATGGCGCCGGAGTGCATCAGTGCGGCAGCCATGGTGCATCTCTATCTACAGAGAAACATAGAGGATTCTTCGACTGTTACTATGGCTAAGAAAAACTTTGATTATTGCATATGGCTGCTTCACGAGACCTCGGTATACAATTTCTGGGCTGCGAGGTTGGTGAAGGTTCTGTATGTGCTAGCCAATGATTGGTGCGTGGACTTAGTTTGAATGATGCAACTCTGGTTTCTTATCAAAGACTCGCCACAACTTTAGGAAAAGAAGGCCGGATCCGGACCAGGACCCGGCCTTGTGGGTGTCACATCCGTACGCATCTACTGAACTGCACCGAGGTTTTTGGGATTATCAGTAGAACCTTACTTCAATGCCGATAAAGCGGAACTTTTTGCCATTAAATCGTGAACCATACTTGAAATCCCTTAAACTCACTATCATGACTGGCTGTCTCAAGAGTTATTAAAACAAAAAACTGCATACTTTTTATCTATATATTTATTGTTGAAAACGAGAAACGACACAACTCATACCTTAATATTAATAATAACCTTACTAAATCGAAACCAACTTTTAACTAATGTGAATATTTGAAATAGGGTGATTTGTCGCCCATAGCAAGAAACTGCTCAGGTGTATAACCCGCATACTTTCCACTCTGCAGGTCTGTCTTTCTCTTTTTGTTGATTCTCCAATACATAACATTGATGAAGCTTGCCGATAAGAAGCCGACAGATACCATCATGATTTCAAGACCATATCCTAACAAATACTTCGGACTATCCTGCGCTCGGAAAAAGTTGGTACACATTGCTCCGGACATATTACCTATTCCAATATGTAGAGCCATAGCACTACCTCTTTTGTTTGATCCTTCTACATTGATGGCCAGCCAAGCAATCATCGCAGGGAAAGCACAAAATGATGCCACTGTCGTTATAAAGATACCTCCGTAAACTGAATTGGGGTGCTTTGTAACGTCTATTGACATGGCTACAATATAACCAATAATCATAACGACATGACACGACTGTATCAAAGGTGAACGCAAATCATACTTATCAGCAACAAAAGCCACTACAATGGAACATATACAAGCAGTAACATAAGGAGGTACAGACATAAGTTGAGCATGTGCCGATGTATAACCCATTCCTTTGATGATAGTAGGCATAAAGACTGAAAGAGCGTAGTTGGTTGTTACAATCGACCAATGAACAAGGATATGAGAGTAGCATTGCCAGTCTTTGATAGCTGCAATCAGTCCAGTTTTGGTTTCTTCGTGCTTTTGCACGGAATCTCCGTCAGTGTTTGCGATAGCTTCAATAGTCGAAGACTCCAGTTCTAGGTTCTGTACAAAAGCAGGCCTGTCGTTCTTCAGTTTATAGTGTAAAAAGGCCTTTTCAGCGTCTGTAAGAAACTTTACAGAGTCGATAGAGTCATGAATTAAAAAGAAGGAGATTACCGCGACGACAAAAGTCAGTAATCCTTCGATGTAAAAAATCCATCTCCAACCAGCCTGTCCGCCGATTCCATCCATAAAACTAATACCATAGGCCAATAAACCACTAAAAGCGCCGGCACTACTGGCAGCTCCATAGAAAAGTGCCTGTCTAAACTGGATCTCCTTCCTTGAGTACCACTTGGTTAAGTAATATGCAACACTAGGGTACAAACCAGCCTCGGTGATACCAAGGAATAATCTAGCAGTAACAAGACCTCCATAACTTTGAACAAGACCAGTCAAAGTGATCACAATAGCCCACGAGACCATCATTCCAGAAAGCCAGACGTGAGGTGACAGTTTGTTCATAAGCATGTTGGAGGGAATTTCAAACGGAGAATATGTCAGATAGAAGACAGTCAATATGATATTGAACTGATTGCCTACAAGACCAATGTCGGCAGCCATGCCTTCGATCTTAGCATTTCCTACGTTACCACGATCAATAAATGACAGTAGATAAAGAATAGTGACCATCGGAATGATATGGTAATCGAGCTTTCTCAATAAAGCCTTGTTATTGATAGTTTCTGTGGATACAGTACCATTGGTACTCGACACGCCTACTTGCACTTCGCCTTTTGACATTATTATCTCTTCGAAGAAAATGGTTTCGAGATTCAAAATATTGTTACTGACAAGGGCCTTTGTTTTTCTTTCTCATTTGGATGGTTATAGGCCAAAGTTGGTCTCTTTTATGCAAGGAATAGTCATATCATACGGTAGGTGGATAATGTCGACCGCCATGCTAGAAACGGAATGATAAGGTGTAGCTGTGACATTTCGGGGGAGGTTTCTTCCACTTCTATAGGAGCTTTCTGGTGGTAAATCAGTGTATGGGTGGGCAATGATTGTAATTGTGCGGATAATGTCTATCCGCGTTCATGGTGGATTATCATTATCCGCTTGTTATATGTGCAAAATGTTCAAATAGGTAACTGGCCCGGCTTATCTTGGCGGTGGAATATCATTATCCGCTTATCAGAGGTGCAAAGTGATCCAGTGGTCCAATAGATAACGGTCCGGCTCAACAAGTAAAAAAACAACAAAAAGCAATATGATAGTTTTAGATCATATAAGTAGTATCATCAGACGGTTACATGAATATCAACTAAAGTTTTGATTCTTTCAGTGATTCATTTCTGTTAACAATCAACTGTTGCAACAAACGACAAACAAACTCAACAGATTTGATAATAGCACTGAGACGCAACATTCAAAAAATGGCACTTCCTATCACTAAAGTTGCGGCATGCCATATTGCCCCGGTATTCCT
Source organism: Daia ofunaensis (assembly GCA_003707925.3). Taxonomy (NCBI): domain Eukaryota; kingdom Fungi; phylum Ascomycota; class Dipodascomycetes; order Dipodascales; family Trichomonascaceae; genus Daia; species Daia ofunaensis. The sequence continues at coordinate 10,557 of PPMC03000007.1, read as the reverse complement.
GAATAAGGCCGCGACTATGGACAAAGTAGTTGATTCTATTAAAGAAGCCAAGACCAATGGTGCTGAGCTGGTGGCCTTTCCCGAAGCATTTGTGCCCGGTTTCCCGGTCTGGAGCGCAGGCAAAGCTCCTATAGACAACCACCATTTATTCCAAAAACTGTGTGAAGAAAGTCTATATATTGATGGGCCTGAAATCCAGCGTGTACAAGAGCTCTGTAAAGAGTTGGAAGTCATTGTATGTCTCGGCTTTAACGAGAAGTCTCACATCTCCGTTGGTTGTCTATGGAACTCGATGGTTTTGATTGGTGATAACGGAGAAATTTTAAATCATCACCGCAAAATTGTACCAACATTCTACGAGAAATTGACTTGGGCTAATGGAGATGCAGAAGGTCTGAATGTCGTAGACACACGAATTGGAAAGGTTGGTGCTCTGATCTGTGGTGAGAATACAAACTCGTTGGCAAGGTTCGGTCTCATTGCGCAAGGTGAAAACATTCACATCAGTATGTGGCCTCCGACATGGCCTACAAGACGAGTTCTTGATGGAGACAACTTTGATGGTGTTAGTGCTAATAAGATCAGAGCCGCAGCACACTGTTTTGAAGGCAAGTGCTTCGGTATTTTATGTGCTGGTTACTATGACCGGGCTACAAAAGATTTCATGATTGCAGATGACCCCGCCAATAAGGACTTTTACGAAAACCTTCCTGGAAATGCTACAATGTTCTTGGATCCTACCGGGAAGGAAATCGGAGATCGTCTAGAGACCGAGGAGGGCATTGGTTACGCCGTCTTTGACCTGAACAAGACTGTTGAAGGAAAGCAGTTCCACGACATCGTGGGAGGTTATCAACGCTTTGACATCTTTGACTATAAGATCAACAAGAAAGGTCGAAGAGTCGATCTTGAATAAATTCGAATAAGTTCAAAATGGTGTATTTCAGGGAAAAGAAAAGTTAGCCATTTGTCATACAAAGTTTGATTCTATCTCAAAGATTAGTTGTTAGATATTTAGCCAAAGGTAAAGTAAACAACGTTCAATGCCAACAACACCAATGCCGTATTATGCAACACTAGCCATTATAGCCAATACCAGGCTTAGGAAATATCGCTGTCTGAGGTGTTTTAACAAATCATGACCCTCACTTTCATCACAATATCGCCGACGGATCCGGGGTGAACGCCGGTGCCCACACGGTATACAATGTACGGCAAAGGATTCAAATTAACTAACTAACTCTTGAACTATGGCTTCAAAAGAGTAGTATCCGTTTAGATAACTTATCGGAACAGATCACACCTGGTCAACCGTAACCATGACTATCATTAGTTGCTGATTGGCCGACTGGCGGGTCAGAAGGTTTTGGTTTTGGTTTTGGTTTTTAGTTTTGGTTTTGTGTATAGTCACAAAAAAAAAATTCACGCGGCACTCTGATGAGGCACTCCTCCGATCTGCCCATTGAATGATGTCATCAAGCAATGAAATTTTTTCCTTTAGAAATATACCTTGATTCGTCGACACTCAAAAATATCAGAGGAGCAAGTAAAAAAATACAACACATTTGTACTTGGTTTGAACAAGTATCTTGATCTGGCTGTAATAAACCGAAGAGAAATCGTGGCATATTCGTTAGTTGCTCCAAAATTCAGGGTATCGGGCACGGGTCATTGTTCCCATCCCTTTCTAAAAACAACATTCCTTGTTCGGCCACCTCCACATATTTTATGGATCCTCGGTGCCTGGTCTGGCATCACGCCAGGTCTTCTCATCCGTATCCTTTACTTGTTCAATGGAAGGTATTAAAAGTCACTTGAAAGATCAGATAGCCGAGAGGTATATTTGTTATTCGGAGCCGAACATCCAATTCACGGTTCTTTAAAGCAAGCCCCAATCTCATTCATTGCTTTGCTTTTTACAGAAAGGACTTTGTCATAGACGGCACTATTTAACTGGGGCTTGTCATGTAATACGGCACAGGGCCCCGTCCAACAAAATGCGAGTGAAATTGCGAATCTGGTACTATTAATAGATCTCGTGTCGATACTACTTCTTTTGCCCACGTCTTCTTTTTGGTGTCGGGCCATACTTTGCTTATTTACTAAGGCTAACTTGCCAGATTCCTGCGGGCTCTACCTAATCAGTCAAGGTATGCCGTGCAAAAGTTCCACGATGCCTTTTTTGGACATTGGGCTCGTGGATCATGCAGTCTATGCTCACAAACAAAGTTAGTCCGTTATTCCAGTATCTCGCCTTTGATTCGTTAGAAGGTTCTCACTGGTCTCTTCCTCTTAAACTTTAATCCTTATCGCACGGCATCATTCTAAGATGTCCTAAGCTAGTAGCTGGACACACTGTGTTCTTGCGGCCATCGTATTGATCACGATTATGGGGTAACTAATGTGCCTTGGCCGTCGGATCCCCCTTCCATAAACTGGGCAACTCGGTTATATATATAAAGCATATCTCTTGTCCATCTGTATTATTGCCTTTGCCCTGTCTTTCTTTCGAGAGTAGTAACATTCTCTTTGTGTTCTTCTCGCTGTCATTCGACCTAATCATCACAAATTCGAAACAAAAACCATGACTTCTTCCGAGAGTCTGGAAGACAAGCACCTCGCTGAAGCTGGTCCTATCAGCGACAACATCTCCGAGAAAAAAATCGGTGAAATTCACTCCGAAGATGATCTCTACGCCAAAGTTCAACGAGCCACTGCCGAGCTTGACATAGATTTGACCCATGAAGAAATGGAGTTCGTCATGCTTAAAGTCGGTGAAAAAACTTGGCAAGAATCTATCGAGCTTTTGAAAGAAGCCGTTGAATATCATCAAGATGACGTCAACTTGGATTATGCAGACTTCTTAAAAATGAAGCGGTTGAGTGAGGGTCCTGAAGCATCGCCTAATTTGTCCTTGGAGGACTACCAGTTTACAGTCAGATTCGAAGCTACTATTGTCTCTGATTGGTCTCCCTATGCTGAAGTACGAGCATCCACGTCGATGTTGGACGACCCTAACGAGCCCGCAGAAACGCTCAGAATGTACATTGTTGGCATCCTTTTTTGTAACTGTGGTGCTTTGGTCGCTACTTTCTTCGGTAATCGTTATCCCTCTATTACTTTGAACTTTTTGGCATTGCAGTTAATTATCTATCCTGCCGGTAAGTTCTTAGAGTATGTACTTCCTGACTGGGGTTTCAAATGGGGCGGAAAACGTTATTCTCTCAACCCTGGTCCCTGGTCTTTCAAAGAACAAACGTTATCTACACAAATGATGTCTTCTGTAGATGGCGTGCCTTTCGCTTTTAGAGTTTTAACTGTTCAACGAGCTACACAATTCTTTAACGAGACCTGGGCAGGTAACTATGGTTACATGGCCTTATTGTCATTGTGTGCATCATTTACTGGTTATGGTATCGCTGGCATGTTGCGAGGTCTTTTGGTTTATCCTGTCCGTTGTGTGTGGTACAGTGTCCTGCCTTTGCTGTCAATGAACCGATCCCTTACTAAGCCTGAAGATAACTCTGTTGTTCATGGCTGGAAGATTAAGCGATTTCCTTTCCTGCTTCTGTTCACCTTAGTATCTTTCTGCTGGTATTGGTTCCCCGAGTTTGTTTTTACTGCGCTCTCTTATTTTACCTGGATTACTTGGATTTCACCTAACAATGTTAAGCTTTCTGCCATTACCGGTGCATTTTCCGGTCTTGGTTTGAACCCTATCTCCACGTTTGACTGGAGTACCATTGGTGGAACTGGTATGGTATCTCCATGGTACTCAACATATGTTGCTTACGTCGGCCAGTTTGTCGGATTCATTGTCATTGTAGGAATCTACTTCAGCAAGTCCTACTACACACAGTACCTGCCTATCAATACGTCTGGAGTATATGACAATACTGGCGCGTCATACGATGTCAATCTTGTTCTCACTGCCGATGGTAAGTTCAATGAGACTGCATACAATGACTATTCACCAGCCTTCCTCACCGCTGGTGCTTTGGTCAACTATGGTGCTAGTTTTGCTGTGTTTCCTGCTTCTATTGTTTACGGCATTCTGTGGTACCGACGACAGCTTGTAGCCTCCGTTAAGTCCGCTTGGCAATCCGTTTTCAAAGGTTCTAATGCCGCTCGACGAGTATACACTGATCCTTTTACTAGAAATCTTGAGAATCATCCAGAAGTACCTGAATGGTGGTTTGCTGTTACCTTGGTTCTCAGTTTAGTGTTGTACATCATTATGGTCGAAGTGTTCCCTCACACTGAGACACCTGTCTGGTCTGTATTTTTCGCCATTGCTATGAACATGGTGTTCATTGTTCCTATTGCATTGTTGTATGCTCAGACCAATACTTTTATTGAAATCGGTCTTTTCATCCAGATTCTTATTGGTTACATGATTCCTCACAATGCTAACGCCATGATGATCACTCAATGTATAGCCAACAACTTCTGGGAGCAAGCCCAGAACTATATCACCAACCAAAAGCAGACTCACTATGCACGAATTCCTTCCCGAGCCTTATTCAGAGTGCAATACATGGGTACGTTTATCACCATTTGGACCTGCATGGGTCTTTTAAAATGGGAATTCACTGGTATCAAAGACTATTGTGATCCTAAACAATCTCAGAAATTCACCTGTGCTACTACTAGGTCATCTTTTGCCTCCTATGTCTTGTGGGGTACTCTTGGTCCCAAGTTGTACTTGAATGGTCTTTACACAGTCTTGAAGTACTCCTTTTTGATTGGTGTATTTGTTCCCATTCCATTCTACTTCCTTGAGAAATGGCAATACGGCGTTTTCCGAAGATTCAACAGCTTGGTATTATTGTATGGTTGTTCGTCATGGGCTCCTTCTAACTTCTATTATACCACTGGTAACTTGTGGGTTGGTTGGTTCTTCAACTACTACTTGAGAAGAAACTACTTCTCGTGGTGGAAGAGATACAACTATATCCTTTATGCCGCCCTTGGTACTGGTGTAGCATGGGCTGCTATCATAGTCTTCTTTTCAACTGGATATAACCATGTCGCAACCATCGATTGGTGGGGTAACAGCGTCTATGCCAACACTGCTGATTACAACGCTCTTCCATTAGAGCAGCTTCCTGATGTTGGTTATTTCGGACCAGCTCCCGGACATTTCCCCCAGCCATAGGAATGGGATCGATATCCTATCGGGAGTCCCCAACTCCGAGTTCTTCGTTTAGTCAAGTAATTTTATGATAACATTGTTTTTCGAGTGATTTTAATCAGGGATAAAAGTTGGTGAGATAAGAACTTCAGTAGAGAACACGTAGTTGGGAAAAAGGGCGGTGGCGTTTCACACAATGAATGTGTGTGACATCAAGTATCCACCAGCCCCCTCTCCTCTCCCGTCCCCTGTCTCCACAGCTAGATTTCCGGATAAATTTCTGTATTTGTCCGGTTTATCTTATTCTTCAAGGTAAACAGTTTGTTTCGTTATCACTAGTTTTGTGTTGAACAAGCGGTTGCGTAAGCTTAATCCATCAAATGTCTCAATAAACTTCTGTTGTGTATCACGTGACTAGTAATCCGTTTCATGCTCATGCCGATTGAAAATACTATCTCAGGGTAGTTCCATCAAACATATCCGCTTGGAAACTATAAAGAACAAAAGTGAATTTGCTTCTAACGCATATTTACATCCATTTGATTCCTCTCGATGTCATGTTATCCAGTTATTTCACATTGCATGACGAGAACCGGAACATGCCAACTTTCCTCTAGAGCCAGAAACCATGCCCTCCCTCTAATATCAACTGTGCATTTTTCCAAATACACAGATGGAGAAGACTCAGTTAAGTAACTGTAGTCTGTAGCTAATTTTCACCTTGAAGGAAAGATCCTGTTCAACGTCCTATCTCAAAATGAAACCAGAAAGACTTGGCTTATTCGACTTTTTATATGGGATAGAGATTGGTCATCCGATTTGACTGTAATTTGGGTCCGTCTAGCCTTTAGAACATATTCATTAGATAGAGAGCCTGTCGGTGCCGACTGTTTCACAGTCTTATACCTAACTTATGTGTAACTAGATAGACATAACTCGTTGTATAGCGTTAGACAACAAAGTCACAATAATTACCATGTAAAGTACTCACTCTAAAATCAAACAAGCATTTCTTCTATTTATACAAATTTTTGATCTTTGTTGAACTCCGTTACTTAATGTTACATGTGTATAACTAGGGAAACTCGTGCTGTAACCACATGTAGTTCCATACAAAAAGATATGTGGATACGTGGCATCTATGAAAGATTCGATAGTAGGAAATTAACGTTCTGTAACACTATGCATTTACGGATACGTGTCATTTATGTATGCCTGTAATAGGAGAGGTGGTATGGCAAGGTTACGCCTTACTCTGTGTCTGATGTTTTTTTCTGACACATATTACCTATTAAGGGTGCTAGTAGGCATATGCATGGGTTCTTATCAGAACGAATACGCATAGTCCACATGCAGAGGATCGTAAACCGAATATACAGAGGATCCCAAAAATATTTACGACTCTGTGATGTTCTTTTTCCTGTTTTCGGATAGCTGGTATGCGCTGTTTTTGGAAGTGTCCTTTGGGCTGCTCATCGACAAATACGTAACTGCTCCCTTCTCCGCCCCCTTGTTCCGTGTTTAATGCTTTGCTGTAGTATAAGTGCAGTTGAGCAAAGCACTATGGCATCAATACTTTGTTATTGAAGCGATTCGAAAGCCAGTACTTCTTCCTTTGATAAACGACAAAAAGATCACCTCGTTCTATAGGTCTTGACTTTTGCTACTATATTCGTATGTAGGCAAGAGATTGGTACAAAATATGCATCTACCAATTGTGTGGTGTCTAAAACATGCACTAGTCCCAAAAAGGTGCTGAGAATGCATGCTTGGCACAATTTGTCTCCATTAAGCTTAAGACCACGTAATACATGTTTGAGACTGGTTACTATCTAGGCAATATTGCCAGCCCCTTTAACTTTTCTTTTTCCATAACCTTTAGGTTATGACAATCATAGCAACTTTACTATGAGGTTATAATTATTAGCTGGTTACTATTTAGCAATACCGCCAGCTCTTTTAACTTTTCTTTTTCCATAACCTTTAGGTTATGACAATCATAGCAACTTTACTATGAGGTTATAATTATTGGCTGGTTACTATTCAGCAATACCGCCAGCTCTTTTAACTTTTCTTTTTCCATAACCTTTAGGTTATGATAATCATAGCGACTTGACTATGAGGTTATGATGCTTATAGTAGTAACCTTTGTCTATTGTTTTATGGAATTTCTCGTTGTTATTTACAAACAATAAATATCGAGCAAAAATAGTACACTCTCAAGAACATTACCACAAAACTTTACATTTCCATAAAATCCTATCATTTTTCGGTATATTACTACCAGCTTAAGACTATCATAGTAATCTTTAGTATCTGCCAGTCAATATGGTATCACTATTCTCTCGCTAGTCTTGAAACAAGTTAAGGTAAAAAAGACTTAAATTCATGTGAGGTTCCCCTTTACCACTTACGTCAGACTATACGCCTAATGTACATTCAAAGAATAGTACCAATAAAAGACGCGTATCTTTTGGTGGGTTGAGCATCTCTATAGTCTATGTATGATAAACTGTACTTATACGTAACTACCCTAACCCTGGATCAGCAGCCCTATCATGCATGCATACGATCATAACACCATCCAGCCACAGCCATCAATTTTGTGAAGAAACTCGGGTGCTTCTTTATCCGTTTATCCGCTATTTTTCTTGTATTGAACAACAAGGCAATCAAAAAGCGATTATGAGTCAAGAGTTATGAGTATTTATTCTCGTCTTAAACGATGGTTGTCTGATTTGGTCTGTTTAAGGCTTTTTTCTTAAAATTCTTCGTCTGAATTGGTCCAAAAGGGATATGGTTAACTAGTTGTACAAACGTCGGCTTCTACTTTTCATAAGGTGAACAAAGAATAGTAGCATGTGTAAACCATACATACTTAAATCTAAGTTTAGTGACCTTGTACACAAACTTTTTTAGGATCCCTAGACTGAATTACTAAAAAGGATAAGATCGTCGAGCACCCGCGACCAGTAAAAAGAGGTTAGCTCGTGGCTTCTATAACATCAACAAAGAATCTATGGAATCCATAACTTATCTAAGACAATTATAGTTGGTAGCTAACCATAAAAGCCAACTCCACCCTGCAACCACAGTAGTTATATCTATATTTTATCACTATATAATAACGAGAGCAGCGGTTCTATGCTTATATTTTACCTTTGTCAGTATACACCTTATTATTATTGGCTATACTAAAGGCCTTATATGAGTGTTTTTGGTTAGACAAATCATTTGTTGTTTCCACAATAGTCTTTGTCTCTTGTTTTTTGACAAGCGATAACGGTTCATAACAAAGAACTCCGACAACAAAGGGGGTTCCAAAAGAGTGAACTACTAGACATACATTCAAGTACATTCTGAACAAAACACTGAAATTGTTAGACTAGTTTCGAGAAGTATATAAGTGGGCATTTCCTTCTAAGATGTATGATATACTAGTCATTGTTGTACGTCAGACAACTACAAACTCCTTCTGAATTGGAGAAAATGATACACTTCCCCTTTATCTCGCTAGTTCTCCAGCTACTGCTACTTAACCATGCCTATTCAGATACTAATGTGGGTACCAAGAATGCCTGTGCACCTGTTGGTGTCAAAGAGGGATTTGTAGCAATGTTCCGTAACTACACCATGAGCTATCAGTGGGGTGATAATCCTCTTACAAAGGAGTTCCTTATAAGTAGTTATAGGACAGAACCTATCCTCAAAACAAAATCAGGCATTACCGATATTTATATTAAAGGTGGTACTACCAATGGTAAAGAGCATGAAATCGAAGAGTGGGGCTATATCTATGGATACTTCACTACCATCTCTAACTTCTCTGTGGAACTAGTAGGTTACTTCTACGCAGAAGAAACTGGAACGTATTATATGAGCTATAAAGGAACTGATGGCATCGCCGTCTGGTGGGGATCTCCTGATGCATATCAGTGTTGTCAAGATTACGAATCAACCGGCAGCACTAGTTACGATTACTACTATCAGAATGCCGATGACGCCAATAACACTGTTGGCAGGCTGGCTGTTTACCTTACCGCTGGTGCCTATTATCCATTAAGAATCCACTATGTCAATATCATAGGTCCTGGTCCCCTAAATCTGACTGTTGAAACGCCGTCATCGTCTACCATATCTACTTTCTCAAATGTCTTTTATCAGACCACAACATCCTCGGTAATATGTTCTTTTACCACTCCAACCGTCACACACACAGTTACATTTACATCTGGTGTTCCTTTCACAGGAACCCTGCCAACTGAGACCGTCGAGACTATTACGACGTACTCAACTTCCGGTACTGTCACTGTTCCTTACACTGAAACAAGAACAGAACCTGAAAAATACAAGACGGACTGGATTGGACAGACTACTCCGACAGTTACACATACAGTCACATTCACTTCCGGCATTCCATTCACTGGTACACTTCCTACGGATACTACCGAGGTTATAGTAGGATCATCCACCTCTGGCAGTGTTATTGTTCCTTTCACGAAGACTACCGACGTACCTGAAAAGTACAAAACGGATTGGATTGTACTGAGTAGTTCTACAAGCTCTTCCAGCTCCGCTAAGCCTACTAGTTCCTCTAGCTCAACTAGTTCCTCTAGCTCCGCTGCCACTAGTAGCTCTTCTATTTCTACACCTGTCAGCTCCTCAAGCTCTGCTAAACCAACTAGCTCAACTAGCTCCTCAAGCTCTGCTAAACCAACTAGCTCAACTAGCTCATCTAGTCCTGCTAGTTCATTTAGCTCTGCTACTACGCCTACCAGCACTTCTAAGCCCACTAGTTCCTCTAGTACTGTCAGTTCTAGTTCAAAGCCTGAGCATGTAAAGACTGAAACCGAGACTCTTACTTCTGGTCAACCTTGGAATCCAAGCACACTTCCTCAGCACACCACTGAGACTCTGACTCTGTCTTCTACTTCTGGTACTGTTGTGGTTCCTTATACAACTACTGAGACTGATACGATAGTTTACTCAACAAGAATTATCAACCCTACTCACAGTTCAAGTTCCAGCTCTGCTGCGCCCACTAGTTCCTCTAGCCCTGTCAGTTCTAGTTCAAAGCCTGAGCATGTAAAGACTGAAACCGAGACTCTTACTTCTGGTCAACCTTGGAATCCAAGCACACTTCCTCAGCACACCACTGAGACTCTGACTCTGTCTTCTACTTCTGGTACTGTTGTGGTTCCTTATACAACTACTGAGACTGATACGATAGTTTACTCAACAAGAATTATCAACCCTACTCACAGTTCAAGTTCCAGCTCTGCTGCGCCCACTAGTTCCTCTAGCCCTGTCAGTTCTAGTTCAAAGCCTGAGCATGTAAAGACTGAAACCGAGACTCTTACTTCTGGTCAACCTTGGAATCCAAGCACACTTCCTCAGCACACCACTGAGACTCTGACTCTGTC